>CP136056.1:109381213-110073713 GCA_032464435.1 Aegilops umbellulata | reverse complement strand
TATGCCCTCGAGGTCGTTACGGCACACATGGTTGGTAAAACACAAACGTTTGCGATATACACCATAATTTGACACGGTTCACAGAGAGGAAATGTGTGCAAGAATGCACACAGTTGCCGTTTGCAAAGCGTGTGCGATGTCAGACAATATTGCGAATGGTGCGGGCAACCTAAACGTTTGTGTTAGTTGCCTTATCGTACATGATTCGCAACGTTTGTGTTAGCTAATCTTCTTAATTAGTTATCGCATATGGTTTGGGAAAGGCGAATGTGTGTGATTGTATGCTTATCATACACATTCTATAATAGTGAACCGTTTGTGATGGGTTGTGCATCGTAAACTTAGCACCACAGAATACCGACTGTGATGGCAATGCGAGCACAGACGAGTAGGAGTACTATAGGGTCCCTATCCCCGACGGTTTCTGGGTCGTGTGGGAAGGACCCCCCTATCGCTGTCACTCACTAGGTGACGGTTCCAAATGCTGTCGCGGAAAGGGGTTAAATACCGTTTGTATAGCACCGACGCGTACCAGTGACAAGCTGGGCCTGGGTGGCCTCGACATGGTCGCGGGCGACGTCCATCATGGCTAAGGCCCCCGCTTCGGAAGGGACAACTGTTGTGCCGTTCTCGCCAATTGCTATCCCGAGGCAGATGTTGCTACCGCTACCTGAGAAGGAAGAGCGGTTGTTTGGGCTGCCTTAGCCACCCTTTCGCAGATTGCGGCCGCGCTCATGAACCTTGTTAGCACGCGCCTGGCGACTGCGGTCGCGCCCTCGCCGGAGTGGGCCGCCAAAGTTGCCCTCATGAAGCGGGTCCATGTCCCCATCTTTTACCAGCGATGATTGAACAGTGAAATGATATTTGGGGAGCGAACTAGTGTGCTTGACACGCCGTCACGTAAGCCCTATGTGTACTATACTTCAACAATGCTCCAAGATATTTTGTGCTGGATCTCATACGGTTGGTGATAATTAAATGTGTGCGATCTACTTGATTTTTTGTCTTGATTTGAATTATATGATGGGGTCACAGCGGCAAAGGAGGGTGTTTGAATTGCTAGAACTTTTATCTGCAGTGAACATGCAACTATAGGTGTGTCGTGAAAAAAATTGGAATTACTCGGGGTTCGTTTGGACATTTTTATACGTTAACTTGGTTTTCTAGGCATTTCAGGTGCACAATTAGAAATTAAACTACATGCACATGCTCCAGTGCACCAAAATGGGTTGTAAAATCATATATGTGTCCATGAGTTGATGCTTATGTCCCACACAAGAAATGAGGATGAATTTCAAACACCACGGCACCGTGGATCTCAAGCAAACGTTGAGGTACTCGCTTTTGTAATTCTCGTAAATCCAAAACTTGTTTGAAATTCGTGAACCTTGGCATGCTATCATGGAATGGCATCAACATGCTGGGGGGAAAATATTGTCCCGTTTGGGGTAGGTTATGGTATAAGCTTCTCACAAACCAGAGCTTCTCACAACAAGCTTCATGGTTACGTTAGGGAACATTTCACCTTTCAGGATGAAATGATATATGTTGCCTCTTCTTGATTTAAATTTTTTTCTACTGCCAAGATAGAACAACAGGAGTGTTGTGTTAAATTTTGGAATTATTCAGGGTTCGTTTGGAAATTTTTATACATTAACTGAGTTTTCTATGCATTTATGTGCATAATTCAAATTTGAACTACATGCACATGCTCGAGTGCATATAAATTGGTCGAAAAAACAAATTTGTGTCCTTGATTGCATGCTTAGGTCCCATGCAAGAAATGGGAATGAATGTGAAGCACCTTGCCACCGTCGCTCAGCCGCAAACATTGAGGTGCATGGTTTTTAAATTCTAGTAAATCCAAATCTCGTCTGAAATTCATGAAACTTGGCATGCTAGCATGGAGCGGCATCAACATGCCGTGGTAAATTTTTTGACCCATTTGGGGCAGGTTTGGGTATAAGCTTCTCACAAACCAAAGCTTCTCACAACAAGTCTAATGGTTTCGGTAGGGAACGTGCCACCTTTGGGGACGAAACAATATCCACTGCCTCTTCTTGCTTTAATTTTTTTCTAGTGTCAACATAGAACAACGGGAGTGTTGTGTCAATTTTTGGGATTTTTCGGGGTTTGCTATGACATTTTTATACAATAACTAGGTTTTCTAGCCATTTTATGTGCATAATGCAAATTTGAACTACATGCACATGCTCTAGTGCAAAAAAATGGGTTGAAAAAACAAATGTGTGTCATTGGGTGCATGCTTAGGTCCCATGCAAGAAATGGGAATGAATTTCAAACACCATGGCACCGTTGATTGCTGGCAAAACATTGAGATACTTTGTTTTTAAATTCTAGTGAATCCAAAACTCGTGTGAAATTCATGAAACTTAGAATGCTATCATGGAATGGCACCCGACATGTTGTGGTGTTTTTCGTGTCCATTTTGAGAGAAGGCGCACTCGAATAACAGCCAACAAAGGCATTTTGAAACAAATAGCTGCCACTTTAACATCTCAAATGTTTTGTATAATTTAAATCGTGTGCGTTCTGTTAACCATTCATGTGATGCCATGCCTCACTCTTTTAATGGATAGGAGATGCCGTGCGGACAGGTGCTTGACTGAACGGGAGGCGTGCGAGGTGTACTCCAATGCGCAGGCTCACCGGGAAGCGTGCAAGGTGTAAGCCACGCAGGCTCACTGGGAAACGAGGCCTTTGACTTCCATGGCCGCCCACCTTGCCTGCATCCTCTCCATTAATGGCATCCAAGCCGCAATTTAATATGGGTGGCCTTACTGTTCGCCTCCCATTCCCCTCCTGCGGACCTCCACCAACACCATGGTACAGAAGGATCATCTGCCACTAGTCTTCCAGTTGGGTTTAATATTGTATCTCGATCATATGAATATAAATTTGCAATGTGACTGGATGGAAGATATGGTTTGAACAAACTTGCATTTTTCTCTCTGAATGTACAGACTTATCAATCAATTTTCTTTAAAAAATGTCAATGGTTTTTAAATAGAAAACACTCATCGTGAACATTTTAGTTAGAACACCCGTATGCAAACCGACAGCTTCCCCAGGAAGCCAAGGAAAATGTGCCGAGCAGGATTTGTGCATCTCTTGATCGCAAACGTTTTAGATAGAACACCTGTATATAAACCGACAGCTTCCCCGGTAAGCCAACAGAAAATGTGTCGTGCAGGATTTGTGCAACTATTGATCGCAAAAGTTTCAGATAGAACACCCGTACGCAAAGTGAGAGTTATGGTCTTCCCCAGTAAGCCAAGGGAAAATTTGCTGCGCGTGATTTGTGCATCTCTTCAACGCAAACGGTTCAGATTGTATACGGGATGCAAAGTGAGACTTCAGCGCTAAGCCAAGAGAAAATCTGGCAAGCAGGATTTGTACCTCCCTTCAATGCAAACGGTTTTTTGGATGACCCATGTGCAACCACGTACAGACAATTTGGTAAGATTTGCATATGTCATATTAGTTATATTGTCATTTGTCAAACTGGAAAGATTGACATTTTTTGATCTAGTAACATTGCCATTTGTCTACCTTGCAACACTGCCATTTGTCAAAATATGCAGCTAAAATTCACTAGCACTATCTAATTTTTGCAACTAAAATTTAGTAATTAAGCATAGATTTCATTCATAGATTAAGCAGTTATTCTTTATACAAAGAGTTCAACTCAACAGCTGAACCGACCAAACTTTTCCCCAATTGTTGCCAACCACGTACCGAAATAGCTAGTCCAACTATATATACTAGATAATTTTAAGTACGTTGTACAGTTCCACCACATCTATAGTCAGATGAACTGAACAAAATAGCCCCTAAATACTACTACTATGGAGAGGCTTTGTACTACTTCCACCAGCCTCTCCTCTGCCGAGCTTGCTCAGTAAGAGGCAGAGTAGGAGGAGCCTACCGACAATATGGACAACTACAATATGGTGTCTGCCGCTTCTGCACCTTCAGTGACGCTCGCCTCGAATGCCCTCTGTCGCTCCAGACGACCCCTCTCGAAGCGGCGAGACTCCTAGTAGATCTCCTGATTCCTTGCCTCTGCGTCAGTGTGTGCTGCAGCCACGGCGATGGTAAGGCTCTTTGCATGCTCGATGAGGCGCTCCTCCTCCTCTCGCAGTAACTCGATGTAGCGTGCAAGGTCGCTGACACACGTGTGGGCCTCCACCTCCGCCTCCTGCCTTCGGGCGGCGGTGGCGGAGCGGGTGGTGACCCCGGCGGTCGATGGTGAGCCGGCGGCCACGGCGGCCGATGATGGGGTGGCGGCCACGACCACCACCTCCCGCCTTCGGGTCGTGGTGGCGGAGCAGGTGATGGCCACGATGGCCGGCAGTGGGGTGGCGGCCACGATGGCCACCTGCCGCATCGGCGGAGCGGGCAATGGCCATGGCTTTCGACAGTGGTGTGGCAGCCACTGCGGCAGATGGTGGGGTGGCGGCAATGGCGGCGAAGCATGTGGTGGGTGTTCCGCGCACACCCAACAGGGACGCCACGTGCACTACACTACGCCCAGGACTAAGCCGCTGCCGCAATGTAGCATCCTAGCTAGAGCTGTCCTCTAATAATAGCGGAGTGGCTGAGCGACGACGACTAACCGGTGCCATTGACGGTTGTGGGAGAAGCAGACGAGATAAGCTACAGGGAGGGAGGGGAAAATGCGACGCAGGACTCGCCGGCCGTGAGGGTTTATATAGAAGACTGGTAAGAATTGGGATTTTGGGGGATTTCACCGATTCGGGTGGGAAGCTTGCGCGGGAACCTATGCGGTTGTGCGGGAACGGGCTCACCACCGTTTGGCCAAAAGAACGCCCCCGGGCGCTGCTCAAGCTTGCGCTCAAAGCCGTTTGTGGCAGCAGGGTGACAAGACGTCTGAGAGGAGGACGAAAGGACACGTACATATACAGTTAATAAAAAAACGTTTGCAATTTAATTACCTACTACCCCCGTCCTCGTTTATAAGTAGTATTTAACTAATAAAATACAAATGCATGTGGCCAAATGTTATATCGTTGGATTCGTATTTGAACATAGTTTCCAATTATATAATTTTAATAACATGCATTACATTTTGTTGGTTAAATTTAAGGTCAAAATATGGCACACAATATAAAGGGGACTAATAGACCAAGACGGAGGTAGTAGCACACGGCCGCTTGATACGTCAACGTATCTATAATTTTTGATTGTTCCATGTTATTATATTATTTGTTTTGGATGTTTTATATGCATTAATATGCTATTTTATGTTATTTTTGGGACTAATCTATTAACCTAAAGCCCAGTGCCAGTTACTGTTTTTCCTTGTTTTAGAGTTTCGCAGAAAAGGAATACCAAACGGAGTCCAAACGGAATGAAACTTCCACGATGATTTTTCTTGGACCAGAAGACATCCAGAGGACTTGGAGTGCAACTCAGGGAAGCCACGAGGCAGCCACAAGGACGGAGGGCGTGCCCCCCACCCTTGTGGGCCCTTCGTGCTTCACCGACCTATTTCTTCCGCCTATATATTCTCAAATATTCCAAAACCTATGAGGAGAGCCACAAAACACTTTTCCACCGCCGCAACCTTCTGTACCTGTGAGATCCCATCTAGGGGCCTTTTTCAGCGTCTTTCCAAAGGGGGATTTGATCAAGGAGGGCTTCTCCATCAACACCATTGCCTCTCTGATGAAGCGTGAGTAGTTTACCTCAGACCTACGGGTCCATAGCTAGTAGCTAGATGGCTTCTTCTCTCTCTTTAATTCTCAATACCATGTTCTCCTTGATGTTCTTGGAGATCTATTTGATGTAATACCTTTTTGCGGTGTGTTTGCCGAGATCCGATGAATTGTGGCTTTATGATCAGCGTATCTATGAATATTACTTGAATCTTCTCTGAATTCTTATATGCATGATTTGAGATCTTTTCAAGTCTCTTCAAACTATGGATTTTGTTTGGCCAACTAGATTGGTTTTTCTTCCAATGGGAGAAGTGCTTAGCTTTGGGTTCAATCTTGCGGTGCTTGATCCCAGTGACAGAAGGGGAACTGACACATATTGTATTGTTTCCATCGAGGATAACAAGATAGGGTTTTTATCATATTGCTTGAGTTTATCCCACTACATCATGTCATCTTACTTAAAGCGTTACTCGGTTCTTATGAACTTAATACTCTAGATGCAGGCAGGAGTCAGTCGATGTGTGGAGTAATAGTAGTAGATGCAGGCAGGAGTCGGTCTACTTGATACGGACGTGATGCCTATATTCATGATCATTGCCTTAGTTATCGTCATAACTTTGCGCTTTTCTATCTATTGCTCGGCAGTAATTTGTTCACCCACCGTAATATTTTCTATCTTGAGAGAAGCCTCTAGTGAAACCTATGGCCCCGGGTATATTTTCTATCATATAAATTTTTGATCTACTATTTTTCAATCTTTTACTTTCCGATCTATAAACCAAAAATAGCAAAATATTTAATTTACCGTTTATCTATCTCTATCAGATCTCACTTTTGCAAATAACCATGAAGGGATTGACAACCCCTTTATCGCATTAGGTGCAAGTTGTTGATTGTTTGTGCAAGTATTCAGTGACTTGTTCGTTGTCTCCTACTGGATTGATACCTTGGTTCTCAAACTGAGGGAAATACTTACTCTACTTTGCTGCATCACCCTTTCCTCTTCAAGGAAAAAACCAAGCAAGCTCAAGAGGTAGCAGGATGAATTTCTGGCGCCATTGCCAGGGAGATCTATGCCAAGTCAATACATACAAAGTACCCATCATAAACTCTCATCTCTCGCATTACATTATTTGCCATTCGCCTCTCGTTTTCCTCTCCCCCACTTCTAAAATGGTTTTCGAAAAGATTTGCCTTTTCCTTCGCCCCTCTTTCGTTCGCCTTCTTCGTTTGCCTTTTGGTTGCTCGTTTGCTAGATCTATTTACCGCCACCATGTCTGAAACTGGGGAGGTTATTGTTGAAAATCTTGAGGAGAAACTTGAATTTTGTTCTTTGGATCTCTAAACTGAAAATTCTCCTAATTACAAAACCAAAACCTTTCGTATAAGAGATGGTAATATTATTGCAAAGAGTGTTATCCAATAATTCTTCGATTGTATGGGATCCTTGCCTATTAATAAAAGAACTATTCTTCTTGAGACAAATTGTTATGTTAATGCTATTGTTATGCTTGTTGAGAAATTGGAAAGAAAATTTGTGCATCTTCATCCTGCTTTGCAATCAGTGTTTTATGGACTTCCTAATATCAATCATCCTATAGCTAAAAAGATTGCCACTATTATGCTTATGTGTGAATTTGACTTTATAATACAAGAAGCTAGGGATATTTTTGTTTTCTATAAAAAGGATGTTGAACACCCTACAATCATAGACATCCTCCATGATAAAGAAACTATGCGTAGTTTGGAATCTAGGGACTACGAATATTATAGTGCAAATCTTAGGAGGAGAGTTCCTCATTCAGAGATATCTCAATCTTTGTATCTTGAGGCTTTTGAGGAGTTTGATTAGATAACTAGAGGAATTCATGTAGGATTTAATAGGGGTTGGTTGAATAAAAGGATGAAGGAACCCGTTAGAAACAAGCTACGTATTTTATATGATGATATATACAATGATGATCCCGACTATGGGTTTATGAATGTTAATATTACCAATAAAAGTCCCTTTCATGATTTAAGTTCATCTACTAGGAGGGAAATAAAGGAAAGAGTAGAATTGCTAAGACAAATCTTGGGGACTTGATGAGGAAATAATTGCATACCGTAGATGAGAATATCTTGATCTATTTTGCGTTTTATGCCTAGCTAAAGGCGTTAAACAATAGATCTATTTTATTTTTGTTTTTGCTTTTTAGGTTCTGTTTTGCTTTAAATAATTCATCTAGCCTCTGGTTAGATGTGGTTTTGTGTTTTAATTAGTTAGTGTTTGTGCCAAGTAAGACCTTTGGGATAGCTTACGGTGATAGTTGATTTGATCTTGCTGAAAAATAGAAACTTTTGCACCTAGGATAATAATTATCATTTTTTTTACAGAAGAATGCTTTTGAGTTGATCCTTATTGCAGAAGGTTAATAAAAAAAATTCTTAGGTCGTCCTAATTTTTCAGAATTTTTGGAGTTACAGAAGTATTCGAAATATCCAGATTGCTACAGACTATTCTGTTTTTGACAGATTCTGTTTTCTATGTGTTGTTTGCTTATTTTGATGAATCTATGGCTAGTATCGGGGGGTATGAACCATGGAAAAGTTAGAATACAGTAGATATTACACCAATATAAATAAATAACGAGTTCACAACAGTACCAAAAGTGGTGATTTATTTTCTTATACTAAGGGAGCTTATGAGATTTTCTGTTGAGTTTTGTGTTGTGAAGTTTTCAAGTTTTGGGTAAGGATTTGATGGACTATGGAATAAGGAGTGGCAAGAGCCTAAGCTTGGGGATGCCCAAGGCACCCCAAGGTAATATTCAAGGATAACCAAGAGCCTAAGCTTGGGGGTGCCCCGGAAGGCATCCCCTCTTTCGTCTTCGTCTATTGGTAACTTCACTTGAGGCTATATTTTTATTCACCACATGATATGTGTTTTGCTTGGAGCGTCTTGTATGATTTGAGTCTTTACTTTTTAGTTTTCCACAATCATCTTTGCTGTACACACCTTTTGAGACAGACACGCATGAATCGTGATTTATTAGAATACTCTATGTGCTTCACTTATATCTTTTGAACTAGGCAATATTGCTCTAGTGCTTCACTTATATCTTTTAGAGCACGGCGGTGGTTTTATTTTATAGAAATTGATGAACTCTCATGCTTCACTTATATTATTTTGAGAGTCTCTATATAGTGTGGTAATTTGCTTTGGTTATAAATTTAGTCCTAATATGATAGGCATCCAAGAGGGATATAATAAAAACTTCCATATAAAGTGCATTGAATATTATGAGAAGTTTTGATTCTTTATGATTGTTTTGAGATATGAAGATGGTGATATTAGAGTCATGCTAGTCAGTAGTTGTGAATTTAAGAAATACTTGTGTTAAAGTTTGTGAGTCCCGTAGCATGCATGTATGGCGAACCATTATGTGATGAAGTCGGAGCATTATTTATTTATTGATTGTCTTCCTTATGAGTGGCGGTCGGGGACGAGCAATGGTCTTTTCCTACCAATCTATCCCCCTAGGAGCATGCGCATAGTACTTCGTTTCGATAACTAATAGATGTTTGCAATAAGTATGTGAGTTCTTTATGACTAATGTTGAATCCATGGAGTATACGCACTCACACCCTTCCACCATTGTTAGCCTCTCTAGTACCGCACAACTTTCACCGGTACCATACACCCACCATATACCTTCCTCAAAACAGCCACCATACCTACCTATTATGGCATTTCCATAGCCATTCTGAGATATATTGCCATGCAACTTTTCGTCATTCCGTTTAATATGACACGCTCCATCATTGTCATATTGCTATGCATGATCATGTAGTTGACATCGTATTTGTGGCAAAGCCGCCATTCATAATTCTTTCATACATGTCACTCTTGATTCATTGCATATCCCCGTACACCACCGGAGGCATTCACATAGAGTCATATTTTGTTCTAAGTATCGAGTTGTAGTTCTTGAGTTGTAAGCAAATAAAAGTGTGATGATCTTCATTATTAGAGCATTGTCCCATGTGAGGAAACGATGATGGAAACTATGATTCCCCCACAAGTCGGGATGAGGCTCCGGATGAAAAAAAAGAGGCCAAAAAATGAGACAAGGCCCAAATAATAAAATGAGAGAAAAGAGAGAAGGGGCAATGCTACTATCCTTTTACCACACTTGTGCTTCAAAGTAGCACCATGATCTTCATGATAAGAGAGTCTCCTATATTGTCACTTTCATATACTAGTGGGAATTTTTCATTATAGAACTTTGCTTGTATATTCCGATGATGGGCTTCCTCAAATTGCCCTAGGTCTCCGTGAGCAAGAAAGTTGGGTGCACACCCACTTAGTTTCTTTTTGAGCTTTTATAAACTTATAGCTCGAGTGCATCCGTTGCATGGCAATCCCTACTCACTCACATTGATATCTATTAATGGGCACCTCCATAGCCCGTTGATACGCCTAGTTGATGTGACACTATCTCCTTCTTTTTGTATTCTCCACAACCACCGTCTATTCCACCTATAGTGCTATGTCCATGGCGCACGCTCATGTATTGCGTGAAAGTTGAAAAAGTTTGAGAACATTAAAAGTATGAAACAATTGCTTGGCTTGTCATCGGGGTTGTGCATGATTTGAATATTTTGTGTGATGAAGATGGAGTATAGCCAGACTATGTGACTCTGTAGGGATAAGCTTTCTTTGGCCATGTTATTTCGGGAAGACATAATTGCCTTGTTAGTATGCTTGAAGTACTATTGTTTTTATGTCAATATTAAAAAAATTGAATCATACGGATCTGAACATTCATGCCACAATAAAAGAAATTACATGGATAAATATGTTAGGTAGCATTCCACATCAAAAATTCTGTTTTTATCATTTACCTACTAGAGGATGAGCAGCAATTAAGCTTGGGGATGCTTGATACGTCTCCAACGTATCTATAATTTTTTATTGTTCCATGCTACTATATTATCTGTTTTGGATGTTTTATATGCATTAATATGCTATTTTATATTATTTTTGGGACTAACCTATTGACATACAGCCCAGTGCCAGTTTTTTCCTTGTTTTAGAGTTTCTAGAAAAGGAATACCAAACGGAGTCCAAACGGAATGAAACTTTCGCGATGATTTTTCTTGGACCATAAGACATCCAGAGGACTTGGAGTGCAAGTTAGGTAAGCCACGAGGCAGCCACAAGCACGGAGGGCATGCCCACAAGGGTAGGGCGCGCCCCCACCCTTATGGGGCCCTCGTGACTTCACCGACCTATTTCTTCCGCCTATATATTCTCAAATATTCCAAAACCTACGAGGAGAGCCAGAAGAAACATTTTTCCACCGCCGCAACCTTCTATGATCCCATCGAGGGGCCTTTTCCGGCGTCCTGCCTAAGGGGGGTTCGATCACGGAGGGCTTCTACATCAACACCATTGCCTCTCCGATGAAGCGTGAGTAGTTTACCTCAGACCTATGGGTCCATAGCTAGTAGCTAGATGGCTTCTTCTCTCTCTTTGATTATCAATACCATGTTATCCTCGATGTTCTTGGAGATCTATTCGATGTAATACCTTTTTGCGGTGTGTTTGCCGAGATCCGATGAATTGTGGATTTATGATCAGCTTATCTATGGATATTATTTGAATCTTCTATGAATTCTTATATGCATGATTTGATATCTTTGCAAGTCTCTTCGAACTGTCGATTTGGTTTGGCCAACTAGATTGGTTTTTCTTGCAATGGGAGAAGTGCTTAGCTTTGGGTTCAATCTTGCGGTGCTTGATCCCATTGACAGAAGGGGAACCGACACGTATTGTATTGTTGCCATCGAGGATAACAAGATGGGGTTTTCATCATATTGCTTGAGGTTATCCCGCTACAACTTGTCATCTTTTTTAAAGCGTTACTCTGTTCTTATGAACTTAATACTCTTGATGCAGGCAGAAGTCGGTCGATGTGTGGAGTAATAGTAGTAGATGCAGGCAGGAGTCAGTCTACTTGATATGGACGTGATGCCTATATTCATGACCATTGCCTTAGATATCTTCATAACTTTGCGCTTTTCTATCAATTGCTCGGCAATAATTTGGTCACTCACTGTAATATTTTCTATCTTGAGAGAAGTCTCTAGTGAAACCTATGGCCCCCGGGTCTATTTTCCATCATATAAGTTGCCGATCTACTATTTTGCAACCTTTTACTTTCCGATCTATAAGCCAAAAATACCAAAAAATATTTACTTTATCGTTTATCTATCTCTATGAGATCTCACTTTTGCAAATAACCGTGAAGGGATTGACAACCCCTTTATCGCGTTGGGTGCAAGTTGTTGATTGTTTGTGCAGGTATTCGGTGACTTGTTCGTTGTCTCCTACTGGATTGATACCTTGGTTCTCAAACTGAAGGAGATACTTACTCTACTTTGCCGCATCACCCTTTCCTCTTCAAGGGAAAAACCAATGCAAGCTCAAGAGGTAGCACCGCTCTCTACTGAAAGGATTGAGATGGACCTAGAGGGGGGTGAATAGGTACAATTACAAATTTTCATTATGACTTAGCAATTTTAGGCAATAATGTGGAATGTGAAGGTGAGCCTAACAATTGCAAGTTTAGTACTAAGTGTTAAGTAAGTAAAGCAAGTATGTAAGTAGGCAAGCACAATATGATAAAAGTAAGTGCTAAGAGACAAGTAACCACAAGTAGGAAGTTAGGGTTAGGAATAACCGCAACTCCGGGAGACGAGGATGTATGCCGATGTTCACTTCCTTGGAGGGAAGCTACGTCACCATTAGAGAGGTGGATGTTACCATGAGGGCACACCAACACCACGAAGGCTCACCCTATTCTCCCTTTGAGACAACACCATAGAGGTGTTTCTCAACCACTAGTGGTAGACCTTGGGGTGGTCTCCAAACCCTCACAAACTTTTCCGGGGGTAATCACAAAGGTCGATTCCTCTCCAAAAGACTCCTAGCGCCTAGGAGTCTCCAACCTCCAAGAGTGACAAGAACGATGGGGAAAAGCTCAAGACTTGCTCAAATCACGAATTCCTTTGGTGCAAAGAAGGAGAAGGAGTGGATCTATCACTTTATCGGAGAACTTCTCTCAAATGCTCTCAAATCCCTTGGGGATCTAAGATTTGGTGTGGAGGAGTGGAGAGAGAGTGAAATGTATTCTAGGGTTTGTTCAAAGTGAGTGGTCAGCCCTCTCCCGTGGGTAAGAAGGGCTATATATAGTGTGAGCAAGAATATGGTCGTTGTAGTGTAAGTGAATGGGCAGGTCGGACATCTGGGCAAGGAGCCGGACATCCGGCCTGGCAAGGTACATGGAACAGAACTAGAATCAGAACAGAAACATAGGAGCCGGACATCCGGGGGCCAAGCCCGGACATCCGGCATGTCAGGAAGGCCCGGATATCCGGCAGATGGCCGGACATCCGGCGCGATCACTAACATATAACAGAACCTCATAGTTCTACCGGTAGTGGAGCCCGAACATCCGGGATATATATATATAGTGTGAGCAAGAATATGGCCGTTGTAGTGTAAGTTAATGGGCAGGCCGGACATCCGGGCAAGGAGCCGGACATCCGGCCTGGCAAGGTACGTGGAACAGAACAAGAATCAGAACAGAAAAAACAGAGGAGCCGGACATCCGGGGGCCAAGCCTGGACATCCGGCATGTCAGGAAGGCTCGGATATCCGGCAGATGGCCAGACATCCGGCGCGATCACTAACAGATAACATAACCTCATAGTTATACGGGTAGTGGAGCCGGGACATCCGGGATATATATATATATATATATATATATATATATATATATATATATATATATATATATATATATATATATATATATATATATATAGTGTGAGCAAGAATATGACCGTTGTAGTGTACGTAAATGGGCAGGCCGGACATTCGAGCAAGGAGCCGGACATCCGGCCTGGCAAGGTACATGGAACAGAACTAGAATCAGAACAGAAACATAGGAGCCGGACATCCGGGGGCCAAGCCCGGACATCCGGCATGTCAGGAAGGCCCGGATATCCGGCAGATGGCCGGACATCCGGCGCGATCACTAATAGGTAACAGAACCTCATAGTTCTACGGGTAGTGGAGCCTGGACATCAGGGATACGGCCCAGACATCCGGCGTATCAGGAAGGCCCGGACATCCGGCGTGTAACCAGAAACCTTGTGGATATGGAGGAGGGTGAGTCCGGACATCCGGCGCAAGAGCCGGATATCCAGGGAGCAGCCCGGACATCCGGCATGAGGCCCGGACATCCGGCACTCCCAGAGGTGGAATAAACCAGAGAGGTGTGAAAGATCAAACGAGACAAGTAGAGGAGATATCATGGCAAGAGCAAGTATTTTACTCACCCTATCGATCCCCTCTTAATAGTGCGGGATCCTATACTCAAGAAAATAAATGCGAAATCAATTTTATGCTCCATCCTTGAGTAAAATCACTTGTAAGCTCTTGACCCACACACATCGATGAACCGGGGACTAATACCTGAGATTTACTTGACAACCATACTTAGTCCCTTACATGTATATTGTCATCAACATCAAAACATAATGTAAGGGCATGATTTCTCTTTCAATCTCCCCCTTTTTATTTGTTGATGACAACCATACATGTAGTATCATAGATGCAATAAATAATCTTAGCATTGACAATCATGAGAGCAAAAGTAGAGAATAAGTTTATGATTCTATTTGCTTTAGCTCCCCCTCAATGTGTGCATGGAATGACTATGGAATGACTATGTTAATAGGTACTCCCTTTGTAAAGTAGCATATGTAGCTAGATATAAATGTGAGAGACATGCACATATGAAACCTCAATAAACAATAACTCATCGACTTAAAAACATTTCATAACCACGAGATAGTCCAAGATAATTATCATAGCCTCACACGATCAAGTACCGAACTAGGTAGCAACATAACAAGTTCGAATAGAACGAATAGACATCATAACATAGCATGACCTAAGATTACTACTGGGATACTACTTCTCCCCATTTAACGGCAACAAGTAAAAAGGGGCGAAGAACTAAATGGACTCAACCACTCCTGGCAGATGTCATCATCATCATCAAAGAACTCGGCGTACTCGACACGAGATGGAAAGCCAAAGGTCGACGAGGATGGAGCCGCGGGAAGAGGATCATCATCGCTAACGGGACTCCCACGGTCACAAAGGCGATGTTTGAGCAAATTCTTGGAGATGACAAGGCGCTTCTGAACATCATGATTCTGCTGACAGCTTAAAGTGATCACCTTCATGATAGCAGATTGAGCCTTGCCCAAGAATGATGCAAGATGGCCACAAGGAGCGGTCGAGGAAGGTGGAGCAGAGAACCAGTTGGCGGATTCCCACTAGCAGACCTCCTAGGCTGAGTAGGAGCAGTAGTCTGGGCACTAGCCGCCACACACATGTGAGGAGGAGGCATCCAAATAGAGTGCACAGCGGTCTTAACCACCTCAAAGGGAGCAGTGTGATCAATCAGTGCCTGAATAAATGGAGCATGAGGAAACTGGTGAGATTGTATGAAGTTGCAAAGATAAATCTCATGCCAAATGAAATGGGTTGTGTCCAATGGCAGAGTAGGTTCGTCAAGCATTCGAACCATCAAGTTAATACAGTAGTTGCGAGCCCTTGAGCGATCTCCCTTCTTAGGATAGAGGGTGTGAAGAACACACTGATAAAGGATGAAGTAAGGAGCACGGAAGATGGATAACACGTTGGGAGGATATCCACGTTCCACTTCAGCGAGCTGAGAGGTAGGCTTCACCAGAGGCAGGCAAGCATCAATCCCTTTGGGCTTATACTCTGGATACATACTGTGAATGCAATGACCAACTCCAGAGAGGCCCAAAATCTGAACAAACCAATCATAGGTGATACTCAGTGTAATGTCATCAGTCATCCATGTGAGAGTGTTGTCCGGACCAAAGAAACAGGTGGCATAGAACTGAAGAATGGCAGCTTAATTCCAATCACACCTGAAGGTCATTGCAGGACCTAGGGTCATATCATCAATGATCTTGACCGAATTGTTAGGAAACATGGCCGGATGGTCGCGTAGGAATTTGAGATCCACATATTTGTGAGGAGCAAGACCTCGACCATGAACAAAACTGGAGTAGAGATCCTGCTACATACGAGTCCGGAACCAAGGATCCTCGGCATCAGCCACCATCTCATATTGATTGACATCCCGACAAAACACAAGGTATTGCAGACCATAGTGAAGTTGTGAGTGGGGCGATCCCCGCTGTTAGGAAGCTCCATGGAGATGGGACGGCCATGAACAATTGGCATTGCAGACCCACGAACTTGAGGCACCGGCACCCTCCTAGTACCAGGCTTGGACTATCCAACGGAATGTTTTTGTGCACGGTCATCCTCTTCCTCCCCAACATAGTCCGCATCATGTGGATCCAAGGCTGACGGACTAGTGGATGGTGCCCGCTTCTTATTCTTCGTGGTGGTCTTCTTCTGTTAGGCTGAGCATGCTCATCGGAGTCGGTTGAGCCTTGCTGGCGAACAACTGGAATGGATAATGATAGGTTTCGATGAGAAGAAGCCAACAAGTATGAACACGGACAAAATAAATTTAAACAATGGCATGAACATTTTTTATCATGACCATAGAACAAGTCCAGTGGAGATCAAAAATTGCGACATGTCCATGATTTAAATTTATTAGCCGAATACATAGAAGGAGTTTTAGGCTTAGGCAGGAGACACCAAAACACTAGAGAGATATAGACGTTAAGATATGCATGAGAGAATGAAACCCTAAGATTTTTTGGTCACCATAAGAGTAGAATGGAGGAGAGGTAGCATCCATACACCGAGAAGAAGGCTTGGGCCGATCGGGACCGCGGTTCTTGGTCCGCGCCATGAGGAACTCTGGCGGTCACTCCCACAATGCACCGGTCCCTCCCGAGCGATTCACACCAGAACCCAACAAATGGATTGGATAGAATCATAGATCGGGAGGAGGAGAAGCCGTGAGCAGGAGATCGGGGCCGGAGGATGAAGGAGAGAGCCGGGGCGGCGCCGGAGCACAGCCCGGCGGCGCCGGCCGTGTGACGCGATGGGGAAGAGGAACGGCAGTGAATGGGAAAACTGCCCCCAACTCCCAAGTCCCTCCCCTGTTATGTGTGGCTGCGGGTGACGGGTCGGACATCCGGGGCTTGGCCCGGATATCCGGCGAGCGGAGGTCAGAGAGCAGTGAAACAGGGACCAACGGGCCGGACATCCGGGGATAAGCCCGGATATCCGGCGTGTGAGGGTTAGGCAACTATAGGATCAGGACTCGGATGTCCGGCTAGAGCCCAGATGTCCGACGATCGCAGTACGAGCAACAGAAGGATTTGCTGCAGGGCACGGATGTCCAGCTTAGGAGCCGGATGTCTGACCACTGGATAAAAAGTTCAGACAAGGGAGAGATTTGGAAGGGACCAATTTGGAAGGGGCCAACTGCTACGTCTTGAGCACTCCGTTGGATTTCCTTGAAGAGGAAAGGGTGATGCAGCAGAGTAGAGTAAGTATTTCCCTCAGTTTTTGAGAACCAAGGTATCAATCCAGTAGGAGGCTACGCGCGAGTCCCTCGTACCTACACAAAACAAATAGCTCAACACAACCAATGCGATTACGGGTTGTCAAGCCCTTCGTGGTCACTTACGAGAGTGAGATCTGATAGATAAGATAGATAATATTTTTGGTATTTTTGGTATAGAGATGCAAAGTAAAATAAAAAGGTAAAGTAAAAAAGCAAAGCAATAATAAAGTGATGGAAGATTGATATGATGAGAATAGACCCGGGGGCCATAGATTTCACTAGTGGCTTCTCTCAAGAGCATAAGTATTCTATGGTGGGTGAACAAATTACTGTTGAGCAATTGACAGAATTGAGCATAGTTATGAGAGTATCTAGGTATGATCATGTATATAGGCATCACATCCGAGACAAGTAGACCGACTCCTGCCTGCATCTACTACTATTACTCCACTCATCGACCGCTATCCAGCATGCATCTAGAGTATTAAGT
Organism: Aegilops umbellulata; assembly: GCA_032464435.1. NCBI lineage: Eukaryota > Viridiplantae > Streptophyta > Magnoliopsida > Poales > Poaceae > Aegilops > Aegilops umbellulata. The sequence goes on along the minus strand of CP136056.1, from coordinate 110,055,924 downwards.
TCAAGAAAATAGAGTAACGCCTTAAGCAAGATGACATGATGTAGAGGAATAAATTCTCCCTGTGTTCTTTTGTGGCACTTCTTCATGGTCATCATTGTCTGGAAGTTCAATAACATTTGGTGGCACTGCAAAACACTCGACCGTAAGAATTCAGTCGGCCATCAGAACAGTTAATGAAGTAAGAACATGGTTGAGAAGTTGTACCTTCTCGAAAGTGGTCGCGTCTGCGGGTTTCCGCGTCATCCTGCTCCTTGTCAATGTCCATGGACGTCCCAGAAGTAGCGGCACTGAAAGTCCCAAAGCTCACTCGGTCAAGCAAGCGAATTACTCGACAACAACATAGAAGACAAAGAGAAGAGACAAGCACTTATGCAGAAGCAACAGAAACATCCACCTTGATCTTGGGCAGGGCCTTCCGGGGTTTCAATGGGACAACCTTGAGCTGCTTAGTGGCCTTCTCCGACGGTTCTGGAGTCAAGGCCCGAGTGCACTTTGGTACTTGCGTGCTTGGTGGAACTGCCTTGCCGCGCCCACCCGCAGGATCTTGAGATTGCTTGGAACGATGCTCTAAGCGGGGCGGCGAGTCAACCTCCTCGCTGCTGCTCGAGTCTTCACTATCATCTCCAGATTGCCACGGCGCATCCTTCTTCGCTCTCCGCTCCCTCCTGAAGCTACTCCCCATTTGGCATCGAGTACAACTTGGTATAAATCTGCAAGATGTGAGTTAACAAAGATCAGTCAGAGTCAAGAGCAATTGCAGATCTGAAGGAGAAAACACTCGGTATTTTGAGCCTGACCTCTTCCGGCTCGTGGTTGGTGTCGAATGGTTGAACCCTCCTAGACCCCCTAGGGTTATCTTTGTTCCCGGTGATGCTCCGCAGCCATTGAGCCACCGTCTTCTTGGTTACCTCCTCTGGGTGGACCCGAGCGGTGTCTCTAGGACCCGAGTACATCCACATCAGGTGATCACGTGCTTGGAGAGGCTGGATGCGTCGACTGAGGAACACCTCCAGCAGATCCATGCCAATCACACCCTCCCGGGCTAATTTAATGACCTGGTCGACTAAAAGAGACACCTCGCCTTTCTCCTCTAGGGTCACAGTCAATGAAGAAGTTTGGCGGAGTCGCTCCATAGTGAAAGAGGGAAGACCGGTCGACTGGCCAGGAGTCGGGACGTCTTTGCAGTAGAACCAGGTTGACTGCCAGACTGACTCGGGAAGGGTCATGGTAGGAAAGGTGCTCCTACCCCTAGTTTGAATCCCTAAACCCCCGCACATCTGGATCACATGCGTCTTTTCATCAGTCGGATTTGCTTTCTTCACCGATTGGGAACGACAAGTGAATATGTGCTTGAACTGACCCCAGTGTGGTTGACAGCCCAAGAGATTTTCGCACAACAAGATGAACGCAGCAAGATACGTGATTGTGTTTGGGGGGAAATGGTGAATTTGAGCACCAAAAAAGTTCAAGAAACCCCGAAAGAATGGATGCGGGGTAAGAGAAAGACCTCGATTGACATGGGTAGTGAGGAGGACATGATCACCCTTGCGCGGCTAGGGCTCAGATTCCCCCTCCGGCAACCTCCAAGATCCAACAGCAATCATGCCGTTCTCGGCGAGCCTCTCCAAATCTTCCCGCTCGACGGTGGAGCGGATCCAGTCCCCCTGGATCCAACCAGGCGGCAGACCGGACCATGAGAACATCCCCCGAACCACTTCTTGCCTTTCGCCGCCGCTGTCACCTTCTTCGCGCGCTCCAGGACCACAGTCTTGTCCTTCACCATGGCGGTGGAGGCGTCCAGAGCAGAGGAAGGCGAGGTGGAGAAGCAGAGGAGAAGGGGAACGAATGAGGAACACCGTGCATCACATCGGCCCGAGCGCTATTTATGGGGCTGCTTCCGAGTGGCTGACCTATGGGCCCAGGCGATCTTATCACATCCCACAACAGGCGCTCGACCAATATGTGGCAAAGGTGGTGCGAGGATCGAGGCCTACCTATCTTTTCGCTCCGATTACTACAGCACGCTCCGTCTCGCGCGCTTCTCCAAAATTTTGAATCCCGCAAGATCCGGGAACTGCAGGGCAATCAATCGCGCCAAAGTTTTCGTGCTATAACCCACTCGAAGATTATCAGCATAATTCACTCGACGACCTCTGAATTGATCAAGGCGACTGAAACAAGGCTGAAGCTTCAGCATGACTTCCACACTCCAGCGAAATGCCTTTGAAACATGGAATCGAGTCGGAACCAACTTCAACCCTTCTTCACTCGGACCTCAATCCATTCGGGGGCTAATGATGATGACATGCACCTAGGGTAGGGCCATAGGCCTGACCTAGACACCCTACCCAAGGACACATCCCAAGAGTCAAGAACATACAAAGTACAACAAAAGATACCGACTGAAATCACCTTGGAGTGCAATCCACTCGACCAGCTATCCCACTCGGATACCCCAATTCCACTCGACCAAGATAGAATCACTCGACCACACGAAGAATCACTCAGAGTACAGAAGGTCTAACGCCACCCCAGGATGGCAACGGTCAGGCGTTCACTCCGTCGTCTTAAAGATCATTATAGTCATTTATTGCTAGCGTTACCAGTAACGCCCCTGCCTTAACATACATTGAACCCTGTGTAACTGAGGGCTGGAGGGGCCTGGCGCACTCTATATAAGCCACCCCCTCCTTTGGCACAAGGGTTGGCACCCCCTATAACTCTCACGCATAATCCAGTCGACATGCCTCCGGGCACCGAGACGTAGGGCTATTACTTCCTTCGAGAAGGGCCTGAACTCGTAAACCTTGCGTGTACAACCTCGCCGTAGCTACGACCCTGCCTCCTCCTATGTACCCCCTATTCTTACTGTCAGACTTGCTCCCACGACAGGCATCTCCATACCTAGTTCAATCTCGTTACCAGAAAGTATCTTTACTTATTTCGTAATACATCATCTCGTAACTAACTCCTTAGTCACTTTGCTTGCAAGCTTCTTGTGATGTTGTATTACCGAGAGGGCCCGGAGATGCCTCTGTGTCACACGAAGTGACAAATCCCAATCTTGATCTATGCCAACTCAACAAACATGCTCAGAGATACCTGTAGAGCATCTTTATGATCACCTAGTTACGTGCTAACGTTTCATAGCACACAAGGTATTGCTCCGATATCCAGAAGTTGCATGATCTCATGTGAAAGGATCGATATAGTTGACTAGAGGGGGGTGAATAGGCAACTAACAATTTTTAACTTTTCTTTACCAATTTAAACTTTGCATCAAAGTAGGTTGTCTAGATATGCAACTAGGTGATCAACCTATATGATGCAACAACAACAAGCACACAAGCAAGCAAGGGATATAACACAAATAAGCTTGCACAAGTAAAGGCATGAGATGACCAAGAGTGGAGCCGGTGAAGACGAGGATGTGTTACCGAAGTTCCTTCCTTTTGAGGGGAAGTACGTCTCCATTGGAGCGGTGTGGATGCACAATGCTCCCGAAGAAGCCACTAGGGGCCACTGTATTCTCCTCACGCCCTCACACAATGCGAGATGTCGTGATTCCACTATTGGTGGCCTTGGAGGCGGTGACCGGACCTTTACAAACAAGGTTGGGGAATCTCCACAACTTAATTGGAGGCTCCCGACAACACCACGAAGCTTCACCACAATGGAATATGGCTCTGCAGTGACCTCAACCCTCTAGGGTGCTCAAACACCCAAGAGTAACAAGATACACAAGGGATTAGTGGGGGGAATCAAATTTCTCTTGGTGTAAGTGTAGATCGGGCCTTCTCAACCAATCCCTAGAAAATCAACAAGTTTGATTGGCTAGGGAGAGAGATCGGGAGAAAATGGAGCTTGGATCAACAATGGAGCTTGGGGACGGAAGAGATACTCAACTCGGAGAAGAAGACACCCCTTATATAGTGGAAGAACAAATCCAATCGTTATCCACCAACTCAGCCTGCGTAGCACGGTACTACCACGCAAGGGACGCGGTACTACCGCAAGGGCTCGTGGTACTACCGCAGGGCCCCGCGGTACTATCGCCCGTGCAGCAGAAATCAGAACCGCCCAGATGCAGTGAAGCAGAGGGCGGTAGAACCGCTGGCGCGGTACTAACGCTCCCCCATGCGGTACTACCGCAAGGCAGGGATAGTCCAGATTGTGAGAAGGCGCAGACATATAAAAATACATCCATGGCAACTTCCGCTGAGTTGGGTTCTATGCAAAAATCCGACACGGTAGTACTGCTAGCCAGGAGCCGTACTACCGCGCGGGGCGCGGATGTAAAAAATTACATCCACTCCTACTGCCGCGCATGCAGCTGAGCCTAGCCAGAGCGGACGGTACTACCGCGCCGGGGGCGCGGTACTACCGCATAGGGCGTGGATGTAAAAGATTACATCTGCCCGTACTACCCCAAGAGCAGCAGCGCCTGGCCTGAGGCCACAGTACTACCGCTCCGAGGAAGCGGTACTACCATGGGCACTTGCGGTACTACCGCGCCAGAGGCCGGTACTACCGCGCCAGAGGCCGGTACTACCGCAAGGGCCTGCGGTACTACCGCTCCTAGGAGCAGTACTACCGCATGCCTCAGCTCAGCAATCACGACCTTTTGCATAGACAAGAAAAGACGATGGATGCTCCAAAGTGCCAAAGGAAAGGCGGTGCAAAGGAGTAGACGTGTACGTGATGATTCCACGCAAACCTTTCCAAAGCGGACCCCCTCTTAATAGTACGGCTGTCCTACGACTCAAATCCACCGAAAAGAAACATAGAGAAAACGCTGTCTTCAATAGTCTTCGAGGGGCACCAAATCATCTTGTGCCTAGTTATGATATATCTGAAATACTCAAAGCACGCGATTAGTCAGCAAAAGCATTGTCATCAATCACCAAAACAACTAAGGGATAAATATGCCCTTACATCATGGTCGAAGGAATATGTATTGGACATTAAGAAAGTAGTAGCAATAAACTGGACGATCATATGCTAAGCTAACGGATGGGTGTTGTCCATCACATCATTGTCCTAATGATGTGATCCAGTTATCAAATGACAACTCATGTCTTCGGTTAGGAAACCTTAACCATCTTTGATCAACGAGCTAGTCTAGTAGAGGCTCACTAGGGACACGGTATTTGTTTATGTATCCACACATGTATTTAAGTTTCCAGTCAATACAGTTCTAGCATGAATAATAAACCTTTACCATGAATAAGGAAACATAATAATAACCACTTTATTATTGCCTCTAGGGCATATTTCCAACAGTCTCCCACTTGCACTAGAGTCAATAATCTAGTTCACATCGCCATGTCATTAATACCCAAAGAGTTCACTACAGCCAATAATGTAGTTCACATCGCCATGTGATTAACACCCAAAGAGTTCACTAGAGTCAGTAATCTAGTTCAGATTGCCATGTGATTAACACCCAAAGAGTTCTAAGGTGTGATCATGTTTTGCTTGTGAGAGAAATTTAGTCAATGGGTCTGCCACATTCAGATCCATATGTATTTTGCAAATTTCTATGTCCACAATGCTCTGCATGGAGGTACTCTAGCTAATTGCTCCCACTTTCAATACGTATCCAAATTGAGACTCAGAGTCATCCGGCATATTTCCAACCAGAACGCAACCCATCAATGTAATCTTTAATAAGAGCAAAATAAGAGCAAACTACTCTGATACAGTGTAGTTGGGAGAATTCAAAAAGATGATAGGACTACCATGTGTGGGTGCAATAGCAGCAATTTCATCCTTAACATAAGGAACTATAGCAGGTTCATCTCCATAAGCATCATTCATATTGGCATCCTGGCCACAAGCATAGCAAGCATCAATTTCATCAAAAAGGGATATTTCAAACGAATCCAAGGGATCATAGAAATTATCATAGCACTCATCCTTCGGTAAGCACGGAGGGAAATTAAACAATGTATGAGTTGAAGAGTTACTCTCATTAGAAGGTGGGCATGGGTAGCTAATCCGCTCTTCCTCCTTTTATTCTTCACTCTCCTCGTCATCTTTTTCATCTAATGAGCTCACAGTGTCATCAATTTCTTCTTCCATAGATTCCTGCAAAATATTAGTTTCTTCTTGGACAACATAGACTTTCTAAATAAACTCATTAATATCGGCATTATATTCAAAATTCTCGTAGAAATATTTAAGTATGGCATAATTTTGAGTTCTGTAAATAGCATCATCATAGTCTTCATCCTTTTCAAATAAAGTTTCAATTTCATGAGCACCCTTAAAAGAAACACATTCTTCTATTCGTTCCACATCATAATAATCATATATACCATTAGCATAAGAAGCCAAGGTTTCATTATCATTAAATTTACATGAAAAGGGAAGGTGTGGAGCTTTCATCCTAGAGCAACAAGTATAATCATATCTCAAGCATAAATTCCAAGCATACCAATGCAACATTTCAATTTGATCTCATAAGAGTTTCCCTTTTTGAGTCAAGCGATAATCCCTAAAGTATTCACGGTTATCCAACGTTAACGTGTCTCCCATTATCAAGTTGAATGGGGTTTTCTCAGGATTATGAAAGTAGTGTTTAATATTTTTCACATAACGAGCATCCAGGGTTCTAGGAGGTTCCCCGTCTCCATGAGTAGCAAGTACACATATTGTTTTGGTATTTCTTCTTCCATATCGATAACTAAAGATAGAGAACAACTTAGAACTGAAAATAAAAACTACTTAGTGATAAAGCAAACAAGCACACATGAGAATATTCACCCCACGCTATTGCTCCCCGACAACGGCGCCAGAAAAAGATCTTGATAATCCACAAGTATAGGCGATCAATTGTAGCCTTTCTCGATATGTAAGAGTGTCGAACCTGAAAGTGCAACTTATCCCCGGGTGGTTTTGGTAACTCATAACAGTATATAGCTCAATGAACTAATATCCATTCAAGTAAAATATTTTAGAAAGTTCAATGACTGGTATGGCATGGATTAGAGATGTGGACCCCTCAAAATGCTAAGGACAAAGATTGGCAAAAGCTCAAGACTCTTCACTTTTATTTTAGTGATCCAAGATCACATTGAGGCTATAGGAAAAGCCAATACTATTAAAAGGGGATGAGGTGTTGCTTAATGGTCTACTTGCTCAAAGTGCTTAGTGATATGCTCCAAAGCCCTCAACCACTTTCTCATTTCCAAATATGTCCAAAACCTAAAGTCAAACTGGGCCCCACCAATTTGATTTATCCAGCGCCACCGAGTTCTTTTGACATAGCCACTGCCAGAAACCCTAATCAATTTGGTCTTACCGATCGGGATCTCGGTCTCACCGAGATGGCAGTGCAAACTCTATGTTTTCCTTCGTAACGTTTCGTTCTTACCAAAATGAGCAATCGGTCCCACCGAGTTCGCAATGCAAACTCTCTGTTTCCCTTCGTAACGTTTCGGTCTAACCGAAATGAGCGATTGGTCCCATCGAGTTTTCCTGACCAACTCTTTGTTAACTCAATGCTGAAATCGGTCTCACCGACTTCATTCAATCAGTCAAACCGATACGAGGTTTTGCCCTAACCCTAGCACATCGGTCCCACCGAGTTGATCATGTCGGTCCCACCGAGATTCCTAATGTTCACATTTTGAACTGAATCGGTCTCGCCGAGTTCTCCTATTCGGTCAGACCGAGTTGGGTCAAATGTGTGTAACAGTTGGATTTTGTGTGGAGGCTATATATAGCCCTCCACCCCCTTCTCTATTGAACAAAGAGCCATCAGAACATGCCTACACTTCCACTACTCATTTTCTGAGAGAGAACCACCTACTCATGAGTGGAGACCAAGACATTCCAATCCAACCACAAGAATCTTGATCTCTAGCCTTTCCCAAGTTGCTTTCCAATCAAATCATCTTCCCACCATAGCCAAATCTATGAGAGAGAGTTGAGTGTTGGGGAGACTATCATTTGAAGCACAAGAGCAAGGAGTTGAACATCATCACACCATATTTTACCTTTTGGAGAGTGGTGCCTCCTAGATTGGTTAGGTGTCACTTGGGAGCCTCCGACAAGATTGTGGAGTTGAACCAAGGAGTTTGTAAGGGCAAGGAGATCGCCTACTTCGTGAAGATCTACCCGAGTGAGGCAAGTCCTTCGTGGCCGATGGCCATGATGGGATAGACAAGGTTGCTTCTTCGTGTACCCTTCGTGGATGGATCCTTCCGTGGACTCATGCTACGCTTCATGGGTTGAAGTCTCCACCAACGTGGATGTACGATAGCTCCACCTATCGGAACCACGCCAAAAATCTCTGTATCTACATTGTGTTTGCCTTCTCCAAACCCTTCCCTTTACCTTCATATGCAATGTTTTACTTTCCACTGCTACACTCTTAGAATTGCATGTGTAGGTTGATTGCTTGACTTGTGCTAAGTTGCTAAAATCCACAAAGACTTAAAATTGGGAAAAGCTAGAGTTTTATTTGGTCAAGTAGTCTAATCACCCCCCCCCCCCTCTAGACCTACTTCCGATCCTACAAGTGGTATTAGAGATCTGTTCTCCATTTGCCTTGATTTCCATAACTTTGGTGATCATAGCCTTGGTTTCACAACCTAGGACAGTATGGCGTCTAGAGAGGGAAGTTACCACCGTAGAGGTCCTTAATTTGATGGTACTAATTTTGTTAGTTGGAAGCATAAGATGAAAAATGCATATTCTTGGACATAGCCCCGCCATTTGGGCTATTCTGTGTATTCGTCTGCAAGGTGAATTCTTCGAGGATGGAAGAGAACCGAATCGTGAAGCGACCGCAGAAGAATTGAAGATGTTGCAATACAATGCTCAAGCTTGTGATGTTCTCTTCAACGGATTGTGCCCCGAAGAATTCAACAAAATCAGCCGCCTTGAGAATGCAAAGGAAATTTGGGATACTTTGGTTGATATGCATGAAGGTACCAAGTCCTTCAAGGAATCCAAATTGGATGTGCTTCAAAGTCAACTAGACAAGTTCAAAATGAAGGATGGTGAAGGAGTCACTGAATTGTACTCTAGGCTTGGTCTCATCACAAACGAGATTGCCGGCTTAGGAAGTAAAGAGATGACCGACAGATTCATCATCAAGAAAATCCTAAGAGCATTGGATGGAAAATATGATACCATGTGCACCTTGATTCAAATGATGCCCAATTACAAAGATCTCAAGCCAACGGAAGTCATTGGTATAATTGTTGCTCATGAGAGGTCACATAAGGATAAGGAAGAGCTTCACAACAAGTCTAGTGATGCTTACAAAGCTTCATGTAATGCCCCTACAACATCAAGTGAGAAACAAGTCTTCAATGAAGAATTGAGCTTAATGGTGAAAAACTTTCAACATGTTCTACAAAAGTAGAAGTAAAGAGAGAAGTTCCAAGTCAAGGTCCTACAATGACAAAAGATCTTATAATCGTGATCGCAATTGCTATAATTGTGGAAGACCCAGACAATACTCCAATGAGTGTACGTCTTCCCACAAAAGAAGAAAAGACTCACCTAAAAGGAGAAGTAAAAGAGAGGAATCACCACCAAGAGAGAGAAGGTGTAGAGATGAGCGTTATGAACAAAGACCCTCTCGCAGAAGCAAGGATTCGGAAAGGAAGGACAAGTCATCAAAGAGCTACACAAGACGAAGACATCAAGCTCATGTTGGTGAATGGGTATCCGGTTCCAACTCCGACAACTACTCCGAGAGAAGTTATCACTCCGACTCCGAATATACTCAAGATGAAGGTGTTGCCGGTCTTGCACTTGTGTCATCCAACCCCTACGACATATTCGACTCACCAAATGAGGGGATTGGTGATGCTTCATGGCTAAAGGCCCCAAGGTATCATACCCCGAGTATGTTGATTTCAATAGTGATGACGATGATTTTCTAGGTGATGATGATTAACTTCTTGACAACACTAGTGATGAAAACCATGATGAAATTGTTATTAATCATGCTAATCAAGATGAAGCGAATGACAATGATAAGAAGGAGATTGAGCATCTAACTAAAGAACTAAACACTCTTAAGCTAGGTCATGAAACTACCTTAGAGGATCATCGAGAGCTTTTAAAGACTCATGAGAAGCTACACTTTCAAAAGCTCAATTTAGAGAAAGAGCATGAGTTCTTAAAAGAAATCAATGATGATCTTCGTAAAAAAGTTCTTCTTACGTTGCCAAGCGTTTACTCTTGTCTACTTACATGCCCACAAGTAAAATCTAGCAACAAGAGCAAGAAAGATTCTTCTTCTAGTAGTAACAATAATCATGCTAAATCCAATATTGTTGCTTCTAGTAGTTCTCTTGATTCCACTAATGATTCTCTTAGCCAAGTTACACTTGAGCAAGAAAATAGCTTATTGAAGGGAATTATAGAGAAATGTGTTTACAAGAGCCTTACCGGAAGTAAGCAATTTGAGGAAATTTTATGCAAGCAAGGAAGGCACCGGAATAATCAAGGTGTTGGTTTTGAACGCAAGTTCAATGCCAATGGAGTTGAGTGGGAAGAAGATCAATACCCCAAAACGAAGTTTGTTCCTCAACAAGAGAAGTATGATCCCACTTATTTCAAGGGGACACAATCTCAAGATGATCTTCCACCACAAGACCACAAGCAAAGAGGCAAGGACAAGCTTCAAGAAGAGATTGATTCATTTGAAGAAGCTACAAAGGCCTTGGTAAAGTGGGTTCCCAAGACTACATCAAGTTCTACTTCATCAAGTACGACTACAACTCCAAGGATCCCCATCAAGTTGATGTGGGTTCCAAAGAAGAAGAACTAGAGAGTTCTTGAGGGTGACTCCGCCAACATACTTCACTCATATTCATTTTGGCAAGGACAAGTGCAATCAACTTTCATATCTTCCACTAGTTCAAGGAGTGAGAAACCCTCTTGTTGGTAAGACAAGGGACAAGGTAACCTTATGTGTTCATGGACATCATCATATGTGTATTTCACTCTATGTCTATGGATATCCTTGTATGTTTTTTTTGGGACTAACCCATGTAGGTATTGAAAGTGCAACTCACTCCAATGGATTGCTCCAAATGATCAACATCAACATTGAGCATCTACATCTTCAACACCTACATGAAGTCATCATCGACAAAAACCAAGGTTAGTTCATTCCTCTTAGGGGGAATATCACATCTAGGAGGAGCTTTGCTCTAAGAATTGAGCTAAAGCAACTCTAATGGTGTGAACACAATAATTCTTTATGTAAAAGTGGTAACCCCACTTGTGCTTAAATGACGAGTATGACCTACGATCAAATGTTCTCATTTGACTCCTCAGTCAATATACTGATATATATATGACCTAGTCATCGCCAATTGTTTGATAGATACTAGAGTTCTTGTGCATGCTTTGCAACATATTTCATTTGCTATCTTATTGAGTGAGCATGTTTGTTGCATTATCTTCTCCATTCGAGGACATCCATTTGTTGCTTTGATTGTTTGGTCTTTCTTTTTTTCCAAATGGATGCACAAGAATGCCTAAGAACTCCCCCTAGCTATCTATGATTTTCTCGTCTCAAACTCTATTCATGCTACATCAAAAGGTTTGAACAAGTCGAATTCGGACCCTCCGGGTGAGGAGCACTCGGAGTCACCAATCCGTCAAGGGCTTAAACTACCAAAATCTCTTAATGGCTTTCGGTATGACCGATTCATTCTTTTCGGTCCCACCAAAATCATTGAGTTGGTCTAGGTTTTCACCTCGGTGCAACCGATTAGAACAGTTCGGTCTCACCGAGTTGTAGTAATCGCTTGTGATTCTGCATCTCGGTGTCACAGAGTCGTTCCACTCGGTCACACCGACAGTGATTGGGTATATATATGCCGGGTTGAATTTTGGAAATTTCTTTAAACACCCAACCGCGCCTACCCAGCTCTGCCCCCCTTCTAGTCTACGGATCATCTCTGTCATCGCCAGCGTCCTCGACTGGTCTTCGTCGCCGTCAATGGGAATCTCCACCGCCGTTGTCTCCATAGTGAGTTGGTCGCCAAGTTAGGGTACGAACTCGAACTCTTTGTGATTTCCTTAACTCTGATTCTTGCACAAAGATCAATGCCTAGTTTCTTGCCACGATTGAGAACAATCTATCCACCGAAAACTTCCTCTAGAATAGATTTGATGGAAAAACTTAGGGTTAGGTTTCCGCCGAACTCATCTCGAACTAACCGATCTGAAGATTTCGGTCTCACCGATTTGGCTCAGGCCATTGCACATGTGCTACTTGGTCTGGCCGAAGTGTACGAATCCGTTTGACCGAGTTCACTTTCTGTGTGAAACCCTAGCATCTCGGAGTCACCGAACTGCATTTCGGCCTGACCGAAATTTTATGTTTAGACTCTAAAGTTGCTTCGGTGTCACCGAGTTTGTTATATCGGTAGCTCTAAAATGCTTTATGCAGAAAACTAAAATTAAGTTTTTGTCTCAACTTTTTGCAAAAATAGCTATGCTTTGTGATGCTCATACACTCTACCTATACCCATCTATTCACAGGGTTAGTTTCAGCCTTGTCAGAAGGAAGTGACAGTCAGAGCAGGTCAGAGGAGCAGATGAATCTCAGTGAGGGCACTACTCCCTCCAACAACAGTTGTGATGAAGGTAGCAGAAGCACCCCAAGCAATTTGCCTAAGGCTGCAACAAGGACAAGGAAGAAGAGAACCTCAGATTTTGAAGATGAGGACTTTGTTGTTGATGAGGAGGTGACCTCAAAGAAGAAAGTGCTCAAGAAGGAGCAAGCTGCTGTTGCTGCCATCAAGCCTGGTATGCACAAGAAGGCTCCTGCCCAGAGGAAGCCCATGTCTAAAGCCTGAGCCTCCACTCTAGAAACCATAGAGTTCACTCTTGAACCAAGAGAGGAAGAGGCTGCTGGAGGAAAGAAAAGGAAAGAGAGAGAGAGAGTCAAGAAGACTATGGCTAGAGTCATTGGCAGATCTTCCATGATGAGAGAGTCTGATGAGGAAGAGGAGGAAGAGCCAGCTGCATCAGCTCCAAAGTCTCAGAAGCTCATGGGGGATGCAATCAAGTCTGGGGCTGCTCCATCTAAGCCCAAGATAGCCCCAAGCCTCCAAGTCAACTGCACCAATGAGATCCACAAGAAACATTTCTGTTGCTGAGAAGAACAAGGCCCCAATGCCTGAAGTTCAAAAGGATGAGGTGTAGCAAGTGCTTAGAAAGTTAAAGCCAAAGATTCCAAATCATGATGACAATCATCCAGTTGCTGAAAATATGAAGTTGAGAAAGGATGCATGTCTCAGATTGTGGAGACAGACTGATCCATATGCTAGAAGGAGAAGAACTGATGTTGATTATCGCTTTCACGCCAAGGAACAACAATATTTCTATGAGACAGTCTTATTGGACAAGAAACCTATTGTCTATGACATGAAATAGGCTGACTGGAAGTACATTGATGACAATGAGGATTACTTTCCAGGAGTTCATGAAAGTTTCAGAATGAATGGTTTTGACACTTTTGTTGGTCAAAAGTTGACAAAATGGAATGATGAAATGATTATGCAATTCTATTCAACTGCTCATTTCTATCCAGATGGCAAGATTGTCTGGATGACTAAAGGCACAAGATATCAATCAACAATTGCTAAATGGGCCTAGTTGATCAATGCCCCCGAGGAAGCTGAAGAGGACACAAATGTGTATGCCAAGCCCAGAAAGGATCACAACTCTATGGCTCACATGTATAAGCCAATTCCTGATGCTGCATTGGAAACTCACAAGTTTGAATCCATCTATTATCTGCTATCAGGTCTAACCACGATCAACACTATAATGAGGCACACTCTGTTCCCAAGTCAGGAGATCATAGAATGATCCGCGGTCACTCCATCAACTTGCTTCATATGTTTGATGTGCTAGAGAAGTTCAAGGTGATGAGTTTGATTGTTGAAACAATGAAGAGAACTGCAGCTGATCAGAAAAGATCATGTGGATATGCCCCTCACATTCAGATGCTAATCAACTCCAAGATAGGGACATGGGCATATATTCTTGACAAAGAGCATCTTCTCCTGAGGCCAGACTTTGAGGACAACGAGGTTGTCATGGATGCATCACATCCTACTTCAGTAGAAGCCCATGAGAAGAGAGAGAAGGCAAAGGCAGCAAAGACTTCAACAATACTAGATGCTTTAGTTGTCAATCTTGAGACCAAGCAAAATCAACTCAGTTATCTGCTTGAGGCAACCGTGAGAATTGAGAAATGACTAGCCACCCTGACTCGAAATTAAGAGAGCCTTGAGAGGATCTTTGAGACTAAACTTCATGATCTAGATGTGAAGGTCACAGAGATTTAGACTACTGTGGAGAAGCTCCAGGAAGAGGTTGAGGACAGGAGTGACAGGCTAACCACTGATGCTTTTCAGAGAGTTCCAAGGGCACAAAGGTCTACAGTTGTGCCAATTGTCAGAGACTCCAGAGCTACTACTTCAGCACTTGCAGCAACTACCACCGTTGTACCTCCAGTTGCAACTCCTCCAGCTCCTCAGACATCTTCAGAAGCATTTGTAGATGTTTTCCTCTCCACGCCATCTACGCACATCGGAGCAACCAGCCAGAAGACCACTTCAGGAACTCCCGGAGATCATGCCTAGAGTGTCGTATAACACTATGCATTTTCAAGCTTTTTGGTAACTTGTTGCCAAAGGGGGAGAAAGTGTATAGATCATTAGGCTTCGAGAGAGAGAGAGAGAGAGAGAGAGAGAGAGAGAGAGAGAGAAAGAGAGAGAGAGAGAGTTTTGCCTTTTGTTTGCCTCTCTTGCTACTTGATTGCTTGCTACTTTGATTGTTTGCTCATTTGCTTGCTACTATATTTATGCTTGTGTGAGATACTCTTATGATCATGTGTTTGATCATATTATGCTTTAATGTGTGCTTGAATGATGATATCTTAATTCTTGTGTATGATCAATCATGTTTCCCTTGGTGATGAGTGCACATTCTTTATATCTTATCATTTTGAGCGCTCCACCATGATGTATGTGACATGGAAGAGTGACCCATAATCCTAATCGATTATGCATTTGCATTCAAAAGCAAATTTTAAATAATACAAAAATTTAGGGGGAGCTCTTGCTTATCACATACTTCTCAAAGTGACGATGTATTTCATTCATATTATCATTTGTCGAAGCTTTGATCTATATGCTGTCATCAATTACCAAAAAGGGGGAGATTGAAAGTGCAACTAATCCCTGGGTGGTTTTCGTAATTTATAACAACATATAGCTCATTAAACTAATATCCATTCAAGTTAAATATTTCAGAAAGTTCAATGATTGGCATGGCATGGATTATAGATGGGGACCCCTCAAAATGCTAAGGACAAAGATTGGCAAAAGCTCGAGACTCTTCACTTTTATTTTAGTAGTGATCCAAGATCACATTAAGTCCATAGGAAAAGCCAATACTATTAAAAGGGGATGAGGTGTTGCTTAATGGTCTACTTGCTCAAAGTGCTTAGTGATATGCTCCAAAGCCCTCAACCACTTTCTCATTTCCAAATATGTCCAAAACCTAAAGTCAAACTCGGCCCCACCGATTTGATCTATCCGGCGCCACCGAGTTCTTTTGACATAGCCACTGCCAGAAACCCTAATCAATTTGGTCTCACCGATCGGGATCTCGGTATCATCGAGATGGAAATGTAAACTCTATGTTTTCCTTCGTAACATTTCGGTCTTACCGAAATGAGCGATCGGTCCCACCGAGTTCGCAATGCAAACTCTTTGTTTCCCTCCATAACGTCCCGGTCTAACCGAAATGAGCGATCGGTCCCACCGAGTTTGCCTGGCCAACTCTCTGTTAACTCATTGCTGAAATCGGTCTCAGCGAGTTCATGCAATCGGTCACACTGAGATAAGGTTTTGCCCTAACCCTAGCACATTGGTCCCACCGAATTGATCATGCCGGTCCCACCGAGATTCCTAATGTTCACATTTTGAACTGAATCGGTCTCATCGAGTTCTCCTATTCGGTCTGACCGAGTTGGGTCAAATGTGTGTAAGGTTGGATTTTGTGTGGATGTTATATATACCCCTCCACCCCCTTCTCTATTGAACAGAGAGCCATCAGAACGTGCCTACACTTCCACTACTCATTTTCTGAGAGAGAACCACCTACTCATGTGTTGAGACCAAGACATTTCAATCCAACCACAAAAATCTTGATCTCTAGCCAAATCTGTGTGAGAGAGGTGAGTGTTGGGAGACTATCATTTGAAGCACAAGAGAAAGGATTTCAACATCATCACACCATCTTTTATCTTTTGGAGAGTGATGTCTCATAGATTGGTTAGGTGCCACTTGAGAGCCTCCGACAAGATTGTGGAGTTAAACCAAGGAGTTTGTAAGGGCAAGGAGATTGCCTACTTCGTGAAGATCTACCCGAGTGAGGCAAGTCCTTCGTGGGCGATGGCCATGGTGGGATAGACAAGGTTGATTCTTCGTGGACCCTTCGTGGGTGGAGCCCTCCGTGACTCGCGCAGCCGTTACCCTTCGTGGGTTGAAGTCTCCATCAACGTGGACGTACGATAGCACAACCTATTGGAACCACGCCAAAAATCTTTGTGTCTACATTGTGTTTGCCTTCTCCAACCCTTCCCCTTATCTTCATTGTTTTACTTGCCGCTGCTACCTCTTAGAATTGCATGTATCGGTTGATTGCTTGACTTGTGCTAAGTTGCTAAAATCTACAAAGACATAAAATTGGGAAAAGACTAGATTTTTATTTGGTCATGTAGTCTAATCACCCCCCCCCCTCTAGACCTATTTTCGATCCTACTGAACCCAACGAGGAGCTAAAGGTAGAATTTATATTCTCTCAACTTCTGTCGACCACCAGTACAACTCTAGGCACGCTTGACGTTCGCTTTACCTAGAACAAGTATAAAACTAGAAGTACTTTGTAGGTGTAAAGGGATAAGTTTGCAAGATAATAAAGAACACATAAATAAAAGCTAGGGGCTCTTTAGATAAAGGAACAACTAAGTTAGTTTTAGTAGAGAGCTTTTTGTCACAAGAAAGTTATTTGTCCCTACGCAGTCAATTTACTAGATCGGTAATCATTATTGCAATTTTATATGAGGGAGAGACATAAGCTAACATACTCTCTACACTTGGATCATATGTACTTATGATTGAAACTCTAGCAAGCATCCGCAACTACTAAAGATCATTGAGGTAAAACCCAACCATAGCATTATAAGGTATCAAGTCCCCTTTACTCCCGTACGCAAACAACCTAGTTACTCGGGTTTGTGCTTCTGTCACTCATGCCATCCACCATAAGTGAATCATGAACATATTGCAAACTCTACAGCGGGGATCCCTCACGCTTGCGCGACACGGAGAGCACCATAGAACAACACCAATAATAAAACATACAACTCAAAAATTCATGATCATCAATCAACTCATAGGACAAAACGTATCTACTCAAACATCATAGATAACCACATATCATTGAATAATAATATATAGCATTGAGCAACATGTTTACTAATTAAGTTAATTAGTTACTAGGGCCCATATGTCATAGCCTAATTAGTTATTAGGGTTATTTTTTAACAGGCTTAGTTAGGGCCGGCGGTGCCCGGTGTCAGTGAGGTTTAGTGGGGGATTAGAGGCTAACCTCGCGGGGCCCACAGGTTAGTGGCACGGGACCGGTGTTAGACGTGCGAGCGCCGGCGATGCTCTCCGGTGAGCAGCAGAGCGGGGCGGCGTGCACGGAGCAGCCCACTCCAGCGCCATTTGGTTGGCCGCGAGCGCCAGAAGGACGAGCGCGGCGATGCACATGTAGTGGTGCATGTGGTGCGTGTAGGGGGTGGCCGGAGCAACAGCTACGCGACGGCCGGGCGGCTGTGGCAGCGGAGCTATGCGAAAGCGGGCGCGGCGGAACGAGCTGCAGGCGGCAGCGGCAAGCAGCAGCGCCCGGTGCGGCGCGCGAGCAGGGAAGTGCGGCAGGCAAGTGGTGGTGGCAAGCGGCGTAGGAGGCAGTGAGCGCGGGGCGGGGCACGGCTATGGCTATGTCGAGGTAGAGCTCGAATCCGCGCTATGTAAAGGAGGGGAAGGGTGGCGACGCTCACAGGGGGGCCAATAGGGAGCTCAGGGGAGCCGGGGTTGCCGGAGATGAGCAGGCCGGCAAAAAATTGTGATAGCGGCCGTGGTTGGGGAACGAGGCGATGGCGGCGATGCGGGCCCTCCGCAGTCTAGTTCTCCGTGCACAGAGGTGCGGCTCGTCGACGCGGTCCTCCGTGCGCCATTCTAGGCGGCGGCATGGCCACACCGGTGATGAAGACGACGGCGAGCGCGACTACTCCGGGGTCGGGCGCGAGCTCCATTCGATAAGGAGAGAGCGAGAGGGGGGGCAAGGGTTCGATGCGGGGCAGGGATAGAGAGCCAGGGCGGTCTTATCCGCTCGGGGTGGCTGGGAATGGTCGCCATGGCGACTGCCTAGCCGGTGGATGGCCGCCTCCTCCCCTACCTCTCTGTAGCGAGGTGGAGGACGGTGGAGAGTGGGCTGGCCGGCTCGGGCTGTGCACTGTGGCCTAAGGCCCAGGCACAGGTAAGCCTTTTTGCCTTTTTCATTGCTTTTTCTTTATTCTTTTTCTGTTTCTTTTTCCAGCACCAATTTTGCATTTCTTTGAGCTGCCAAAAGAATTTTGAAAAATGTGGTACTTGGCGACATAAATACATTGCAATATTTAGCACCGCCATTAAAAGGTTTTGAGGCAAGATAATTTCATTTAAATTTTATATAAATGAAAATGGATTAATGGGGCTGTTTTGGGCACTATTTTAAATCCTAGGGGCATTTTGGGAATGTAGGTGAAGTTGTTTTACTCGACATAATTACTTAGGAATTATTTTAAAAATTATGAACTATTTTGTTTGCATTTTTGAAGATGTAATTTTTTTACTTCAAATTTAAATTTGAATTTTGAGTTTGGTTTGAAAACAAAGTGAGGATTAGAAACTTAATTATGATGACATGGCATAATTAGGCATGAGATTAGTATAGCATGATACATGGGGTGTTACATGGGGGATGTGTCCAAATTACGTCTTGACCGGCATGCGTCCTGCATCAAGAGTCGGTTGTCCAAATGAAGGCCCTATCCATCGCGCGGGGTTGCCCCGGTAATTAAGACTGTAATAATCTAACAAAAGCATTAGGCGTTTAATGACTACGACTCTTGAATCCCAATGATAGGATATGTGTTACTGTACTAAACCTTTCTGTCACCGGTGTTTAGATTAACACTTCATGCTCTCTGAGGGAGTCCTGAATTAGGGGGTGTTCAGATAGCCGGACTATACCTTCGGCCAGACTCCTGGACTTTGAAGATACAAGATTGAAGACTTCGTCCCGTGTCCGGAAGGGACTTTCCTTGGCGTGGAAGGCAAGCTTGGCGATACGAATATGTAGATCTCCTACCATTGTAACCGACTCTGTGTAACCCTAGCCCTCTCCGGTGTCTATATAAACCGGAGGGTTTTAGTCCGTAGGACGAACAGAACAATCATACCATAGGCTAGCTTCTAGGGTTTAGCCTCCTTGATCTCGTGGTAGATCCACTCTTGTACTACCCATATCATCGATATTAATCAAGCAGGAGTAGGGTTTTACCTCCATCGAGAGGGCCCGAACCTGGGTAAAAACATCGTGTCCCTTGTCTCCTGTTACCATCCGCCTAGACGCACAGTTCGGGACCCCCTACCCGAGATCTGCCGGTTTTGACACCGACATTGGTGCTTTCATTGAGAGTTCCTCTGTGTTGTCACTTTTAGGCCCGATGGCTCCTCCGATCATCAACAACGATACGGTCCAGCTTGAGACTTTTCTCCCCGGACAGATCTTTGTATTTGACGGCTTTGCACTGCGGACCAATTCGCTTGGCCATCTGGAGCAGATCGGAAGCTACGCCCCTGGCCATCAGGTCAGATTTGGAAGTCTTAACTACACGGCTGACATCCGCGGGGATTGGATCTTCGACGGATTCGAGCCACAGCCGAGCGCGCCGCACTATCACGAAGGGCATGATTTAGCTCTGCCGCTGAACAGTGCTCTGGAGGCAGCACCCGCATTGGCCCCGACCCTTAGTTCGGAGCCGATTGCGCCGATTGAGGACGGGTGGCTGGACACCGCCTCGGAGGCCGAAATCTCTACGGCGATCGAGCCGAACACCAGCTTTGTCCCTTGCGAAGCCCGTGACTCCAAGGTGCCGGACTCCTCTCCGGACTCCGAGCCCCCCGCGCCCCTGCTGATCGAATCCGATTAGGCGCCGATTATGGAGTTCACCGCCGTGGACATCTTTCAGCACTCGCCCTTCGGCGATATTCTGAATTTCCTAAAGTCTCTCTCTTTGTCAGGAGAGCCCTGGCCTGACTACGGTCAGTAAGGTTGGGATACGGATGATGAAGAAATTCAAAACCCACCCACCACCCACTTCGTAGCCACTGTCGATAATTTAAACAACGTGCTCGAATTCGACTCTAAAGACATCGACTGTATGGACGACGATGTAGGAGACGAACATGAACTAACGCCTATAAGGCACTGGACTGCCACATCATCTCATGATGTATACATGGTGGACACACCGAAAGGAAGCGACGACGAGGAACACAGGGATGCAACGAGGGATGGTTCACTCGAAAAGCAATCAAAGCAGCGACGTAAGCACCGCTCCAAGCCCCGCTTCGACAAAAACGGCAGCCATATAGCCCCAGCCATAGAGTAGGATGAGCCGATGGACGATGAACATGCCTCGGAGCAACCGTCCGAATAGGGCAACTTTGACAAACAAACCGAACAACCCGTCCCGGCGGAAACAACAGTCCAGACGACCTCAGGCCAAATACGCTCATGGAGCAGAAGAACCTCCACAATAGGCTCGTCGCCACTGCGCGTAGCCTGAAAAAGCAGAAGCAGAAGCTCAAAATCGCGGAAGATGCACGCAGAATCAGATGGAGCAAAGTAGTCAACACTGCAGACAAACATGGCGGCAGTTGCCGCACAAAAAGCTATCCGAAGCAAAAGCTACTACCTGAATTTGACGAGGAGGCCTTAGAGCCCCCGCAATCAAAAAATAAGAAAGCTGCCCGGTCGGATAGACGACCCCATGGCCAACATGGAGCGGCAAGCAGCGCCGCACACAAGCCGGCACGCGATCCACTCAAGGAATCGCGTCAAAAGGACGGCCCAGCCAGATCTATCTATGGGCCAAGAAAGCAAGCTCTAGTAAGCAATGCGGCACAACAAATATCCGAACATCACGGCACACCCAAATACAGGGGTGCCGCACACCCCCTATGTTTCACCGATGAGGTGCTGGACCATGAATTTCAAGTGGGATTCAAGCCCGTAAACATAGAGGCGTATGACGGAACAACAGACCCTGGAGTCTGGATTGAGGATTATATCCTCCATATACACATGGCCCGAGGAGATGACCTCACGCCATAAAATACTTACCCCTCAAACTCAAAGGGCCAGCACGGCATTGGCTTAAAAGCCTTCCCGAAAACACCATTGGAAGTTGGGAGGAGCTCGAGGATGCTTTTCGGGCAAATTTTCAAGGGACCTATGTCCGACCTTCGGATGCGGACGATTTGAGCCATATAACTCAACAGCCCGGAGAGTCAGCCCGGAAACTCTGGAACAGATTTCTTACTAAAAAGAATCAGATAGTCGACTGTCTGGACGCCGAAGCCTTAGCGGCTTTCAAACATAGCGTTCGAGACGAATGGCTCGCCAGACACCTTGGCCAAGAAAAGCCAAGAACAATGGCCGCATTAACAAGCCTCATGACCCGATTTTGTGCGGAAGAAGACAGCTGGTTGGCAAGATGCAGCACCAGCGACCCAAGTACATCCGAAGTCAGGGATGGAAATGGGAAACCGTGACGCAACAAGGACCAGCGCCGGACTAAGGGAAGCAGTCCGAAGAGCGCGGCAGTCAATGCCGGATTCAGAAGCTCTCGGCAGAATCGGAGAACGCTGCCCCTTAAGGATAACAGGGATGAGTTATCTAACCTGAACAAAATCTTGGACAAGATATGTCAGATTCATAGTACTCCCGGGAAGCCTGCGAAACATACCCACAGAGATTGTTGGGTTTTCAAGCAATCCGGCAAACTCAACGCCGAACACAAGGGGCTCGACACACCAAGCGAGGACGATGATGAACCCCACGAGCAGAGCACCAGGAAACAAAAGGATTTCCCACAAGAAGTCAAAACAGTAAACTTACTTCACGTGGTGAACAGAGTGGCGCCAACAGAGATTCGCGCCATACGGCCTATCCCAAAGGAGTCTAGCCCATGGTTGTTAAACCGATCACCTTCGACCACCAGGATTACTCTAGAAGTATATGGAACGCAGGTTGGACTGCCCTGGTATTAGATCCGCTAATCGATGGACTCCACTTTACAAATGTCCTGATGGATGGCGGCAGTGCTTTAAACCTGCTATATCAGGACACAATCCGCAAAATGGGAATAGGCTCAACAAGAATCCGCCATAACAATACTTCCTTTCAAGGAATAACACCAGGCCCGGATGCCCATTGCATGGGTTCTCTTCGGCTAGAAGTTATGTTCGGCTTCCCCGGCAACTTCCGCCGCGAAAAGCTAACCTTCCATATCGCCCCATTTTCAAGTAGCTATCAAGCACTACTGGGACGAGAAGCTTTCGCCCGCTTTAACGCAATACCGCATTATGCGTCTCTTACGCTCAAAATGCCCGGTCCACGAGGCGTCATCTCACTAAGGGGCAATATAAAGTGTCCCTCGAGCGCGAAGGAATATGCGGCTGCCTTGACAGCCATGCATTAAAACAGCTTCACCAAGGAAAGCATCTGCCAGGTCGTCAAGACCACGGGCTCGGCTAGGCGAGTCCGGAGCAAACATATAACGGATAAAGGTTTAGTAGCCATACACCCCTATACAAGGGGCTTCGCGTATGTAAAATACACGACAATAAGGCTCCATTTCACCTGTCCTACAATTATACATTGTTTATCTAGTACAGCATACATTCCGCACTACTATTCTTTTTCTTTCTTTTCAGCTAAGTTCCTCTCTTTTGCAGATGAACACCATGCTACGCCCGTCCAGGACACGGCACAGCGGAGACACAGGCGCAGACGTGCAGTAGGGACCCGTCTCCAGGATTCGTTTTAGATTAAGACCCTGCGTAAACCTTTTTTACTGTCTCTTGTTGATACACATCCCCCGGATTCTCTGTACAACCGAGGAGGAGGTTGGCGTTTTGGCATGTGGCCACGTCAGAGTTTTGCACGTACCTGGGCATCAGGAGCTTATAACCAAGGGCGTTGTTCCGCCCTATTTCATAAAAGACCAAATACCTTAGGGAGTGTTCGGCGTCGCGAGTTTGGCCTTATATGCATCAACTCCGAATCATGTCTTTGGTCAAATGTTGGGTTTGCCCGGCTCCTGTGTTTTGCTGCCTTACGTTCCGCTCTATCGGCTAAGGCGGAACCAGGAGAACTACTGCGATTGTGCCCCGGTTCGGCCAGGAGAGCACCTCAGTAGAGAAAGCCGAAAACTGACTGTCATGATATAGTGTGAGACTGGTCAACCACTCGATGACCCGCCGGAATCTTTAGGATTCCTCTGCATTAACGAAGGGCCATTTCCCAGCCAGGCACTCGCGCGCCCCGAATTCGGGTGAGCATGGGGCCACCAGGGGCTGTATAGCAGCCCCACTGTCAAACTCCTATGGCTAAGTGAAAGTGATAAAGCATCATAGTCCGGTTGCCTAGTTCGTTGCGCTACCACCTCCTTAATAGGACCAAGACGTTGGATCAAGTGTGAAAATGCGCCTTCTGCGAACACCCCCGCATTATATGCGTGGGGGGCTGAAGCCAAAGACTGCCATCTTTCAGGTTATATACACATATACATTAACGGCCGCACAGGAGGCATATCAATTCTTGAAGGCACAAGTATAAAAACCTTTTATATATCATTCCAAACTTTGTTTTACAACAATACATGTTATTCGAACATGATATCCTTCGAGCACTGCGTCTCTATTAAACGAGCGCCCTACAGAACTTCCTGAAAATAGTGCTCGGCAGGTACTCGGCTTTCATCCGAGTCTTGGGTTGCAACAGCGATGGCCTTCATCTCCGCCCAATATGTCTTGACACGGGCAAGAGCCATCCACGCACCCTCTATGCATGCCGACCTCTTCACTGCATTTATATGAGGCACCGCACCAAGGAACTGCTGCACCAAGCTAAAATAGCTCTTCGGCTCAGGCCTTTCCGGCCACAGATGACTCACAACATACTTCATGGCGAGTCCGGATAACCTACTCAGCTCAGCCCATTCGGACAAATGATCGGTTAATGGAAGTGGACGCTCTGGATTGTGGAACTGCGACCAAAAAAGCTTTCCACTTTGCGATCCTCCTTATCTCGGAAGTGTTCGGCCGCGTCCGCGGCACTCGCTGCCAAATCCAGATAAGTGTCCGCCGCACTCCACAACCGGTCTAGCGAAGCATATTTAGGATCCCCGAACTTCCTCTGCAGCACAAAGGGCTTTCTAGCCGCGATATCTCCGGCCTGACGAAGCTCCTCTTTTATAGCTCTCATCGCAGAGCGAGCATCCTTGGCCTCGGTAATGGCCTTTTCCAGGTCCGTCCGTTCCATTTGATCTTCGTTTTAAAGAACCTTGCAGCGGTCGGTGGCGCTCTTCAACTTTACAGCCATCTCGGCTATTTCCTTGTTGCTTCGGCAGTGAGCAGCCTGTTCAGCTTTCAGCTCTTCAATTGCCTTTCCGGCAGCCGCATCACTTTTCTTGGCTTGCTCCTTGGCTCGGGCAAGTTCCGCCCGAAGATTCTCCACGACAGCAGCACCATCTACATCAAGCGCACACATCGTAAGATACTAGCACCAAGCTCCTCTTACTAAATGCCACCGGAGAAATAACATCCCTTGTGCCTCGTCAAGCCGCTTGTTGATAAGCGTGATGTCGGCATCTGCCACATCTAGTTGCCGCTTTAGCTCGGCAAATTCATCAGTTCGGCTGGCCACTGGACACTTCCCCACCTGCATAGGAAAGGCGACATAGTATACCTGGGATTATGATCCTCCGCGCGCCGTCATTTTTGACAACTCGCAGAGTCTCAGGGGCTACTATCTAAACAGGACGCATCTTATATCCGCGAAACTGTCAAAAGGTACGTCATTTTGCGTACCTCAAAACCTGTCAGCAAACTCCTGACAGCCTCGTGCAATCCGTTCTCCATGGATGCAATCCTCTCAATCGCCGTACCCATCAACGCATGGTGTTCTTCCGAGATAGACGCTCGCCCGAGCAGATCCTTCAGCTCCTCCGCCCATGCACCAGACTGTGCCGGACTTGCCCGATGGCCTTTTTCGAAGGCCGGACACGGAGGGATTTGGGGGGCCATACGGCTGCCTTCCGGCCCTGCCGGATTCAGAGAAACCCTCCATGACGACACCTCAGGGTCGCCCGCCTCACAAGGCGGTACGGCAGGGGGAGGCGTGCCGCTCTCCATCATCTCCAGAAGAAGATCCCCTGAAGATGAGCTCTGCTGAGAAGGGCTGAGATCCGAACTACAAGGTAAAATTTTGGTTATTTTCCTCAGAAATAAAATGGGGATGTCTCTCATTTTAAACTCCCCTCTTTACTTACGGCTCGATGGAGGGCTGATCCCCTTGGGGGCACAGTGCGGCCGAGGTATCCTCTAGCGCAGGACCCTCTGATGAAGATTTCTTCCCCCGCTTTGAGACCATGGTTTCCGGGTCTTCAGAGGCCGTCCTTTTCTTCCCCTGGGTAGAGGAATTCTCGATTCCTCCTTTTCTGACAGCCTCCTTCGGGGAGGCGGTAGCTTCCTTGTTCCCCCCTTCGCCTTCTTCCAAAGGCACGACCTCCAGCATTCTGGTTAACAAGGGATCCGGCGTGGTCTCCGGGGGGGCCAGACACCTGATTAGCTTCGCTTTCGCTATCCACTCCTGCTTAAGGGACAGTTCTTTTAAGGACAATTTTATGATAAAAATACGGATAGAGTGTCCGGGTACGGGGCTACTTACTTGAGTATCCGGGCGATTGCAGCTCAGACCTGTGTCCTCGGTCGAGTCCGTACACATTTCTTGTGATCCGAAGAACAATTGGTACATCTCCATGGGCGCTACGCCCATAAAATGATGGAGAGCTCGTGGTCCCTCCGGATTGAATTCCCATAGGCGAAGGGGGCGACGTTTGCTGGGTAGGGTCCGGCGAATCAGCATGACCTGCGCTACTACGACCAGACTGATGTCTCTTTCTAGGAGATCTCGGATACGGCCCTGCAGCAAAGGCACGTCCTTGGATGGCCCCCAGTCCAGTCCTTTATTGACCCATGACGCTAGCTGTGGCGGGGGACCCGAGTGGAAGGCGGGTGGCGCCACCCACTTGGTGCCCCTAGGGGCGGTAATGTAAAACCACTCTTGTTGCCATAAGCTGGACTCCTCTTGAAAAGAGCCCTCGGGCCAGGGAGCATCAGCATTCTTGCTTATAACAGCGCCTCCGCACTCCGCGTGCCGCCCCTCGATCATCTTCGGCTCTACTTTAAAAGTCTTGAGCCACAATCCGAAGTGAGGAGAAGTGCGGAGGAAGGCTTCGCACACGACGATGAACGATGAGATATGGAGGATGGACTCCGGAGCCAAGTCGTGAAATTCCAGCCCATAATAAAACATGAGCCCCCTTACGAAGGGGTCCATAGGGAAGCCTAGCCCCCGAAGGAAGTGAGACACGAACACCACGCTCTCCTCGGGCTTGGGAGTAGGAATGACCTGCCCTTGAGCAGGCAGCCTATGCGAGATTTCATCGGTCAAGAACCTGGCCTCTCTCAACTTCAGCACGTCCTCCTCTGTGACGGAGGAGGGCATCCATCGGCCTTGAAGGTTGGAACCGGACATTGTCAGAGGTCCGAAGCGCCTGAAATCTGGAGCCTTGGGTGTTGGAACTCGAGGCGAAGGGCGAACTCGTTTGAGATTGAAAGAAAGGAGTAAGGCCTTGGTCTCTTTATAAGAGGTCGAATACCAAGGGCCCTCCCCGTGACCGTTTGAGACTCGCCTTTGATCGAGAAAACATACCAACGGGCACGACCGGGTTACCCACGTCCGTATTGATGAGAATCCCATAAATTAAGGGGACACGATCTCTACTTCGACAAAGACCTGCCAAGGAAACTGCCTCGCTAAACACGCTGAGGTGGGACAATAAAATGATTCGAATAAAGGCTTGGCCGTGGTGTGATGACATGCTACAGAATACGTCAGCAGATTAGATTTGTGTAAATATTATTCTCTCTATGGCAATATGTGGAAACTTATTTTGCAGAGCCGGACACTATCCTTGTGTTTGAAATCTTCTATGAAGTACTTGGAGGAGGAACCCGCCTTGCAATGCCGAAGACAATCTGCGCGCCGGACTTGTCGTCATTGAAGCCTGGTTCAGGGGCTATTCATGGAGTCCTGGATTAGGGGGTGTTTGGATAGCCGGACTATACCTTCGGCCGGACTCCTGGACTATGAAGATACAAGATTGAAGACTTCGTCCCGTGTCCGGAAGGGACTTTCCTTGGCGTGGAAGGCAAGCTTGGCGATACGAATATGTAGATCTCCTACCATTGTAACTGACTCTGTGTAACCCTAGCCCTCTCCGGTGTCTATATAAACCGGAGGGTTTTAGTCCGTAGGACGAACAGAACAATCATACCGTAGGCTACCTTCTAGGGTTTAGCCTCCTTGGTCTCGTGGCAGATCGACTCTTGTACTACCCATATCATCAATATTAATCAAGCAGGAGTAGGGTTTTACCTCCATCGAGAGGGCCCGAACCTGGGTAAAAACATCGTGTCCCTTGTCTCCTGTTACCATCCGCCTAGACGCACAGTTCGGGACCCCCTACCCGAGATCTGCCGGTTTTGACACCGACACTCTCCCTGCCTTAGCCTCTCCGTGACTCGCTCTCCATGATCCTGGGTACCTGCAGGGATGAATAACACGAACAAGACAGGAGGCAACTACGGAACAATTTTACATTACAAATATGAGACGTCAATTCAATGTACTTCCATTAATCCCTCCAACAAATACATCGGGTTGCAAAGTTGTCAGTGTAGTGAACAGTGGGTGTTCATACCCCTGACCACGCACCAGCAAGTTGTAGCCTCTGTGCTGAGAAAGACATGGCAAAGGATGGGTCCACCCTAAAGCACTCAAGATATAGTAATAAACACTATGAAGAAAACCTCCAGGCAGGTCATCAAGAAGTACTAAAGATTACCTCAAGATCAAGGCTAGATCAAGATCAAGATTATCGGGAAATAGGCCTTCCCGGGAACAAGTCTCCCATGCTGCTGGCAAGCACAAGGATCAGCAAGCCCCAAGCTTCCTTCCACGCAACACACCCACTCGTCAGCAATTTGCTGATAGATGGGTAAGCGCGCAGAGATCTCCTGACAAGTGGTAGGCACGCATGTGATTAGGTAGAGGTTGTAAGGCTGCATGGAGAACCACCACTTGAAGATTACCTTTACTGACACCCATCCATCCGCGTGTCATGTTAATAAAAGGTAGTTGGGCCGATGGTACAGGTGGAACAGAGCCCCTTCCCGACATCCAGCAGAATAAGACACCTAACAATGCATTAAATGTGTTTCTCCTAAACTGTCAAGGTTAGGCATGATAGCACTGTAGTCATTATCAACATGTAATTACCTTTTTACCATTGTTGGTGACTCCTTAATATATAAAAGGAGGCCTATGGCATCATTTAGAGGGACTCAAATCCTTGTCCACTTTCAGTAGCTAGTAACGTCCTTGTGCTCCTTGCCGGCAAGGGCTGCGCTCCCGTGTAAGGCGGGACTTAGACAAATAATCCACCAAAAGCAGGAGTATGGTTTTACGCACCTTTGCGGCCCGAACCTGGGTAAATTATCTGTGTACTGATCGTGGTTGGCTGCTCTTTGTGTGTTGTGTCCCCTTAACCGAACAGAAAGGGGCTACCATGGCCCCATAGATTGTCGTACACTGACAAAGGCCCTTGCCTAAACCAATGACCTTTCTGAACTACTGACACATGGATATCAGATTACACGAAGAACTCATCGAAGAACACATCATGAAGGTTGATTGATTGATAATATGTCTTACAATGCAGGTCATCTGTGATACATGATTACAAGCATGACTAGATTGTTGAGAACTATGGTGGTGGTGAAGGTTGTGGCTATGGAGATGGGAAATGTCGGGGGCTAGGGTTGATGGAGATGGCTATGGTGAGGATGACGAAGACTAGCTTGTCATGCGATGTTATATTGCTCATTTGGCGTCGGCCCCTTTATAACGGTTGTTCAGGTGGATCGGACACCTCGGTTGCCACGCCATATGATCACCCGTATGAGCAGACGTGGTTGTATGAAAGGCCATGTTTTGGTCTGTTTTCTCTAGATCACATCCCACTTGATCTCCTCTATCTCCACTTTACACCTTTTCATGTATTGTCTTGATTTCATCCATAAATAGCCCATTTCCTCTGAAAACAAAACAAAGATTGGATATTTTGAATCATTTGCGTTCATTAGTCATTAGTAGAAATAGCGAATATCTCATCTTTAATGAAATATTTCAGTTTAAACTCAGGTTAGAGGAGTGTAAAAATAACACTCATCACCCAACTGTTTCGTTAATGACCTGGGCCGAGCTCAGACGTGTGTCACTTGTGTGCTTTCGCTTAGTTTTTTCCTGTCAGGAACTGAGAGTCCTTAACAAACGAGCGACGATCTAAGACATCAAGTCATGGGCTGTTGCCGACTCAAAAGTGGGTCCAACCCATGTTTCTCCACCCGGACATGCCTATATATTTGAGGTGTCGGCCAACCCAGGCCACCACAAAGAATAGATGGCATCTGCTCTACCTACACGTGCACTGCTCATTGTCGTTCCACTCCCTACAAGCGCCGAAGGCAATCCCATCCCGTCCATGCACGGTTGTACGGGATAGCAGGCCTCGGAAACCCCGTCCCTTGAGATCTTGTATGGGAGAGGGGAGATAAGGTTTTGGGGAGCGTCTCCTACGCGACTGCTCACCACCGTTCGTCTACGTCCACAACTTCGTCTATGTCCTCGTCGCCTTCGTCATCAACATGGCCACCAAAACCAAAATACTTGCTATCGAGAAGGCCGCTGCTGAAAAGAAGGCTGTCAAGGAGACCGATGCTTCCGCCGCCGCCGCGGCTTCGTCCTGGCCGACTGGAGGGTATACCTCGTTTAGGGCATCTCCAAAGTTAACCCGCAAATTTTTTTCCGCATCCGTCCACGGAAAGGAGGGACCAGTCAGTGGACATAAATGCGGGAACCAGCCATCCAGTGCTACCCGCATACAACTGAAACCATATATTAACAAAGCAGACAAAAAAATTCATGGAAACCGGTTGGATTTCATATAAACCGGACAGAATTCACTACATTTTGGACATATTTTAACTATATTCAACTCTCAACCTAATCTTGATGATCACCGACGTCCGTTCCAGCTCCACCTGCGCAGCCATGAGCCCCAGGAAGTGAAGTTGTCCACCTCCACGTTGCTGCCAAGCGGCTAATCGGTTGATGATGTTGAGCCCACCAAACTTGGCTTCAATGGGAGAGGAGGAGTGGTGGCCTTTCTGATACCCAAGCGCTAGTGACCTACCATGATCTACTCTTCCTCGTTATAGGCGGCGCTCACGGAGGTGTCGGCTTTTTTGTCGTGGCGGCAGGGCACGGTGTGGCGGAGCTTGCGATGTCCTTCCCATAGTCGCTCTTGTCGAACACGTCATCCGCTGTCTCGTCCATCTCGTTGTATGCAGCCTGGAAATTTGCCTAATACTGGATGTACCTGAAGGAAATATGCCCTAGAGGCAATAATAAAGTTATTATTTATTTCCTTATTTCATGATAAATGTTTATTATTCATGCTAGAATTGTATTAACCGGAAACATAATACATGTGTGAATACATAGACAAACAGAGTGTCACTAGTATGCCTCTACTTGACTAGCTCGTTAATCGAAGATGGTTGAGTTTCCTAGGCATGGACATGAGTTGTCATTTGATTAACGGGATCACCTCATTAGGAGAATGATGTGATTGACTTGACCCATTCTGTTAGCTTAGCACTCGATCGTTTAGTATCTTGCTATTGCTTTCTTCATGACTTATACATGTCCCTATGACTATGAGATTATGCAACTCCCCTTTACCAGAGGAACACTTTGTGTGCTACCAAATGCCACAACATAACTGGGTGATTATAAAGGTGCTCTACAGGTGTCTCCAAAGGTACTTGTTGGGTTGGCGTATTTCGACATTAGGACTTGTCACTCTGATTGTCGGAGAGGTATCTCTGGGCCCACTCGGTAATGCACATCACTATAAGCCCTGCAAGCATTGCAACTAATGAGTTAGTTGCGGGATGATGTATTACAGAACGAGTAAAGAGACTTGTCGGTAACGAGATTGAACTAGGTATTGAGATACCGACGATCGAATCTCGGGCAAGTAACATACCGATGACAAAGGGAACAACGTATGTTGTTATGCGGTTTGACCGATAAAGATCTTCGTAGAATATGTGGGAGCCAATATGAGCATCTAGGTTCCGCTATTGGTTATTGACCGGAGACGTGTCTCGGTCATGTCTACATTGGTCTCGAACTCGTAGGGTCCGCATGCTTAAAGTTCGATGACGGTTATATTATGAGTTTATGTGTTTTGATGTAGTGAAGGTACTTCGGAGTCCTGGATGAGATCGGGGACATGACGAGGAGTCTCGAAATGGTTGAGACGTAAAGATCGATATATTAGACGACTATATTCGGACATCAGAAAGGTTCCGAGTGATTCGGGTATTTTTCGGAGTACCGGAGAGTTACGGGAATTCGCCGGGGAGTATATGGGCCTTATTGGGATTTAGGGGAAAGAGAGAGGATAGGCTAGGCGCCCCCAAGGCCTAGTTCGAATTGGACTAGGGGGAGGGGTTGCGCCCCCTCCTTCCTTCTCTTCTCTCTCCCCTTTCCTTGACTCCTACTCCTACTACTTGGAAGGGGGGAATCCTACTCCCGGTGAGAGTAGGACTCCTCCTAGGGCGCGCCATAGAGAGGGCTGGCCCTCCCCCCCCCACTCCTTTATATACGGGGAGGGGCCACCCCTTGGAGACACAACAATTGATCATTGATCTTTTAGCCGTGTGCGATGTCCCCCTCCACCAGAATCCACCTCGATAATATCGTACTGGTGCTTAGGCGAACCCCTGTGTCGATAGAACATCATCATTGTCACCACGCCATCGTGCTGACGAAACTCCCCCTCAAAGCTCGGCTGGATCGGAGTTCGAGGGACGTCATCGAGCTGAACGTGTGCTGAACTCGGAGGTATCGTACGTTCGGTACTTGATCGGTCGGATCGTGAAGACGTACGACTACATCAACCGCGTTGTGCTAACGCTTCCGCTTTTGGTCTACGAGGGTACGTGGACAACACTCTCCCCTCTCGTTGCTATGCATCACCATGATCCTCTGTGTGCGTAGGAATTTTGAAATTACTACGTTCCCCAATAGTGGCATCCGAGCCAGGTTTTATGCGTAGATGTTATATGCACGAGTAGAACACAAGTGAGTTGTGGGCGATATATGTCATACTGCTTACCATCATGTCATACTTTGGTTCGGAGGTATTGTTGGATGAACTGGCCCGGACCGACATTACGCGTACGCTTACGCGAGACTGGTTTTACCGCCGTGCTATGCGCACAGGTGACTAGCGGGTGTCAGTTTATCCAACTTTAGTTGAACCGAGTGTGGCTATGCCTGGTCCTTGCGAAGGTTAAAACAGCACCAAGTTGACAAACTATCATTGTGGTTTTGATGCATAGGTAAGGACGGTTCTTGCTCAGCCCGTAGCACCCACGTAAAACTTGCAACAACAAAGTAGAGGACGTCTAACTTGTTTTTCCAGGGCATGTTGTGATGTGATATGGTCAAGGCATGATGCTATATTTTATTGTATGAGATGATCATGTTTTGTAACCGAGTTATCGGCAACTGGCAGGAGCCATATGGTTGTCGCTTTATTGTATGCAATGCAAACGCCCTGTAATGCTTTACTTGATCACTAAGCGGTAGCGATAGTCGTAGAAGCATAAGTTGGCGAGACGACAACGATGCTACGATGAAGATCAAGGTATCGCGCCGGTGACGAAGGAGATCATGACGGTGCTTCGGAGATGGAGATCACAAGCACAAGATGATGATGGCCATATCATATCACTTATATTGATTGCATGTGATGTTTATATTTTATGCATCTTATATTGCTTTGATTGACGGTAGCATTATAAGATGATCTCTCACTAAATTACCAAGGTATAAGTGTTCTCCCTGAGTATGCACCGTTGCGAAAGTTCTTCCTGCTGAGACACCACGTGATGATCGGGTGTGATAGGCTCTACATTCAAATATAACGGGTGCAAAATAGTTGCACACGCGGAATACTCAGGTTAAACTTGATGAGCCCAGCATATAATAGATATGGCCTTGGAACACTGAGACTGAAAGGTCGAGCGTAAATCATATAGTAGATAAGATCAACACAGTGATGTTCACCATTGAAACTACTCCATCTCACATGATGATCGGACATGGTTTAGTTGATTTGGATCACGTGATCACTTAGATGATTAGGGAGATGTCTATCTAAGTGGGAGTTCTTAAGTAATATGATTAATTGAACTTAAATTTATCATGAACTTAGTCCTGGTAGTATTAGCATATCTATGTTGTAGATCAATAGCTCACGTTTAGCTCCCCTGTTTTATTTTTGATATGTTCCTAGAGAAAACTAAGTTGAAAGATGTTAGTAGCAATAATGCGGATTGGATCCGTGATCTGAGGATTATCCTCATTGCTGCACAGAAGAATTATGTCCTTGATGCACCGCTAGGTGACAGACCTATTGCAGGAGCAGATGCAGACGTTATGAACGTTTGACCAGCTCAATATGATGACTACTTGATAGTTTAGTGCACCATGCTTAACGGCTTAGAATCGGGACTTCAAAGACGTTTTGAACGTCATGGACCATATGAGATGTTCCAGGAGTTGAAGTTAATATTTCAAGCAAATACCCGAGTTGAGAGATATAAAGTCTCCAACAAGTTCTATAGCTAAAAGATGGAGGAGAATAGCTCAAGCAGTGAGCATGTGCTCAGATTGTCTGGGTACTACAATCGCTTGAATCAAGTGGGAGTTAATCTTGTAGATAAGATAGTGATTGAAAGAATTCTCTAGTCACCATGACCAAGTTAGTAGAACTTCATGATGAACTATAGTATGCAAGGGATGACGAAAACGATTCCCGAGCTTTTCATGATGATGAAATCGATGAAGGTAGAAATCAAGAAAGAGCATCAAGTGTTGATGATTAACAAGACCACTAGTTTCAAGAAAAGGGCAAAGGGAAAGAAAGGGAACTTCATGTAGAATGGCAAGTAAGTTGTCACTTCCATGAACAAGCCCAAAGCTAGACTAAAGCCTGAAACTGAGTGCTTCTACTGCAAAGGAAATGGTCACTAGAAGCGGAAATGCCCCGAATATTAGGTGAATAAGAAGGATGGCAAAGTGAACAAGGGTATATTTGATATACAGGTTATTGATGTGTACCTTACTAGTGTTTATAGTAGCCCCTGGGTATTTGATACTTGTTCGGTTGCTAAAAATTAGTAACTCGAAACAGGAGTTACAGAATAAACAGAGACTAGTTGAGGGTGAAGTGACGATGTGTGTTGGAAGTGGTTCCAAGATTGATATAATCATCATTGCATACTCCTTGTACTTTCGGGATTAGTGTTAAACCTAAATAAATGTTATTTGGCGTTTGCGTTGAGCATGAATATGATTTGATCATGTTTATTGCAATACGCTTATTCAATTAAAGTCAGAGAAATAATTATTGTTCTGTTTACATGAATAAAACCTTCGATGGTCATACACCCAATGAAAATAGTTTGTTGGATCTTGATCGTAGTGATACACATATTCATAATATTGATGCCAAAAGATGCAAAGTTGATAATAATAGTGCAACTTATTTGTGGCACTGCCGTTTGGGTCATATCGGTGTAAAGCGCATGAAGAAACTCCATAAAGATGGACTTTCAGAATCACTTGGTTATGAATCATTTTATGCTTGCGAACCGTGCCTTTTGGGCAAGATAACTAAAACTCTATTCTCCGGAACAATGGAATGAGCTACTAACTTGTTGGAAATAATACATACCGATGTATGCGGTCAAATGAGTGTTGATGCTCGTGGCGGGTATCGTTATTTTTTGACCTTCACAGATGATTTGAGCAGATGTGAGTATATCTACTTAATGAAGCACAAGTCTGAAACATTTGAAAAGTTCAAAGAATTTTAGAGTGAAGTAGAGAATCATCGTAACAAGAAAATAAAGTTTCTATGATTTGATCGTACAGAAGAATGTTTGAGTTACGAGTTTGGTCTTCAATTGAAACAATGCGGAGTAGTTTCGCAACTCACTATAACAAGAAAATAAAGCGGTTTGAGGCCATGAAATCTGAGATGGGATCCATGTATGAGAACAAAGTATGGACTTTGATTGACTTGCCCAATGATCGGTGAGCCATTGAGATTAAATGGATCTTCAAGAGGAAGACGGACGCTGATAGTAGTGTTACTATCTACAAAGCTAGAATTGTCGCAAAAGGTTTTCGACAAGTTCAAGGTGTTCACTACGATGAGAGTTTCTCACTTGTATCTATGCTTAAGTCTGTCCGAATCATATTAGCAATTGTTGCATTTCATGAAATCTGGTAAATGGATAAACAAAACTGCATTCCTTAATGGATTTATTAAAGAAGAGTTGTATATGATGCAACCAGAAGGTTTTGTCGATCCAAAAGGTGCTGACAAAATGTGCAAGCTCCAGCGATTCATCTATGGACTGGTGCAAGCATCTCGGAGTTGGAATATACGCTTTGATGAGTTGATCAAAGCATGTAGTTTTATACAGACTTGCGGTGAAGCCTGTATTTACAAGAAAGTGAGTGGGAGCACTACAACATTTCTGATAAGTATATGTGAATGACATATTGTTGATCTGAAATAATGTAGAATTATTCTACAAAGCATAAAGGAGTGTTTGAAAGGAGTTTTTCAAAGAAAGACCTCGGTGAAGCTGCTTACATATTGAGCATCAAGATCTATAGAGATGGATCAAAACGCTTGATAAGTTTTTTCAATGAGTACATACCTTGAAAAGATTTTGAAGTAGTTCAAAATGGAACAGTCAAAGAAAGAGTTCTTGCCTGTGTTACAAGGTGTGAAATTAAAGACTCAAAGCCCGACCACAGCTGAAGATAGAAAGAGAATGAAAGTCATTCCCTATGCCTCAGCCATAGGTTCTATAAAGTATGCCATGGTATGCACCAGATCTATTGTATACCCTACACTAATTTTGGCAAGGGAGTACGATAGCGATCTAGGAGTAGATCACTGGATAGCGGTCAAAATTATCCTTAGTGGAATAAGGATATGTTTCTCGATTATGGAGGTGACAAAAGGTTCGTCGTAAAGGGTTACGTCGATGCAAATTTTGGCACTGATCCAGATGACTCTAAGTCTTCATCTGGATACTTATTGAAAGTGGGAGCAATTAGCTAAAGTAGCTCTGTGCAGAGCATTGTAGACATAGAAATTTGCAAAATACATACGAATCTGAATATGGCAGACCCGTTGACTAAACTTCTCTCACAAGCAAAACATGATCACACCTTAGTACTCTTTGGGTGTTAATCACATAGCGATGTGAACTAGATTATTGACTCTAGTACACCCTTTTGGTGTTGGTCACATGACGATGTGAACTATGTGTGTTAATCACATGGTGATGTGAACTATTGATGTTAAATCACATGGCGGTGTGATCTAGATTATTGACTCTAGTGCAAGTGGGAGACTGAAGGAAATATGCCCTAGAGGCAATAATAAATTTATTATTTATTTCCATATTATATGATAAATGTTTATTATTCATGCTAGAATTGTATTAACCGGAAACATAATACATGTGTGAATACATAGACAAACAGAGTGTCACTAGTATGCCTCTACTTGACTAGCTCGTTAATCGAAGATGGTTGTGTTTCCTAGCCATGGACATGAGTTGTCATTTGATTAACGGGATCACATCATTAGGAGAATGATGTGATTGACTTGACCCATTCCGTTAGCTTAGCACTCGATCGTTTAGTATCTTGCTATTGCTTTCTTCATGACTTATACATGTTCCTATGACTATGAGATTATGCAACTCCCCTTTACCAGAGGAACACTTTGTGTGCTACCAAACGTCACAACGTAACTGGGTGATTATAAAGGTGTTCTACAGGTGTCTCCAAAGGTACTTTTTGGGTTGGCGTATTTCGAGATTAGGATTTGTCACTTCGATTGTCGGAGAGGTATCTCTGGGCCCACTCGGTAATGCACATCACTATAAGCCTTGCAAGCATTGCAACTGATGAGTTAGTTGCGAGATGATGTATTACGGAACGAGTAAAGAGAATTGCCGGTAACGATATTGAACTAGGTATTGAGATACCGACGATCGAATCTCGGGCAAGTAACATACCGATGACAAAGGGAACAACGTATGTTGTTATGCGGTTTGACCGATAAAGATCTTTGTAGAATATGTGGGAGCCAATATGAGCATCCAGGTTCCGCTATTGGTTATTGACCGGAGACGTGTGTCGGTCATGTCTACATTGTTCTCGAACCCGTAGGGTCCGCACGCTTAAAGTTTGATGATGGTTATATTATGAGTTTATGTGTTTTGATGTACCGAAGGTAGTTCAGAGCCCCGGATGAGATCGAGGACATGACGAGGAGTCTCGGAATGGTTGAGACGTAAGGATCGATATATTGGACGACTATATTCGGACATCGGAAAGGTTCCGAGTGATTCGGGTATTTTTTGGAGTACTGGAGTGTTACGGGAATTCGTCGGGGAGTATATGTGCCTTATTGGGCTTTAGGGGAAAGAGAGAGGAGAGGCTGGGCGCCCCCCCCAAAGGCCTAGTCCGAATTGGACTAGGGGGAGGGGCTGCGCCCCCTCCTTCCTTCTCTTCTCTCTCCCCTTTCCTTGACTCCTACTCCTACTACTTGGAAGGGGGGAATCCTACTCCCGGTGGGAGTAGGACTCCTCCTAGGGCGCGCCATAGAGAGGGCTGGCCTTGGAGAGGGGGCACCCCTTGGAGACACAACAATTGATCATTGATCTGTTAGCCGTATGCAGTGCCCCCCTCCACCAGAATCCACCTCGATAATATTGTAGTGGTGCTTAGGCGAAGCCCTGCATCGGTAGAACATCATCATTGTCATCACGCTGTCGTGCTGACGAAACTCTCCCTCAAAGCTCGGCTGGATCGGAGTTCGAGGGACGTCATCGAGCTGAACGTGTGCCTGAACTCGGAGGTGCCGTATGTTTGGTACTTGATCGGTCGGATCATGAAGACATACGACTACATCAATCGCATTGTGCTAACGCTTCCGCTTTCGGTCTACGAGGGTACTTGGACAACACTCTCCCCTCTCGTTCTTATGCATCACCATGATCCTGTGTGTGCGTTGGAAATTTTTTGAAATTACTACGTTCCCCAATAGTACCGCGCCGGTGGTCATGCCGGATTTCGCGGGCGGTGCGGTAAGTGTCGAGCAACGCCTCCTGCTCAACCACGTTCACGTCCGGCACTATGGTCCTGCCGGCGGCAAATTGCTCTTTCATGTGCCGGTGCTCGTCGAGGAGGTAGAGGTCGTAGGCCTAGTCGGCCTGCGCTTGCCGAAACTTGGACACCTGCTCCTCCAGCACCATGTCCATGTAGTGGGCACGGGCCTCACCGATGGTGATGCCATCATGCACCGGCGATGAGGGTGGTGTTTGCTCGTCCTCGGCCACATCCTCCATTGGGACATCCTCAGCGCTAACTTCTGTCGGCCTGCCAGCCGGCTGCAATGGCAGTGATCTCCTTGTTCTGCTCGAGTGAGAGGCTGTCCCAGACGACTTTGCAGCTCGACGAGGCCATGGAGGGCATGGTGTAGAGAGAAGGAAGTGAGCGAAGGATGATGGATGCAGCTATGGCCAGGCCTACGGTTTATATAGCGGGGGGGTGGCGGGAGACTAGTGACGTGATTAATGGCGGGCGGCAGACGGACGGACAGGTGGTGCTGTCTTGTCGTTCCTTGGAAACCGCATCCATTTAATGGAGGCAAGTGGACAGACTGGTGCAGTTTGAATGGGGAGAGACGACGCCTGCACCGGGAAGCGGCGCGGTTGGCCGACGCACCGCTTCAATGCCGGGTCCAGTGAGAGGACGCGTCTGCTCGGGGCCGGCCTGAATGCGGTGCTGACGCTCTATAGCGACGGTGACCAGCGTCGGATGGGAACACATGCGGGTGAGGGAGGAAGGTTTTTGGTGGGCCAGGGTAGTCAGGATCGAGCTTGGCTGCGGTCCGGATGCTCACAAAGTCCCCCTCCCACACACACACACACTTAATGTGTCTTTGGTTTGCGGCAAAAAGCGCGTCCGGACCGGCCTGCGGACCGATAATGGACCGAGTTAGATGGCAAAACACATCCGGACCACGCGACTTGATGGTTGCGGGCAGTTTGAGGGTCGGCGTTTGTAACGCCCTCGATACGGCTATATCTCCCACGTGTCGAAGCACGACTTAGAGGCATAACCGCATTGAAAGCAATGTCGCAAGTGAGGTAATCTTCACACAACCCATGTAATACATAAGGGAAAGAGGTACATAGTTGGCTTACAATCGCCACTTCACACAAATACATGAATAAAACATT
This sequence comes from Aegilops umbellulata, assembly GCA_032464435.1. Classification (NCBI taxonomy): domain Eukaryota; kingdom Viridiplantae; phylum Streptophyta; class Magnoliopsida; order Poales; family Poaceae; genus Aegilops; species Aegilops umbellulata. The sequence continues at coordinate 110,015,911 of CP136056.1, read as the reverse complement.
ACATCATACAGTTACAATCAGGGCCCGACTACGGAGCCAAAATAAAAGAAGAAACCCCAAAAGCGACAAAGGTCCACGGTCGACCCCAACTGGCTCCACTACTGATCGACTGAAACGAAACAACACAATGAACAAGATCTTCATCAAGATCCTCCTTGAGCTCATGTGCGGCACCTGCATGGTTTCATCGGCACCTGCAAACTGGTTTTGGAAGTATCTGGTGAGTCACGAGGACTCAGCAATCTCACACCCGCGAGATCAAGACTATTTAAGCTTATAGGTAGGGAAACAGGTATGAGGTGGAGCTGCAGCAAGCGACTAGCATATATGGTGGCTAACATACGCAAATGAGAGCGAGAAGAGAAGGCAAAGCACGGTCGAACAACTATGATCAATAAGTGATCCTGAACTACTTACGTCAAACATAACTCCAACAACCGTGTTCACTTCCCGGACCCCGCCGAGAAGAGACCATCACGGTTACACACGCGGTTGGTGTATTTTAATTAAGATCAACTTCGGGTTTTCTACAACCAGACATTAACAAATTCCCATCTGCAACATAACCGTGGGCACGGCTTTTGAAAGTTCAAAACCCTGCAGGGGTGTCCCAACTTAGCCCATGATAAGCTCTCGCGATCAACGAAGGATATTCCTTCTCCCCGGGAAGACCCGATCAGTCTTGGAATCCCGGCTACAAGACATTTCGACAGTAATAAAACAAGTCCAGCAAAGCCGCCCGATGCGCCGACATCCTAATAGGAGCTGCACATATCTCGTTCTCAGGGCAACACCGGATGAGACATCCTACGAGTAAAACCAAGCCTCAAGTTTCCTCGAGGGGGCCCCGCAGTCTACTCGTTTCGGGCCAACACTTAGACAAGCATTGGCCCGGGGGGGCTAAAATAAGATGACCCTCGAGAGAGCGACTCCCAAGGGAAAAGTAGGTGGTGGTGAGGCAAATGGTAAAACCAAGGTTGGGCCTCGCTGGAAAAGTCTTATTCAAAGCGAACTGTCAAGGGGGTCCCATAAATCACCCGACCGCGTTAGGGACGCAAAATCCGGGAACATAATACCGATATGACGGAAACTAGGGCGGCAAGAGTGGAACAAAACACCAGGCATAAGGCCGAGCCTTCCACCCTTTACCAAGTATATAGATGCATTAATTAAATAAGATATATTGTGATATCCCAACAAGTAACCACGTTCCAACAAGGAACAACATCTCCATGTTCCAACAAGGAACAAACTTCATCTTCACCTGCAACTACAACGCTATAAGAGGGGCTGAGCAAAGCGGTAACATAGCCAAACAACGGTTTGCTAGGACAAGGTGGGTTAGAGGCTTGGTTTGACAATATGGGAGGCATGATAAGCAAGTGGTAGGTATCGCAGCATAGGCATAGCAAAACAGCGAGCAACTAGTAAGCAAAGATAGAAGTGATTTCGAGGGTATGGTCTGTTGGGGAACGTAGTAATTTCAAAAAAATTCCTACGCACACGCAAGATCATGGTGATGCATAGCAACGAGAGGGGAGAGTGTTGTCTACGTACCCTCGTAGACCGAAGCGGAAGCGTTGACACAACATAGAGGAAGTAGTCGTACGTTCTCCTCGCGATCCAACCGATCACAGCACCGTTACCCCGGCACCTCCGAGTTCTTGGCACACGTTCAGCTCGATGACGATCCCCGCGCTCTGATCCAGCAAAGCGTCGGGGAAGAGTTCCGTCAGCACGACGGCGTGGTGACGATCTTGATGTGTTACCGGCGCAGGGCTTCGCCTAAGCACTGCAACGATATGACCGAGGTGGAATTTGGTGGAAGGGGGCACCGCACACGGCTAAGGAAAGATCTCAATGATCAATTGTGTGTCTATGGAGTGCCCCCTGCCCCTGTATATAAAGGATGGAGGAGGAGGAGGAGGCCGGCCAAGGCTTGGCGCGCCAGGGTGTGGAGTCCTACTAGGTCTCCAAGTCCTAGTAGGAGTCCACCAAGAGGGGAGGAAGGGAGAACGAATAGGAGGAGAAGGAAAGGTGGACGGCCCCCTTTTCCCTAGTCCAATTCGGACCAAAGGGGAGGGGGGCGCAGCAGCCTTTTCCTCTTCCCACTAAAGCCCATCAAGGCCCATTACTTCTCCCGTAATCCCGTAACTCCCCGATACTCCCGAAAATACCCGGATCACTCAGAACCTTTCCGATGTCCGAATATAGTCGTCCAATATATCGATATTTACGTCTCGACCATTTCGAGACTCCTCGTCATGTCCCCAATCTCATCCGGGACTCCAAACTCCTTCGGTACATCAAAACTCATAAACTCATAATATAACTGTCATCGAAACCTTAAGCGTGCGGACCCTATGGTTCGAGAACAATGTAGACATGACCGAGACACATCTCCGGTCAATAACCAATAGCGGGACCTGGATGCCCATATTGGCTCCTACATATTCTGCGAAGATCTTTATCGGTCAGACCGCATAACAACATACGTTGTTCCCTTTGTCATCGGTATGTTACTTGCCCGAGATTCGATCGTCGGTATCCAATACCTAGTTCAATCTCGTTACTGGCAAGTCTCTTTACTCGTTCCATAATACATCATCTCGCAACTAACTCATTGGTTGCAATGCTTGCAAGGCTTTATGTGATGTGCATTACCGAGAAGGCCCTGAGATACCTCTCCGACAATCGGAGTGACAAATCCTAATCTCGAAATACGCCAACCCAATATGTACCTTCGGAGACACCTGTAGAGCACCTTTATAATCACCCAGTTACGTTGTGACGTTTGGTAGCACACAAAGTGTTCCTACGGTAAACGGGAGTTGCATAATCTCATAGTTAAAGGAACATGGATAAAAGCAATAGCAACATACTAAACGATCGGGTGCTATGCTAATGGAATGGGTCATGTCAATCAGATCATTCAACTAATGATGTGATCTCGTTAATCAAATAACAACTCTTTGTTCATGGTTAGGAAACATAACCATCTTTGATTAATGAGCTAGTCAAGTAGAGGCATACTAGTGACACTCTGTTTGTCTATGTATTCACACATGTATTATGTTTCCTGTTAATACAATTCTAGCATGAATAATAAACATTTATCATGAATTAAGGAAATAAATAATAACTTTATTATTGCCTCTAGGGCATATTTCCTTCAGTCTCCCACTTGCACTAGAGTCAATAATCTAGTTCACATCGCCATGTGATTTATCAGCAATAGTTCACATCACCATGTGATTAACACCCATAGTTCACATCGATATGTGACCAACACCCAAAGGGTTTACTAGATTCAGTAATCTAGTTCACATTGCTATGTGATTAACACCCAAAGAGTACTAAGGTGTGATCATGTTTTGCTTGTGAGAGAATCTTAGTCAACGGGTCTGCTACATTCAGATCCGCATGTATTTTGCAATTTTCTATGTCTACAATGCTCTGCACGGAGCTACTTTAGCTAATAGCTCCCACTTTCAATATGTATCTAGATTGAGACTTAGAGTCATCTAGATTAGTGTCAAAACTTGCATCGACGTAACCTTTTACGACGAACCTTTTTGTCACATCCATAATCGAGAAACATATCCTTATTTTACTAAGGATAATTTTGACCGATGTCCAGTGATCTACTTCCTAGATCACTATTGTACTCCCTTGCTTAACACAGTGTAGGGTATACAATAGATCTGGTACATAGCATGGCATACTTTATAGAATCTATGGCTGAGGCATAGGAAATGACTTTCATTCTCTTTCTATCATCTGCCGTGGTCGGGCTTTGAGTCTTACTCAATTTCACACCTTGTAATACAGGCAAGAACTCTTTCTTTGACTGTTCCATTTTGAACTACTTCAAAATCTTTTCAAGGTATGTACTTATTGAAAAACTTATCAAGCGTCTTGATCTATCTCTATAGATCTTGATACTCAATATGTAAGCAGCTTCACCGAGGTCCTTCTTCGAAAAACTCCTTTCAAATACTCCTTTATGCTTTACAGAATAATTCTACATTATTTCCGATCAATAATATGTCATTTACATATACTTATCAGAAATGCTGTAGTGCTCCCACTCACTTTCTTGTAAATACAGGCTTCACCGCAAGTCTGTATAAAACTATATGCTTTGATCAACTTATCAAAGCGTGTATTCCAACTCTGAGATGCTTGCACCAATCCATAGATGGATCGCTGGAGCTTGCATATTTTGTTAGCACCTTTAGGATCGACAAAACCTTCTAGTTGCATCGTATACAACTCTTCTTTAATAAATCCATTAAGGAATGTAGTTTTGTTTATCCATTTGCCGGATTTCATAAAATGCGGCAATTGCTAACATGATTCGGACAGACTTAAGCATAGATACGAGTGAGAAACTCTCATCGTAGTCAACACCTTGAACTTGTCGAAAACCTTTTGCGACAATTCTAGCTTTGTAGATAGTAACACTGCTATCAATGTCCGTCTTCCTCTTCAAGATCCATTTATTTTCTTTGGCTTGCCGATCATCGGGCAAATCCATCAAAGTCCATACTTTGTTCTCATACATGGATCATATCTCAGATTTCATGGCCTCTAACCATTTCGCGGAATCTGGGCTCATCATCGCTTCCTCATAGTTCGCAAGTTCGTCATGGTCTAGTAACATGACTTCCAGAACAGGATTACCGTACCACTCTGGTGCGGATCTCACTCTAGTTTACTTACGAGATTCGGTAGTAACTTAATCTTGAAGTTACATGATCATCATCATTAGCTTCCTTACTAATTGGTGTAGTAGTCACAGGAACAGATTTCTGTGATGAACTACTTTCCAATAAGGGAGAAGGTACAATTACCTTATCAAGTTCTACTTTCCTCCTACTCACTTCTTTCGAGAGAAACTCCTTCTCTAGAAAGGATCCATTCTTTAGCAACGATTTTTGCTTTTGGATCTGTGATAGAAGGTGTACCCAACAATTTCCTTTGGGTATTCTATGAATATGCATTTCTCCGATTTGGGTTCGAGCTTATCAGGATGAAACTTTTTCACATAAGTATCGCAACTCCAAACTTTAAGAAACGACAGCTTTAGGTTTATTGCTAAACCATACGGTGTCGTCTCAACGGATTTAGATGGTGCCCTATTTAATGTGAATGCAGCTGTCTCTAATGCATAATCCCAAAAACGATAGTGGTAAATCAGTAAGAGACATCATGTATCACACTATATCTAATAAAGTGCGTTTATGACGTTCGGACACACCATTATGCTATGGTGTTCCAGGTGGCATTAGTTTGTGAAACAATTTCCACGTTGTTTTGATTGAAGGCCAAACTCGTAACTCAAATATTTGTCTCTGCAATCAGATCGTAGAAACTTATTTTTTCTTGTTACAATGATTCTTCACTTCACTCTGAAATTCTTTGAACGTTTCAAATGTTTCAGACTTGTGTTTCATTTAAGTAGATATACTTATATCTGCTCAAATCATCTGTGAAGTTCAGATAATAATGATATTTGCCACGAGCCTCAACACTCATCGGACTGTATACATTAGTATGTATTATTTCCAATAAGTCAGTTGCTTGCTCCATTGTTCCGGAGAACGGCGTTTTAGTCATCTTGCCTATGAGGCATGGTTCGCAAGCATCAAGTGATTCATAATCAAGTGATTCCAAAAATCCCATCAGCATGGAGTTTCTTCATGCGCTTTACACCAATATGACCCAAACGGCAGTGGCACAAATAAGTTGCACCATCATTATTAACTTTGCATCTTTTGGCTTCAATATTATGAATATGTGTATCACTACGATCGAGATCCAACAAACCATTTTCGTTGGTGTGTATGACCATAGAAGGTTTTATTCATGTAAACGGAACAACAATTATTCTCTAATTTACATGAATAACCGTTTTGCAATAAACATGATCAGATCATATTCATGCTCAACGCAAACACCAAATAACACTTATTTAGTTTCAACACTAATCCCGAAAGTATAGGGAGTGTGTGATCAATCTTGGAACCACTTCCAACACACATCATCACCTTGCCCTTTAACTAGTCTTTGTTCATTCTGCAACTCCCGTTTCGAGTTACTAATCTTAGCAACTTGAACTAGTACCAAATACTGAGGAGTTGCTATGAACACTAGTAAAGTACACATCAATAACATGTATATCAAATATACTTATGTTCACTTTGCCATCCTTCTTATCTGCCAATAACTTGGGGTAGTTTCGCTTCCAGTGACCAGTCCCTTTGCAGTAGAAGCACTTAGTCTCAGGCTTAGGACCAGACTTGGGCTTTTTCACTTGAGCAGCAACTTGCTTGCCGTTCTTCTTGAAGTTCCCCTTCTTTCCTTTTGCCCTTTTCTTGAAACTAGTGATCTTGTCAACCATCAACACTTGATGTTTTTCTTTGATTTCTACCTTCGCCGATTTTAGCATCGCGAAGAGCTTGGGAATTACTTTTGTCATCCCTTGCATATTATAGTTCATCACGAAGTTCTACAAACTTGGTATGGTGACTAGAGAATTCTGTCAATCACTATCTTATTTGGAAGATACACTCCCACTTGATTCAAGCGATTGTAGTACTCAGACAATTTGAGCACATGCTCACTAGTTGAGCGATTCTCCTCCATCTTTTAGCTATAGAACTTGTTGGAGACTTCATATCTCTCAACTCGGGTATTTGCTTGAAATATTAACTTCAACTCCTGGAACATCTCATATGCTCCATGACGTTCAAAACGTCTTTGAAGTCCCGATTCTAAGCCGTTAAGCATGGTGCACTAAACTATTAAGTAGTCATCATATTGAGCTAGCAAAACGTTCATAACGTCTGCATCTGCTCCTGCAAAAGGTCCGTCACCTAGCGGTGCATCAAGGACAAAATTCTTCTGTGCAGCAATGAGGATAAACCTCAGATTACGAATCCAATCCGCATCATTTCTACTAACATTTTTCAACACAATTTTCTCTAGGAACATATCAAAATAAACACGGGGAAGCAACAATGCGAGCTACTGATCTACAACATAGATATGCTAATACTACCAGGACTAAGTTCATGATAAATTAAAGTTCAATTAATCATATTACTTAAGAACTCCCACTTAGATAGATATCCCTCTAATCCTCTAAGTGATCACGTGATCCAAATCAACTAAACCATGTCCGATCATCACGTGAGATGGAGTAGTTTCAATGGTGAACATCACTATGTTGATCATATCTACTATATGATTCACGCTCGACCTTTCGGTCTCCGTGTTCCGAGGCCATATCTGTTATATGCTAGGCTCGTCAAGTTAAACCTGAGTATTCCGCGTGTGCAACTGTTTTGCACCCGTTGTATTTGAACGTAGAGCCTATCACACCCGATCATCACGTGGTGTCTCAGCACGAAGAACTTTCGCAACGGTGCATACTCAGGGAGAACACTTCTTGATAATTTGGTGAGAGATCATTTTATAATGCTACCGTCAATCAAAGCAAGATAAGATGCATAAAAGGATAAACATCACATGCAATCAATATAATTGATATGATATGGCCATCATCATCTCGTGCTTGTGATCTCCATCTCCGCAGCACCGTCATGATCACCATCGTCACCGGCGCGACACCTTGATCTCCATCGTAGCATCGTTGTCGTCTCGCCAATCTTATGCTTCCACGACTATCACTACCGCTTAGTAATAAAGTAAAGCATTACATCGCGATTGCATTGCATACAATAAAGCGACAACCATATGGCTCCTGCCAGTTGCCGACAACTCGGTTACAAAACATGATCATCTCATACAATAAAATATAGCATCATGTCTTGACCATATCACATCACAACATGCCCTGCAAAAACAAGTTAGACGTCCTCTACTTTGTTGTTGCAAGTTTTACGTGGCTGCTACGGGCTTAAGCAAGAACCAATCTCACCTACGCATCAAAACCACAACGATAGTTTGTCAAATAGACTCCGTTTTAACCTTCTCAAGGACCGGGCGTAGCCACACTCGGTTCAACTAAAGTTGGAGAGACAGTCTTCCGCAAGCCATCTATGTGCAAAGCACGTCGAGGGAATCGGTCTCGCGTAAGCGTACGCGTAAGGTTGGTCCGGATCGTCTCGTCCAACAATACCGCTGAACCAAAGTATGACATGCTGGTAGGCAGTATGACTTGTATCGTCCACAACTCACTTGTGTTCTACTTGTGCAAATAACATCAAACCATAAAAACCTAGGCTCTGATACCACTGTTGGGGAACGTAGTAATTTCAAAAAATTTCCTACGCAAACGCAAGATCATGGTGATGCATAGCAACGAGAGGGGAGAGTGTTGTCTACGTACCCTCGTAGACCGAAGCGGAAGCGTTGACACAACGTAGAGGAAGTAGTCGTACGTTCTCCTCGCGATCCAACCGATCACAGCACCGTTACTCCGGCACCTCCGAGTTCTTGGCACACGTTCAGCTCGATGACGATCCCCGCGCTCCGATCCAGCAAAGCGTCGGGGAAGAGTTCCGTCAGCACGACGGCGTGGTGACGATCTTGATGTGTTACCGGCGCAGGGCTTCGCCTAAGCACTGCAACGATATGACCGAGGTGGAATTTGGTGGAAGGGGGCACCGCACACGGCTAAGGAAAGATCTCAATGATCAATTGTGTGTCTATGGAGTGCCCCCTGCCCCTGTATATAAAGGATGGAGGAGGAGGAGGAGGCCGGCCAAGGCTTGGCGCGCCAGGGTGTGGAGTCCTACTAGGTCTCCAAGTCCTAGTAGGAGTCCACCAAGAGGGGAGGAAGGGAGAACGAATAGGAGGAGAAGGAAAGGTGGCCGGCCCCCTTTTCCCTAGTACAATTCGGACCAAAGGGGAGGGGGGGCGCAGCAGCCTTTTCCTCTTCCCACTAAAGCCCATCAAGGCCCATTACTTCTCCCGTAATCCCGTAACTCCCCGATACTCCCGAAAATACCCGGATCACTCAGAACCTTTCCGATGTCCGAATATAGTCGTCCAATATATCGATCTTTACGTCTCGACCATTTCGAGACTCCTCGTCATGTCCCCAATCTCATCCGGGACTCCGAACTCCTTCGGTACATCAAAACTCATAAACTCATAATATAACTGTCATCGAAACCTTAAGCGTGCGGACCCTACGGTTCGAGAACAATGTAGACATGACCGAGACACATCTCCGGTCAATAACCAATAGCGGGACCTGGATGCCCATATTGGCTCCTACATATTCTGCGAAGATCTTTATCGGCCAGACCGCATAACAACATACGTTGTTCCCTTTGTCATCGGTATGTTACTTGCCCGAGATTCGATCGTCGGTATCCAATACCTAGTTCAATCTCATTACTGGCAAGTCTCTTTACTCGTTCCATAATACATCATCTCGCAACTAACTCATTGGTTGCAATGCTTGCAAGGCTTTATGTGATGTGCATTACCGAGAAGGCCCTGAGATACCTCTCCGACAATCGGAGTGACAAATCCTAATCTCGAAATACGCCAACCCAATATGTACCTTCGGAGACACCTGTAGAGCACCTTTATAATCACCCAGTTACGTTGTGACGTTTGGTAGCACACAAAGTGTTCCTACGATAAACGGGAGTTGCATAATCTCATAGTTAAAGGAACATGTATAAGTCATGGATAAAAGCAATAGCAACATACTAAACGATCGGGTGCTATGCTAATGGAATGGGTCATGTCAATCAGATCATTCAACTAATGATGTGATCTCGTTAATCAAATAACAACTCTTTGTTCATGGTTAGGAAACATAACCATCTTTGATTAATGAGCTAGTCAAGTAGAGGTATACTAGTGACACTCTGTTTGTCTATGTATTCACACATGTATTATGTTTCCTATTAATACAATTCTAGCATGAATAATAAACATTTATCATGAATTAAGGAAATAAATAATAACTTTATTATTGCCTCTAGGGCATATTTCCTTCAGTCTCCCACTTGCACTAGAGTCAATAATCTAGTTCACATCGCCATGTGATTTATCAGCAATAGTTCACATCACCATGTGATTAACACCCATAGTTCACATCGATATGTGACCAACACCCAAAGGGTTTACTAGATTCAGTAATCTAGTTCACATTGCTATGTGATTAACACCCAAAGAGTACTAAGGTGTGATCATGTTTTGCTTGTGAGAGAATCTTAGTCAACGGGTCTGCTACATTCAGATCCGCATGTATTTTGCAATTTTCTATGTCTACAATGCTCTGCACGGAGCTACTTTAGCTAATTGCTCCCACTTTCAATATGTATCTAGATTGAGACTTAGAGTCATCTAGATTAGTGTCAAAACTTGCATCGACGTAAGCTTTTACGACGAACCTTTTTGTCACATCCATAATCGAGAAACATATCCTTATTTTACTAAGGATAATTTTGACCGATGTCCATTGATCTACTTCCTAGATCACTATTGTACTCCCTTGCTTAACACAGTGTAGGGTATACAATAGATCTGGTACATAGCATGGCATACTTTATAGAATCTATGGCTGAGGCATAGGAAATGACTTTCATTCTCTTTCTATCATCTGCCGTGGTCGGGCTTTGAGTCTTACTCAATTTCACACCTTGTAATACAGGCAAGAACTCTTTCTTTGACTGTTCCATTTTGAACTACTTCAAAATCTTTTCAAGGTATGTACTTATTGAAAAACTTATCAAGCGTCTTGATCTATCTCTATAGATCTTGATACTCAATATGTAAGCAGCTTCACCGAGGTCCTTCTTCGAAAAACTCCTTTCAAATACTCCTTTATGCTTTACAGAATAATTCTACATTATTTCCGATCAATAATATGTCATTTACATATACTTATCAGAAACATAGTAAACAAACAACACATAAACATGGCATGATGCACAACCAAGCATGATGCATGTCCGGTTTAAATGAGGCATGTCATGGCAAAGTGCACAGACAATACTACAAATTAAGTGGAGCTCAATATGCAACAAGTTGCATATTGACGAAACTTCACAACATTTATTTAGTTCACTCCTGTTTATGTACCCAACAATATTAAATGTTGATTAATATGGCAAGAGATGAAGCATAACAAAACTACCTATCTAGGCAAGTTTAAATGAGGCCGGAAACAACGAACAACAATTCCGGAAAGAACCTCATGAGCATATATTAGATTTGGTACTGTTCTGCCTAAAATCATATTTTTATTGTTATCAAACAAGCAATATGAGTGCACCATGTTAAACTAGGCATTTTTCTACCCCATTTACATATAAAATTTATTTAAATCGGAGTTACGGTTATGTAGTTATGAATTAAAGCATTTTAGCATGTCATTTATGCAAATTAATGCAAACAGCAATATTAAATATTTCAAACATGGATGAAAGTGGCCAATTATTAAACTAGACACAATTTTAAGCATTTTATATATTTAAAGTTTTTACATATGATGCACGGTTAATGAGTTATCATATGCATGATGCTTGGGGTTTTTTTTCTGCAAATATGTAATCCACTGGATAATTACTAAAATCACAGATCTGTAAAAAAAACAGATCGGGCCGAAACTGAAACTGGAGCAGACCCACAGTAAAAAAACAAGAGGCGCTGGGGGTGGCCTCACCATGGGCCTTGGCCCGGTCGGTGGAGAGGTGAGGCCGGCAGGGGGCTGCGTTGGGCCAGCTGCGGGACGCGGCCAGGAGGGTGCTGGAGGCGGGCGTTGGGACTTGGAGAGGCGCTGGCCCACGCGCGGTCAACGCGAGCGAGGACCGGGACGAGGCGCTGGTCGTCGTTGTTCTCGTTCGAAGAAGGGGAAGCAGGGCGATGCAGAGGAGGCGAGCAGGGCGCCGGTGACCGGGAGCAGAGATCCGGCGAGCGGGGCAAAGCCTCTCCGGCCAGACGAGGGCGGGGCGGACGCGAGGTCTTCGCACGGGGGAGACAGCAGCGCTGGAGCAGAGCCCTCGATGCACAGGGGGTCCAGGACGAGGCAAACGGTGGCGCGGGGACTTGGTGCAGACGAGAAGAGGCACGGCGGCCGCGCGAGGAACCTGGCGCGACCCCGACGACGCGGACGAGGTAAGGAGGAGCGGAGGCAGCCTGTACTGGGCCTTGGCGTTTGATCTGGAGCATGGAAGCAGAGGCTGGGCGACGGGCTTGGCGGGCACCAGAACCGGGGCGGAGCAGGCGGCTCCCGGAACTTGGTGGAGCGGCGGGGACCCGAAGAAGTGGATCCCGGCGGGGAGGTCCTCGGGGCCCATAGGAGCTCTTGGCGCGAATCCATGGCGTTCGACGGCTGCGTCCGGTTCCTGCGATAGGAAGCAGAGGAGGGGAGTTGAGAGACGAGGAAAAGGAGAAGACAGGAGGAAGAGGAGGGCCGGCGGTGCTCATCTGTTGCTGCTGCTTGAGTGGCGCGCGGGAAACACGGGAGGAGGGCGATGGGGGTCGGCGTGGAGTGGATCGAGGAGCTGCGCTGGTTGGCCGGGCGAGCGAATCGGGGAGGAGCAGTGGGGAGCACTGGTTGGGGGAGATGGATCTGGGAGGATCCCGAGGTGGGATTTGAGTGCGGCGGCGGCGGGGAGGATTTGATGGATGGGACGGCTAGGTCTAGGGTTAGACTTATATAGGCAGGGGATTAGGGTAGGGGTCGTTTGGGTCCCTCCGATCGTAATCGGGCGGTCGCGAATAAAATAGTTAGGGAGCCCAATTAACAAAACGGAGATGTTTTGTAGACGTTAGGGGATGATCCGGACACAACGGTAACGACAGACCGGTTCGGGTTCGGGACAGTTTTCGGACACGCGCGAGGAGGGCCGCGGGCTAACGAGAGGGGTTAGGTTGGGCCTGGCGAATTGTGAAGAGCGGGTTGGTCTGAGAGAAGAGGGGAGAGATGCAGCCCGGCACGGTTTCCGGAGACCGAAAACGTCCGACGTTAGACCGGCTATACTGCCGCTATAGTTTAACGGTTGGGCTATCAGACGAACTCCGAATGCGATAAAACTTGACAGGCGGTCTATCTACACTATAATAAGACCACACGTCAAATCTCGTCCCATTCCGAGAACATCTCCTGGCCACTTATAAAATTATATTTCGGACATACCGCGGGCGCGTGCAAGTGTGGTTGGTCTCAGAACGGACAAGGGAGAGAACTCGGAGAACCCGGACGGATGCAAGTTTCGAAAACATGATGATGCAATGCGGATGATGACATGGCAAGATGCGACACGCAAGCAAATGACAAAGCAACAACAACGAGTAACGGGAGGACAACTGGCACATCGGTCTCGGGGCGTTACAACACTCCACCACTACGAGAGGATCTCGTCCCGAGATCTAGGATGGCACCGGAGGGGAAAACGGAAGAGAAAGAGAAGAGGTAAAACTAAGTTGCTTCTTTGACAAAAGAGTGAAACCAAAGAACCTTGAGAGGTTGAAAAGTTGAACGAAAAAACACAACAGAGTTGAACGAACTTGAAAACACTCCGTTCGATAAGAGGAACCTGGGATACGATGAGAACCAAGAGGTTAAGTGACAAGGTAGATATTGAAACCACTCCGGTAGAAAAGAGAAGAAAACCAGATAAAATGAAAAGTTATTGAAGAGATGATACAACACTCTGGTTGGAAATGGAAGGAATAGAATCTGAACTTGGCAAAATGAAGGCACTTGGATGAGACTTCGGTTAAAAGAGGAATGATAGTCCAACATTCCGGTTAAACAAGGTAGAGAAGGAATAAGAATGATATAATTTGGGCAGCACTCCGACTGAAAATGGAAGGAATTGAACATGAACTTGACAAGATGAGAGGATACTTGAATAGATCAACAACACACTGCCTCCAGAACTATTGAAAGAATGGCACGATAGGTAAGAAGGATTTCAGACATCACTCAGGTTGAAAAGTGATACGAAACTTGATAAGATGAAAAGAACTTGAGCAGAGGGCACAACACTCCGGTTAAATGGATAAGCATGAAAAGAACATGGTCCTGGCAATCCGAGATAATGAGTGAAGAAAGCAACATCACAATGCCTCCGGAACGAAAGAATGGAAAACTAGATGGTTGGAAAGAAAAGAACGGAGAAGATGAATGACAACTCTCGCAAATAAAATTGAAAGAGAAAGCTTACGAAGAAAAGGTTGAACGGAGTTGTTGGATTATCAACAACGAAAGCTTAAGCTTGATGTGGACTTATGGAAGAGATCTCAAAATTATAAGGTGGGCTTCTGCCACCAACGGAAACAAATGATTGGACTGATATCAACAAAGATACGAGAAACTATATCACAGGGAGGATAAAAGAAGAACTTGGGTCATTTATAAGCACCACAAATAGCAACAATCCTTAGGGAAAGCTTTAGGTGAAATCTAACCCAAGATAACTCCAAGGACGAAATTGATTGATTTAAATATACCTCATTCTTGACAACATGTGAATCATGAGACATGAACTCAAGTTATCAAGAATGACATAATACCACCTCGAATGATACGGTTGAAAGAATTGCACTTTAGACTGCAAGCTAAAGAATACTTGAGCTCCTCCGAAAAGAATCTCGATGAACACTTGGAGAAGGAATTAAATCCTTTGTGAATCATCATGTAGCCTCCATAAAGAACTCCGGTAATAAAAGGATGATCAAATGAAATGAAGGATGAAAAGAATAAGATTGAAGCCTTGCAGTGATAAGATGAAGCTTTGAAATGATATAACCGAGAAAACTTGGAACTCCGAAAAAGAATGATGAACAATTGAAATCAAGAATTTATTCATCATGAACAAACTTCGAAAGAAGGAATTAATCACTTGGATGAAAACAAGAACAAGAATTATGTTATGCGTATCCTTCACCAATTTAGATTGATGACAAGCAATGTATTTGGCATACTACTTATTCTAGTTGAAAAAAGGATTGAAGAGAGATATTGCTCAACTTGGGAAGGTCTTCGACGAACCACCGGTAGGATTTGGAAAGAAAGAGTGAATCTATATGATAACAAAGGAAGAAGGATCTTGAACGAACCACCGTGAGAATTTAAAATGGACGAAGAAAAGATAAGGAAACACCGGGAAGAATTAGCAAATGAACGAAGATACTTGAGAGAATTTAGATACAAGAGAACGCAGAGATCCCGAGCTGATAGAATACTTGAGCGATGCATCGGTAAGATTTGGAGAACGAGAGCTGAAAGCTTGAATGAATAATTTTGAGATGATGGGCTCCGGAGAATCAAACTGAAAAGACTCCTGAATTGCTCCGGATGGGTGAAAAAAATTCTCACAATCGAAAACAATTATGAGAGGATGGCATCAAGCTAGAACAATGAATCTTGAAGAGAATGGAGCAAGATTTAAGAGAAACTCTTATTCGATCTTCAAATGTTGAGAATGATGACGAGAAACACCACCATGAATTGTTGAGATACTTCGGGATTAAAATTGGGAAGGTTGAACCAACGATGTAAAGAATTTGAAAGATCTTGGAGCAAAACAACTGACTGATGAAAATCCATTCTTACGTCAAACTTTTAAATGAATTTGAGAATAGCTCCGGGAAAATTAGAAGAGTCAGGTAAGATCCTGGGAAAAGACCTGTGGGTTAGGGCCCACTCAAAAGAAACACCGTTGAACGATTGCTTTAAAGGGAGATTGCACCCGTTGAATTAAATGACTTAAATGTGATAACAACCTCGAAATAGCTTGAACGGACTGATAATGGAGACACAATTCTCCTGAGATATCTTCAACACTTCGGAACAAATGAATAACGAGAGGTGAATGATTAAGAGATACACCGGCATAAGAAAGCACTTGAAATGAGAAAAGGAATATGGTCAACACCGAAATCTTGAATTAAATCCACCGGAGAAGAAAATTAGAATGGAACAATGATAAAGTTGAAGCTTTCTTAGTGTCTTCATGAGAAATCACCGGATAAAAATATTGAAGGAAAGAATGAAGAAACTTCCATCAATAAAAAGGATACTTGATTGAGAAATCTGAGTCCTCGAAGAAAAAGGGTGGGAGGGCGGGAAAACAAAGACAACTTGGAACGGATGAAGCAAACACCGTTGAGAAGAACTGATAATTGATCTTGCGAATGATGAAGTGATCGGATCCACTTGAAGAGAGACACACCGGTTGAAAAGGATTGACATGATAATCTTGATGATCAAGAAGGATTAGTATCCACATAGGAATATGAGAACACCGCTTAGAATAAGGTATGGAACAACACTTGACATCGAAGCAACTCGAATACCACAAATAAAACAAAAACAAAGGATTGGCTTGCAGAATAAGCCGGAAACAAACATATGATAGATCCCATATCGTATCATGTGTCTGTTGGAAAGATATCCTAAGAGATACTTGAATTCCCACCTATAAACTCCCGAAACTTTCTGGTTATGCAATCAGGTGTTGGGGATACAGGGGACACAAAATATATCACCCAAACTAACAATACCTAGATCCAGCTGTATCCATCCTTCAACACATAACCAAGAAACCTTCGGAAATCGTCTACCTCAACCTTCGAAAAGCATCCGTTATACGAGTCATGGCAATACTCCCGCACTCGCCTCGGTACTGGGCTATCAGGGTTATCTCACCAACAACTGTACAAAAGAGATTTTCGATGTCGGCGTACTAAACTCAGGTATTCCAGAACTGTAACGATAAAATTATGACGACAACACCTCGGAGCTCAACTCCCCGGGACACCTCCACTAAACCCCTACTGACGGGAGGCAATCAAGACAATGTTGTCATCATAAAACCATTGGAACGATTCTAAGATACCCGCGTGATCCTAAAAAAAAATTAGTGAAATTTGAGAAGAGAAGAGTCAAAACTCTACGTCAGGATGCCTTACCAGAGCGATGAGGAGACTGGGAAGTAAAAATAATTCCTAAGCTCTCCGATATATAATTCCTAAATGACTCAAAACATTTTTCTAGACACAACTCGGCCACTAAAAACGATCAATCAGTGGGGGCTCCTAAGGTCGGGGAAGGCTCTGATTACCAACTTGAAACGCCCTCGATGCAGCTATATCTCCCACGTGTCGAAGCACGACTTAGAGGCATAACCGCATTGAAAGCAATGTCGCGAGTGAGGTAATCTTCACACAACCCATGTAATACATAAGGGAAAGAGGTACATAGTTGGCTTACAATCGCCACTTCACACAAATACATGAATAAAACATTACATCATACAGTTACAATCAGGGCCCGACTACGGAGCCAAAATAAAAGAAGAAACCCCAAAAGCGAGAAAGGTCCACGATCGACCCCAACTGGGCTCCACTACTGATCGACTGAAACGAAACAACACAATGAACAAGATCTTCATCAAGCTCCTCCTTGAGCTCGTGTGCGGCACCTGCACGGTTTCATCGGCACCTGCAAACTGGTTTTGGAAGTATCTGGTGAGTCACGAGGACTCAGCAATCTCACACCCGCGAGATCAAGACTATTTAAGCTTATAGGTAGGGAAACAGGTATGAGGTGGAGCTGCAGCAAGCGACTAGCATATATGGTGGCTAACATACGCAAATGAGAGCGAGAAGAGAAGGCAAAGCACGGTCGAACAACTATGATCAATAAGTGATCCTGAACTACTTACGTCCAACATAACTCCAACAACCGTGTTCACTTCCCGGACCCCGCCGAGAAGAGACCATCACGGTTACACACGCGGTTGGTGTATTTTAATTAAGATCAACTTCGGGTTTTCTACAACCGGACATTAACAAATTCCCATCTGCCACATAACCACGGGCACGGCTTTCGAAAGTTCAAAACCCTGCAGGGGTGTCCCAACTTAGCCCATGATAAGCTCTCGCGATCAACGAAGGATATTCCTTCTCCCCGGGAAGACCCGATCAGTCTCGGAATCCCGGCTACAAGACATTTCGACAGTAATAAAACAAGTCCAGCAAAGCCGCCCGATGCGCCGACATCCTGATAGGAGCTGCACATATCTCGTTCTTAGGGCAACACCGAATGAGACATCCTACGAGTAAAACCAAGCCTCAAGTTTCCTCGAGGGGGCCCCGCAGTCTACTCGTTTCAGGCCAACACTTAGACAAGCATTGGCCCAAGGGGGCTAAAATAAGATGACCCTCGAGAGAGCGACTCCCAAGGGAAAAGTAGGTGGTGGTGAGGCAAATGGTAAAACCAAGGTTGGGCCTCGCTGGAAAAGTCTTATTCAAAGCGAACTGTCAAGGAGGTCCCATAAATCAGCCGACCGCGTTAGGGACGCAAAATCCGGGAACATAATACCGATATGACGGAAACTAGGGCGGCAAGAGTGGAACAAAACACCAGGCATAAGGCCGAGCCTTCCACCCTTTACCAAGTATATAGATGCATTAATTAAATAAGATATATTGTGATATCCCAACAAGTAACCACGTTCCAACAAGGAACAACATCTCCATGTTCCAACAAGGAACAAACTTCATCTTCACCTGCAACTACAACGCTATAAGAGGGGCTGAGCAAAGCGGTAACATAGCCAAACAACGGTTTGCTAGGACAAGGTGGGTTAGAGGCTTGGTTTGACAATATGGGAGGCATGATAAGCAAGTGGTAGGTATCGCAGCATAGGCATAGCAAAAGAGCGAGCAACTAGTAAGCAAAGATAGAAGTGATTTCGAGGGTATGGTCATCTTGCCTGAAATCCTGCAAGGAAGAAGAACGAGTCCATGAAGAAGACAAACAGATGTAGTCGAACGAATCCTCACAACTCCGGAACGAAACCGAAGCTAACGAGAGAAGCAACCCGGAAACAAACAAACAACATAGTAAACAAACAACACATAAACATGGCATGATGCACAACCAAGCATGATGCATGTCCGGTTTAAATGAGGCATGTCATGGCAAAGTGCACAGACAATACTACAAATTAAGTGGAGCTCAATATGCAACGAGTTGCATATTGACGAAACTTCACAACATTTATTTAGTTCACTCTTGTTTATGTACCCAACAATATTAAATGTTGATTAATATGGCAAGAGATGAAGCATAACAAAACTACCTATCTAGGCAAGTTTAAATGAGGCCGGAAACAACGAACAACAATTCCGGAAAGAACCTCATGAGCATATATTAGATTTGGTACTGTTCTGCCTAAAATCATATTTTTATTGTTATCAAACAAGCAATATGAGTGCACCATGTTAAACTAGGCATTTTTCTACCCCATTTACATATAAAATTTATTTAAATCGGAGTTACGGTTATGTAGTTATGAATTAAAGCATTTTAGCATGTCCTTTATGCAAATTAATGCAAACAGCAATTTTAAATATTTCAAACATGGATGAAAGTGGCCAATTATTAAACTAGACACAATTTTAAGCATTTTATATATTTAAAGTTTTTACATATGATGCACGGTTAATGAGTTATCATATGCATGATGCTTGGGGTTTTTTTTCTGCAAATATGTAATCCACTGGATAATTACTAAAATCACAGATCTGTAAAAAAACAGATCGGGCCGAAACTGAAACTGGAGCAGACCCACAGTAAAAAAAACAAGAGGCGCTGGGGGTGGCCTCACCATGGGCCTTGGCCCGGTCGGTGGAGAGGTGAGGCCGGCAGGGGGCTGCGTTGGGCCGGCTGCGGGACGCGGCCAGGAGGGTGCTGGAGGCGGGCGTTGGGACTTGGAGAGGCGCTGGCCCACGCACGGTCAACGCGAGCGAGGACCGGGACGAGGCGCTGGTCGTCGTTGTTCTCGTTCGAAGAAGGGGAAGCAGGGCGATGCAGAGGAGGCGAGCAGGGCGCCGGTGACCGGGAGCAGAGATCCGGCGAGCGGGGCAAAGCCTCTCCGGCCAGACGAGGGCGGGGCGGACGCGAGGTCTTCGCACGGGGGAGACAGCAGCGCTGGAGCAGAGCCCTCGATGCACAGGGGGTCCAGGACGAGGCAAACGGTGGCGCGGGGACTTGGTGCAGACGAGAAGAGGCACGGCGGCCGCGCGAGGAACCTGGCGCGACCCCGACGACGCGGACGAGGTAAGGAGGAGCGGAGGCGGCCTGTACTGGGCCTTGGCGTTTGATCTAGAGCATGGAAGCAGAGGCTGGGCGACGGGCTTGGCGGGCGCCAGAACCGGGGCGGAGCAGGCGGCTCCCGGAACTTGGTGGAGCGGCGGGGACCCGAAGAAGTGTATCCCGGCGGGGAGGTCCTCGGGGCCCATAGGAGCTCTTGGCGCGAATCCATGGCGTTCGACGGCTGCGTCCGGTTCCTGCGATAGGAAGCAGAGGAGGGAAGTTGAGAGACGAGGAAAAGGAGAAGACAGGAGGAAGAGGAGGGCCGGCGGTGCTCATCTGTTGCTGCTGCTTGGGTGGCGCGCGGGAAACACGGGAGGAGGGCGATGGGGGTCGGCGTGGAGTGGATCGAGGAGCTGCGCTGGTTGGCCGGGCGAGTGAATCGGGGAGGAGCAGTGGGGAGCGCTGGTTGGGGGAGATGGATCTGGGAGGATCCCGAGGTGGGATTTGAGTGCGGCGGCGGCGGGGAGGATTTGATGGATGGGACGGCTAGGTCTAGGGTTAGACTTATATAGGCAGGGGATTAGGGTAGGGGTCGTTTGGGTCCCTCCGATCGTAATCGGACGGTCGCGAATAAAATAGTTAGGGAGCCCAATTAACAAAACGGAGATGTTTTGTAGACGTTAGGGGATGATCCGGACACAACGGTAACGACAGACCGGTTCGGGTTCGGGACAGTTTTCGGACGCGCGCGAGGAGGGCCGCGGGCTAACGAGAGGGGTTAGGTTGGGCCTGGCGAATTGTGAAGAGCGGGTTGGTCTGAGAGAAGAGGGGAGAGATGCAGCCCGGCACGGTTTCCGGAGACCGAAAACGTCCGACGTTAGACCGGCTATACTGCCGCTATAGTTTAACGGTTGGGCTATCAGACGAACTCCGAATGCGATAAAACTTGACAGGCGGTCTATCTACACTATAATAAGACCACACGTCAAATCTCGTCCCATTCCGAGAACATCTCCCGGCCACTTATAAAATTATATCTCGGACATACCGCGGGCGCGTGCAAGTGTGGTTGGTCTCAGAACGGACAAGGGAGAGAACTCGGAGAACCCGGACGGATGCAAGTTTCGAAAACATGATAATGCAATGCGGATGATGACATGGCAAGATGCGACACGCAAGCAAATGACAAAGCAACAACAACGAATAACGGGAGGACAACTGGCACATCGGTCTCGGGGCGTTACAGCGTTGGAGATGCCTTATCCCTCTTCTGTTCATTACTGTTTTTTCCTTGCTTGCTATTTGTGTCGTAAGAGTTTGCATGGTAGAAATCAGTACGAGATTAATACTATTGATGCCATGTTTATGATTTATTTCTGGGTTAAATTAGTTGTGAAATATCCTGAAAAAAGAACTTTGCGGCACATAAGTGCGGCGGCACCGACTGATGAAGTGACCTATTACAGGTAGGGTCAAGGACCCATCATTTGGGACCCACATGGGGCCCATCACCACCATGGGTAGGTCACTGGATCATGCCAGCATTCGGATGCATACATCAGGAAGTCCACTCGGACGGCTCGATGGCACTCGGACGACCACCCGCCACTCGGCTGATGAACCACCACTCGGACCAAGGAGGCAAGCAGGTGGCGTGGGAGCTATAACGGTCTAGGAATCCTAAGTCATCCATTAAACAAAGTCAAGGCTACCGTTACCTGTAACTGTCGTAATAGAGGCTCATCACATCTGTAACTGAAGCATTTCGTGTCATTTAATGCCCTGGCGACGTGGAGCACATGGGGCTGTGGCACACTCTATATAAGCCGCACCCCCCTCCATAGTCGGACACGAGCAACCTTTGTAACCATACCCATCAAATCAAAGCAAGCCTTAGGGCACGAGACGTAGGACTATTACCTCCACCGAGAGTGGTCTCAACTCGTTAAACACCAAGTGTTACACTTGCGCCGCAGCTAGGCTCTGCTCTTATTCATACCCCTAGTACTTATTATGAGGATCGTAACCCCAACGCCGACCCATTGTTTTTCTTTTCGCTTTTGAATTTTAATCTTCTTGTGTCTTTTCAACTAAAATTTTAAATTAAGTTGCATTTGCATGTTCGTGTTTCTTGTGACGAGGTGTCTCAAACAAGATTAGTTTTGAGTAGGTTTCGATGAATTTTTTAAAAATCGTAAAATTTCAACTGCTAAAACTTGTACGAGCGAATGACAAAATCGTGAAACTTAGAACAAGCAAACAACAAAATTGTAAGTTTTAGAAACTGAAACTTAAAACTTGATGTGCTCTCGTGCGGGATCTAATGGCTTTGGCGGATCGCGAGACAATTAGTCGGCCGGGCATGGTTGGGCAGGTGTGTGTCCCTTGCACCTGCATATGCCCCTACGAGTTTTGCTTGGCGAGTGGTGATCTTTTTTTCTTTCTTTTACTTGTTATAAATCGTAACACCTTTGGGTGCATGCAATTTGGTTGCATGTGTGGATATGGTAGTGCGGCGGAAGATTGTGTGTTGTCAAAGTTGCAACATGCATGTACGGTGGGATTACATTGGACGCAGCCATGCTCGCATGTGGCTAACAGTGCGAGTGATCAGCGCATCCACCATATCGTCCATGCAAAGGAAAAGGGGTTGTCTCACCTTGGACGGGGCTTGCCTGCTCCGCCCCCGTGCTCCCATCTGTGCGCCGTGACCATTGGCGTAGCATCCTACGGCTGCATCGTTTTTTTATGTCCCGCACCTTCAAAACAAATCTAAAAACTATGTATTCCTTTCCTTTCCCGTAGGCTCATACCCGTATTCGTATGTAGCGCTCATCTGGATGGGATCGACCACGGCCAATTCGCGGCGGTCGTCGCCTAGCCCGTGCTGCCCGTAACTGATGTTCTCGGGCGTAGCAGCAGTAGCGCGGGGAGCGCGGCTGGAGCGGACGTATGGGCGTAAGGGGTGATCGGTTAGGCAGCTCGCAGAATCGCCGGCGAGGACAAACATCATCTAATGGAGGCCGTGCTTGTGTAGGCGGCGGGCAATGGAGGAGATGGCTGGATGGTCCCCATGACTTCATCTTGCGCCTTGAAGTCACAATCATGCAGCCAGGCGTGAAACCAGGAGAGACCCCGCACGAGAGAAAACTGTCCTCCCGAGTCGCCCCCGCGAGGCGACCGGGAGGCGACCCCAAATCCCCGCCGGCAGGCTTCCCGTCTCCTGTCCCTTCCCTCGCCGCCGCCACAGGGCACGACCGGGCGAAGCCCGGCCGGCGCTGGCGGCGGCAGGGCCCCCTTTGCCTCCTCGTGCAGCAGTTCTTCGCGGGCGGACGTGGCTGCTCCGAGGAGTGGTGCGGCGGCGACGGGGCACCACAGCGCGGCGCACGCCGGCGGTTCGAGGCGGCGACAGATCGGTCGTGCGGTAGGCCGTGGATGGCGGCGCATCGGCGACCTCGCTTCCCCGCGGCAGGAGGTCTCGCGATCTGGTGCGTCGCGGCCGTCAAGGACGGCGGCGGCGTGACCGGATCGGTTCGCGGCGGCGCGGCCGGATCTATGCCCATGCGTGGGCCTTGATCGCTGGTCTGCCGTCGGCACGGTGGTGGGTGCGACTCATCGGCAGCTGGGCAGATCCGCGGGATTCTACCCTTGTCTGGTCCTTGACAGCGCGGGCAACTCCGGGGGGAACCCTAGATCTCTTTGGGATCGAACGATGGCGGCGCTTTTGCGTCGTAGTCCCTCTATAGGGCATTGTTTTGGAGTTTGCTCCGGTTGAAGGGACCAGCGACGTCGGCGGCGCACGTCTGGTGGAGCAACTGCAGATGAAAATCGCGCCGACTACGGTCATGGCGGACGATGGCGGTGTCTTAAATGTCGTTCCCTTGTTGAGGCATCGTCATTGCAGTCTGCGTCATCAGGTTCGGGATGCTTCGGGGAAAACCCTAGATCTGGGTCTTCCAGATCAGACGATGATGGTGTTTTATCGCTTTCCCTTTTGGGGGCATCGTTTTGGAGTAAGTGCTGGCTAGGGGGATGGTGGAGCGGTGCTTCATATCACACATTGATGGCGGCGGATATCGGCGGCATGGCGCTGTGGAGGCTCGGCGTCCGATGCACGGAGATGGACTCGCGCAGGAGGAGGTTGCTGTTCGGCGTCATGGTGACGTCGATGGCAAAGTGGCCAGACAAGGTAGAAGCCTCAATATGATCTGAAGACGGACCTGTGGAAGATGGCGGCGACGACACACGAGTGCGTCTGCCCGTATTGTGCGACCCGGTATGTGGCTCGGCTGGGGCTTCCGAATGAGTTTCGGTTTCCGGCTTTTGATGTTAGGCTTAGGTGAGTGGTTTGGATAGTGGCCCAACTAACACCCCTTCATGATTTTGAATAGGAGTAGTGGCATATGCTGCTAAGATGGTGGATTCAAGCACATTGTTGTAAAGTTTGTAAGGTCTTTGAGAATAATCAATAAAATGGCCGTATGCATTTTTCAGTTGCAGAGGCCGGGGGTCATCCTCTTTTTTTTAAAAAAAAAGAGGGCGTGAAACCGCGGGAACACGAGGGTGTCCAACACGCGCATGTTGGTGATCTCAAAGACGGCCAGCCGGCGGCCGGAGCGCAACAAGGTGCGAGAGGCGCTTCTCGGCCGTAGGGAGTATGAATCAGCATGGGCATGGCATTACATGTCTAACTTGACACCGGGGCCGGTATGAATTGACATATTGGATTTGCTTTTCATGGAGTTACGTATGATGGCATGCCATGCGCGCACGTACTTGAGCTCCTAGCTCTCCTCCGCCACGCGCAACACAGCAAGGACGATACACATGGACGACCGTGACGGCAATAGCGATGTGACCGGCATAACATTCGGCCCCGGCCCTGCGTGGATGCCGGAGGTGACACGACCAGACCCGCGCAAGGACGTCATACACATCCATGACGGCGCAGCGCACAACAGCGTGGCCAGTGCAGCAGGCGGCACCAGCGGTCCTTATGTCGATGCTGGAGACAAATTGGGCTGGCATGCGCGAGGAAGCCATGCACATTTTTTTGTCGAAACGGAGGCAAAAGATTTGTCTCATTGATTAATTAAGCAGAAGAGAATTGCCCAGTTAATCAACGAAAAAACGGGCGAAAACCAATACAAACTAACCACATGTGGACTACTCACGAAGCATGCAACCACGTAAACACGTGATCAACCCTACAAACATACCCAACACATAACGACCACCAACCCTCACACTGCTACATCGCAAAGAAACCCTCAACAAGAGTAACACGGTCGAAGACTATATGCACCACCAAATCCGTGAAGACAAATCAGACCAAAAGGACAACCCAAGAGACAGGTGACCATCCATCAAGCGGCTGCGGACACCTTTCTTGTGGCACCACTCTTTATTCTCTTGCTCCCGAGAGCCTCCTCCACAATCGCCTTGCCAGATCCAGGGCTAGCCGCCTCCAAACGTTTGAGCAAGCTGTGAATCTCTATCTGAAAGAGAATATCATTGACCTTGTCACGCATAGAAACCTGCCCAACGGTCTCATGCGAGTGAGAGACTGTAACATCCGAAGCTTCACGCTCCACAATGGCGAGTGGCTAGCTGGACTCAGACGCCAACATACTGTCCACCTCAACATTATCAGTCACATATACCACCGACACGATGGACTCAGGTGCCTGTTGTTGCTCACATGACATAGGTGAATCATGCCGCTCACCCGGGGTCACCAGCGAGACGACCTCCACATGCTCCATAGGCTGAGGCGAAGCAGGTCTCGCACATAGTTGTTGAAGCTCAGGCATAATCTGCAACACAGGGGCGACGACCACAGCGATGGCCTCGCTTACAGCGGCAGACATCGACGACAAGTTGTCCCCGGCTCGAGGGGAGAAACAACCATAGAGCTCTTCATCCCTGTTCTCCACCGAGCCACCAACATCAACCTGACTAACAACATCAACTTGACTAGAAGGATGCGACGTAGGAGTGGACTGCAACATAGCCGACACAAGAAAGAGCTTGTCCAGGGCCGCCTCCGCCCGCTCCAAAAAGCTCCCAACACGCATCAACAACTTGGCCTGAGTTGCTAGAGTGGACTGCAGCAACACATCGGTTGGCGGTGCCGAGCCAACATCATGAGAAACGATCGATGCCCAGGAACCATGATGAAGTGCCTTGTAGGGGAGTGTGGATTTCATCGGACCCTCACAAGAAGCTGGAGCACGACAATGCTTGGTGCTGAGGCGAGACAGTGGTGGTGCGCCAATGCATGCCAAAGAGCTAAGCGGACGCCAAGGATTGCGGCATCCGCGCGCCCAATGTCCGTTCTCCAAGCGGCGGGAGCATCGCAAAGGATCTCTGCAAATTGCTGCGCGGTGTCCAGGGGCGAGGCATCGACAACATCGACCATGGAGCCAGGCGGGGATGGGACGAGGAGCAAATGCCTGTGTTGGTGACGTCTCATAGCGCCGACCGCGCCGAGGCAATACCTCTTGCCATTCACCACTCGTCTCCTCCTCATGCCCAACGCATGCAACAGTCCGGTGAGCAGCCGGGACCGGGCTTTTAGAAGCCGGCGGCGTCATCGGAGCCAACTCTTCTTCGTCATCCTCATTGTCCTCGCCGGCGAGGGAGGCCCAGGACACAGGCCGCCCCGAGTTCAAACTAACGACCGTCATCGTTGAAGAACTGGACGCATGCCGGAGAGGCGAGGCGAACTCCGGATGGAGCAGGGTCGCTGCAGGGGACGAGTTGGAGCGAGGCTCTGCCGGGGCCGGTGCCGGGGGCGAGCCCGAGCGGGGCGCTACAGGTGACGTCGGTGGTTGGCTGGAGGCGGCAGCAGCAAGTGGAGCCGGAGCGAAGGGTGCGGTTGAAGTCGTGGACGTCGTCGCCTCCTTGGTGAGGTGCGCGCGGGTCACCATCCTCCCATGAATGGCTGGGTCGGAGCGGCGGGAAGCGAGGGAGGCCGCGGCGAGAGTGGCGGGGGCTGTTGGAGTAGTGGCCGGCCGGGAGCTGGCGCACGACACGGCAGGAGAGGCTGCCGCCGTCGCGGCCGACATGGATGCGAGCCGAGGTTGAGGATCTGCAGCCATGGCGTCGCCCCGCGAAGAGAAGCACGCGAGCGGAAAGAGGAGGTGGAGAGGATCCCGGATCTGGACAGAGCAGATGCAGGGGAGGCTGGTGGTAGGAGATCAGGGCGGCGGCGCCGCCGCCGCGGGCGCGTTCGCGAGAGCGAGGTCGCGCGGGTTGTGTTCCATCTCCTGCCCGCTAATTTTGATGGCCATGTTTATCAACGGTGCGAGGAAGGCATGCACATTTGACCGTGGCATACCTCGACGACGTCCCAACCAAGCTACTTGGCGAAGGAGAGACCGCCGCGGACGACGATCCTGGCCAGCAGGGCCGAGCCCGAAGTGTATCTCACCGCGGACGAATCTAGTCGGCGGCCGCAGAGCTCCACAGCGCGGGGCCGTGATTTGGCAGCGACAAGTCCAGGCAGCATGAGGTCGTCGTTCAACAGAGTCTGTAGCAAATATACCACGAGTGAAGGAGAATGGATTGGCGGCGGGAGGAGATCGATCAGCTTGGCAGTGCCACCTCCAGTCGAGCGGGCTGCTGAAGCAAAAGGTCAGAGAAGAATGTACTCCCTCCGTCTCAAAATATAAAAACGTTTTTAACACTAGCATAGCATCAAAAACGTTTTTATATTCTGGGACAGAGGGAGTACATACGAGGGAACACCGATGAAAATACGAGCCTTTTTTATGTTTTGTTTGGCCTGGAAAAAAGAAGTAGGGGTCGGAGTTGGTTCGGCCGTTGGATGGAAAATACCCGAAGGGGAGCACGGATGGGAGCACTTGAGCGGGAGCAGGCAAGCCGCGTCCGTCTCACCTTGTCACCTGCCAAAATCTTCAGTACATATAGTAGTGGGCATGACATTTTTTTTTATCAAAAGATACCACATATTGGATCGAAATAACAAAAAAGACCACCTCTGGATCAGATCGATAAAAAAGACCCCTCGCCATGGCGGCAGGCGGCACTTGCCCCGACCGCCACGCTGCCAGGCGGCCAGTCGCTCGCTACGGGATTCCAGGCCCGTGACGGAACGGGGACGGGCTCATGGGCCCGGCCGCCACTATGTGAGGCGGCCGCACTGCTGCTGCCCGATAGCGCTGCTGCCACACGCGACGCAGGGATGGGCCCTGCCGCCACGCCCTGTGGCGGCCGCACTGCCGCTTTGCATGCCGTCGCGAGAAGCGTCGTAGCCCGGAATCTGCATGATACAACTATCCATCGCACCCATGCCTGCAACATGTATACCTAAGCCTTTTTGTTTTTGCAATAGTATACGTGTGTTTATCCCATGACGTGATGCGTCGTCCTCAATGGACAGTGTTCGATTCGCCCATATGGAGCAGTATGCATGATCAATGCGGTGCAGTCCTGTACACATATCAACAATACAATAAATTTATATGCATGTACTGTAGCATCCCGTTGCTCTAGCTAGCCATGCTAGCGACGTCTCGACACGTACGGTACGTGTACGCGCCCACACAGATCGTCCTGGGGCTGGCACCGATCGGCCTGCTTGCAGTAGCGGCAGTGCGGCCGCCACAGGTCGTGGCGGCAGGGCCCATCCCTGCGTCGCGTGTGGCAGCAGCGCTGTCGCGCAGCAGCAGTGCGGCCGCCTCATACGGTGGCGGCCGGGCCCACGAGCCTGTCCCCGTTCCGTCACCGGCCTGGAATCCCGTAGCGAGCAACTGGCCGCCTGGCAGCGGGGCCGGCCGCCTCACGTCGTGGCGGCAGGTGCCACGTGTAGCCTGGCGCGCCTGACGCCACGGCAAGGGGTCTTTTTTGTTAATCTGATCCAGAAATGTTCTTTTTTGTCAGTTCAATCCGGCAGATATTCTCTTTTGATAAAAAATCCCGCCATGCATCATGCATGCATGCGGTCTTCTTTTCTGTCCAAAGGGATATTGGAACCATATACTAGAGTGACATGCATGCATGGATATACTTGCTGCATGGTATGGCGCTTGCGTGTTGCACGCTAGCTGAATGTGATTTGACTTAACAAAGTACAGTAGTTTAGCTAATTTTAATGCTCTCTTTGGATCTCTCCCCACGTGTTAATTACGTGCCGACTGTGGTTTGGCTAGAACAACCTCTCTCTCTCTCTCTCTCTCTCTCTCTCTCTCTCTCATGTGTAGATGTGCTTTGTTAGCGGGGGTTCGATGTAGGAAAGTTTTTTTTTGCGAGAGTCGATGTAGGAAAGTTGACAAGAATTGTGGTCGAAAGAATTAGGTATATACTGGTCAATATGATGTGATATATCATGCACACATGCACCATGTACTTCCACTTGCGCGTGAGTTGTGAACGAACGGCGCTGCCTAATTTCTGCCGTACATAGTGCAAATATTCGTTGTGCCCCACAGGAAGCTAGCGGCACCACTTCTATTCTGTGTTGCACCAAGCCTTTCTCTCTACATTCATGGAAATGCATGCTGAGAAAAGACATCTCAAGCACAGAGTCAAGGATAAATATGAAGCTCTCCTCTCAAGTTGGATTGATCAAGTTTTAGATTGCAACTAATTTATCATGTTGGGTTTTGCTAGAGCAGGAATTGGGTAGACGTTTCCTTCCCCTTGTTTTCCCTATGGCTTGTATATAAACTTTTTTGATTAATATATATACCGTAGAACAATTTTTCTATGGGTTTTCAGTTAAATTTTTTTGTGTTGCACCAAAATATATGGATGATTTTTCCTGTGGTTATAAAATTCCATCATGTAATATCATCATCATCATAATCAGATCTCTTACATGCACAGCAAGAGACTAACTAGACAACATTAACATTTAATAGTAATAGCGTGTGTAACAATTAACTTTGGGGGGGGGGGGGTGTCTCCCGCTTCCCTCAGGTTTACCTAGATACCCCTCTTTCTTATGTTAGCCACCCCCCCCGGGTATTTCAACCCATCGTGCAAAACTTCCTGAAATACATATCCGGTTAATTGTGAAATTCACTTTCAAACTTCTCCAACAATGACATTTGGTCAACCAATGCCCTCGCCATCGTTCAGAAGATTTGAGACTCACAACGCTCGTGTGTTCCATAATGAGTCCCACTTAGATACCACTACCCTAAGGAGGATCGTCCCCGACTACACCCTTGAACATTTAGGTTTAAGATCCTTGTAGAAAGGCGGCTTGTTAGAATTAAATGGGCTTGGCCCATTAATAATTTTTAAAATCTCAAAGTGGCCCATGTATGAAATAGCAAGTGGTGGTCCTAAAGTTTAGTCCCATTCCGAAAGTTGAGAAAGTGTGAGATATCCTTATACAGCAGGTTCTCTCCAGCACTCTCAGTGGTGTCTTGAGGAGAGATATAGGAGACTACATGCGCGCTCGCTCGCCTCGCTGGTTATGGGCGGTGCGCGCATGCCACATACGCGTGAATGATCCGCCGAAATCTGGTCCTTTGCCTTGTAGGGGCGCGGCTTCCTTTTGCCATTTTATTTTTTTGGTGTCTTGACAAACAAGTTGATTGTTTCCTTCTTCGATAAAACACCTAGGGTTTTGCCTCATCTCGCAACTTTGCCCACCACCGTAGTCTACTATATCCCGCACGCCAGTGTGCATCATGTGCGGGAGAGCAGGTCTCCCGAACTGTTCATCCTTGCGATCCTGCACCGCGAGAGGACGAATTTGGTTTTTGGGAAGCACTCTGCGCAACTGCTCAAGTTCGTCATCACGGGTCATCTTTCATCCGAGTCGGACGATGCTACTCATCGTCTTCTTCATCACCGCCATCAACAGATCGTCGCCAACATCTTCATCAAAAACGTCGCTCCCGGAGCAGCTAACGAAAACTAGTCCATCGTGATTTGTTCATATATATATGTAGTTGTTGTTTCGTGTACGATGCTGTTGTGCATGTTTTGTTATTCGTCTAGATACTAGGTTGTTGCATGCTATCAGGTGCACCGACGACCACCTCGCCACCATCAGAGCTCTCTTGCCCGACGGCGGTCTTTCCTATCAAATACCTAGGGCTACCCCTCTCAACCAGTAAGGTGCCAGCCTCCGCCCTCCTTCTGCTCGTCGACAGGCTCACCAACAAGCTGGCTACTTGGAAGGCCTCCCTGTTGTCCCGTGGCCAGCGACTTGCACTCGTTCGACAGGTCCTCACTACTATGTCGGTGCACACTTTGCTAGCGCCGGCGTTAAATCCGGCAATCCTCAAGAAGATCAACAGACTCATTCGTGACTTCCTCTGGCATGGCAACAAAGATGCTCAAGCTGGATGCTGCATCGTATCTTGGCAAAAGGTGTGCCACCCCCTTGCGCTTGGTGGGCTGGGGGTCTGCGACTTGCATCGCACCGGTGTTGCCCTCCGCGCCCGCTGGCTGTGGTTGCAGCGCGCCGATCCGAATCGCTCCTGGAAACATCTCCATCTCCCGTCAGATCACGAGGCCTCCGAGCTCTTCCGTGCCTCCACAACCTGGACCATTGGCAAATGGCAACACCTGCAAGTTTTGGCAGGATCATTGGCTCAATGGCCGATCCATCCCCGAGATCGCTCCTACCCTGTCCGCCCTCATTCCGAGGCGACGCAGGAGTCAACGCCTAGTCAGTGAGGCTCTCAGCAACAGTGGTTGGATCGCTGACATCCACGACAACTTACACGCCCGCGTAGTCATAGAGTATGTTGAGCTATGGAGGCTGCTCCAAGCCGTTGAGCTCTCCGACGAGCCAAACAAGCTCTCCTGGAAGTGGACCGCCGACGGCAGCTACTCCGCACGGTCGGCCTACCACGCGTTATTCATTGGAGCCACCACCGCTCCATTCTGACGCCCCATTTAGAAGACTTGGGCTCCCTCCAACGCGAAGATATTCCTCTGGCTCGCCTCCCTAAACAGATGTTGGACCGCTGACCGGCGTGCACGACACAACCTACCACATGACCCTCTATGCAAGCTATGCAGTCAAGACAACGAGACCCTACACCACCTTCTCGTCGGCTGCGTCTTCTCGCGCATCATATGGCACGACATCATGGTTGGTGCCGCATACCCAGCTTACCACCCGACGGCACCACCTGATTCTTCGACTGGTGGATGGCGGCCAAGGCTAGCGTGCCGGCCTGCCTCCACAAAGGGCTGAACTCCCTAATTATCCTCACCTCTTGGGCAATTTGGAAACACCGCAACACAGCCCTCTTCGACAATGTTGCACCCTCCTACAACAAACTCATCGAGGACATACAACAGGAGCCGAAACTATGGGCAAGAACGGGCGCCAAAGGGCTCGATAGGATCATTCATGTAACATAAAATGTAACTAGCAAGGCTGAGCATCCTCCCTTCCTCGCTGCTCACTGTAGCGCTTAGGTACCGCCATCCTATGTGTACGACACCTAAGACGCTCACCCATGTATTCCCTCCCAACCTATCAATGGAATGATACGCAACTTGCGTATTCGAGAAAAAAAGTCATTAATTATTTACTAAAATTAATCATGAACTTTCCCAATTTTCCAACACGGCCGACATGCCATGCCGCCACTACCACTCCTATCGTTGTACGACTTAATGTAAAAGTCCATTCGCAAAAAAAAGATTTAATGTAAAATTCATGTGCAACACATAATGTGAAAAGTACACGCTCACAATCCTTAAGAGCAACTCCAATAAGGCCACCAATTTCGTCCACCCGCGTCCGTTTGGATCGGCGTGAGCAAAAGTGGCGGCCCAACGCGTCGACCCAAACGGACGCGCGTCCTTTTTTCCTCCGCGGGCGACCCATTTCAGGCCCAATTTTGAGCCGGATTTGCGTCGGCGCGGACACGAGACGGACGCGCGCGCACGCCTACTCTTCTCCCCGGGCCCGCTGGTCGGTGGGAGCCACCAACATTTCCCCCCATTTTCCTCAAAAACGCACCCGCCCACGCGCGCCCCCGCCCCCCAACCAGCCATGGAGGACGCCATCGACCTCGACCTCGACGCCGCTGCCGGCCTCGCCTCCCTCGCCTCGTCCGGCGCCGTCGCCCCCTCCGGGAAAGGAAAGCCTCGTGCCCCGTGCAAGATCGCCGCTGTGACCAAGCCGAAGAAGGCGCTGACGCCCGAACAGCAGGCAAGGGAGTCGGCCAAGAGGAAGGGCCGGAGGCACGCCGCGGACGCGAGGGATGAGGCCGCCGCACAGGCCGCCGCCGTCGCCGCCGTGCAGCAAGAGTTCACCAACGCCCGCGTCGCCACGGCAATGAGGGAGGCACTCTACATGCTAGGGGTAAACCCTAGCCAGCACAGTGTCCTCCAAGCCGCCGTCGCCACGGCCAGCACCGGCTCGTCGGCGTTTCCACGGATGGTACTGCCCGACTCACCCCACGCGTCGGCTTGCAACCAGGTCCCCGGCTTCCACGTCTACCCGCAGACCTCCCACCTCTCCGGGAAGTGCTCACCCTACGTGAGCGTGATCGCGCCTTCCACGCCCGCGCCCGCGCCCATCGACCTCAACGCCACCCCGGTGGTCGGTGGATCGTCGTCCGGCGGCATGAGGAAACGCGCGCGACAGACGCCGGCCCGGACGCCCATAACCTGTTCGAAGAAATGCCGTCCGCCGTCGACGAGGACTACATGCAAACCCTCATCTTCGAGGATGGTGCGCCGGGCGCTGGCTACAATCCCGATGAGACACAAAGCCAGGACGGCCGCGGGGCGTTCACGCCGGCCGCAGGCTATGATCTCGATCAGGCGGCCTTCATGTGTGATCAGGTCGGCATCGACCTGGACGGCTTCCCCCTCGACCACGAGTTCCCGGAGGACTATGGGCTAGAGGAAGAGAACGAGTGCGACATCGAAGAGGAGCCTTTGCTCGAGGACGAGCTCGCCAACCAAACCACCGGTCCTAAGCCGAAGCGCAAGAGCAAGCGCACGAAGGCGTACACAGCTGCCGAGGACAAGCTTCTTTGTGAGTGTTGGCGAGACATTGGACAAGACCCAAAGACGGGCGCCGAGCAAAAGCATTCGACCTTTTGGACTCGTGTGCAGCACGAGTTTCATGAGCGCAAGAAGTTTCCACCTTACAAATTTGTGAGCGCGCGCGGGTGGGTCTCCATTCCCAAGCAGTGGAGGGTGATCCAACAAGAGTGCAACAAGTTTTACGCCACCCTTAAGAGCGTCAAGGCCCGCCCCGTGAGCGGCATCGGCATGCAAGACATGGTATGATAGCAAGCAAGCCGCCCTCTTTTGTTCCATCAAGATCATCCTTTTACATCTTCATTTGCTATCACTTGCCCATATGCTTGCATGGAAACATTTTGTAGGCATTTCAAGCTTTGGAGGCATTCAAGGTTCAACACAGTGGCAAGTGCTTCAACCTCTCCCATTGCTATCGGGTCATCAAGGACGAAGAGAAGTTCAAGGCACAATATGCCGCACTCAAGGCACGTGGGGGGAAGGGCGCCGTGGAGGATGTTGCGGAGGGCGAGCCGGCACGGCCGCGGGGCAAGACCAACTCCAAGAAGGAGGACAAGTGAGATGCGGCCACCAACGCCTTGATTGCAAGCGTGGACGGCATGATGAATAAGAAGGAATCAAGGTAGGAGGAGCGCCGGCGTTTCAAGGCGGAGCAAATGGATGCTTTCATGAAGATCCAAAGGAGGAGACTTGATCTTGACGCCGAGAAGCAAGCCAAGATGTTCGAGCTCGAGGCGCAGAAGCAAGCCAAGATGCTAGAGATCGAGGCCGCCAACGCCAAGACAAAGGCAAAAGAAGTGGCTCTTGCAAGCATGATGACCAGGGTGAAGATCATGAAGGTGGATCTCAACACCTTGTCGCCAAGGAAGAGGCCATGGTTCGAGAAGATGCATGCCGACATACTCTAGTTCGACGACGAGTGATGTATAGCGTCGAGGCCATCTTTTTTGTATGCCGGCAGGTGTGCCGGCATGACCACGGGAGCCGCGATGGCGTGGTCGAACTCAAGTCCCACCATTTTTTGTGTGTTGGCATGTGTGCCGGCCGGCTGATGAGTGCGCCAGCATGAACTGTGGTATTTTTTGAAACTGGCATTGTATGCCGGCGCTGGCATGGTGCCGGCATGAGACATGACCGCTGGCATGATCGGCCGCGGACCTTTTTTATTTCAAAGTTGAATGCAGACATGAAATGGTCGGCGCGTTGGGCGGCATTGCCGACCCAAATGCAAAACTGGGCGGACGCCGGGCGGGCGGCTGACGCAAACGGATAAAAAGCGAACAAATTCTCCGTCCGTTTGGATCGCCCCATTAGAGTTGCTCTAACACACTTCAAATTGAGAAAGATAAAGAACGAATATGCGGACAATCTCTCAAAACCCACACTGAAGTGTAGGTCGGGACCATCCCCACCTGGACTGTATTCATTCAAAAAAAAAAAAAAAGCACACGAGGACTAAAGAGGAGAGGATACAAGAAAAACATACACGACACACCCAAAAACACACAAGATGGAACAACATGCACACGATGATGCATTACCAAGTCGACGAACCCTCCATTGACCGCCACATATGATCTTAATTAAATTGGAGGACTCAGCAATGATGCCATCATTGCGAGCCGCTCTGTCATCGCCATTGAAGAATCTCGTGAAATCGAGACAAGGACACAAACATGAACCTTGACAGCGGACTCAGCAATCACGGCACACCCGGGCATTGTGCGAAGTGATGCTACAGCTGAGCCGGCGAAGGGCAATGACCAGCCGAAGCTGCACTGAGAACATGAAGCTCATACTGAAATGAACTCGTTTGTGTGCGCGTGAGAGCACACATATTTTGACTTTGCCGGTACCTTTGCCAATATTAACGAACATGCTTGGTATTTTTGCAAAAGCTCTCTCGACAGGTAATTCAAGCCTAGACCAGGCTGCCGAATCTCACACGCCACAAAACTAGATGTCAGCTCGATGAAACGTGTAAATCCGCCACAATGATAAGAAAATGTCGTGTAATTCCGGACGATATTTGCGCACTCACTCCCGCAGGACCGATAGACCGATCGAGATCACGGCGCAACACAACAGTGCGACGGTAGTGGATGCCAGTGCACGCGCACACACACACATAGCGTGTATGTGGGCGTACGTGCGTGGCCCTAGCTCGTCCCGCACATTTCTGGCGCTCAGTGCAAAGAAAGCCACATGCCTAGCTAGTGTGCTCGTTTGACCTCGGCCGATGTGACCCTCGTCACTTCACACTATATAATGGAGACCCGTCTGTGACAAACTGAGGCCAAGGCCACACACCTGCAATACCAGTGCTTGCCAAAAACCGCTCAGCTGCTTGCTGACAAGTGATAAGCTTCTCGGTCCATTAATCGGTCGACCTGCGTCTGGTCTCTGGTGAAGATGGGGAGAGCGAACTGCTCGGTTCCTCTCCTCCTGGTGCTGCTGGCCTTCCTCTCCTGCTCCTTCCTTGCCCACGGTTTGTACGGATTGAACGAGCTTTTCGGCTCGCCGGACCTCTCGCCGGAGGCCATCCTCCTCATATTTGCCTTGTCTTTTCTCGTCCTTGCAGCGGCGGTGGCCGGGGCCGGCGGCAACCGCAAGATGTTCCTGCCGAGGGAGGGAGCGGCAGCCGCCGCCGTGTCCGACGATGGTGGGCAGGCGACGCCCACGACGGCGGAGGAGGTGGCTGTCGGAGGAGAGATGCATCTGCTGCTGAGCGACGACGAGGAGATGTTGGTCAGGAGGGTGGACCTGCAGACAGAGGACTACCCGGGATCCGGGGCCAACGGCCGCCATGATCCACGAAACCCGCATTAAGAGTTATATGTCGTGCTGCATGTACGATAAGTGCATGTAATTAACCGCATGTTTAGTTACCCCCACAATCATGCATAATTAAGCATGTCAGCACCATGTAGCTAAGCATCATGATCTTGATGTAATTTGCTAGTTTATGCATCTTTGGTTGATAATAACAAATACTCCCTCTGTAAACTAATATAAGATAGTTTAAATAGGGATCTAAACGATCCTATATTAATTTATAAAGGGAGTAGTTGTATTCCCTGTAGCTTGGGATTAAGAATTGTTCCATCTCTGTCATCGATAACCTGATGTAGGCTGAGTAACGGTTGTAATCTTCAATATGTATGGTTCAAAACATAACTATTTTCTATACTAAGAAAAAACTATTTCACCGAGATTCATAATTGGCGCACGAGCGCTCATTGGGGTCGCCGCATCTCTTCTCCTTTTAAATTCATCCACTAATCTCATCCACCTTTATTTTGACTAGTTAAATGCCAGTGGTTGCCATGGAATAAAGAAACACAGTTACAAAATAATTGTTGTTATTTAGAAATATATGTCGAACATGACACATGTGGTTTCTATTCATATAACGGTAAATTGATTCATTCTTGACAATCATCGTGTCTCTTTAACCAACATCTCTCCTTGTAAGAAGACAAAACAATAACTTTTCAAACCGAAACCACCCCTCTTTTCCTTCTACTTTCATTCTCGCCACTATGAGCCATCTTTTCAAAATCTTTTCTTCTATAGATAACTTTCAGAAGACTTCACTTCCATCCTGTCAAAATCTTTACGTCCATAATTTTTTTTATCAATGCCAGGATTATCTCCATCATAAAAATGGAATGGCATATATTTTGTTGTGAATTGCCTAGAAAAGAATCATTTACAAAGTGTGATCTTTGTCTTGCTTTTCTTCTTCACGGAAAATAAGTGACTATTTCATTGGGCCTATTAATCAAACGCGGTGCCCAACCATATGTTTCATCAACCATCAACCATCTAAGCCATGTTTGTTTGGTCTTATGCTTCAACTTTTGCAGCTTTGCCACTTAGGTTTAAAAGCCAAAAGCCCCTAAAGAGAAGCTTTTTTTTGGCTTTTTAGCTATTGGAAATATGCCCTAGAGGCAATAACAGAATGGTTATCATTATATTTCCCGTTCATGATAAATGATGGAGGGTCGGGGACCACACGTGAGCGATACAAAGTGAGACCTGGAAGCGGGGGCGAGTTATTGATCGAGTTTTCTTTCTTGGTACGTTAAAAAAAGATTCGTCCGCTAATTTTCGTTTCTTTGTTCCGGGAATGTGCTTATTCTATTTAAAACCACTGATATAGAGAGATTTTTTTACTCCATTGTACATGTAGCCTCTTGTTTGATAGGGTTTCTCGTATCTCGCTCTCTCACCCTCTCCATATCTAAGCAAGATGAGAGTGTCCATTCTATCTCTCTCTTCACCGGTGCTCACTGATCCGGTCGGATCACGTCCGCTGCGGGAGGTGAGGAGGTGCAGCGTTGACGTTGTCGCCGTCAGCGATGGAGGAAGCCAATGCGCACCGTCCTCTTTGAGCCGACGCCGGTGCGGATGAAGGTCCTCCACGCACTTGTTCGCTGCCGTCATGTGGGCAGATCCTACCCGCCTGCCTAAGCCACATCTCGCCCACTTAAGGTATGACTTCTTTTGGATTTCATGCTTCATTGTACTGGTCCAGCTCCCCAGGTTGCTGCATGCGGGTTTTCTTCTATATCACTACTCCCTAGCTCCTCGTGTACAATAGCTAGGGTTGTCGGCTGGTCCAACATCACCTATCTTTTACTATTATAGAGGAAAGGCCACTCCGAAAGTTGTCCTGGTTTATGCCTCGGTGGAGGTATACATGTTTTTTTGGGACAAAAAGTACATGGTGGTTGTGCAATCATTGTCCATATGCTCCTATTGTTGTTGCTGTTCTAATACTATCACTTGTTAAATGAAGCAATGCCCATGTTAAAGTGACGTCCCTTTTTAAATAATGTTGCTGTCAATCCAGAGGCGTCGATAAATGCTTATGTCATGCTTTAGTTTTTTCTGGGTATCCCGGTTTAGTTCCCATCAAGACAATCATGACGCTTCTATTTGTTGGTGTACATTTTATTAATTCTTATTGACAATTGAGATATTGTTATTAATCTTGTAGCACTGCCCAAACAAAGTAACGACACTATATCCTTTTTTATATTTTTGCAAACAGTGATGCGTATCTCCATATCCTGGCATGCCTTCCTCAATTTTAGTGGAACTACAGAGAGTTGGATGGCCATTGTTGTTCCGCTTCACTGTCCTCTACCACATGGTTCTTCCTTTCTCAAGCTTGATTACCGAGAAGAAACAGACCATAGTGAGGATTTGTCGAACTTCATTGGTGCCTCACCCAAACTTGATGCCAAATGGATGATGCATCACCATGATGACATATTGATGCTCATGGTTGCGTCTCATGGTTGCATCGACTGATGAAGCTGGTCAATTTTCGACGAAAAACAAGCTGTCTTCCATCCGCGCTCTTTGCTTGTTATCCAGAAAAACGATATCCTTCATCAGTTCATCTTGGTTGTGTTGGAGACGTAGTCGTCTTTCACGTTGGTGCAATTTTATCACACAATTGGCTATGAACCAAATGTTTCCTCGAAGAAGCATCGACATTGGTACTAAGAGCAAAAGTTTTGTATTGATTACTAAGCCTTTTCACAACTTTGTCTTCAACTCCCCTATAATTTTATTTGTCCAGCTATTAATTAAATATGTGGTTAGACTTTGATTAAAAATATGGTGTGGAATAAAAACCCAGATGGAGGTAGTACCCCTCTGTTTTTATTTACTCTGCATATTACATTTGACTGAAGTCAAACTTTGTAAAGTTTGAGCAAGTTAATAGAAAACAATATAAACATTTACCATAATAAATCTATATGATGTGGAAGTACATTCAATAATGAATCTAATGGTATTGATTTGTTATTGTATAGGTTAATATTTTTGTTTAGAAACTTTTTCAAAGTTTACAAAGCTTGACTTTGACCAAAACTAATACGCGGACTAAACAAAAATGGAGGGAGTACGAGATACGGTGGCACACTGATTTAGGCCGAACACAACAAACCACAATTAGTCAAAGAGGGCAAATTGTACATACAAAATAATTGAAATTAAATTTTTTTATTTGT
Source organism: Aegilops umbellulata (assembly GCA_032464435.1). NCBI lineage: Eukaryota > Viridiplantae > Streptophyta > Magnoliopsida > Poales > Poaceae > Aegilops > Aegilops umbellulata. Next base: position 109,975,828 of record CP136056.1, on the reverse strand, counting down.
ACACACTCTCACACCTTTCCGATAATTTGGCGTGGGTGTGGTTGTTCACTTAACGGAGGGTAGTGTACCGCATGTGAACGATAGGAAGCACGACCAGGTTGCGTGAAAATCGTTAGTTGATCGTAGTTTCCTTCGCTGATACGTTAAATAAAGAATTTCATTTCGTACACAATTTAAAATGATTGTTATGGAGAGAAAAAGAAAACCACTCCACTATATTAGTACTATATACGAGTACTATATAAGATGGAGCCTCAACGCTTGTTCGCTAGGATTTGCACTCTTCACACTGGAGGCTCGGCGTTCCTTTGCTAGGGTTTGCTCTATTCACAATCTATCACCCTCTTCATTAGATCTAAACAAGACTGCGCTGGCCTCTCTCTCTCCCCCCTCACAGCTGGTGAAGGAGCCGTTCGGATCCCGTCAGACCGAGAAGGGGAGGAGGTGCAGCGTGCACTCTGTCGCCTTCGACGAGGGAGGCAATCCACTGTCGGTTGCGCTATTCTCTTTCACCCAGCGCCTGTGCGGGAGGGCCTCCGACCCCTTCCTCCTTGCTGTTGTACATAGTGTGGGCAGAACCGGCCTTCCACTGCACGCCTAGCCACATCCCGACGACCCTAAGGTATAACTTTCACTACAAGAGATTGGGCCAAGTGTGACAAGGCAAAAAATGTCATCGAATAGCTAATAACGTCACAAATTACCCCTAAGTGACGTTTTATGGGCGTCACAAGGATCGTCACGGAATCCCCGTCACAGATTATTCCTAGTGACGGCGCACACAAAGTAACGTCACGAAATGGGACCTTCGGTGACGTTCTCTACTACGTCATCAACTTGTTACTTCCATGACAATCAATTAATGTCACACGTTACGAGAAAATATGCCATATGCAGTGACAAAGCAACGTCACTGACTTCTACGACACCAACACCTGAGCAAACTATCCCACTGCCAGCGTTTCATTATTGATGAGGATGACACCATCAAAATATATTTAATTATTTAGAATTTGTACAACAAATTATCAATATATAATTCACATCACATCACATTATACTTATATAAGGTAAGATCCAAATCACATGATAAATTTGAATGAACGACAAATCATATCATATAATCAATCGTCTCAGCCAAATCATCCCCTAAACAAAAGTGACATCAAAAAGTAACACTAGCTCACGAGTTTGGCACAACAATACACAAGTTAAAAAGGCAACATTTAGATAGCTAAAGACCACATGTGTTGTCCTGGTGACTAGAACATATGATTCAGCAACTATCTTTCCATCACAAAAGGATGGCCTTCATGCACCATCGGTTTTGGACTCGACAGCTAAGTTGCTTGAGCCTCTTAAGAGAAAACCAATCAGGTTATCCATCTCCTGTTGCTTCTTTTGCCAGGCTTCATTCTTCTCTTGCTGGCTCTTCTTCATAGCTTCCAATTTTTCCTATTGCTTCCTCTGCATCTCTTCAAATGTTGTCACTTGTGCTTGAAGCCTCAGCTAACTCCTCTCGGTGCCTATAAATTGATGAGGGAAAATAGACAAGATAACGAGGTACAAGAGTACCACTAAGAGGCTTACAATCTATCAAATTAACAATCTGAAATAGAACGGAACATTATTAAATGTCAAGGAAAGCATACAGATGGGCAAATTAAACAGTAAACCCAAGAATAGCTTATAATGGTTAAGAAATACATGCAAACCCAAGAACTAGATTTTATTTCTCATTTTGAAAAGCAACAAAGCATCACAAATAATATATCAAGTCAACAACCCAGGCAAGAAGCAACTAAGCTAGGACAACAATTTTCTAGATCAAACTCTACCAGCCTATATCATCCAAAAAAGCAAGAACAAAAACCAATCAACAAATCATACTAAATTTCAGGATTAGAAACCATGCATTACAATGTTACTCTCATGCCTTTGTTTGCATCAGCAAAAAAACCGTGCAACAAACCATGTATTTCTCATTACAAGCATATATTATTTTTATGTTACTTTGTATGGTTGGATTTGGATCAAACAATACATAAATAGCAAAGCACTCCTTAGTACAACTTTCGTTACAAGAACTGAAGACGAATGTCTTGTTCACTCAAATTTGTGTTCTCATTTTCTCACTATCGTGGGTGCACTACGCACATGCACAAAAGCAAGGAAAAAGAAACAACCAGAACACAAAGAGAAACAAGACATGTACCTATCACTTGCATCTCTCGCCTCTCTATCCTTCTCTTCAATTCTTACTTCAATTCTGTGCTGATTAAGTAGAGGTCCAAAATCTCCTGGATCTTGATGCATAACCCATGCTAGAAAGGAAGGTGCTATGGGTGCTCTCTTCCTTTAGAACTCCAGCCACAATTGTTGTATCCGATATTGCCTACTCACCTTCTGATTGTGCTTCCCTTTTCTTTTCCATCGCATTCTATAGTATAAAGAAAATTGATGCTCAAGTAAGGCAATGTTCATATGATGGATTACACATTATCAATATGAGAATCTATTTCAAGTCAGAAACAATAGGAAGAAATCTTACATAAGCTAGACATACCGGCTTGCTCATACCACCAGTAAGGCAAACTTCATATGATGGATTACAAAGAAGATAGTTTAGCTGCTTCGACTAGGTCTATAGGTCTCATTCCCCTCGGTGGAGAATGCTTATGCATCAGTTGGACCAGTGGAGCATGCTTATGAGTCTACATTAAAACCTGGCACATAAATTAGAAAGTTAGAATTGCAAGTGGAAAAAGATGGTGTGAAGATGATCTTGCATATACCTTGGCCTTGTGGTGTAATCATGTTATCGAATTGGCTATATGTGCCTATCATGTCTTGAGAACCTTGCCTCCCAGAATCAGTGTCAGGCGAGTTGCTATCCTTAGAAGTTAGGTGAGGTGATGTGTTTGTTGGATTTGGTGCAGACTATTCTTGATGGTTTGTAGGTTCAACCGACTCAGTTGTTGTGGTAGCTTGGGATCCAGTTATTCTTGAGGTAGCTGATGCACTGTTTGTAGATCTGACACGCTTTTTTGTTTTTGGCATGGTAGGACCTTCAGGTGCCTGTGTCAAACAAGTCAAATAAAAGAAGGAAGTGAATCAACACTGAATTATGCAATGTCGGCACAAGTTCAAATAGGATGGCAGTGAACAAAAAAAGCATCATCTAGATTACTCCCTCTGTCCCATAATGTAGGACGTTTTTTGACACTAGTGTGGTGTTAAAAAACTTCTTATATTATGGGACAGAGGGAGTAGTTGGTAGGAGAGTAAAAGAGTGCAGAAATACAAATGAATCGATGTTTAGTCAATTATTTTACCTATCCAGAATGTTCAGAACAAAAAACAACAAAAATACTATTACTGTCGCTGCTGGCATAGTTCCGAACACCATAAAGTTTACTATACTCTTTCAAAATTAAGGCTCAATGGATGGTGCTGTATGTTTGTAAAGTAGGAGCAGCTTGAGTTCACCATGTATCTGCTTTTATCAAGTTCTGGGCATACTGAATATGCTTGTGGGCTTCAGACCCTTAACATCATGGGTAGCAATCAATTAAGAGCGGCAAGGCAAATATTAAGTTTAGTTCTCTTTAATTTAGTAGTGGAGATAAAAGTACATTGGCACAGGGCTATACATCTCCGTAAGGAGTCAAAATCAAGTGCAGTCTCAGTGTTTATTCAGTTTTAACAGCAGTAGTTAGGGACTATTTATGGGGCAGCTGAACCACAAGCAGCGACAGTAAAATCAATTTCAAGTTTTAGCTAACCACAAGCAGGCAGTAGAATCAATTTAAGGCTACAGGTTTTAACCACAAGCACTATGGCCGTGTGGTGCCTGAGTTCAGTTAAAGCGGCAAGCTGTTACCATGTGTGGGTATGACTTGTAAAACTGAAACTCTGAATTCCTCTCCAATACAACTCTGGATCTCACTTTCTCCCTTACGTCTACATCACCTCAGTGTTTTTCTCCCCCAAATCCCTTCGCTCTATCCTGGTGATCCTAATTAACGAGAAGGGCGGGATGATTAGTGGTATGGATGAACCCTAATCACTAAACATTAAGGGCTTGCGGGATGAGAAAATTACCGAGAGCTGTCGCCGGTCGCTGTAATCGATGGGGAAAGGCTTGCGGGCGGGTTGATGAGGTGGATCCGAGATCCGCTGGTGGGGCGGCCTCCTTCAATCCGCCATCGCCGGTCGCTGCAATCTGGGGGATAGAGCGGAGTGCTCGCGGGGCCGGTCGCCGTCGTCGGTCGCTGCAATCAGGGGGAGATCCGAGCTCGAACCGGCGGGGCGGCCAGCCGGCCACCCCCAATCTCCCGGCCCTGATCGCTATAGTCGTGGGATAGGAGAACCGATTGAATCTGGCAAAAAAATGCCGAGGTGGGCGGTGGCTTTTAGCGGCGCCTCTTCGCAGGCAAAATAGAAGAGTAATTTTGGATGGGTGTTTGACGGGTGGGGACACAGGGTTTAGTTTCCACATAATATTACGTAATTCATTTAATTCATAATAAGTATCAAATGATTATTAAAAAGGTAAATTTTACAAATACATTATGGTGTGTTTTTCATGTAGTTTTTCTTGAAGTTGTAAATAAATATGTCGAAAGTGATAGAGTCTATGTTGTCAGAATTGCGATTCTGTTATACGATTCTACGACTTTACGATCCAAACTAACCCCTCTGATTCTACGATTTTAGTTCATAGAATCTACGTTTCTACGATCCTGATAGTGAAGATTCTACGAATTGCGATCCTACCATCGGACCTCCGATCCGATTCAAAACCACGATTCTGACAACCTTGTGATAGACAGTGTGATGTGGGTGCTCTGTGCAGCTTCGTACGATACGGTGGCCAGATGGATTCACGTAAGGTTGGTACAGGGGAGTGGAGACACTTACTTGGAATTGTAATAGCCAGCCGGAACCGATCTGTACCGTGTTTCGCCTATCATAGTCCTGCCTTTCCCATGGAGACATGCCGCCAACTAGAATCGAGAAGACGACGAGATCAAGTCACATATGCCCTAGGAAGAAATAACTAACCTACAGACAGAGTCACACACACCTAGGCGTATAGTCCAAGAAGATAATAAACAACCTTTATAACAATTTATATTAACGATGTTGGTGCAGATCATGGTGGTCACTGCTTCGAACTCCTATCCCAATCATTTTTGCATCGACCCTGTTGTTTCGATTTTATTAATATTTTAGATAGAACGAAACAACTTCACCTCACGAGTGTCCCATTGAAGTTTTTGGCCCAACAACTACCTGTTTATAGATAAGAATAAAGAAAATAAGATTACCCATCGACTCTCCTATTCCCGTTTTAACTTTTGAGATAGAACAAAACAACAATAGTGCACGAGCGCCCAACTGAAGTTTTCAGCATAGCCACGACCTATTTATTCTAGATATAGGAACAAAACAATTGTGTTAAAATTTATTTTTCCCATTAGCAGTTCACTCTCTTATTTATATCTTTACTTTTGAGATAAAAAAACATCAGGTCACGAACGTCCGATTAAACTTTTTTTTCAGAGCCGCTGCCTATTTATGTTAGAAAGAACAATATAGCCATCTAACAAAAGAACAAAACAAAGTTTTCCCTTTATACAAACTAATAATTATAAGTATTTCCAGGGCCACTACCTACTTACATTAGATAGAACAAAATAATTACAATGCTCAATAGACTTCGGAAAAATTATGGCCCACTGCCAAAACCTACCTCTCATCAACTCGTGAACTAGCTATGGTGGGACCCGTAAAAAACCAGGTATGGTGCGTCCCACTGCTAGACATTAAATGACAAAATACTGATCGTCACACATTCGTAGTATTCCATGACTATCAAGTTTGTCATGAAAACTTCCAGACCGTCACAGAAATTCGCAGCCAGGTATGCTCGTAGGCCGAGACATTTCAGTGACGTTTATCGTCACCTATTTGTAGTAATTGGTGACGCCACCTATGAGAACATCACACATTAAGCATTTTTGTGACGTTGTCCATCATCGTCACGAGGATTTTTGTCACGGTATGTCAATTTGTTGTAGTGTTTCTTTGAAATGGTCATTGCTCTAGCTGCATGCGGGTCTCTTTCGATTCTGTAGTGAAATCTAGGTCTTGGTTCAAAGAGGAATGAAGGGGGTGGGGTGGAGCATGAATTTAGGACATGGTTCAATGAGGAAAGGAGGGAGGGAAAGTAGTATAGACTGGCTATCTAATTGCTCTGTTGGTCGAAAAGGGAAAAAAGGGTAACCCATGTACACACATATGTAAGGAACTAATCTCTTTGTTGAAAAAGGAAAAAATGGGGGGTTGGGGAGTTTGTGCAGGACTAGATTTGTTGCCCTCACATAGGAAAAAGGTTCAAGTAGAACAAATATGGGACCAACACAGATATGTTGCTTGCAACATACTCTGCATCACCCATTTTTACATGTGGAGACACATGGTGTTGGCATCTCCCATGTCCCATACAACTATTTTCCTGTTGTTAATCTAAGAATGCCGCTGGAAAATTGAAGCAATGCCACTATTAAAAGTAAATTACATTTAATTTTTTTAAGAGAATGTCTTTGTTGATAAGAATCAATGCAACCATTTTAGAAATGCTACTGTCCTACTTAGTTTTCCATCAAGATAAGGTAGATGCTTCTTTTTGTCGCCATATGTTTCATCCTCCTTTATTGTCCAATAATTGATTTCTTTTTTTACCACTGTGAAAACAGGGATATCTATTCAACTCGGTGCTATTGCGACCTTTTGCTTCACTACGCAAAACACTTTTGTTTTAAGAGTGTTTTGTGCAGTTCGACCTAAATGTCACACCGGCAACTTTGCTTGATTTAGTTGAACTACACAAAACGAGATTAAATTTCCTATTTTGTGTTGGCAGATTCATATTTGATCTTTTCTGCCTCATGAAAGGTCGGTACCGGCCTTCATCCACATGATTGTGCAGTGTGCTTTGAGATGTTGTGCTACTTGTATTGGTAGTGTTTTATATAAATGTTGAATCGAAGCTATTGTATTGCTATCTTTTCCCATTAAGTAAACAAAAATGGGACCAACCCAGACATGATGCTTCTTTCTTTGTTACGACAAACTCTGCATCACCCCCTTTATAAGTCGATGGAAGCACATGGTGCTGTTGCATCCACTCTCCCCTGCAACTGTTTATGCTTTTTGTTAATCTAATGCCACTCGTAAACTTAAGCAATGCCACTCTTAGAATTAACTACTAAATCTTAGTTCAAAACTGCAACACTTGTTAGGGATCGGCGGGACCATTTCTGTTAGGGATCAGCGGGAGTACATGTTTAACAAATGTATTGTTGAGATAATGCCTCTGTTATTATATATTAGTTAAAGTGTTTTACAAATGGTATTATCCTGCTTTGTAGTTCTTTCTACATGTTTAACCAAGGTATTGTTAAGATAATATCTTTGTTAATATGAATCAGTTACACTGTTTTAGGAATGGTACTTTCCTGCTTTGTCGTTCTTTATACATGTTAAACCGGGTATTGTTAAGATAATGTCTTAGTTAATATGAATGAATCACACTGTTTGAGAATTGCTACTGTCCTAGTTTGTTTCCCATTAAGATAAGGTAGATGTTTTTCCTTCTGGGCGTATAAGTCATCAACCGTTATTGCTTAGTGTTTGTTTCCTTTATACCTACTTGTGCATACAGGGATATCAAAACTTATGCTCGGTTCTATTTCGACTTTGATTTTAGTTGAACTGGACAAAAGGAGCCAATGTGTTTAAGGCAAACTGTTGCATTATTGGGCCCAGTTGATCTTTCCACGTTGGAGAAAGAAGCAGTCGCTGTTTGCGCTACATTACACAAAGAATGATTGAGAAGCTTTAGAGAGTATTAGTAGATGCTGGTGACATGACTAGTCTGCAGAGTGCGTGGGAAACTCAACATCACGTGGAGTGCAAAATTCACTCCACATGGAAAGGTATGACAAAGTCAGTGGCTGATGCAGCTGTAACAAACGAGGTCAGTATCGGCCTTCATCCACATGATCGTGCTTTGTTATGTTGTGCTACTTATATTGTTTTATTGTTTTGAATAAATCTTTAATTGAAGCTATTGTATTGCTATCTATTCCTGTTAAGATAATGAAGATGCTTATATTTGTGAGAGTATGTTTAGTCAACTAGTACCACTATTATATTCATCACATTTTTTCTCTATTTATGCAGACAGGGATGCCCAGCTTGATTTTAGTGGGACTGCACAAAATGTTCAGATGGTTCATGTCCTCCATAATACTTCATCATCCACAATACATCAAATGGTTCTCTAATCATTCGTTGTCACCTTGAGGCACCGGACTATCTACACGAAAGGATCTGCCAATGTCTTTAAGGCCTTGAAACATATGAATACGAAATCCACCATGCTACGCAAGACATTGGTTGATTTCAGTGGAACTGCACAAAAAGATAAGCTGGTTAATCCAGCTCCATGTTCCATTGTAATGTGCAAACTGATGACAACCCCCGCCCGTTCCACAATCATAGGCATTAGATATTTTGAATGGGAAAAGCTTGTCAAAGTTTAATCATTGATGTTAGCAAGAAGACATTTGTTTGATATTTTGGGATTGGAAAACCTTGTCAAATTTTGCTCATTGATGTTAGCCAAAAGACATGCATTTGATATTTTGGAATGGGACGCCCTTTGCCGTGAGCAGCGTCGATTGTTTTTTCCTATTCGTGTGTTCAGTTCAGAAGTAAATATTGACTCTAATGAGATGCACAATCATGAAGGTTGAAATATGTAAGGTATTTTAAGAGTTTGTTCTGAATGTTGTCTATGAAATGCCAGGCCTTGTGAGTTTGATTGCAAAGTTGAGCTAATAATGCTGTGGCACGCATCATCACGAGTTGTTCATCGTGCCTCCTGAGAATAATGTTTTGTATTGTTTTGCATGTTGATCAAATACCAATGATTTGCATGTTATGAAGATCATCCTCTTCTATTGTCTCTATGCTTAAGAAGTCCATCGTCTTATGTATCATTCATAGCCCATGCGACAACTAGTTCGGGTAGGCTAGAGGTGAAACCATATGATCTTCCAACCAACTCATCATCTTACTGTTTCATGCCGTCTCAGTCTCTCGAAGGTTGTCGGTGTCAAAACCGACGGATCTCGGGTAGGGGGTCCCGAACTGTGCGTCAAGGCCGGATGGTAACAGGAGACAAGGGACACGATGTTTTTACCCAGGTTCGGGCCCTCTCGATGGAGGTAATACCCTACTCTTGCTTGATTAATATTGATGATATCGGTAGTACAAGAGTTGATCTACGACGAGATCAAGGAGGCTAAACCCTAGAAGCTAGCCTATGGTATGATTGTGTATGATGATGGTTCTATCCTACGGACTACAACCCTCCGGTTTATATAGACACCGGATAGGGTTAGGGTTACACAGAGTCGGTTACAATGGTAGGAGATCTTGAGTATCCGCATCGCCTAGCTTGCCTTCCATGCCAAGGAAAGTCCCTTCCAGACACGGGACGAAGTCTTCAATCTTGTATCTTCATAGTCCAGGAGTCCGGCGAAGGTATAGTCCGGCTAACCGAACACCCCCTAATCTAGGACTCCCTCAGTAGCCCTTGAACCAGGCTTCAATGACGACGAGTCCGGCGCACAGATTGTCTTCAGCATTGCAAGGCGGGTTCCTCCTCCAAGTCCTTCATAGAAGATTGTAAACACCAAAAATAGTGTCCGGCTCTGCAAAATAAGTTTCCACATATTGCCATAGAGAGAATAATATTAACACAAATCAAATCTGCTGACGTATTCCGCAGTGCGTCATCACACTGCGGCCAAGCTCTTTACACAAATTGTTTTCACTTTTCCACCTCAGCACGTTCAACGAGGCGTTTTCCTTGGCACGTCTTGTCAAAGCAGAGATCGTGTGCCCCTTTTAACGGGATTCTCATCAATACGGACGTGGGTAACCCAACCGTGCCATTTACCACAGCGCTTGGGAGGCAAGCGAGTTTTATTAGGTAGGTGGGGACGCATAACCGCATCTGCACATATAAGGGGATAAGGATCCACCTTTTTACCTACGCCTTCTTCCTCCTTTGCCAATCCACCTCTCGCACACTCAAGCTCCAGCGCCCAAGCCCGCTCTTCCCACCTCAACCTTCTCCAGCAATGTCTGGAGCGGGAGGCAAGTGGATGGTCTCCTCCGTCACGGAGGTTCAAGTAAAAAAGCTAAGGAAGGCCGGATACCTGTCCAAGGACATCCCGCACCGGCTTCCCGAGAAGGGGCAGCTTCTCCCCACCCCAAGGCCCCATGAGAGGGTAGTTTTCCTTCCCCACTTCCTCCGCGGACTGGGTTTTCCACTTCACCCATTTGTCCGGGGACTCATGTTCTACTACGGCCTAGATTTCCACGATCTGGCCCCGAACTTCATCCTCAACATCTCGGCGTTCATCGTTGTGTGCGAGGCCTTCCTCCGCGTCCGCCCCCATTTCGGCCTTTGGCTCAAGACCTTCAACGTCAAGCCCAAGGTGGTGCGCGGAAGCCAAGAGGAGTGCGGAGGCGCTATGGCTGGCAAGATAGCCAACGTCCTCTGGTTCGAGGGTTCCTTTGTGGAGACCCTAAAGGGGTGGCAAGCCGGGTGGTTTTACATCACCGAGCCACGCGGCCCGGAATGGGTCGCAGCCCCCGAGTTTAGATCCGGACCCCCACGCGGCTTATGTCCTGGAAAGAGACGGGCCTGTCGTGGGGCAACGAGGAAGAGGTGACCGGACTGAAGACCTGCATCCAGTCCCTGATAAACAAGCCAATCCGGCTTGTTAATATAGTCCAGGTCATGCTCGTTCGTCTGATCCTCCCGTGCCAACAACGGGATTTCAATTTGTGGGAGTTCGACCCGGCGCAGCACCGAACCCTCACCAGGCTCTTCGACACGTCGTATGAAGACGTCTGGAAGGTGCTGATCAAAGGCGCCGAGGCCCCCGCATCCGCTTCCGAGGATCACGGATACAGCATGCAGCGTCACGCTAGCGAGGTAAGCTATCTATGCCTTTGACAGGATTATTAAGCTCTTTTTCATAGATTAACTCTATGCGGGATCTAAACTCCCTTACCTTTGACAGGCATGGCAGGCAATATCCGGACCAATTAACTGTCCGGCTCCCCTGCCCGAAGACCCAGCCCCAGCTCTCCTAGTGAAGCTGCTGACTCTGGCACCATATGTGGTGCCGGAGAGGAAGGTCAAGAAGAAGGAGATCACCGGGACTCAAAAGAGTGCCCGTAACCTGGTGGTGTCGGACTCGTCATCTGACGAGTCCGAGACGCCCTCCTCTCGTGAAAACGAGGAGGAAGAAGAAAGCTCTCCCCCCCCAGCGGAGGGAGAAGAGAAGAGGAAGGCCGCCCCATCAGGGGAGGCCGAGGGGTCTAGGAAAAGGAAGACCCCTCCGCCGGACGACTCCCATGACGCCGAAGAGAGCGAGGAGGAGTGGCCGAACAGGGCCAAGCGTCCGGCGAAATCGTAAGTTTGGACATCAGAGTAACTCATGATGTTCCTTCATTGCGCAGCTTTCCTTAATGTCGAATGTGAACATGCAGCCCGCCCCAGGCCGAATACAACGAATCGTCGGGCGGCTCCCTGGACTCATCGGACGTGAACTCTGTTTCGCCCGCTGTCTCTCCTCGCACCACGGATGACGCCGAAGTGGCGTCGCGACAAGCCCCGGGGCGGGAAGAGGTGGTCCCGGAGGAGCCACAAGGCAACCTCCCGGACTCCAGGAGTGAAGGGGACAAGACCCCCCAGGGCTCCAAGTCCGGCTTTGTGCCGGACCCCGCGCCGGAACCTTCAACAGTTTCGAGCCGCGGTAGGCGAACTCCTTCCAAAAGGAGCAAGCCTTCTAAGCCAGCGACCTCCGTCCAACCGGAGTCGCTGGACCATCTGCTGGAGGTGCTTGACGGCGCCTCCATCGACAAGGGGCACCGTACTATTATGAGTACGGTGATCCAAAAGGTTCAGTCTGCCAAGAGCGGACTGACTGAAGCTTGCGCTAGCCTTCTGACAGGCTTCGAGGTAAGTAAAAATATGTCAAAATAGTACCGCATAGACAGTAGCCCCTGATGCTCTGTTTGGCGTTCGGAAAGAAAAGCCGAATAGAGGATCTATTAGTTTTCGCAGGAGTCTAACAATAAAGAGTCAATATGCGTATGCAGGCTTCGCTGCTATCCACCGCCGCACTGACTGCACAGGTGGATGTCCTGGAAAAGGACCTCGGGCGGACCGAGCAAGAGCTCGGCCTGGCCAAACGACAGCTCGAGGAGAAAGAAGGTAAGAAATACCCCTAAAAAATGTGCCTATAGAGAGGCGTGATTGCAAAGAATAACAGGATCGTACTGCTTATTGTATGGGCCACAACTGAGGTGGCGACCCTCAAGCAGGCGCTATCTGAGGCTGAAAAGAAAACGGGCGAGGAGCGCACCGAGCGAGAAAGACTTGGGGCTCAGGTTGGCGAGGTGCAGCAAGAGCTGCAGGCTCTCATGAAAAAACATGAGAGCTTGGAGCTTGATTCAAAGGCGCAAGCATCTGAGCTCACATCGGCCCTTGAGACCGCCAAGGGTGCCAAGGCCGAAGCCCAAAAGGCCCTCCAAGAATTGGAGGAGATGAAAAAGATAGTAGCGGGTAAGTCATTCTTAATGCAAAGCAGAAATATAAAAGTAAACTACTTGTCACTTACCCGAATCCGGAGTTCTCCAGGGGCATTCACAGATCTTCCCCGCAGCGTATCCGACACCGCCGCATTCTACCGAGCTGAAGAAGGCAGCTCGACGGAGAGTGTGTTCTGGTCTCAGTATTCTGAGGCCGGACACCCTGTGCCCTTGAGCGACCAGCTGAAACAGCTGGCCGAGCTCCACAAGGTGGCCGAACAAGCCATGAAGGGCTTCATAGTTCGGCTGTGGCCCGGAGAGGCCCTGCCTGGGAGCTACTTTGGGCTGGTGCGGCGGCTGGTGGAGGCCTGTCCAAGGCTTGAGGTCATCAAGCATTCCGCCTGCATCGAAGGTGCCCGGAAGGCCCTTGCTCGTGCAAAGGTGCACTGGGGTAAGCATGACGGTGAGAAGCTGGTGAAGGACGGGCCACCGCTGGGGAAGGAGCATCGCAAGCCCGAGACTACTACAAGGATGTTCTTGCTGGTGCCCGCCTTATTGCGGATGAATGTACGAAAGATGTAATTTTTGAATGAACTCGCTCGTGTTTATCCTGTGCGCTGAAAACTTGTTCATGTGCGCTAAGAAATGCTTATTGAATTTAAAATATTATTTTCTGTGCGGCCGTTTATCAAAAATTGAGAGATGGCCAGTCGTCGGCTTCTGCCCCCATGCCGCTAGTACTGGGGTGTTCGGGATAAACCTGAGCGCTCTTTTTCCCATGGTTGGGTCCTTCGAGGGAGGCGCCCAGCACAACGAACCAGGCAATCGGACTATAATGCTTGAACACTCTCACTTAGCCATAGAACTTTGTAATTTTAAATTTCGGCGAAGCCCCTAGTTCGGAAGACCGAATTCGGGGCGCTATCCACGCCTTTGGCTGGACAAAGCCAGCTCCTCGCTCGAAGCGGCATAAGCGTTTAGGGACTCGAAAAACCTCTCGAACAACGACCGGTCTCTCGCCTTATCACGACAGTCAGTTTTAGCTTTCTCCACTGAGGTGTTTAACCCAGCTGAACCGGGGCACAATCGCAGTGGTTCTCCTAGTGCTACCTTAGCCGATATAGCAGAACGTAAGGCACCAAAACATAGGAGCCGGGCAAACCCAACTATTGACCCAAATCATGATTCGGAGCCGATGCATATAGTGCTATAAGTTCGGGGTGCCGCACTTGTGAAAGTGTACGGACTTCTCACGCCAGATCGAAGGGTACTGAAGCCCTTGGCATGTTTGCCATACCATGGTGTACGGGTGCGATCATGTTATTTAATAAACATATATAGTAAAACAGGATAATGGAAAAAATAGACAAAAAGCTATGCATTGTTCATAAAGAGGCTATTTGTCAAAGCCGGACGATACAAGTAGTGCGATAGGCAAAAAGATATTAGACTATTTAACATGTCCTAGCCAGGGGCAGGCCACGGAATTGTGTTCGAAACAGATATACCGCTCGTAATAGAGACCACCTGGGAGTTTCATAATGCGGCGTAGCTTTGTCTGCTTCCCTGGATCTTGCATCGTTTGTGCGGCAGTCGAATTACCGAATAGCTCATCCAAAGTGTGGAGTCCTGAAAGTAAAAAAAAGGAATCCGGCAGCCCCTAGTACGTTTTAAGCCGTATTTCGGGCATGACGTTACTGTGCCCCTTCCCCTGTGCCCATGGTATTTCAAGGGTGTAATTATGTACGCGAGGTACTAGCTTCGCTATGTCGCGATGGCTGGGGTTGGGGCCGCATTACTACGCCTGCTCAGATCATGCCAGGCGGTCTTGTTGTAGGTTACTCCGGGCGCGCTTAAGAGTGTCTGGCTTTTTAACGGCCGGACTGGAGAGTTGCCTAAAAAGGCTGCTTTGTACTTCCGCTGCGAGAGCCGCCATGTGCTCCTCCGTACGGAGGGAGCGTTCGGTGTTTCCGTTGACCGTGATTACTCCTCGGGGGCCTGGCATCTTGAGCTTGAGATATGCGTAGTGCGGCACCGCATTGAACTTGGCAAATGCGGTTCGTCCAAGCAGGGCGTGATAGCCACTGCGGAACGGGACTATGTCGAAGATTAAATCTTCGCTTCGGAAGTTATCCGGAGATCCGAAGACCACATCAAGTGTTACGGAGCCTGTACAGTTGGCTTCTACACCTGGTATAACGCCTTTAAAGGTCGTCCTCGTGGGCTTAATCCTTGATGGATCTATGCCCATTTTCCGCACTGTATCCTGGTAAAGCAGGTTCAGGCTACTGCCGCCGTCCATGAGGACTCTTGTGAGATGAAATCCGTCGATGATTGGGTCGAGAACCAATGCGGCAAAGCCGCCATGACGGATGCTAGTGGGGTGGTCCCTTCGATCAAAGGTGATCGGGCAAGAGGACCATGGGTTGAACTTTGGGGCGACTGGCTCCATCTCGTATTTGTCCCGTAGCGCATGCTTCCGCTCCTTCTTGGGAATGCGGGTTGCGTATATCATGTTCACTGTCCGCACTTGTGGGGGAAACCCCTTCTGTCCATTGTTGTTTGGCGGCCTGGGCTCCTCTTCGTCATCGCTATGCAGCCCCTTGTCTTTGTTTTCGGCTCTTAACTTGCCTGCCTGCTTGAACACCCAACAATCCCTGTTGGTGTGATTGGCTGGCCTTTCGGGGGTACCATGGATCTGGCACAGGCGGTCGAGTATTGGGTCCAAACTGGACGGGCCCTGAGTATTCTTTTTAAATGCCTTTTTCCACTGACTGGATTTATAGCCTCTGAATCCGGCGTTGACTGCCGTATCTTCATTGCTGTCGCTGCTAACGCGACGCTTTTGCTTATTTCGACGTGTCCTGCCACTTTTGTCCTTGTCCGAATTACCAGGGTTCTTTGATAAGCTGTTGCTGCGAGCTAGCCAGCTATCTTCGCCCGCGCAAAAGCGGGTCATGAGTGTCGTGAGGGCTGCCATAGATTTCGGCTTTTCCCGCTCCAAGTGCCGGGCAAGCCACTCGTCGCGGATGTTATGCTTGAAGGCTGCTAGGTCCTCTGCGTCCGGACAGTCGACTATCTGGTTTTTCTTTGTTAGGAACCGTGTCCAGAATTGCCTGGCCGATTCTTCTGGCTGCTGAATTATGTGGCTTAGGTTGTCGGCGTCCGGCGGTCGCACATAAGTGCCCTGGAAGTTGTCAAGGAGTGCGGCTTCCAGGTCCTCCCAAGAACCGATTGAGTCCGCTGGCAGGCTGTTAAGCCAATGCCGGGCCGGTCCTTTGAGTTTGAGAAGGAGGTATTTGATGGCATGTAGATCATCGCCACGTGCCATGTGGATGCAAAGGAGATAATCCTCGATCCATACCGTGGGGTCTGTAGTGCCATCGTATGATTCGATGTTTACGGGTTTGAAACCCTCTGGGATTTTATGATCCATTACTTCATCTGTGAAGCATAGTGGGTGTGCGGCGCCCCTGTACTGGGCTATGTCACGACGCAGCTCGGAAGAGCTATGTCTGTTGTGTTCGGCCCGGCCGGATTTATTGTGTCCGGAGTGAAGATCATCGTCACGTGTTGTCAGGCGCCTGCGCGATCCGTACATCGATCTTGTTTGCCTTGCTTTATCCTCCAGTACATCTCGCAGGTCTGGCGCATTTTCCCGTGCCTTGGTTGAGCGGCATCGGGGCATGGCTTGGTTGGAGGTCCGACAGGCCTCTCTGTCGTGGCCGCGAGGTGGCCGGTCTGCCATGTCGTGCGCTGGTGATGTAGGCGCTTCCTCCTCTGATCGGGGTAGCGGCCTGCGCTTTGGGTAGCTCTTGGAGGGGCGTTCGAGTTCGTACTCTTCAGCCGCAAGGACTTCAGTCCATCTATTAGCTAGCAGATCTTGATCAGCTCTAAGCTATTGCTGCTTTTTCTTGAGGCTGTTCGCCGTGGCTAAAAGCCTGTGTTTGAAACGCTCTTCTTCGACGGGGTCTGATGGTACGACGAATTCGTCGTCATCGAGGCTGGCCTCGTCTTCGGAGGGAGGCATATAGTTATCATCCTCAACCTCTCGGTCTGTCGCTCTCTCATGAGGGCTGGCTTCTCCATGTTCCTGCGCCGAATCTTGCTGGGGATGGTGTTCTTCGGCGCTATCCGGGGTATTATTATCTCCGGTGCCAGAATCACCATTTTTACTCTGGCGGGATTTAGAGCGGCGCCGCTGACGCCGGCGCTTTGGCTGTTTCTTGGAGGTGTGATACCCCGCTGTTTCCTTGCCATCTCCATCTTTTGGAGTGTCCACCATATATATGTCATATGGCGAGGTGGCTGTCCAGTGCCCTACAGGTGCTGGTTCCTGTTCTTCTCCTACCTCGTCGTCCATACCGTCGAAGTCTTCGGAGCCGAAGTCAAGCATGTCGGTTAAGTCGTCGACTGTGGCTACCAAGTGGGTGGTGGGTGGGCTTTGAATTTCTTCATCGTCCGTATCCCATCCTCGCTGACCGTAGTCCGGCCAGGGCTCTCCTGATAACGAGAGAGACTTGAGAGAATTCAGGATGTCGCCAAAAGGCGAGTGCTGAAAGATGTCCGCGGCGGTGAACTCCATTATCTGCGCCCAATCGGATTCGACCGGCAGGGGCGCGGGGGGTTCGGAGTCCGGGGAGGAGTCCGGACCCTCGGGGTCATGGGTCACGCGGAGTGCGGGGCTGGCGTTCGGCTCAATCTCCTTTGAGATCGCCGCCCCCGAGGTGACGTCCAACCGTTCATCCTCGCTTGGCGCAACGGGATCCGAGTTAAGGGTCGGAATCGGTGCGTATGCGGCCTCCAGGACACTGTTCGGAGGCAGAGCTAGATCATGCCCCTCGAGATAGTGTGGCGCGCTTGGCTGTGGCTCGAACCCATCGAAGATCAAGTCTCCGCGGATATCAACCGTGTAGTTCAAGCTTCCAAACCTAACTTGATGGCCAGGGGCGTAGCTTTCGATCTGCTCCAGATGACCAAGCGAATTGGCCCGCAGAGCAAAGCCGCCGAAAACGAAGATCTGTCCGGGGAGAAAAGTCTCACCCTGGACCTCATCGGTGTTGATGATCAGAGGAGCCATGGGGACTAAAGGCGACGACACAGAGGAACTCTCAATGAAAGCACCAATGTCGGTGTCAAAATCGGCGGATCTAGGGTAGGGGGTCCCGAACTGTGCGTCAAGGCTGGATGGTAACAGGAGATAAGGGACATGATGTTTTTACCCAGGTTCGGGCCCTCTCGATGGAGGTAATACCCTACTCCCGCTTTATTAATATTGATGATATGGGTAGTACAAGAGTAGATCTACCACGAGATCAAGGAGGCTAAACCCTAGAAGCTAGCCTATGGTATGATTGTGTATGATGATGGTTCTGTCCTACGGACTACAACCCTTCAGTTTATATAGACACCGGATAGGGTTAGGGTTACACAGAGTCGGTTACAATGGTAGGAGATCTTGAGTATCCGCATCGCCTAGCTTGCCTTCCACGGCAAGGAAAGTCCCTTCCGGACACGGGACGAAGTCTTCAATCTTGTATCTTCATAGTCCAGGAGTCCGGCGAAGGTATAGTCCGGCTACCCGAACACCCCCTAATCCAGGACTCCCTCAAAGGTGCTCATAGGGGTAGGGTGTGCGTGTGTGCGTTCATAGGAATGACTGTATGTGCGTATGTATGAACGCTAGCGTCTGTACTGTGTGTTGTAAAAATCTGACCGTTTCATGCATAACCTATGTTATAAAATATAAATGTACGAAATAATTTAAATTCTCCAGCCTTGCAGTCGTAAGAGTATCTACTGCCTCTTTATTTTTTATAAACTAGAGCATCTTTAGTTGGACGCCCCTAACCCGCCTCAAACAACAGGGCGGACGACCCGGTCACGAAATTCTACCCACACGAGCTCCTCAAACGGGTGTCAAATGCCCGGCCGACCAGCACCCCCCATATACAGCCCAAATATGGGGTGGATATGGTGCGCCCGGGCGCGTCCACCACATCGGACTGCCGTGGGGGTTTCACATAGGATCGCCCGAAAACCCGGCGGTCCGACGGACGCCTCCTCCGGCGGGGGGGGGGGGGGGTGGGGGTCGGGCGGTGTGAATGGTGTGTGGTGTCGGTCCGGCTCGCCGCCCGAGACCAATAAATCTTGCCGCTCCGGCACCCTTCCTGCGTTCTTTGGCTTAATTTTCCATGGCCAAGAAGAAGACAACCACCTATGCTATGTGCATGCCGGAGTATTGGTACCAGATCAAGCAGGAGATCCTGGCGAGGCGCGCGCCCGCATCACTGCCGGGCTGCCTCTGGACTCGCAGGAGCTGGAGGAGGAGGAGGAGGAGCTGGCGGAGGAGGAGGATGGAGAGGAGCAACAACCGACTCCGAGGGAGGTGGTGGATCTGAAGACGACGAGGAGGCAGATCAGCCGGAGCTGGCACCGGCTCTGGGCATCAACACGGAGGACACAGAGGTGGAGTTCGCCGTCGCCTATGCGGACAAGACGGCGGAGTAGAAGGCCATCTTGGATTTCATCTAGGATGAGGCCTATGTGGAAGCCAACCGGCGCTTCATCTAGCAGGAATGGGTGGTGACCGACGCCCTCTTCGATGAGGTCGAAGCGGAGATAGATGTGGAGAAGCCGGAGGAGCCGCAGCTGCAGCTGCCGGCCATGTACCCAGCGCCGGGCACGCAGATAGTGGACATCTCCGACGATGTGTAGGCTACTAGATCTACATAGTACTTAGGTTTTTTCATTTGCATGCTTTTGTGTCACACCCTGATTTTCATGCCACAACACTTAAGCTAATAGATCATGATAAAATGTGGTTTGACAAAAACTTTTGAGTGTTTTGGACTTTGCTTGATTTGATTTTTGTGTGTTGTTTGCAAGTGCTCTAAAATCAAATAAATTGTCCAACTCTTATACTCCTTCTCCTTGATCCCAAAACCTTTTTCCCAATGATCATGCCATGTGTATAGAGCAATATAGTATTTTCTTACAAAAATAATTTGGCCAAAAAGTATTTTCAAAAATTAGTTTTCCAAAAACCCCTGGATTGAGGTTTGCACTGCAAATACTTAATTAAGGGCAGTAAAAATATTTCAAAAGGTATATTTGAAACCTATTAGATATAGGATAACCATAAACCACAAAAATATAATTTTAAAAGTTATTTTCCTATTTTATCTAAAGGCTTTTTTTCTTAAGGCCAGAAATGGTCTTAAATAGGTTAAAATTATTTTTAAGCTTTAAAAATATTTGAGAAAAATCAGGAAAACTCAGTGGACATATATTTTCCATATATATGAGTTTCAACACATGGTCATGATCAAAATATTGGACAAAACCTCCCAAAACCATTTCTGCTCATTTCAAGGATTTGAAATATTTCTACAGGAAATATTTTCATAAAAATCCAAGAAAATTCTAGCATGTCACATATGACATGTTGGATGGTCTTGCCAAGTATCATGTCATGGAGAATAGTATAACCCCATCAAACCCTCTCAAAACCATTAGTGTCCTTTTTCAAGTTTGAACAGCTTTGCACTGTCAAACATGTCCAAATGCTCTCAAACTTGGTGCACACTCTCAAATGGTTTAATAATGCATCTAGACCAAATGGCACAAGTTGGAGAGAATTTTATATTGATCAAAGTACCCCAAAACCCTCTCTGACCAGAATCAAATTTGAACAAGTTTGTACGGCCAACCTTTTCTCCTTGACCCCAACTTTTGTGAGCATGTTCAAATCCTCAAATGATGACACTACACCAAGTGGTGCATCAAGGAGAATTGATTTGCATGACTAAATCTTGGTAAAACCATTTCTGTTGATTTCTAGGGTTTACCAAAGTTACATTGGCCACTTTGCCCAAATGAACTCCAAATTGGTGGAAGACCCTAATTACATGTGCCATTTCACCCTGTGGAGCCTCATACCAAATGGAGTTCATTTGCTTACCCAAACAAACATCAAACACCTTCTGCCATTTTTCCAAAATCATCATTTTGACCTCTTCCACTAATCTCCTTGAGCTCAACTTTTTACCACAGCTCCTCCTAGTCTTCTCCTACCTCCAGTAACTCTCCCCTGGCCATTGCTCAATTATTGGAGGGGTAAAACCACACTTCCTCTCTCTGGACAGCCCATTTCTCTCTCTCCCTCAACCTCTCTCCTCTCCTACTGGCTTTCCAGGGCATCCAAGGCCCTCTCCCCTTTCTTTACTCCCTCCTAGACCTGATGGACATGCTTGGGGGCACCCACATTGCATAGAAAATGGCCATGCTGGCCATTCGGGCGCTCTGGAGCGCGCTACAGTGCGCTCCCGCACTGTAGCCGCCCCCTGACAAGCACCTCCGGCCACCTCGGGCCTCCTCAGCGTGTCTCACGAGGCCGCCTCGGCGCCTGGGACACGGCAAGCTGCTGTCCCCCTCCTAAACCTCTCTCCTCACTCCTCCTAGAGCTCACCCAAGCGCGGCCTGGACCGCGCCCATGGTGCACCAGTGCCCCCCTATATAGAGCCTCCCCCCGAGCTCTCTCTCGCCGCGGTTGGGTCCCCCTCTCTCCCGTGCACCTCCCAGACATCCTCCTTCTCCCTCTCGTGCCCTCCAGCACCCACCATGGCCGGAGTGCCGCCGCTGGCCTCCACCTTGATTCGGGCAAGGACGAGCTCCTCGGCCTCTCTCTCTTCCCCCTACCCACTCCAGCACTCCCTCAATACACCGCTAGGACCTCTACCGCCGCCATTCTCTCCCCTGTACGCCGTGTGCTCGAGGCCGATGCTGGCTGGCGACCTCCTCCGCGGTCACCCAAACCGTCGCGGATACGGCATTTCCCGGCGCAAGAGGAGCAGACCAGTGGGTGCGCCCCTCCGCCCTGATCACTCCGGTGGCCGAAACGCCACCGGGGATGTCCTGAGCCGCCGGGGCGAGCACCGGCCGTGCGCGGCCACGCCCTCCTCTGCCCTGCGTCGCGCGGTAGGAGACGACCATGGGCGACCTGCAGGCGGGCCCCGCGCGTCAGCAACCCGCCAGCTGCCACGTCATTTAAGTGGAGGCGGGTTCGCGGGCTGGCGCCTCCCCCACACCGTTGGCGCGTTCCCAAAATGCGCCATCGATGTCGCCTAGGCGCCTGGCACGGCAGAGCAGCTGGGCCGGCCCAAGGCTATATCTCGCCATGCGCGCACGATGAGGGTAAAAGTTTTTCCCTTTTTCTTTTTCCAGTCAACTTCAAAAATCCATAGACAATTCAAATTAACTCCAAAATTGATGATTCAAATTTCTAAATGTTTCTAAATTCATGCCCTATCTAATGGTGCTATTTGCACATTTTCCCAGAAATATTTCTTTCACAAATAATTATCAAATCCCATTTTTCCATTTCTATCATAAACTTTGGAAAATCACTGAGGGCTCAAATTTAATCCAAATGCCATGATTCAAATTTCCAGATGTTTCTAAGTTCATAACTTAGTTTTTCAACATTTTTCCCAATACTTTTTGTGCCATACAAAATAATGAGCCATTTCTTCATACTAGCCAACTTTGCAAATTCATAGGAAATCCATTTGAACTCCAAATCCAGTGAAACGAATTCCTAGATGCTTCTAAAATCATCCTTTGTTAAATGGGTGCCTTTGCTCATTTTTCAAAATAATTCTTTTGTACACTTCTTGCAATTCCATAAACCCCTTGATTCCATCATATCAAAATGTTTAGAAATATCCATTGATCCACTTCCAATGAAATCACTTTGGTCATTCCTCATATGACCAGAGGTATCCAAGAAAAGTCAACTTCATATTTTTAGAGCACTTTTACTTTTGCCTTGTTGTGTTGCTTATTGTGTTTGTTTCCGACGTTAGTTGACGAAGTAGACGGAGTACTTGAAGAAGGGACCAGAAGATTTCAAGACTTTGATGAACCAGGCAAGCAGCCCTTTGACCATGTCTATGAAACCCTTTTTATGCATGTCATATAACACTTTATTAGTGTTGCTTCGGAATCATGATGAGATGGTAACCACTCTAGTGGGTTCCCTTCGTTACTTCCTCGTTGATACCTGCATTATGCATGACCCTACCTACTTACGAGGGTTATGCCGGTGGAAGTAGATAGGATGCCAAAGTAGTGCTACGCAAAAAGGGACGGGAATATGCATGGTGATGGAGGCAAATATTTTCAAAGGACTTTTTCGAAAACCCCGTCGGGTGCCACTTATGCCCAAGGGAGACAATGAGTTGGGTAACCACTTGATGATGAAGTGGTGTACCGAGGCAAGTGTGTGTGTTGTTTTCAAAAACGGATTAGATTTAAGATTTGTCGACTGTCCCAACCTTACATGCGCAACCACTCTACCCTTATATGGGAAAGGGCATTATTGATTACCTATGTCGATACTAGCTTGGAGCCCGCATTACTAGTGACGGGGGAGAGTTGGTGCTCTCTCTCGGGACGGGGTCGTGCCAGGTAGGGCGGCCATGACTGTTTTGGGGCACCGGATACACCGTTGTGTCCCCTCTCGGATGTTACGATCTCGAGCGAGTCTCGTATGATGTACATCATGAGGATACGGAACAACGAGTGAACTCTTTGCTAGTGTCGCCTAGGGAAAGATAGTGATCGGGTGCTTACCCCGGGTACTTGAGGTATCGCGGGTCGTGGATGACACGGAAGTTCCCCGGATCTTGTGGGTAAAGTGTGAAACCTCTGCAGAGTGTAAAACTATTCGAATAGCCGTGTCCACGGTCAAGGACAGTTGGGCGGTGCTGCTTAAACTACGTCCACATGTTTACAAACCAGTGTGTGTGTTTGGATAAGTGGGAAGAACTACTTGGGTCAAGTCAAGGACTTGACATGGTTGAGTTGGGTTGGTGCCCACTCTATTTATGTTGATATCTGTAACCTGTCCTCATGGTTACTCGAATTCACCTGATGCATGTCTTACAAGTTGTTGAACATGTCATTGCACTCAAAACTAGCTTTCCGCAAAAATTTACCTATATCATGCATTGTTGTATCTTGAGCCAAAACATGGGTTGCTTGCTAGTACATTCAAAGTACTCATTGGCTTGCCACTGGTTATTTTATTGGCCAGGCATAAAAGAACAGGATATGATGAAGAATACTTCGGTGACGAACATGAGAGCTAGGACGCTTCCCAGTCAGAATGCCTGTAGGGTTAAGGCAGATGGCATGGGTCCAAGTTATCGACGAAGATTTCCGCTGCAATACTCAAGACTTGACCATAATGGTCATAATCTGTGTAAGACGGTATGTATGGATGTAAGACTCTTGTTATTCAGCTTCTGTGTGTTCAGTGAGCATTGATCTCTGGGATCACTGTACACGTGCATTCGGTGATCACGACTTATGAGTCGGTGTCCCCACAGAGCTGGTATCAGAGCCATCCTGACTGTAGGAAGCCTTAGTTAGCATGGTCGTTAGTTAGGGTAAAACTATTTCCAAAACTACTACTAGTTTTCAAAACTATCTATACTTCTCTTCCCTTCTCAGTTTTTCGAAAACTAAGGTATACTTTCCTTATTGATCTCTTCCCCTTCAAAACCTTTGGTCGCTAGAACCCTTATGCCCCTGACCCCTAGGTTCCTTGTGATCCTCGTGGATAATCTAGAAGGAAGATGCATTGCCAGACATTCACCCACATCTCCTGAACACAAGATTGCCGACATCACAACAAGAAGATACCAACAGAAAATACATCCTCGAGGGATGAGGATCAGAAGGCCCAGGAGATGGTGACACTCTTGACACTGCCCCAAGATGATGCAACCTTAGCCTACGACGATCAGGGCATAGGATATGCAAGATCATGATATACATCGTTAATAGGGAAACCCTGTCACTACCGTTGTTGTATCAGCGACCACCGGTGGATGAGAACCTAGCCATTTGGTCCGCCTCACTATACTGAGCAGGAAAAACGGTTCTCTTCATCCCCCGCTCTCGGTGACGATATTGTCAACAATGTGTTCGACGGATTGGACCTCTATTATGCCTTGTTAATGTCATTGCATAAAGGATGGCCACCTGGAACCGCCGATACCTTAAAAAGCAAAAGCGATCATCATGATTAAGAGGACAAGAGAAGACCAAGTCAAATACCAACTACGAGGAGCCACCTTCACCCCATCATCTCATCAGGCGAGAAGTGTTGAAGATTCTTCAGGCCAAGCCGGATCATTTCATCGAACAACTACAAAAGACGTAGCAACACCTAAGGAAAAATTCAGAAGACTGCACGAGGCTCAAGGCACGACTGCTGAGTCCGAGAACCCCTAGGGTAGGATGAGTCGTGTACCCCCTATGCGCAGTCGAGTCCATATGATGGTTCGAATAGAACCATGACTGTGTGTTGCTTGTTTTTATTTGTTTGTGTTTTGATATCAGTCACCCTTTTGCCGTAGGCAACAAGTACGCGACTATATCACCTGCCTTATTTTGTTGTTCATGTTTGGCCCTTTTTTGCACTTGTTTGTTGCACCTGCACTATAGAACCCCCTTTAGGCATTCCCCTCCTCTATGCTACTTTTCCCTCTCATCTCTCTCATCAACTAAAGACCGGCAAGACAAGGTACACCAAGAATTCCACCTCGGCAGCCAACTAGCACTGAAGACTTTTTGTTGCAGCCTCCTCGACCAAGTGAAACGCCGTAGAGTTATGTTTAACCCTCCAGACTAGAAACCCATTCCTGGACCCTTCGAGACTTCACGAGACACCCAGCTCGAGTCCTTAACCATGTGCTTAACCCATGGAATTGCAAGAGAACCAGTTAAGCATCTGTAGACCTTGCACAACACTGGGTTCATTATGGAACTAGTGGACATAGTGAACGAGCACATTATCATCCTAATATAGCACCAGAACTGACGATGCCGTAGGAAAGACCAGTTTAAGGATATAGGAATAGAGGACAAATGACTTGATGAGTTCATATCAATAACTTTGAGGAATCATCTGAGACTACTTGGTGGATTATGAGGCTTTGATGTTGGTAGAAGAACTTGGTGGAATCATGATTATAGGGTAGCATAGCTTTGCCCTGGATAAATTGGATTTTGTAGGACAATTAGATCGCAAGCTGAATTCTTGGAAGTATAAGGTTTTGACTTAGCCAGGGGATATTGATAGGAGATAGTTGTCATTATGATAATGACTTGGGGGAATAAATAGGAACCCTCGTTGGACATGAGATTTGGATTCAATAGGTTATCCTAGTGGAGTATGGATGCAGAGTAATTATACATGGTTCGGAGTAAATTGAATTTAGACTGATGATCTCGATCATGATACCATGTTTCTTGGAGGACAATAAACTAGGAGATTGGATTAATTGTCGGAGTTTATCTAGGGATATGTATGAGCTTGATCTTGGAGTTTACTTGATCATGATAATGGGAATTGGTGGACTTACTATAGTAGAGATAGCCCTTTCAAGCATTGGGGATTACATAGACTTTAGGAGATCATGTGGAACACCATAGACATTGGATTTGTAAAATTAATGGATCATGTAGCGATTAATGGAAGTTAATGGGCTATTGGAGTTGATTCATAGGAAGGAAACAAGATCTTGGAGTGGCTTACGACGTGTTTCCTTAGGATAGAGATGTTTTGTCGCGGACCTTGGATCAATAGACTGAGCACTTGGATTGTGGTGATTAAATTCAAGCTTAGCAGCTTATGTGCTCAACCCATGGATTTTTAGGGGTAGCCATACATACGAGTTTGGGGATTGTAGACATATATGATTTTGTTAGACCTCCTCTCGAGAGTCATGAGGATATGAATAACATGATGTGATTATTTGGAAAGACTAGATGGAACAGTTGGCATCTCAGGAACTGTGCTCAAGGATAAGATGATAAACGTTCACTCGCACACTAGAATCCTTGAAACCCTTGAGCCCCACCTAGCCACGACATGGTAGGAATCACGACCATGGGCTTTGGCTCTAGGACAAGGAAACCTTGGCCAAAACCCAACCATGACCACCACCGATACCCCAACCTATACTCTATGTACCCCGTGGGCAAGTCTTCACGGAGTACTCGGACAATTTAGTTGCCATCTTTCCTTGATGACATACTTGCCTACCCGAAGACGGAAGAAGAACCGTTCAGCTGGTTAGGGAACATCTGAAGACCGCCATGTCAAGGAGGAAGAACTATACCAACCATCATCGCCAAGAAGTGAACTTCCTTGTCAAAGACCGTGCATATCTACAAACCACTCCTCTCTAAGGAACCAAGCATTACCATGACAAGGAAACCCACACCAAGATTCATCGGCCCTCTTCGAGATCACTCCAAGATTTAACAACCCCCTCCGAGATCGCCACAAGACGAAGAGAAGACAGCTACCAGTCAGAGTTACCGCCTGAGTCACCCACTGTGCACATCGTTTTCCACGTGAGACACCCTCAAAAAGCGTTTCCAACTTCCTAACTAGCCCGGTCTCAACCAGGGCATCAATCATCAAACCATTGACCCCCAGCCCAATATGACTTACGTGAGAAACCCATCAGCAACCTGGATCAAGAAGAACGTCATACGCGAAGCCACACCCTCAAGCACTCCAAGGATACAATGGAGCACTACATAGAAGCAGAAGCAACATGAGGACTTGAAGACTACCCCAGATCCAAGTTTCTGTATCCCTTTCCGCGCCTAGTCTGGGAATCTCGGGGACGAGATTCCTGTAAGGGGGGTAGGTCTGTCACACCCTGATTTTCATGCCACGACACTTAAGCTAATAGATCATGATAAAATGTGGTTTGACAAAAACTTTTGAGTGTTTTGGACTTTGCTTGATTTGATTTTTGTGTGTTGTTTGCAAGTGCTCTAAAATCAAATAAATCCTCCAACTCTTATACTCCTTCTCCTTGATCCCAAAACCTTTTTCCCAATGATCATGCCATGTGTATAGAGCAATATAGTATTTTCTTACAAAAATAATTTGGCCAAAAAGTATTTTAAAAAAATTAGTTTTCCAAAAACCCCTGGATTGAGGTTTGCACTGCAAATACTTAATTAAGGGAAGTAAAAATATTTCAAAAGGTATATTTGAAACCTATTAGATATAGGATAACCAGAAACCACAAAAATATAATTTTAAAAGTTATATTCCTATTTTATCTAAAGGATTTTTTTCTTAAGGCCAGAAATGGTCTTAAATAGGTTAAAATTATTTTTAAGCTTTAAAAATATTTGAGAAAAATCAGGAAAACTCAGTGGACATATATTTTCCATATATATGAGTTTCAACACATGGTCATGATCAAAATATTGGACAAAACCTCCCAAAACCATTTCTGCTCATTTCAAGGATTTGAAATATTTATACAAGAAATATTTTCATAAAAATCCAAGAAAATTCTAGCATGTCACATATGACATGTTGGATGGTCTTGCCAAGTATCATGTCATGGAGAATAGTATAACCCCATCAAACCCTCTCAAAACCATTAGTGTCCTTTTTCAAGTTTGAACAACTTTGCACTGTCAAACATGTCCAAATGCTCTCAAACTTGGTGCACACTCTCAAATGGTTTAATAATGCATCTAGACCAAATGGCACAAGTTGGAGAGAATTTTATATTGATCAAAGTACCCCAAAACCCTCTCTGACCAGAATCAAATTTGAACAAGTTTGTACTGCCAACTTTTTCTCCTTGACCCTAACTTTTGTGAGCATGTTCAAATCCTCAGATGGTGACACTACACCAAGTGGTGCATCAAGGAGAATTGATTTGCATGACTAAATCTTGGTAAAACCATTTCTGTTGATTTCTAGGGTTTACCAAAGTTACATTGGACACTTTGCCCAAATGAACTCCAAATTGGTGGAAGACACTAATTACATGTGCCATTTCACCCTGTGGAGCCTCATACCAAATGGAGTTCATTTGCTTACCCAAACAAACATCAAACACCTTCTGCCATTTTTTCCAAAATCATCATTTTGACCTCTTCCACTAATCTCCTTGAGCTCAACTTTCTACCACAACTCCTCCTAGTCTTCTCCTACCTCCAGTAACTCTCCCCTGGCCATTGCTCAATTATTGGAGGGGTAAAACCCCACTTCCTCTCTCTGGACAGCCCATTTCTCTCTCTCCCTCAACCTCTCTCCTCTCCTACTGGCTTTCCAGGGCATCCAAGGCCCTCTCCCCTTTCTTTACTCCCTCCTAGACCTGATGGACATGCTTGGGGGCACCCACATTGCATAGAAAATGGCCATGCCGGCCATTTGGGCGCTCTGGAGCGCGCTACAGTGCGCTCCCGCACTGTAGCCGCCCCCTGCCAAGCACCTCCAGCCACCTCGGGCCTCCACAGCGTGTCTCATGAGGCCGCCTCGATGCCTGGGACACGACAAGCTGCCGTCCCCCTCCTAAACCTCTCTCCTCACTCCTCCTAGAGCTCACCCGAGCGCGGCCTGGACCGCGCCCATGGTGCACCAGTGCCCCCCCTATATAGAGCCTCCCCCCGAGCTCTCTCTCGCCGCGGTTGGGTCCCCCTCTCTCCCGTGCACCTCCCAGACATCCTCCTTCTCCCTCTCGTGCCCTCCAGCACCCACCATGGCCGGAGTGCCGCCGCTGGCCTCCACCTCGATTCGGGCAAGGACGAGCTCCTCGGCCTCTCTCTCTTCCCCCTACCCACTCCAGCACTCCCTCAATACACCGCTAGGACCTCTACCGCCGCCATTCTCTCCCCTGTACGCCGTGTGCTCGAGGCCGATGCTAGCTGGCGACCTCCTCCGCGGTCACCCAAACCGTCGCGGGTACGGCGTTTCCCGGCGCATGAGGAGCAGACCAGTGGGTGCGCCCCTCCGCCTTGATCACTCCGGTGGCCGGAACGCCACCGGGGATGGCCTGAGCCGCCAGGGCGAGCACCTGCCATGCACGGCCACGCCCTCCTCTGCCCCGCATCGCGCGGTAGGAGACAACCAGGGGCGACCTGCAGGCGGGCCCCGCGCGTCAGCGACCCGCCAGCTGCCACGTCATTTAAGTGGAGGCGGGTTCGCGGGCTGGCGCCTCCCCCACACCGTTGGCGCGTTCCCAAAATGCGCCATCGACGTCGCCTAAGCGCGTGGCGCGGCAGAGCAGCTGGGCCGGCCCAAGGCTATATCTCGCCATGCGCGCACGATGAGGGTAAAAGTTTTTCCCTTTTTCTTTTTCCAGTCAACTTCAAAAATCCATAGACAATTCAAATTAACTCCAAAATTGATGATTCAAATTTCTAAATTTTTGTAAATTCATGTCCTATCTAATGGTGCTATTTGCACATTTTCCCAGAAATATTTCTTTCACAAATAATTATCAAATCCCATTTTTCCATTTCTATCATAAACTTCGGAAAATCACTGAGGGCTCAAATTTAATCCAAATGCCATGATTCAAATTTCCAGATGTTTCTAAGTTCATAACTTAGTTTTCCAACATTTTTCCCAATACTTTTTGTGCCATACAAAATAATGAGCCATTTCTCCATACTAGCCAACTTTGCAAATTCATAGGAAATCCATTTGAACTCCAAATCCAGTGAAACCAATTCCTAGATGCTTCTAAAATCATCCTTTGTTAAATGGGTGCCTTTTCTCATTTTTCAAAATAATTCTTTTGTACACTTCTTGCAATTCCATAAACCCCTTGATTCCATCATATCAAAATGTCTAGAAATATCCATTGATCCACTTCCAATGAAATCACTTTGGTCATTCCTCATATGACCAGAGGTATCCAAGAAAAGTCAACTTCATATTTTTAGAGCACTTTTACTTTTGCCTTGTTGTGTTGCTTATTGTGTTTGTTTCCGACGTTAGTTGACGAAGTAGACGGAGTACTTGAAGAAGGGACCAGAAGATTTCAAGACTTTCATGAACCAGGCAAGCAGCCCTTTGACCATGTCTATGAAACCCTTTTTATGCATGTCATATAACACTTTATTAGTGTTGCTTCGGAATCATGATGAGATGGTAACCACTCTGGTGGGTTGCCTTCGTTACTTCCTCGTTGATACCTGCATTATGCATGACCCTACCTACTTATGAGGGTTATGCCGGTGGAAGTAGATAGGATGCCAAAGTAGTGCTACGCAAAAAGGGACGGGAATATGCATGGTGATGGAGGCAAATATTTTCAAAGGACTTTTTAGAAAACCCCGTCGGGTGCCACTTATGCCCAAGGGAGACAATGAGTTGGGTAACCACTTGATGACGAAGTGGTGTACCGAGGCAAGTGTGTGTGTTGTTTTCGAAAATGGATTAGATTTAAGATTTGTCGACTGTCCCAACCTTACATGCGCAACCACTCTACCCTTATATGGGAAAGGGCATTATTGATTACCTAGGTCGATACTAGCTTGGAGCCTGCATTACTAGTGACGGGGGAGAGTTGGTTCTCTCTCTCGGGACGGGGTCGTGCCAGGTAGGGCGGCCATGACTGTTTTAGGGCACCGGATACACCGTTGTGTCCCCTCTCGGATGTTACGATCTCGAGCGAGTCTCGTATGCTGTACATCATGAGGATACGGAACAACGAGTGGACTCTTTGCTAGTGTCGCCTAGGGAAAGATAGTTATCGGGTGCTTACCCCGGGTACTTGAGGTATCGCGGGTCGTGGATGACACGGAAGTTCCCCGGATCTTGTGGGTAAAGTGTGCAACCTCTACAGAGTGTAAAACTATTTGAATAGCCGTGTCCACGGTCAAGGACAGTTGGGCGGTGCTGCTTAAACTACGTCCACATGTTTACAAACCAGTGTGTGTGTTTGGATAAGTGGGAAGAACTACTTGGGTCAAGTCAAGGACTTGACATGGTTGAGTTGGGTTGGTGCCCACTCTATTTATGTTGATATCTGTAACCCGTCCTCATGGTTACTCGAATTCTCCTGATGCATGTCTTACAAGTTGTTGAACATGTCATTGCACTCAAAACTAGCTTTCCGCAAAAATTTACCTATATCATGCATTGTTGTATCTTGAGCCAAAACATGGGTTGCTTGCGAGTACATTCAAAGTACTCATTGGCTTGCCACTGGTTATTTTATTGGCCAGGCATAAAAGAACAGGATATGATGAAGAATACTTCGGTGACGAACATGCGAGCTAGGACGCTTCCCAGTCAGAATGCATGTAGGGTTAAGGCAGATGGCATGGGTCCAAGTTATCAACGAAGATTTCCGCTGCAATACTCAAGACTTGACCATAATGGTCATAATTTGTGTAAGACGGTATGTATGGATGTAAGACTCTTGTTATTCAGCTTCTGTGTGTTCAGTGAGCATTGATCTCTGGGATCACTGTACACGTGCATTCGGTGATCACGACTTATGAGTCGGGGTCCCCACATTTTGTATGTATGGATTTAAGATTTCTAGCATGAGTTATCCGGATGTAGATGAGCAAATTTGAGGCTTCACCCGTCAGTGTCCACCTGTAGATGCAATAAGTTGCTACACAGCACAGGTCTTCCGTTCTAATCTTGTATCTTTTTTTTCCTTTTTCCGATTAATCCCGTCTTCTTCGCCGGCGACCTCGCTGAGCTCAGCGACCAGGACCATATGATAGACGAGGCCTCCGACTAGGAGCCGGCGCCATCGCCTGCGCCGGTTCTTCCGTGTTCACAATAGAGCACAGCCGCACTTCGATACCCTAATGGTGGAAGAGCTACCAGCACCGCCGGAATCTGCATTCTGGCAAGCGCAGGAGGACCAGTGCTACAACCTCTACTTCCTCAAGAAGCACCGGCTCACGGAGGGACGAATCGTCGGCAGACAAGCGAACGACAATGCCGTCGCCGACATGTGGCCCGATGATCCTGGCTTCCTGAATGAGGAGCGAGCGCTGTATCAGACCATCCGTAGGGCCCGCGAGGCCCTCTCCATAGTCCTTCCAATTGTTGCGCTCGCCATGGCGCCGCCGTCTCGCGTTGTCAACATCGTCAATGAACATGAGAAATCAGGAGATGACTTTACTTGGATAGGATGACAATAGGGACCCACCAGGGCCATAGTCGTACATACACAGGTGCCTCCTTATCATATACGACTATAAAAAAATTCCTTCCTCCTGGTTTTCTGACATCACGGTCCCACACCTGTCAACCTATATAGTCAAAAATGATAGAATTTCACAAGGAGCAGCCGACAACTGGGACCCAGCAGCTCTAGCAGTATTTGTTTTTTAGGTGTGAGCAGAGTTTTTCTTGAGCGATGTTTTTGTTCTTGTTCAGAGGAGGAGGGTATCAACTGGACGGGCTGTGCCCCGTCTAGCCCAGGCTATTATTTTATTTCGACCAAATATCCAGCCTAGATATTAATTTTCCAAGGTGAAAATGGCTAGCCCAGCTATACTTGTTTTGCGGAAGACTGAAAGCACAAGTTCTCCCCAGGTGGTTTTGGTAATTGATGTCAACATATCTCTTGTTGGACTAACATTTTTATCTAGTATGTTTCAGATAAGTTCAACAATGGAGTGGCATGGACTAAAGGATGTGGGAACTCCTTCAAGATGCTAAGGACAAAGGATTGGCTAATGCTTCAAGCTCAAGACTCTTCATTTTACATTTTAGTGATCCAAGATCACATTGAGTCCATAGGAAAAGCCAATACTATCAAGGAGGGATGAGGTGTTGCTTAATGAGCCTCTTACTTCATGTGCTTAGTGATATGCTCCAAAACCCTCAGCTACTTTCCCACTTACAGATATGACCTAAACCTAAAGTCAAACTCGGCCCCACCGATTCTTTCTATTCGGCGCCACCGAGTTTCACATGTCATAGCCACTGCCAAACCCTAAGCAAATCGGTTCTACCTATAGGGATCTCGGTCTCACCGAGATGGGATTGTAATCTCTCTGTGTATGTCCATTACCAAAATCGGTCTCACCGAGTTTAGGCAATCGGTACTACCGAGATTACAATGTAAACTCTCTGGTTAACTTATTACCAAAATCGGTCCAACCGAGTTTAGTAATCGGTCCCACCGAGTATGCTTGACCAACTCTCTGGTTAGCTAATTACCAAAATCGGTCTCACCGAGTTTGTGTAATTGGTCTCACCGAGATTACGTTATGCCCTAACCCTAACCAAATCGGTCCAACCGAGTTGCATATCGGTTCCACCGAAAACCCTAACGGTCACTAGGTTTACTAAATCGGTCCGACCGAGTTTGTTGATTCGGTCCCACCGAGATTGGTAAATTGTGTGTAACGGTTAGATTTTGTGTGAAGGCTATATATACCCCTCCACCTCCTCTTCATTCGTGGAGAGAGCCATCAGAACACATCTACACTTCCAACTCATATGTTCTGAGAGAGAACCACCTACCCTTGTGTTGAGCTCAAGATATTCCATTCCTACCATATGAATCTTGATCTCTAGCCTTCCCCAAGTTGCTTTCCACTCAAATCTTGTTTCCACAAGATCCAAATCCTATGAGAGAGAGTTGAGTGTTGGGGATACTATCATTTGAAGCACAAGAGCAAGGAGTTCATCATCAACACACCATTTGTTACTTCTTGGAGAGTGGTGTCTCCTAGATTGGCTAGGTGTCACTTGGGAGCCTCCGACAAGATTGTGGAGTTGAACCAAGGAGTTTGTAAGGGCAAGGAGATCGGCTACTTTGTGAAGATCTACCGCTAGTGAGGCAAGTCCTTCGTGGGCGACGGCCATGGTGGGATAGACAAGGTTGCTTCTTCGTGGACCCTTCGTGGGTGGAGCCCTTCGTGGACTTGCGCAACCGTTACCCTTCGTGGGTTGAAGTCTCCATCAACGTGGATGTAGGATAGCACCACCTATCCGAACCACGCCAAAAACATCCGTGTCTCCAATTGCGTTTGAATTCTCCAAACCCTTCCCTTTACATTCTTGCAAGTTGCATGCTTTACTTTCCGCTGCTCATATACTCTTTGCATGCTTGCTTGATATGTATTATGAATGTTGAACTTGTGCCTAAACTCCACTTAAACCGAAAAAGTTTAAAAACTGCAACTTTAGCACTAAGTGTCTAATCACCCCCCCTCTAGACACATCTTCTCAAGATCCTACAAGTGGTATCAGAGATTTGGTCTCCATTGCCTTGGTTTAATCACCATTGGAGGAAGATGGATGAGTCTACTTTGGGGAGTCTTAGACATAGAGTGCCTATTCTTGATGGAGAGTATTTTAATGAGTGGAAAAATGAGATGCTTGTAATTTTCAATCAATATCATTCGAACAAGTATATTGCTAGCCCTTGTGCACCTCATGTTGATCCTATGCATCCTACCCTAGATGAAGATATTGACATGATTCGCAATCTTAGAACTGTTGAGCTCATCATTAGAGGCTTGCCTAGAAACTTGATTAGATGTTTGCCTACTCTCAAGTGTGCTTACACTATATGGAAATTTCTTGAGGAACGCTTTCCAAATTATTCCTTGAAAAATCTAGATGAAATTCTCCATAAATCTATTGCATTGAGTGAGATGAACTCTAGTGATCCTAGTTTTGGTGATTGTCTATTTGAGCTTACCAATATCATGCATGCTAAAGGAAATGTTGGAATCATTAGTGATATCATATCCGAAGCTATAAGAATTCATAAAGGTAACCACTTTGATGATTATGTACCTAATGAATTACCCTCTCTAGGATTTGATCAATCAAAAGATGATGTTGAACATGGATACTATGATGAAGATGATGATAGTGACTATGATCTTAATAATGCAATGAGACATTTTGGTCTTATGGCAAATCTTCAGGGATATGTGTCAGGAGGAAAGGAATGGGTTCTTGACAGTGGATGTACTGATCATATGACCGGAGATGAAGAGATGTTCCGTGAGCTTGCTGAAAATGACGGCCCTCGAAAATATGTCACCTTTGGTGATAATTCAAAGGGTAAGGTGGTTGGCCTTGGTAAGATGGCCATCTCACATGATAGATCCATTCAAAATTTCATGCTTGCTGAATCTCTCGGCTACAACTTACTTTCAGTATCTAGACTTGCTGATTTCGGTTTCAATGTCCTATTTACTGAGGTAGATTGCCAAGTGTTTCGTCGAGACAATCATAAAATGGTCTTTACTGATATACGTAGAGGTGATCTTTACATTGTCGATTTCTCTAAAAAGGCACAACCTAAAACTTGCTTTATTGCTAAATCCTCAAAAGGTTGGTTGTGGCATAGACGACTAGGTCACGTTGGCATGAGAAACCTTGACAAGCTTATTAAAGGAAATCATATCCTTGGAGTTATAGATGTCATATTTGATAAGGATAGACTTTGCAGTGCTTGTCAAGCAGGTAAACAGGTTGGAGGAAGGCATCCCGTGAAGAACATCATGACCACAAGGAGGCCACTCGAGCTACTTAATATGGATCTTCTTGGTCCCAACGCCTACAAGAGTCTCGGTGGAAATTCTTTTGGTCTAGTTATAGTTGATGATTTTTCAAGATTTACGTGGGTGTTCTTTCTTGATGACAAATCGCAGGTCCAAAAGATCTTAAAAAACTTCGCTAGGAAGGCCCAAAATCAATTTGAAGTGAAGATCAAGAAGGTTCGCAGTGACAACGGAACGGAGTTCAAGAATGCAAATGTGGACACCTTTCTTGACGAAGAAGGGATTTCACACGAGTTCTCGGCTACGTACACACCTCAACAAAATAGAGTTGTTGAGAGGAAGAACCGGACGCTCATCGAAATGGCGAGAACGATGCTTGATGAGTACAAGACGCCGAAGCACTTTTGGGCAGAAGCGATTGAGACAGCTTGTCATGCAACAAATCGCTTGTATCTTCACAAGCTACTCGGCAAGACGGCATACGAGCTCCTCACCAGTAACAAACCCCAAGTTGGATACTTTCGAGTATTCGGCTCAAAGTGCTACATTCTTGATAAGCATCATCGTTCTAAATTTGCTCCTAAGTCTCATGAAGGTTTTCTACTTGGTTATGGCTCAAACTCTCACACTTACCGTGTTTACAACAATTTCACCCGAAAGGTTGAAGAGACGGTGGATGTGAAGTTTGATGAATCTAACGGCTCGCAAGTAGAGCAATTGCCAATTGATGTAGGAGACAAAGACCCTTCGGAAGCAATTCAAGACTTGTGCATTGGCAAGATTCGTCCAACGGAAATGAAGGAGAGTACCTCATCCGTCCGAGTGGAAGCTTCTACATCACGTCAAGGCGAACCAAGAGTTGATACGGAAGCATCCACAAGTGGGACACATCAAGATGAAGACAACGAGGAAGTAGACCAAGATGAACATCAACAACCTCCTTCTCCACCACGACAAGAGAACAACAACGTCAACAATGAAGAAGGTCAAGAAGAAGAAGGCCAAGAAGAAGAAGAACAAGATGAAGAGGATGTTCCACCCCGACCCAAGCAAAAGCTTACACGAGTTCGAGCAACAATTGCCAAAGATCATCCCGTCGAGCAAATCTACAAAGATATCCAAACCGGGAGAATCACTTGCTCTAAAACTCGTTTAGCTAACTTTTGTGAAAACTATTCATTCATTTCTAGCATTGAACCCATGAAGGTTGAAGAAGCATTAGAAGATCCGGACTGGATAAACGCTATGCATGAAGAGCTACACAACTTTGAGAGAAACCAAGTTTGGACATTGGTTGAGAAGCCCGACAACAACCACAACATCATTGGTACCAAATGGGTGTTTCGCAACAAGCAAGATGAAGATGGACAAGTGGTTCGCAACAAAGCACGTCTCGTCGCCCAAGGATACACACAAGTCCAAGGTATGGACTATGGTGAACATATGCTCCCGTTGCTAGACTTGAGTCCATTCGCATCTTACTTGCCTATGCTAATCACCATAATATCACCTTTTACCAAATGGACATTAAAAGTGCTTTTCTAAATGGTGAAATAGAAGAGGAAGTTTATGTCAAACAACCTCCCGGCTTTGTCAATCCTAAGAAACCAAATAATTTTTACAAACTTCACAAAGCCCTTTATGGTCTTAAACAAGCTCCTAGAGCATGGTATAAATGCTTGACCAAGTTCCTTATTGCAAGTGGTTTTGAAATTGGAAAAATTGATTCCACACTTTTTACTAAAAGCATTAATGGAGAACTATTTGTATGCCAAATTTATGTTGATGATATCATATTTGGTTCAACTAACCCTCTTTTTAGTGAAAAGTTTGGAAAGCTACTGTCGAAGAAGTTTGAGATGTCTATGATGAGTGAACTCAAATTCTTTCTCGGTTTGCAAATCAAGAAAACTAAGGAAGGTACATTTGTCTCTCAAACGAAGTACACCAAAGACTTATTCAAGAAGTTCAATATGCAAGAATGCAAAGGTATGCCTACACCCATGCCTACTAGTGGACATCTTGATTTGACCAAAGATGGTGAACCGGTTGATCAAAAGGTTTATCGCCCTATGATTGGTTCATTGTTATACCTATGTGCTTCACGTCCCGATATCATGCTAAGTGTATGCATGTGTGCAAGATATCAAGCTGCTCCTAAAGAATGTCATCTTAAGGCCGTGAAAAGGATAGTGAGATACTTAACTCATACACCAAATTTTGGCATTTGGTATCCTAAGAGGGCATCTTTCGATCTTGTTGGCTACTCCGACTCGGACAACGCCGGAGACAAGGTTGATAGAAAGTCCACTTCGGGTACTTGTCAATTTCTTGGTAGATCTCTTGTGTCTTGGTCCTCCAAGAAACAAAACTCGGTATCCTTATCTACCGCCGAAGCGGAGTACATCGCCGCTGGTTCATGTTGTGCTCAATTACTTTGGATGACCCAAACTCTTAAAGATTATGGTATAAATGTGAAAGATGTTCCATTGCTTTGTGACAATGAAAGTGCTATCAAAATTGGTCATAATCCTGTGCAACATTCTCGAACTAAGCATATTGAAGTTCGTCATCATTTCATTCGAGATCATGTTGCTAAGGGTGACATTAATCTTAAGCATGTTCACACCAATAAGCAATTAGCAGATATATTCACTAAACCACTTGACGAGAAAGTGTTTTGCAGGTTGAGAGGTGAATTGAACATTATTGATGCTTCGAACTTGGAGTAGGAACTCCATTGGATACATGCAAGACATGAGCTTATGACTAATCCATGATATATCTCTTATGATGATTATCTTATGTCTTGGACAAATTTGCATCTTGCATGTTATCTAACCCATGTAGGTACTTGGTTGAATCTAATTCTATGAGATTGCAACTCACTCACATCTTGAGCAATCCCTACATAACCAAGTCTCTACACAATGGTGGTTGAGGACAAGGAAGCACAAAACCATTCAAACATATCCTTTGACAAATTCTATGTTGAGCTTCATGATTGTCATTTTTGGATACACAAGTGCTCTTCCTTGCAAGAACTAACCCATGTAGGTAGATGGACTCAAATTCCAATTGGTGCTCCCAATTCTTGATGAGCTACATCAACCTTGAGCACCCACACAAGTTCAACTACATGAGCAAGATCCACACCACCACCCAAGGTATGTTATTCCATCTTAGAGAAGCTTTACTCCAAGTCATGAGTCAAAGCAACTCAACAAGATGTGAATACATCAAGATGCTTAAACGAAAAATGGTAACCCCATTTTGAGCTTAAACGATGAGTATGATCTATGATCAAGTGCTCTCACTTGACTCCTAAGTCAATATACTCTAACATAGGTGACTATGTCACCGCCCAACTCTAGATGAAGTTCTCTTGTGTTCTTTTCCGTGTTATTGCATTTGTCTCATGCATATTCATCTAGATATTTCAGTTTCTTGTTTTTGTTCTGCATTTTCTACATCCAATTCATTGCAAATCTTTGTGAGATCTTAATTGTCTAGTGAGCTGAGGTGACAAGTGTTTTTCTCTGTGATGAACTCGGTTTCACCGACTTGTAGTTTTCGGTCCAACCGAATCCTTTCGGTACCACCAAAACATGCCACTCGGTGCCACCGATTTCACAACAGGAAAAACAGTTTGCCACTTGTTCTATATTTCTTCTGGTCCAGCTCCACTCAATGAATCTTGT
This sequence comes from Aegilops umbellulata, assembly GCA_032464435.1. Classification (NCBI taxonomy): domain Eukaryota; kingdom Viridiplantae; phylum Streptophyta; class Magnoliopsida; order Poales; family Poaceae; genus Aegilops; species Aegilops umbellulata. The sequence goes on along the minus strand of CP136056.1, from coordinate 109,936,091 downwards.
CCTCTACAAGCATCACAGTTTTATCCATTGCTTTGTGCTGAGTCTCAAGGACCAAACCCATTCGACAGATTCCAGAAAGCCCTTCTTGGAAGTTGATGTCAAAGGGGGAGAGAGAGATCACATCAAAGCTTGTCTACATGGGAGAGAGTATTAAGGGGGAGAAAAAGATCTCCAGGGGGAGAGAATACTCAAGGATCCCAGATGCTTGATGTTCAAGAGGAGAGATGACACATGTCTTTTTGGGGGAAAGACATGTTCATATGTGCTTATTTGCATTAAGCTCTATCCATTTGTATCTTTCAGCTCTGATTTTCTGTTCCCTATCTTCTCCCAATATCCCATGCCAGATTCAGGGGGAGCAAGACATCTAAGGGAAAGAAATCATTCAAATTCATTGCATATCTTTACTCTTGGGGACATGTCTAATCCAATGTGGTACCTTGTACTCACTCTCTACATGTCATCCCAGTCTTGGTATTCTTGTGGTTTCTTTTGTTTGCTCTGGCTAGTGGATGTACCTGTGTTATCTAACCTTGTTTGTGCAGGTTCATTCCATCCTAAGCCAACTCAACACTACAAGGTAAGTATATGCATCAGAATCATGAGTATGAGGAATTCTTGCTTATGTACATACTGCTTGCAAGAAGGACTCATGAGCATGAAGGTATTTTCCTTAATAATCTTTTGCTCTGATGCATATGGCCAAGATACATGTAACACATTGCCTACTCTGTCATGGTTATGCTCTCACATGCTTCTATATTTCATATTCACATGATTGCATACATGTAGTGGGAGCCTATGTTTGTTACATGTCCTTCCAAGGCTTTACTTGCTATTCTTTATATTTTTATCTAAAGCTTTGATGTATGTTGCCATCAATTACCAAAAAGGGGGAGATTGAAAGCACAAGTGCTCCCCAGGCGGTTTTGGTAATTGATGTCAACATATCTCTTGTTGGACTAACATTTTTATCTAGTATGTTTCAGATAAGTTCAACAATGGAGTGGCTTGGACTAAAGGATGTGGGAACTCCTTCAAGATGCTAAGGACAAAGGATTGGCTAATGCTTCAAGCTCAAGATTCTTCATTTTACATTTTAGTGATCCAAGATCACATTGAGTCCATAGGAAAAGCCAATACTATCAAGGAGGGATGAGGTGTTGCTTAATGAGCCTCTTGCTTCATGTGCTTAGTGATATGCTCCAAAACCCTCAGCTACTTTCCCACTTCCACATATGACCTAAACCTAAAGTCAAACTCGGCCCCACCGATTCTTTCTATCCGGCGCCACCGAGTTTCACATGTCATAGCCACTTCCAAACCCTAAGAAAATTGGTTCTACCGATAGGGATCTCGGTCTCACCGAGATGGGATTGTAATCTCTCTATGTATGTCCATTACCAAAATCGGTCTCACCGAGTTTAGGCAATCGGTACTACCGAGATTACAATGTAAACTCTCTGGTTAACTTATTACCAAAATCGGTCCAACCGAGTTTAGTAATCGGTCCCACCGAGTTTGCCTGACCAACTCTCTGGTTAGCTAATTACCAAAATCGGTCTCACCGAGTTTGTGTAATTGGTCTCACCGAGATTACGTTATGCCCTAACCCTAACCAAATCGGTCCAACCGAGTTGCATATCGGTTCCACCGAAAACCCTAACGGTCACTAGGTTTACTAAATCGGTCCGACCGAGTTTGTTGATTCGGTCCCATCGAGATTGGTAAATTGTGTGTAACGGTTAGATTTTGTGTGGAGGCTATATATACCCCTCCACCTCCTCTTCATTCGTGGAGAGAGCCATCAGAACACATCTACACTTCCAACTCATATGCTCTGAGAGAGAACCACCTACCCTTGTGTTGAGCTCAAGATATTCCATTCCTACCATATGAATCTTGATCTCTAGCCTTCCCCAAGTTGCTTTCCACTCAAATCTTGTTTCCACAAGATCCAAATCCTATGAGAGAGAGTTGAGTGTTGGGGAGACTATCATTTGAAGCACAAGAGCAAGGAGTTCATCATCAACACACCATTTGTTACTTCTTGGAGAGTGGTGTCTCCTAGATTGGCTAGGTGTCACTTGGGAGCCTCCGACAAGATTGTGGAGTTGAACCAAGGAGTTTGTAAGGGCAAGGAGATCGCCTACTTCGTGAAGATCTACCGCTAGTGAGGCAAGTCCTTCGTGGGCGACGGCCATGGTGGGATTGACAAGGTTGCTTCTTCGTGGACCCTTCGTGGGTGGAGCCCTCCGTGGACTCGCGCAACCGTTACCCTTCGTGGGTTGAAGTCTCCATCAACGTGGATGTAGGATAGCACCACCTATCCGAACCACGCCAAAAACATCCGTTTCTCCAATTGCGTTTGAATTCTCCAAACCCTTCCCTTTACATTCTTGCAAGTTGCATGCTTTACTTTCCGCTGCTCATATACTCTTTGCATGCTTGCCTGATATGTATTATGGATGTTGAACTTGTGCCTAAACTCCACTTAAACCGAAAAAGTTTAAAAACTGCAACTTTAGCACTAAGTGTCTAATCACCCCCCCTCTAGACACATCTTCTCAAGATCCTACAAAGACCCAATCCAATAGGGAGCCACATGGCCCATGGCCGCACGCAAGCAAGTGCCTCCTTATTATGCGAAAACAAATGATTTCTCCCCTAACAGGTTTGACCCACCAGCTACATCCTCGCATGCAAGGAAGTGCTTCCTTAATTACGCGAAAAAATGTTACCTCTCCCTTACAGCTGGGACCCACCAGCTTTGTTATGATCCATTTCGCGAAAATATAGATTGTACCAAAGATGACAAATTATTTTCCTTTTATTCTAACTCTAAAAAGAATAAATTAAAAAGAAAAGAAAACATCTTCGCACGCAAGGAAGTGCCACCTTATTACGAGCAAAAAAATGATTCCCCCTGCTAGCTGGGACCCACCAGATTTGGAGGCTAACTTGTGGGCCTACTAAGTTGACGTGTACACAGGGCTTTGTAAAAACGATTCTAACTGCAGTGACCGTTGGATGTTAATCGAACGGCCGTGCTGCATCTTCAACCTCTAGTCTTCTTGCTTGAGTCGCCCAAACCAGCGCCCGCCATACCGCCTTCTCGAGCCTCCCGTGGCCGGCTGTGCTGCCGCGCAGGCCTGACCCCCCGACCATACTACCACTAGTCAGGCCTTCCCTCTACCCACCACTGTCGGTGTACTAGAGTAGGGGTACCCTAGTATCTCGAACTTGTGCACGGGCAGTCGCAGCGTCCCGCGGCAAGTCTTGCCGGGCGACCGCCAAGGCCCTCTATGGTTCCTTTTGAGCCATTCAAGAACAAAGTATTTAAGCCAAGGAGACAAGTCCCCGGCAAGAGGAGCTTGCCGGGAAGACCACTCAAGGCACAAGACCCCGGCAAGAGGAGCTTGCCGGGGAGGCCAACCAAGGCATCTCAAGAAACTTGCCGCGACGCGCCACGCGTCCCGGCAGGGTCCGGTGAGCGACAAGCTTCCGGATGCGACAAGACAACGGCCGCGGCAAGCAACCACTCTGTACCTGCGCTCCAGCACACCCACCTACGTGTCGCTCTGGGACCCATCCAGGCGTACGTGGCGGGAGGCTGTGCAGCCAGGGGTGCACTGTGGCAAGCGGCGCTGACAAGATTGCCATCGTGGCGAGCGGTGGCGTCCCTGACGGTCCCTTTTCTGCACTGTTTGGGCGACGTAGATAGGCATTTAATGCCTTTGTCCCCTGCCGTCAGGGTTAGGTATGATACACTGTGCAGGTAGCTGTACCAATCGCAGCACCTTTTCCATTTTTGCCCTTGCCTACGTTGCCCCCTGTCGGTGACCCCTTGAGCATATAAAAGGAGGCCCATGCGCAACGTAGAGGGGGGGGGGGGGGGGAGGACGAACAGTAGAACACTCACGCTCGGTCTCGTTAGCTGCTGGTGTGTACTGTAGCACTCAGCGCTCCCGAGCAAGAACTCAATACAATCCACAAAGCAGCAGTAGGAGTATTATCTCTCCGGAGAGCTCCGAAGCTGGGTAAAACCCCCCGTGTGCCTCGCCTCGATCCGCTCTTCGCGCGGCCTCCGCCCCCCGCCGAGCCAAAAAGGGGCTCCGTCCCCATAGGTGCTCGTGGAGTCAGCTTCCCCGACATCTTTGGCGCGCCAGGTAGGGGGCGTCGAGGTTGTGTGAACCTGATCCGGCGTTCACACGAGCTAGATCTTCATCGACTTCATCGACATGCCGCCGAAGAAGAAGACTTCGGAGGTGGCTGCTCCGTCCGCGTCGAACCCACCGCCGCCGGAGCAAACGGCTGGTGGGGAAGACGCCGGCGGAAGAACGGGCATCGACGAGGGAGCCCACGGTGCCGCCAGGTCCAAGGACAAGGCTGCGCTGCCTGCCGGCGGCGTAGCAGGCTCCCACGACGATCGGGCATCCGTGGATGCTCCGCGCCCATCTCAGGAGGCACGGGACCGGCAACGTCATGGTACTCACGGTACCATACGCTTGCTGGACCCAAATTGAGCTGGCGGATCTCGAGATGCTCCAGGCCAGCATGCACGCCAACGTGCTGGCGCGAGCGAGGCACGGTCGCCTGGACGGAATACTGCTCCTTCTAACATCGTTGGAAGTCCGAGCGTATCCCGCTCCTTGCACCGTTCGCCACCGCTACCCGCCACTCCAGCAGAAGCTTTGGCGCGAGCACAACTGCTCCTAGACTTCCCTCCAACGCCAGACAAGATCGACGACTGGAGGGCCACCATTGAGAGTCTCATCGGTTTCGCCAACGGCTACACTCCACGGCAGCCGACTACATCGCACCCACGGCAAGCCAGCCAGGTGCGAACCGATGGCGACAAGACCGGGGGGGGGGGGTGCAACCACCGTGCACTCTCTGCCCCGAAGGCCAAGATCGCTGACTCGCCGGGTCCATCGCGACAGCGACTCCACTGCTTCGTCAGATCCGCGAGCTCGCCGCGATCAGCGCCAAGTTCTTCACGAACGACAGCAAGAAGACGCTCGTACTCGCATCGAGCGCCGAAGAGAATGGTGCAGCGCCCAGTCTACTTTGTCAGTTCCCTTCTGCAGGGGCTAGGTCAAGGTACTCTGGTGTGCAGAAATTGCTTTTCGGCCTTCTCATGGCCTCGAGAAAGCTGCGCCATTACTTCCAAGCACATGAGATAACAGTTGTCACCCGCTTTCCGCTGAAGAGGATACTGCAGAATCCCAAAGCAACAGGCATGATTGTTGAGTGGGCACTGGAACTGTCAAGCTTTGGTCTCAAGTTTGAGAGCACTTCAACTATCCAAAGCAGAGCATTGGCAGAATTCATAGCAGAGTGGATGCCAACACCAGATGAAGAAATTCCAAAAACGAGCATCCCCGTTAAGGAAGCAAGCAAAGAGTGGCTGATGTACTTTGATGGTGCTTTCTCGCTGCAAGGCACCGGTGCTGGCGTGCTGCTTGTCGCACCCACCAGAGAGCACCTCAAGTACGTAGTCCAGATGCACTTTACCAAGGAGCAAGCAACAAACAATACTGCAGAGTATGAAGGATTGCTTGCCGGTCTCAGGATTGCGACAGACATTGGGATCAAGCAGCTCATTGTCAGGGGTGACTCGCAGCTTGTCGTCCGCCAAGTGAACAAGAATTATCAAAGTCCGTTGATGGAAGCTTACGTTGATGAAGTAAGGAAGCTAGAAGAGCGCTTTGTCGGCCTACAGATGGTACATGTTCCAAGAGCTCAGAACGACATTGCTAACGGCCTGTCAAAGTGCGCAGCACTTAAGTTACCTGTGGAACCAGGGATCTTTGTGCTCAAGCTGACTCAACCGTCCGTGACGCCATCAACTGGACAGAGCAAGAAGAGGAAGTTGATTTCTGGTGACTATTTTCCGGCAGAGCTTCCCGAAGCCGCCGCCAAGAAGGTCCCCAAGATCAACACTAAGAGTGCTGAGGAGCAGTCTGCTCCGACAACCCCCAGGGTTTGTTTTGTTGAAGCAGACGCTCCTGACAAGTTTTGCCCCGGCAAGCTTGCCGGGGAACGTCAAGCTCCGGCTGAGCCGCTGGTTCTTGCCGTAGAAGCGGATGTTCCCGCAGCAGCAGATGTGCCTTTAGTCCTTGTTGTCGAGCCACAAGCTCCAACATGGGCACAGCAGATCGTCCGTTTCCTCCAGACAGGAGAACTTCCCGGAGAGCCAGAAGAAGCGGAAAGAGTAGCCCGGCAGTCAAGTATGTACCAGTTTGTCGACAACGCACTGTACAGAAGAAGACTCAACGGTGTGAAATTGAAGTGTATTCACCGGGAAGATGGACAGAAGCTGTTGGCAGAGATACATGGAGGCATATGTGGTCACCACATTGGCGCAAGAGCGCTTGCCGGCAAGGTTTCTTTTGGCCGACAACCCTCCAGGATTTAACTGCACAAGTAACCAAGTGTGAAGCGTGCCAGTTCCATTCCAAGCAGATACACCAGCCAGCTCAAGCTCTCCAGACGATCCCTTTATCCTGGCCATTTTCGGTCTGGGGGCTCGACATCCTCGGCCCCTTCCCGCGAGTAGTCGGGGGCTTTGAGTACTTGTACGTCGCAATCTACAAGTTCACAAAGTGGCCGGAAGTGGAACCAGTGAGGAAGGTGACAGCACAGTCAGTAGTCAAGTTCTTTAGGTCGATTGTTTGCCGCTTCGGGATCCCTAACAGGATCATCACCGACAACGGTACATAATTCACGAGCCGCACCTTCATGCAGTACGTCCAAGATCTTGGCGCCAAGGTCTGCTTCGCTTCTGTTGCTCACCCCAGGAGCAACGGTCAAGCGGAGAGGTCAAATGCTGAAGTGCTGCGTGGGCTCAAGACCAGGACTTTCGACAGGCTGCACAGGTGCGGAAGAAACTGGATTGAGGAGCTGCCGGTGGTTCTTTGGTCGATTAGGACGACGCCAAATCGAGCCATTGGCCAGACACCTTTTGCTCTAGTCTATGGAGCAGAGGTAGTTATCCCCACGGAACTTGTATACGGGTCACCTCGAGTGCTTGCTTATGATGAGCTTGAGCAAGAGCAGCTGCGGCAAGATGACGCGCTGCTCCTTGAGGAAGATCGTCTTCAGCCTGCTGTGCGAGCTGCTCGCTACCAGCAAGCTTTGCGCTGCTACCATAGCCACAAAGTTAACGCCAGAAGTCTCGAGGAAGGCGACCTTGTTCTTCGGCGCGTTCAGTCCGCCAAGAATTCCAACAAGTTGACGCCGAAGTGGGAAGGCCCTTATCGGGTGAAACGAGTCACTAGGCCTGGCGCTGTCCGCCTTGAGACTGAAGATGTCATTCCGGTGAGCAACTCCTGGAACATCGAACATCTTCGTAAGTTTTACCCGTAAGGCGCGGTTGTCGGACCCTGTTCCGGCAACCACCTTTTTGTACAAGTCTTGCCGCTGTTGCATGTAATCCTTTGTACAAAGCTAGGCGCAGACCCTGTGCAAAAATAAAGCTCATGTGCTCCGCACATCTTGTCAATTTCATGCTTCTTATTTTTTGCATGAATTATCTGACACTTTGTGCAGCGAACACCCCCGGTAAGCAATAACGAGCCATAAGGCTCCATATCATTATTTTCTCTAATTTCTTTTTTCTCAAGGAAATGAAGGTTCCTTCGCCCACAAGTTTGCCGGGGAGGAAGGGGAAGGTAATGGTATGGACCAGGCGTCGTTCAAGAAAGTTTCGCCTTGCCGGGAAGCAAACGACAGAAAAGCTAAGTTGCCAAAGTTTGAGTAATTAGATGTTTTTTAAATTTTTTAAGTTATCTTCCTTGAACGACCATGCTTTGTATGGAAAACCTGTGCGCGAAGGAATCGGCTCGTGGCTAGTTGCGCCCTTACCTTGTTTCGAGTTCGCTCAACAGTTTAAGTGAGCTGCGACTAGAGTCGCGCCCTTACTTTGTTTTGAGTTCGCTCAACAACTTAAGCGAGCTGCGGCTAGTTACGACAGGGTTTCTTGTCGGCAACGGCACTGCCAGCAGGCTGCTGACGTCCCGCACTCAGCGCTCGCGGCAAGAGTGCCTGCGCCGGCAAGTTCCCTAAAAGCGTAGGCAAAAACATACAAAGGAAGGAATCAAGTAAAGGAAATAACATTGCAATGCTACCCAAAATAAAGTTATATATTACAAGATAGCTTGTCGCGGCTCTAATAGACTGTTTTCATAACATGATTAGCAGCGACAAGAAAAGAAGAAAACGGGCAGCCTAGTCAACGCGATCGCCCTCAACCCTCTTGATCCCGCTCACCTTGTCCATAATGGGTGCGACAAGGTCCTTGAGCGCCTCCAGATCAGCTTCCGCCGGTAGGGATCTGAGGACATTGGTGAGGTTGAGGCCCGGGTTGCGGAAGGATACCTTCACCAACACCTTCTGAAGAGCTCTCGCGCAGATCTTCCGTGACTCGTCGGCCAGCTGCTTTCGGATCCTTTCCCGGAGTCGCTGGAGGGCCGTCGCCACGCCTTTGAAGAATAGAGTGAGCTTGGCGCTGGATGGGAGGGTCTCATCGGAGGGATACCCGAGATCCCCCATCCCCAGCTGCGCCAGCTCCTTGTCGATGCCTGCGGCAGCATTCACAAGACCCTCCGTCCACTGCTCCACAGTCTCTCTAAAATCATTCTGGGTGGCAGCAATGCTCTCCAGCAGCGCCTTGTCGGCCTTGATCTCCTTCTTCAGGGACGCCTCCTGCTCCCTGGCGCCGTCCAACGTCTTGGTCAAAGCAGCCAGCTTCAGCTCAAGATCAACGTTGGAATCCTTGGCGGCGCTAAGCTCCTTGATCTTCTCGGCGAGACGACCCTGCAGCTCGCCAAAGGTGTAGGCGTCCTTCTCGCACTCATGCTTAACCGCGGCAAGCGCTTCACCGCTCGCCTTGAGATCAGTCTCCAGCTGCGCCACCTTCGTCTCCAATTCCTTCTTGGTGGCCTCGGCAGCTGCGGCAGCGTCCTTTGCTTCCTTGAGAGCTCCGCTGATTGTTTGCTCGCACGCAGCAAGCTCCTCTTCATGGTTGTCCAGGCTGGCCTTCAGCTGCACCAATTCGCCCTCCCGCGCAGATAGCTCCTCGGCGGCAAGCCGCTGTTGCTCTGCAACTTCTGCCTTCTCGAGGATGAAGGCCTTCTGTGCCTCATCGAGCTGCACATGCTCCACCGCCAGCGACCGGAGAGCTGCCTGGTTGAGGCCTTGGAGCTCCTCCGCGCGCTTCTCCATGTCCACTCCCGCCTTCGCGACAAGCGCTTCGCGGGACTCCAGTTTGGCTTGTCGAGCGCGGAAGAGCGACACCTGCTTCCGCAGCAGTCGCTCCTCCTCAGGCTCGTCGCTGCTACTGCTTGGCGCGTCGACCAGCGTCAGCCCAGCGGAGGCGAGCACCTCCACGTCAAAGCTTTCTCCTTCGACCGGCGCCCTAGACGTTGACGCCCAGGGGAGGTTGATGAAGACGCCATCGCCGGCCTTCAAGTAGACGCCTGGCTGGGGCTCTTCGGAGCCTGACGTTGCGGCAGTGGCGGGAGGATCGGCGATCGGTGTAGCGCCTGTCACTCCTGCGGCCTCAGGGTCGTCAGTGCGATCGCTAGACCCCTCGTCAGCTGCTGCGGCGGCAGCCTTGGCGGCCTCTTCGCCGGCGGGATCATCAGCGCCGGCCGCTTCTCCGGTGGCGGCGGCATCATCAACAGCAACCTCGATCTCCATCGGCTCCACAGTAGATGGATCTGACGGCCGAAAAAGGAAGAAAAGTCAAGCAAACATCCAAAAAGAAGAACCCAAGGGAAGTTTAGAAGCAAGAAGTACCTGTACCAGGGCTCGGCAGTTGGGATCTCCACCACCGGAGGACCGCTGGTGTTGTCCCTTGCTGGAGACTCCTCCCTTGCCAGAGACTTCTCCCTCGTCGGGGAGCTCTCCCTTGTCGGAGACTTCTCCCTTGCCGGAGAGCTCTCCCTTGTCAGAGGATTCTCCCTTGCCGGAGAACTCTCCCTTGGCGGCGTAGTCGAAGCAGATGGCATGTCGGGGGCGACATCCGGACACTCCTGGTGGTGCTGCTCTACTCCTACATAAGCCAATAGTCAGATATCAGCAAACAAAGAGTGTCCATGCGCGCCTAACAGCGGGAAGCAAACCATATACTTACGCTGGGGGCTGCGCTGGGGGCTGCTCTGAAGAACAGCTGTCGGGTCCGGCAAGTTTGTCTCGGGCGCACACCCTGCTGGCACGGTGGGATCGTCCTCGATGACAATCACCGGGACCTTGGTTCTTTTTGCCGCTCTCTGGGCCAGAGTACTAAATAAGAATAAGTTCAGAGTGAAGCAAATGAGATACAAGACAAGACAACAAAGTATTGAAGACATACAAGTACAACAAGAATCTTACTCTTCTTCTTCCTCGTCGGGGCTGAGCGCGGAGAAGTCAAAGCCTGGCCCACCTCCGGCGCGAGGAGGCGGAGGAGTAGGATCCCTCGGCCGCTTGGCGGGAGCTGGAGTGGCGGACCGGGAGGACCCCGCTCCAGTTGCCGCTGCAGCGTGAGGTGCTTCCGCAGCAACAGAACTTGCCGCGGTGGAGCGTGTCGTGTGGCGCGGCGGGGGTTGACTCGTCCGCTGCTCCACTACGTCCCCGGCCTTGCGAAGACGCCTTCTTGGTGGGGCCGGGGGCTCTGCTTGCGGAGCCGGGGGATCTGCTTGCGGCAAGCTGCCCGAAGACGAAGAGGAAGAGGAGCCGATCTCCAACGAGCCGCTCGTATCCTCGGCGGGCCCTCTCGGCTCGGCGTCGTGCCCGGCAAGCTCTCCCTCGCCGGCGAAATCCTCTCGCTCGGCAAGGCTTGCCGCCTCTGCTGCCTCTGCCTCCTCCACGGTGAACCCAAACTCGCCCGCAGCTGCGGCTGCCGCCGCCTCTTCCAGCCTGGTGGCGATGCGCTTGAGCTCATCGTCGGTGGTGTCCCGGGTGAGGCCCCTCTTCTCATCGGCGTCGATCGGCACTTCTACCAAGTTATCAAAGAACGCCCGCACGACATCATCTGCAGGCTCTATCCAGGATGGATCAATTCCATGCGAGTCGCACAATGTCATCATTGCACAGATGCGGTCGAGAGAGGAGTTGTTGCACAGCGGAACGGCGCCCCTTGGCAACCTGAACGCTTCGGGATGCTGTGGGTCGTACTTGAACAGCTCCTGGAGCATCGCGTTGAGCTCCAGGACAGTGAAGTTGAAGTTGAGGCCCGGCTGCAGCCTCATGATATCCGCCGCGTTCTGGAACTCCCAGGCGGGTCTCCTCCTCTCCTGCAGGGGGGCGATGCGGCGACGGAGGAAATCTGCGCCAACCGCTCCTACAGTAAGCCCGGCAAGCCTAAGGCGTATGATCCGGGCGACAGCAATCTTCAGTCTGTCGTCTTCCGGGGCCAGGCTACTCCAATCACTGCCGCGAACTACTGGAGTTTGGCGCAGGGCAGTAAACGACTGCGGGTTCTCCTCGACAATCAGGCACCAGTCCGCCCTCCACTCCTCCCACTTACTACGGAACTCTCCATCCAGATAAACATCCTTTTTGCCGGCTTTCGAGATCCAGGCGATTCCGCCGGATAAAGGCTCTCCTTTCTCAACCCGAGGCGAAAAGAAATGGCGGAAAAGGGCTACGTTTGGATGGATTCCGACAAAGTTTTCACAGAGATGTGCGAAAACTGCCATGGTCAGGACAGCATTGGGGGTGAAGTCAAGGAGGTGGAGCCCGTAGGTGTTCATGACGTCACAAAAGAATTCAGAAAAGGGTGGGCAAAGCCCGCAAGAGAAGGATAAGGCGAACAAAGGGTACCCAGTGGGCTCCTTATCCCAAGCAGCGGCTGGGAGTACCTTCGTGCGCGGATGCGCTCGCATCCCCGTGGACCAGAAGAGGTAGAAGTCCTCCTTCAGCTCTTCCGCGGCAAGCCTCGGAGGGAAGATTGTCCGCTCCTTTCACAGCGCCGCGAGCCACTGCGCCTCGGCCGACTTCGCCTTCTCGGCTTTCGGAGCCATGGCAGGAATGGCGAGGGAGGACGACGGCGTTGGTGGTGCTGGTGGCGATGGGGGCGGAGCGCTGCTCTCCTTCGGCTTTGGGAAGAAGGGGAGTGGCGGAGATTCTCGAGGAAGGAATAGCAACGGGCAGATGGGTGAACTGCCCCTGTTTCCCCTGCTTATAAGGAGGGAGGGGGCGGACGTTCCGCCTTTCCGAATAAATAAACCACCTACGACCTCTCCCACGACGCCGCAATCGACTCGTGCCGTTCGGGGAGGGCGCGGTGGATACGGAGTAGGATACGGCATGATCCGGGCCGCGCGTGCCCGTGCCCTGTTTTGGGCCTGGCCCAACAGCGCTCGGCACCGTGTATGGCCCAGGCCCGGGGGCTCCTGTCGGTGTACTAGAGTAGGGGTACCCTAGTATCCCGAACTTGTGCACGGGCAGTCGCAGCGTCCCGCGGCAAGGCTTGCCGGGCGACCGCCAAGGCCCTCTATGGTTCCTTTTGAGCCATTCAAGAACAAAGTATTTAAGCCAAGGAGACAAGTCCCCGGCAAGAGGAGCTTGCCGGGAAGGCCACTCATGGCACAAGACCCCGGCAAGAGGAGCTTGCCGGGGAGGCCAACCAAGGCATCTCAAGAAACTTGCCGCGACGCGCCACACGTCCCGGCAGGGTCCGGTGAGCGACAAGCTTCCGGACGCGACAAGACAACGGCCGCGGCAAGGCGCTTGCCGCGGCAAGCAACCACTCTGTACCTGCGCTCCAGCACGCCCACCTACGTGTCGCTTTGGGACCCTTCCAGGCGTACGTGGCGGGAGGCTGTGCAGCCAGGGGTGCACTATGGCAAGCGGCGCTGATAAGATCGCCATCGTGGCGAGCGGTGGCGTCCCTGACGGTCCCTTTTCTGCACTGTTTGGGCGACGTAGATAGGCATTTAATGCCTTTGTCCCCTTCCGTCAGGGTTAGGTATGATACACTATGCAGGTAGCTGTACCAACCGCATCACCTTTTCCATTTTTGCCCTTGCCTACGTTGCCACCTGTCGGTGACCCCTTGAGCATATAAAAGGAGGCCCATGCACAACGTAGAGGGGGGAGGACGAACAGTAGAACACTCACGCTCGGTCTCGTTAGCTGCTGGTGTGTACTGTAGCACTCAGCGCTCCCGAGCAAGAACTCAATACAATCCACAAAGCAGCAGTAGGAGTATTATCGCTCCGGAGAGCTCCGAAGCTGGGTAAAACCCCTCATGTGCCTCGCCTCGATCCGCTCTTCGCGCGGCCTCCGCCCCCCGCCGAACCGAAAAGGGGCTCCGTCCCCATAGGTGCTCGTGGAGTCAGCTTCCTCGACACCCACAGCCCCTGTTATTCTTCGGCGACAACAGCCTTACACCGCAGCCGAACAAGTGAACCCTCGTACTCCACTCCGCATCGGCATCCACCTGCCTCATCTTCTCTGGCTCTGCATCATTCCCTTGCTAGGCCTCACAGTCGTCCACCGCCTTGATGATCTTGGCGTGTCGTGGTCAACGAATGACAATAATCGGAAGAGGACTTAAGGCGGTGAGGCTGACAGCTGAACCCACCAGCTACATTGAAGGAAGTGCCTCCTTATTACTTGCAAAATAAAAATGATTCCCCCCTGATAGTTGTGACCCACTAGCTATATCTTCGCAAGCAAGGAAGTGTGTCCTTATCCTACCTGACAGATGTGACCCACCCGGTCGAAGCGTATATAGGTTGTCTGTCTGGTCACGAATGTGTACGTACATACTGGTCGGTCACTCTCTCTGCAATGATGAACTATGGCTGAGAAAGCAGCGATACGTGTAGTAGTAGAGCCCCCAATGTAGCAGTTCAGGCAGTCCCTTCTAAACCGTGTACAAGTACGTACAACCACATGCCAAAAAATACGATCATGTACTTACATACGAGCGAGGTCTCGTACGCCTACTCGCGCATACATACGGCCATGGCTCATGTACATGGAGAGGCAACAGACAACAACAACAGCGTCCTTTTCATTGGAAGCCAACTGGCTGGGTCGGAAAGGAGAAAGTGCGTCGTGTTTACCGGGAGGCAACAAAATGCGTCATGTTCATCAGGAGCCAACCGACTTAGACGGAATAGACGAAACAGGGCCTAGCGTACCGCCGAACAGAGGAAACAACCTTCTGTTCGACCGCCTATGGTCGAAATGGGATCCTGTTGATCAGGAGGGGTTTGGCTTACCGCAAAATGAAGGAAACGAACTTCTGTTTGAGCGCTACAGTCGAGACAGGGTCTTGTTGATGGGGGAGGGTATGGTGTACCGCAAAACAGAGGAAACGGACTTCTATTGGTGTGTCTACAGTCAAAACAGGGTCATGTTCATTAGGAGGGGTGTGGCGTACCGCAGAATGGGACTCCATAGGTTACTGTTCATTCACCGTCTACCGCCTGCTCCAGCCTCCACGAGCTACTGTTCATGTATAGTCGACTTCCTCCAGCCTCGAACGGCTACTATTCATCTAGCCTCCATGGGGGTCCTGTTCATCCACCCCAACCGGCTGGGTGTGTGGCGGCCTCCTTGGGGTCCTGTTCATCCAATGGGAACCGCCTACTACCACGGGTCCTGTTCATCCAGCGGCAACCGGCTACACACGATCGGGGTCATGTTCATATCAAACCCCCACCGGGAACTGTTCATCCACAACCAACCAACCGGCTAGGTCAACTCACATGTCTCGACTCGTTCTACATATCGCGCTTGCAGCAGCAACGGGCACTGTTCATCCAGAGGCAACCCAACACACCGGGTGGCTACGTCTCGCACGGGGGCTCGATCGGCTTCAGTAAGCAGCAGTAGCAACGATCGATCGCTCAGGTTCAGTTAGTAGCACCAGCGAAGGAATCTCTCGGGTTTAATTAGCAGTGAAGTGATTGATCAGCTTCAATATGTACTGGGATCGATCGATCGCTCGGGTTCAGTAAGCGAACGCTTCGCTCGGGTTCAGTTATAGCGAACACGGCTCGCACCACGCGTGCGTATGAGAGAGAAACGCGCAAACCACTCTGCATTGCTTGGCCCAACCACCCACCATAATCGGGAACTCCGCAAAAATTTCCTCTCCCTCACTTCTACGGTGATTTTTATTCATGGACGTCCCAAAGAATGTCATGCAGGTGCGTCCCGACCCGCCGAGGACGAAAAGCCCATTTTCTATCATGATTTTTTGTCATAGAAGTAGGAGCCCACCACATCTATGATGATACGTGTTTTTCACAATTATCGTCATAGAAGTGTCATAACCACGACATATTTTTTTGTTCGGGTCATAATGTCACGGATGTGTCTTTTTTATGTAATGTCTGGGCCCTCTTGGTAATACAACATCACAACAAGCTTGCAAGCATGTGACTAATGAGTTTAGTCATGGGATCTTGTGTTATGGAATGAGTAAAGAGACTTGTCGGTAATGAGATTGATCTAGGTAAGTAACATATTGAATCTCGGGCAAGTAACATATCGCCGGACAAAGGGAATAATACATGGGATTAACTGAATCCTTGACATCGTGGTTCAACCGATAAAAATCTTCATGGAATATATGGGAACCAATATGGACATCTAGGTCCAGCTATTGGTTATTTATCGGAGAGGAGTCTCGGTCATGTCTACATGATTCTCAAACCCGCAGGGTCGCACGCTTAGCATTGGGTAGCGCTAGGGTAGTATCGAGATATTAATAGTGGAAAGTCTGATGGTTGTTTGGAGTCCCGTATTGTTGGAAATATGCCCTAGAGGCAATAATAAAGTGGTTATTATTATATTTGCTTAGTAATGATAAAGGTTTATTATTCATGCTAGAATTGTATTGACCGGAAATTTAAATACATGTGTGGATACATAAACAAATATCGTGTCCCTAGTGAGTCTCTACTAGACTAGCTCATTTATCAAAGATGGTTAAGGTTTCCAAACCATGGACATGAGTTGTCATTTGATAATGGGATCACATCATTAGGAGAATGATGTGATGGACAAGACCCATCCGTTATCTTAGGGTATGACCGTTTAGTTCATTGCTGCTGCTTTCTTAATGTTAAATACATATTCCTTCAACCATGAGATCATGCAACTCCCGGATACTGGAGGAATACCTCGTGTGCTATCAGACATCACAACGTAGTTGGGTGATCATAAAGAGGCCTCTACAGGTATCTCTGAAGGTGTCTGTTGAGTTGGCATGGTTCGAGATTGGGATTTGTCACTCCGTGTGACGGAGAGGTATCTCTGGGCCCTCTCGGCAATACAGCATGACAAGAAGCTTGCAGGCAAAGTGACTAAGGAGTTAGTTACGAGATGATGTATTACGGAACGAGTAAAGAGACTTGCGGGTAGATACCAACGATCAAATCTCGGGCAAGTGACATACCGACAGACAAAGGGAAATACATATGTTGTCATAATGGTTCGACTGATAAAGATCTTCGTAGAATATGTAGGAACCAATATGGGCATCCAGGTCCCACTGTTGGTTATTGACGAGAGAAGCGTCTCGGTCATGTCTACATCATTCTCGAACCTATAGGGTCCTCACGCTTAACGTCCGTTGACGATATAGTATTATATGAGCTATGTGAATTGGTGACCGAATGTTGTTCGGAGTCCCGGATGAGATCACAGACATGATGAGGAGCTCTAGAATGGTGCGGAGGTAAAGATTGATATATAGGATGATAGTATTTGGTCATTGGAAAGGTTTCGGGAAGTACCGGGTATTTATCAGAGTGCCGGAAGGGGTTCCGGAAGGCCACCGGTAAGTGGTGGGCCTTATGGGCCAAAGGGTGAGCACACCAGTCGACAAAGGGGGCTGGCGCGCCCCACCACGCCCTAAGGAAGGGGGAGGCGCCCTAAGGCAACCAGCCCCCCTTTCCTTCCCCCATGACCATATATGGAAAGGGGGGTGCGGCTAGGCAGGCACCTAGGGCAGCCGCCGGCCACTTGGGGCGCGCCCTAGGGCTGCCTCCCCTCCCCCTCCACCTATATATATATATGATAGGAGGGAGAGTGGTAAGACACATGACGACCCCCAAGCCGCGTGTGGCGCCCCATCTCCCTCTAGTTCTAGTTCCTCCTCCGTCCCCATCCGTTGTGCTTGCCTAAGCCCTGCAGATAGTTTCACCACCTCCGTCACGACGTCGTTGTGCTGCCAGAACTCATCTACTACTTCGCCTCTCTTGCTGGATCGAGAAGGCAAATACGTCATCGAGATGAACGTGTGCTGAACGCGGAGGTGTCATACGTTCGGTACTTGATGGGGACGGATCATGAAGGTGTACGACTACATCAACCGCGTTGATAAACCCTTCCGCTTAGTGATCTACAAGGGTATGCAGATGCTCTCCCCCTCTCGTAGCTATGCATCTCCATGGATAGATCTTGCATGTGTGTAGATTTTTTCCATGCAACGTTTCCCAACATTGGCATCATGAGCCAGGTCTATGCGTAGATGATATGCACGAGTAGAACACAAACGAGTTGTGGGCGGTGATGTTCATAATGCTCACCACCAATGTCTTATTTTGATTCGGCGGCATTGTGGGATGAAGCGGCCCAGACCAACCGTACATGTCCACGCACATGAGACCGGTTCCACCGACTGACATGCAACTTGTTTTGCATAAAGATGGCTAGCTGGTGTCTGTTTCTCCTACTTTAGTTGAATCAAATTTGACTACGGCCGGTCCTTGCAGAAGGTTAAAACAGCAAACTTGATAATCATCATTGTGGTTTTGCGTAGGTAAGAACGGTTCTTCCTAGTTGCCCATATCAACCATGTAAAACTTGCAAACAACAAAATAGAGGACGTCTAACTTGTTTTTGCAGGGCATGTTGTGATGTGATATGGTCAAGATATGATGTGATATATGTTGATGTATGAGATGATCATGTTTTGTAATAAGTTCACGACTTTCATGTTGATGAGTACGACAACCGCCAAGAGCCCTAGGGTTGTCTCTAATTATTGTATGACCTATGTGTGTCAATCCTTAAGTGCCATGTAATTGCTTTACTTTATCGCTATGCGTTAGTAATAGTTGTAGAAGCAATAGTTGGTGAGATGACCCCCATGCTATGATGGAGATCAAGGTGTCGTGTCGATGAAGATGGAGATCATGCCGATGCTTTGGAGATGGAGATCAAAAGCACAAGATGATGATGGCCATATCATGTCACATATTTTTTTATTGCATGTGATGTTTATCCTTTATGCATATTATTTTTCTTAGAACGACGGTAGCATTATAAGATGATCTCTTCACTTAATTTCAGGATAAAAGTGTTCTCTATGAGTATGCACCATTGCCAAAGTTTGTTGTTTTGAAGCACCTTGTGATGACCAGGTGTGATAGACTCTACATTCACATACAACGGGTGTAAGCCAGTTTTGCACATGCATAATACTTGGGTTAAACTTGATGAGCCTAGCATGTACAGACATGGTCTCGGAACACTGGAGACCGAAAGGTCGAATGTGAGTCATATAGTAGATATGATCAACATAGAGATGTTCACCATTGAAGACTATCCCATCTTACATGATGATCGGACATGGGTTAGTTGATTTGGACCACCTATCACTTAGACAACTTGAGGGATGTTGATTTAAGTGGGAGCTCATTAGTAATTTGATTATTTGAACTAAATTTTGTCATGAAATTAGTCTTAATAGTTTATCTATGTTGTAGATCAATGGCCCGTGCTACCGCTCCCTTAAATTTTAATGCATTCCTAGAGAAACCTAAGTTGAAAGATGATGGTAACAACTACACAGACTAGGTCCGTAACTTGAGGATTATCCTCATTACTACACAGAAGAATTATGTCCTTGATGCACCGCTAGGTGATAGAGCTGCTGCAAGAGCTGCTGCAGATGTTATGAACATATGGCAGGCTCGATCTGATGACTCAGTAGTTAAGTGTGCCATGCTTTATGGCCTGGAACCGGGACTTCAAAGACATTTTGAACGCCATGGAGCATATGAGATGTTCCAAGAACTGAATTTGATATTTCAAGCAAATGCTCAGGTTAAGAGATATGCAGTCTCCAACAAGTTCTATAGTTGTAAGATGGAGGAGAACAGTTCTGTTAGTGAACACATACTCAGAATGTCTGGGTATCATAACCACTTGACTCAGCTGGGAATTGACATTCCAGTTGGGAGTGTTATTGACAGAATTCTTCGGTCACTGCCACCAAGCTACAAAGGCTTCTTTATGAACTATAATATGCAAGGGATGACGAAAACGATTCCCGAGCTCTTCGCGATGCTGAAATAGGCGGAGGTAGAAATTAAGAAGGAGCATCAAGTGTTGATGGTTAACAAGACCACTAGTTTCAAGAAAAAGGGCAAAGGAAATAAAGGGAACTTCAAGAAGAATGCAAGCAAGTTTCCACTCCCATGAAGAAGCCCAAAGTTGGACCCAAGCCTGACACTGAGTGCTTCTACTGCAAAGGAAATGGTCACTGGAAGCGGACTGCCCCAAATACTTGGCGGATAAGAAGGATGGCAAAGTGAACAAAGGTATATTTGATATACATGTTATTGATGTCTACCTTACTAAAGCTCGTAGTAGCGCCTGGGTATTTGATACTAGATTGGTTGCTCATGTTTGTAACTCGAAACAGGAGCTACGGAATAAACGAAGATTGGCTAAGGACGAGGTGACAATGCACGTCGGGAATGGTTCCAAGGTCGATGTGATCACCGTCGCCACACTACCTCTACATCTACCTTCGGGATTAGTTTTAGACCTCAATAATTGTTATTTGGTGCCAGTGTTGAGCATGAACATTATATATGGATCTTGTTTAATGCGAGATGGTTATTTATTTAAGTCAGATAATAATCGTGTTCTATTTGTATGAGTAATATCTTTTATGGTCATGCACCTTTGATGAATGGTCTATTCTTGTTGAATCTCGATCATAGTGATACACATATTCATAATATTGATGTCAAAAGATGCAAAGTTGATAATGATAGTGCAACATACTTGTGGCACTGCCGTTTAGGTCATATTGGTGTAAAGCACATGACGAAACTCCATGCGGATGGACTTTTGGAACCACTTGATTATGAATCATTTGATACTTGCAAACTGTGCCTCATGGGTAAGATGACTAAAACTCCATTCTCTGGAAAAATGGAGTGAGCTAATGATTTATTGGAAATAATACATATTGATGTATGCGGTCCAATGAGTGTTGAGGCACGTGGCGGGGATCGTTATTTTCTAGCCTTCACAGATGATTTCAGTAGATATAGCTATATCTACTTGATGAAACACAATTCTAAAGCATTCGAAAAGTTCAAAGAATTTCAAAGTGGAGTGGACAATCATCGTAACAACAAAAAAAGTTTCAATGATCTGATCACAGAGGCGAATATTTGAGCTACGAGTTTGGCCTTCATTTAAAACAATGTGGAATTGTTTCACAACTCACGCGCCCTAGAACACCACAACGTAATGGTGTGTCCGAACGTCGTAATCGTACTTTATTAGATATGGTGCATTCTATGATGTCTCTTGCCGATTTGCCTTTATCATTTTGGGGTTATGCATTAGAGACAGTAGCATTCACGTTAAATAGGGCACCATCTAAATCCGTTGAGACGACACCGTATGAACAATGGTTTGGCAAGAAACTTAAATTGTCGTTTCTTAAAGTTTGGGGATGCGACGCTTTTGTCAAAAGGCTATAGCTTGATAATCTCGAACCCAAATCGGAGAAGTGCGTCTTCATAGGATACCCTAAAGAAACTATTGGGTACACCTTCTACCACATATCTGAAGGCAAGATCTTTGTTGCTCAGAATGGGTCATTTCTAGAGAAGGAGTTTCTATCGAAAGAAGTGAGTGGGAGGAAAGTAGAACTCGATGAGTTAATTGTACCTTATCTCGAATTGGAAAGTAGTACATCAGAAAACACAATTCCCGTGATGCCTACACCAACTAGAGAGGAAGCTAATGATGATGATCATGAAACTTCAGAGCAAGTTACTACTGAGCCTCGTAGGTCGACCAGAACATGTACTGCACCAGAGTGGTATGACGATCATGTCCTGGAAGTTAAGTTGTTAGAAAACGACAAACCTATGAACTATGAAGAAGCTATGATGAGCTCAAATTCCGACAAATGGCTTGAGGCCATGAAATCTGAGATAGGATCCATCTATGAGAACAAAGTTTGGACTTTGGTGAACTTGCCCGTTGATTGGTAAACCATTGAGAAAAAACGGATCTTCAAGAAGAAGACGGACGATGATTGAATATCACTGTCTACAAAGCTTGACTTGTCGCAAAAGGTTTTTGACAAGTTCAAGGGATTGACTACGATGAGACTTTCTCACCCATAGTGATCCTTAAGTCTGTCCGAATCATGTTAGCAATTGCCGCATTTTATGAATATGAAATCTAGAAAATGGACGTGAAAACTGCATTCCTTAATGCATTCCTTAAAGAAGAGTTGTATATGATGCAACCAAAAGGTTTTGTATATCCAAAAGGTGCTAACAAAGTGTGCAAGCTCCAGCGATCCATTTATGGACTGGTGCAAGCATCTCGGAGTTGGAATATACACTTTGATGATGTGATCAAAGCATATGGTTTTATACAGTCTTACGGAGAAGCCTGTATTTACAAGAAAGTGAGTGAGAGCTCTGTAGAATTTCTAGTGTTATATGTGGATGACATATTACTGACTGGAAATGATATAGAGTTTTTGGATAGCATAAAAGGATACTTGAATAAGAAGTTTTCAATGAAAGATCTCGGTGAAGCTGCTTATATATTAGGTATCAAGATCTATAGGGATAGATCAAGACGCTTAATAGGACTTCCACAAAGCACATACCTTGACAAAGTTCTGAAGAATTTCAAAACGGACTAGTCAAAGAAAGGGTTCTTGCCTGTGTTGCAAGGTGTGAAATTGAGTTAGACTCAAAGTCCGACCACGACAAAAGATAGAGAGAAAATGAAAGTCATTCCCTATGCCTCAACAATAGGTTCTATTATGTATGCCCTGCTGTGTACCAGACCTGATGTGTGCCTTGCCATAAGTTTGGTAGGGAGGTACCAAATTAATCCAGGAGTGGATCACTGGATAGCGGTCAAGAACATCCCGAAGTACCTGAAAAGGACCAAGGATATGTTTCTCGTTTATGGAGGTGACGAAGATCTCATCGTAAAGGGTTGCGTCGATGCTAGCTTCGACACATATCTGGATGACTCTAAGTCACAAACCGGACATGTATTTATATTGAATGGTGGAGCTATCAGTTGGTGCAGTTCCAAGTAGAGCATCGTGGTAGGATTTACGTGTGAAGCGGAGTACATTGCTTCTTTGGAAGCGGTGCATGAAGGAGTCTGGATGAAGTAGTTCATATCCGATCTGGGTGTAATACCCAGTGCGTCAGGTCGAATGACAATCTTTTGTGACAACACTGGAGCAATTGCCTTAGCGAAGGAATCCAGGTTTCAAAAGAGAACCAAACACATCAAGAGACGCTTCAACTCCATTCGTGAAAAGGTCAAGGATGGAGACATAGAAATTTTCAAAATACATACAGATCTAAATGTGGCAGACCCGTTGATTAAACCTCTTCTGCGGGCAAAACATGATCAACACTAAGACTCCATGGGTGTCAGATTCATTACTATGTAATCTAGATTATTGACTCTAGTCCAAGTGGGAGACTGTTGGTGTCAGTGTCAAAACAAGCACACCTCCGGGTAGGGGATCCCGAGCTATGGATCTAGGATCAATGGATAACAGGGGACGATGAACACAGTGTTTACCCAGGTTTGGGCCCTCTCAAAGAGGTAAAACCCTACGTCCTGTTTGATTGTATTGAATATATGATGAAGTTTACAGAGTAGATCTACCTCGAGATCATCATGAGCTAAACCCTAAGGCTATGAGGTGATGAATGTAGCACTAACCCTAATGACTACAACCGTCAGTTTATATAAACACCAATAGGTTAGGGTTACCAAATATAGATTACAACAAGAGGGAAAGAGACCTCGACCACCCTTGACTTGGAGGGCACACCATGGCTTCACAGTTCTCTGGTCACCACACGGCTCCACCAGTATGGGCCGTCTCCCCGAAGACCCCTTAGTCCATGACTCCCTCTGTGGCCCTCGAACTTGCCTCCAACACCGAGGATCACCTTCTGGAATATTCACACCACCGGCTTGTGAGACAAGTTCCTCTATTCCATTTGAAGCCGTGCAAATTCGGCCGAATATGATCAGGAACCCGATCTAATATAATTAGGTCCAGACAGTCTCAGGATTCTAAGATCCGAATACATCTCAAAATTGAGGTGGGACCACCGAAGTTTAATGCCGTTCCTCGGGGTAAGAACCTCACACGCTTTTCAGAGAGCGTGCGACCCAATGTCGCTGTTCCACACACCCATCCCTTCGGCTTCACGATAAGACGGCTATTTATAGATCCAAAGGTGTTGAGAACAGTTATCCTCCCCCTTTTGCCAAGAACCCCAACGAAGCCATCTCCCGACGCCATGACCGACATCCCAGGCTCATCCTCGCGCCCTCACAGCCCGCTCCCAGGTGAATGTCATTGTCAAAACAGGCGGATCTCGGGTAGGGGGTCCCGAACTGTGCGTCTAGGCGGATGGTAACAGGAGACAAGGGACACGATGTTTTTACCCAGGTTCGGGCCCTCTTGATGGAGGTAAAACCCTACTCCTGCTTGATTAATATTGATGATATGGGTAGTACAAGAGTAGATCTACCACGAGATCAGAGAGGCTAAACCCTAGAAGCTAGTCTATGGTATGATTGTTGTTCGTCCTATGGACTAAAAACCCTCGAGTTTATATAGACACCGGAGAGGGCTAGGGTTACACAGAGTCGGTTACAATGGAAGGAGATCTACATATCCATATTGCCAAGCTTGCCTTCCACGCTAAGGAAAGTCCCATCCGGACACGGGACAAAGTCTTCAATCTTGTATCTTCATAGTCCAAGAGTCCGGCCAAAGGTTATAGTCTGGCTATCCGGACACCCCCTAATCCAGGACTCCCTTAGTAGCCCCTGAACCAGGCTTCAATGATGACGAGTCCGGCGCGCAGATTGTCTTCGGCATTGCAAGGCGGGTTCCTCCTCCAAGTACTTCATAGAAGATTTTGAACACAAGGATAGTGTCCGGCTCTGCAAAATAAGTTCCACATACCACCGTAGAGAGAATAATTTTTACACAAATCTAATCTGCTGACGTATTCCGTAGTGTGACATCACACCACGGCCAAGACTTTATTCGAATCGTTTTCACTGTCCCACCTCAGCGCGTTTAGCGAGGCGGTTTCCTTGGCACGTCCTGTCGAAGCAGAGATCGTGTCCCCTTATTACGGGATTCTCATCAATACGGGTGTGGGTAACCCAACCGCGCCATTGATTACTACGCTTGGGAGATAAGCGAGTTTTACCAGGCTCGTGGGAACGCATAGTTTCGTCCGCCCATATAAGGGGATAAGGATCCACCTTTTCATCCACGCCTTCTTCCTCCTTTGCACATCCATTTTCGCATACTCGAGCTCCAACGCCCAAGTCCGCATTCTCTTCCTCAACCTTCTCCAACCATGTTTGGAGCGGGAGGAAAGTGGATGGTCTCCTCCGTCATGGAGGGAGACGTCAAAAAACTGAGGAGAGTCGGATACCTGCCCGACGACATCGCGCACCGGCTCCCAGATGAGGGGCAGCTCATCCCCACCCCCAGGCCCCATGAGAGGGTCGTGTTCCTTACCCATTTCCTCCGCGGACTGGGATTCCCCCTCCATTCATTCATCCGGGGGCTCATGTTCTACTATGGCCTAGACTTCCACGATCTAGCCCCGAACTTCATCGTCAACATCTCGGCGTTTATCGTCGTGTGCGAGGCCCTCCTCTGCATTCGGCCCCACTTCGACTTATGGCTGAAGACCTTCAATGTCAAGCCAAAGGTTGTGGGCAGCCGCCAGGCGGAGTGCGGAGGCGCCATGGTGGGCAAGATGCCCAACGTCCTATGGCTCGAGGGCTCCTTCATGGAGACCATAAAGGGGTGGCAATCGGGGTGGTTCTACATCACCGAGCCACGTGACCCCAAATGGGTCGCAGCCCCCGAGTTCCGATCCGGAGCCCCTACGTGGCTCACCTCCTGGAAAGAGAAGGGCCTGGCGTGGGGCAGTTCGGGAGAGGTGACCAGACTCCAAACATGTGTGCAGAACCTGGTGAGCAAGAAGCTCAAACTCGTCAACGTAGTCCAGGTTATGCTCATCCGCCGGATCCTCCCGTGTCAACAATGGGCTTTCAATTTGTGGGAGTTCGATCCGGCCCAGCACCAAACTCTTACCTGGCTCTTCGACACAACCCATGAGGATGCCTTGAAGGTGCTATTCAAGAGCGTCGAGGCTCCTCCTCCCCTTACCGAGGATCGCGGATTTAGTGCAAAGCGGCAAGCCAACGCGGTAAGCGGTTTTACCTTTTACAGGATACTCGTTTTCGATAGTTTGACTCCATGCGGGATCTAAACTCCCGTACCTTTGACAGGATTGGCAGGAGACATCCGGGTAGATCAGCTGTCCGGCTCCTTTGCCTGAAGATCCAGTAGACACCCGCTTGGCGAAGCTGCTGGTTCCGGCACCTTACGTGGTTCCGGAGAATAAGGCTAAGAAGAAGGCCATGGGAACCCGGAATAGTTCCCGGCGCTCGGTGGAGTCGGACTCACCGTCCGATGACTCCGAGGCGCACTCCTCCCACGAAGACGAGGAGGAGGAAAGAGAGGTTTCTTCCCCGGTAGGGGGAGAAAAGAAAAGGAAGGCCACCCCAACTGGGGAGGCCAGAGGGTTCAAGAAAGGAAGGACCCTCCCTCCGGACTACTCCACCAACGCCGCCGACAGCGACGAGGAGTGGCCGCCCAGGGGCAAGCCCCTGGCGAGGTCGTAAGTATTCGGACACCAGAGTGACTCATGGCATTCCTTTATTGCACCGCTTCTCCTGACGCCAAATATAATTGTGCAGTCCGCCCAAAGCCCGGCTCGACGTGTCGTCGAGCGGTTCCCTGGGTTTGTTGGATATGAATAGTTTTTCACTTCGGGCCGCTACCTCCCCTCGCCCTACGGACGACGCCGAGGTGTTGTCCCAAAAGGTTCCAAGCCAGGGGGAGGTGGCCCTGGAGGCGCCGCAAGGCGACCTCCCGGACTCCAGGCGCAAAGGGGACAAGACCCCCAAGGGCTCCAAGTCCGGCCCTGGGCTGGACACTGCACTGGAACCTTCAATGGTTCCGGAGTCCTGCAGGTGCCCCCCTAAGAAGAAGGGCAAGCCTACGACACCGGTGACCTCCGTCCAACCGGAGGCACCTGATAACTTGCTGGAGGTGCTTAACGGCGCCTCCATTGACGAGGAGCACCACACTATCATGAGTGCGGTGATCCAGAAGGTTCAGTCCGCCAAGAGCGGGCTAACTGAAGCCTGTGCCAGCCTGCTAACAGGCTTTGAGGTATGTAAAAAATATGTGAAAATATTACCGCATAGACAGTAGCCCCTGATGCTCTGTTTGGCGTTCAGAAAGAAAAGCCGAATAGAGGATCTAATAATATTCGTAGGAGTCTAACATAATTAAGTCAATATGCGTATGCAGGCTTCGCTGCTGGCCTCTGCCACACTGACTACAGAGGTGGACACGCTGAAGCAGAACCTCGAGCGGTCCGAGCAAGAGCTCGGCCTTGCCAAGAAGCATCTCGAGGAGAACCAAGGTACGCAATGCCTTGTGTAAGAATATATAAAAGAAAGAAAATGTAGTTGCAAAAAATCACAGGATCGTGCTAGGGGCCACGACTGAAGTGGCGACCCTTAAGCAAGCGCTTTCTGAGGCCGAAAAGAAGGCGGCCACGGAGTGCACCGAGCAGGAGAAACATGAGGCGCGAGTTGGCGAGGTACAGCAAGAGCTCCAGGCTCTCGTGAAAAAACATGAGAGTTTGGAGCTTGACTCAAAGACGCGAGAGTTCGAGCTCGCGACGGCCCTCGAAAGCGCCAAGTCTGCCAAGGCCGGAGCCCAAAAAGCCCTCCAGGAAGTTGAAGCGATGAAGAAGATAGCGGCGGGCAAGGCATTCTTTATGAAAAGCAAGCACGTGAAAGTGAATTACTTGTTACTTACCCGAGTCCGGAGCTCTCCAGGAGCATTCGCAGATTTGCCCCGTAGCATGTCAGATGCCGCCGCCTTCTACCGGGCCGAGGACGGGAGCTCGACGGAGAAGGTGTTCTGGTCTCAGTATGCTGAGGCCGGACACCCGGTGCCCTTGAGCGACCTGCTAAAGCAACTGGTCGAGCTCCATAAGGCGGCCGAACAGGCCATGAAGGGCCTCATAGTTCGGCTGTGGCCTGGAGAGGCTCTGCCTGGGATCCACTTTGGGCTGGTAAGGCGGCTGGTGGATGCTTGTCCGTGGCTTGAAGTTATCAAGAGCTCCGCCTGCATCGAGGGCGCCCATAGGGCGCTTGCCCGTGGTAAAGTGCACTGGGGCAAGATGGACGCGGAGAAGTTGGTGAAGGACGGGCCACCGCCGGGCAAGGAGCATCGCCATCCCGAGATGTACTATGAGGGTGTCCTGAAGGGTGCCCGCCTTGTGGCGGATGAATGTGCCAGGGATGTAATATTTGAGTAAACTTGCTCGTGTTATCCTGTACGCTGAAAACTTGTTCATATGCGCTATGCAATGCTTGTTTAATTTAAAATATTACCTTCTATGCGGCCACTTATTAAATTTGAGAGATGGCGAGTCGTCGGCTTCTGCCCCCATGCCGCGAAATCTGGGGTGTTCGGGATAAACCCGAGCACTCTTTTTCCCATTCTTGGGTCCTTCGAGGGAGGTGCTCAGCACAACAAACAAGGCAATCGGACTATAATGCATTATCACTCTCACTTAGCCAGAGAATTCTATAATTTTAAATTTCGGCAAAGCCCCTAGTGTTCGGAAGACCGAGTTCGGGGCGCTATACACGCCTAGGCCGGACAAATCCGACTCCTCGCTCTAAGCGGCATAAGTCTTTAGGGACTCGAAACCTCTCAAACAGCGACCAACTCTCGCCCTATCATGGCAGTTGTTTTAGCTTTCTCAGAGGATAAGGCTGGTGTTCGGCTCGATCACCGTTGAGACTACAGCCCCCGCGATTGGCGCAGTTGGCTCCGAGCTAAGGGTCGGAGCTAATGCGGGTGCGGCCTCCAGGGCACTGTTTGGCGGCAGAGCTAAATCATGCCCATTGTGACAGTGCGGTGCGCCCGGCTGTGGCTCGAATCCGTCGAAGATCAAGTCTCCGCGGATGTCGGCCGTGTAGTTCAAACTTCCAAATCTGACCTGATGGCCAGGGGCATAGCTTTCAATCTGCTCTAGATGGCCAAGCGAATTAGCCCGCAGTGCAAAGCCGCCGAATACGAAGATCTGTCCAGGGAGAAAAGTCTCACCCTGGACCGCATCGTTGTTGATGATCGGAGAAGCCATCGGGCCTAAAGGTGACGACACAGAGGAACTCTCAATGAAAGCACCAATGTCGGTTTCAAAACCGGCGAATCTCGGGTAGGGGGTCCCGAACTATGCGTCTAGGCGGATGGTAACAAGAGACAAGGGACACGATGTTTTTACCCAGGTTCGTGCCCTCTCGATGGAGGTAAAACCCTACTCCTGCTTGATTAATATTGATGATATGGGTAGTACAAGAGTAGATCTACCACGAGATCAGAGAGGCTAAACCCTAGAAGCTAGCCTATGGTATGATTGTTGTTCGTCCTATGGACTAAAAACCCTCCGGTTTATATAGACACTAGAGAGGGCTAGGGTTACACAGAGTCGGTTACAATGGAAGGAGATCTACATATCCATATTCCCAAGCTTGCCTTCCACGCCATGGAAAGTCCCATCCGGACACGGGACAAAGTCTTCAATCTTGTATTTTCATAGTCCAAGAGTCCGGCCAAAGGTTATAGTCCGGCTATCCGGACACCCCCTAATCCAGGACTCCCTCAGCCAAGTTGTTTAGTCTCGCATATCCAGCTAAGCTGCTTGTAGACACATCGCTTCCTCCCTTCGACCGATCTGGTCCCAGTCTACACCGGTCTCATCTCCATCGACGGTTGTGCCCTTCCCAAGAACTCCCCGGCAACAAACAAGGAGGAGAGAGTATGTCTCGTACCCTGTCTTCTAAGAGGTTTGGGTTTCCCTATTCATCCCTTTCTACGGGGTCTACTAGAGTTCTATGGGATCCAGCTCCACAACCTCACCCCAGGGTCCATATTGCACATTTCTGGCTTCGCAACCTTGTGCGAGATATTTCTATGTTGCGAGCCCCACTTTGATTTGTGGAGGAAGTTTTTATGTCTTGTCCCCCGCCTCCGGGAGGGATCTATATTTAAGGTAGGCGGCGCCGAGGTATGGCGAATAGGTGGGACGGGGTATCCTATCGGGACCCCACAGAAAGATCCCGAAGGACGGACTTCAGAGTGGTTTTTGATGACCCACAAGTATATGGGATCAATTGTAGTCCTTTTGATAAGTAAGAGTGGCGAACCCAACGAGGAGCAGAAGGAAACAATGAGTGGTTTTCAGCAAGGTATTCTTCGCAAGCATGATACGTCTCCAACGTATCTATAATTTCTTATTGTTCCATGCTATTATATTATCTGTTTTGGATGTTTTATATGAATTAATATGCTATTTTATATTATTTTTTGGACTAACCTATTAACCTAGAGCCTAGTGCTACTTCCTGTTTTTCCTTGTTTTTGAGTTCCGCAAAAAGGAATACTAAACGGAGTCCAAACGGAATAAGACCTTCGCGATGATTTTTCTTGGACCAGAAGACAACCAGGAGACTTGGAGATGAAGTCGGAGGAACCACGAGGCGGCCACAAGAACGGAGGGCACGCCCAAGGGGGTAGGGCACGCCCCCACCCTTGTGGGCTCCTCGTGCACCTCCTGACCTAATTTCCGCACCTATATATTCCCATATATCCCCAAACCAATAGAGAAAGCAACAAAAACACTTTTCCACCGCCGCAACCTTCTGTACCCATGAGATCCAATCTAGGGGCCTTTTTCGGCGTCTTGCCGGAGGGGGATTTGATCACAAAGGTCTTCTATATCAAATCTATTGCCCTTTCGATGAAGTGTGAGTAGTTTACCACATACCTACGGGTCGAGAGCTAGTAGCTAGATGGCTTCTTCTCTCTCTTTGATTCTCAATACCATGTTCTCCTCGATGTTCTTGGAAATGTATTCGATGTAATACTTTTTTGCGGTGTGTTTGCCGAGATCCGATGAATTGTGGATTTATGATCAGCTTATTTATGAATATTATTTGAATCTTCTCTAAATTCTTTTATGCATCATTTGATATATTCGTAATTCTCTTCGAACTATCGCTTTGGTTTGGCCAACTAGATTGGTTTTTCTTGCAACTGGATAAGTGCTTAGCTTTGGGTTCAATCTTGCGGTGTCCTTTCCCAGTGACAGTAGGGGCAGCAAGGCATGTATTGTATTGTTGCCATCGAGAATAAAAAGATGGGGTTCTCATCATATTGCTTGAGTTAATTCCTCTACATCATGTCATCTTACTTAATGCATTACTCGATTCTTTATGAACTTAATACTCTAGATACATGCTGGATAGCGGTCGATGTGTGGAGTAATAGTAGTAGATGCAGAATCGTTTCGCTCTACTTGACACGTACATGATGCCTATATTCATGATCATTGCCGTCGATATCGTCATAGCTTTGCGCTTTTCTATCAATTGCTCGGCAGTAATTTGTTCACCCACCGTAATATTTTCTGTCTTGAGAGAAGCCTCTAGTGAAACCTATGGCCCCCGGGTCTATTTTCCATCATATAAGTTTCCGAACTACCCTTTTTGCAATCTTTTACTTTTCGATCTATAAACCAAAAATACCAAAAATATTAACTTTACCGTTTATCTATCTCTATCAGATCTCACTTTTGCGAGTAACCGTGAAGGGATTGACAACCCCTTTATCATGTTGGGTGCAAGTTGTTTGATTGTTTGTGCAGGTATTCGGTGACTTGAGCATTGTCTCCTATTGGATTGATACCTTGGTTCCCAAACTGAGGGAAATACTTACTCTACTTTACTGCATCACCCTTTCCTCTTCAAGGGAAAAACCAACGCAAGCTTAAGAAGTAGCAGGAAGAATTTCTGGCGCTGTTGCCGTGGAGATCTACACCAAGTCAAGACATACCAAGTACCCATCATAAACTCTCATTACTTGCATTACATTGTCCTCTCGTTTTCTTCTCCCCCACTTCTAAAACGATTTTTTTAAAGATTTGCCTTTTCTCTCGCTGTTCTCTTGTTTGCCCAAGTCCGTCTTCTCAACACCATGGCCGACCTCAAAAGGGATAAGTGATTTCTAACAGATTTCAATACCTTGGATAGCCACTCTTTCCTTTCTAAGATCATAAATAATGATGCTACGGAAAGACTTACCGGGATTGTTAAGGAAAATTTTAACAATTTTGATGACGATGACCTCAAATTTTTTTGTTATTTGCTTAATGAATCTCTGAAAGATGCTTGGGATTGGTTGTTGAGGATTCGAGCTAGCTATATGCCCCAATATCAGATTGAGATATACTTGAAAAGCTTTTATGTTGGTTTACCTCCTTCTTTTAACCAAGCTTTGGATTCTATATTTGAAAATCGTTTTCTTTGAGGGGATGCCATCGATACTTATGAGAAGATGAAAACCATATTTGGGCACCCCAAAGGAGAAAATGTTGAATCAACTGCTCTTATGTGCTTTTATCAAAATGAAATAATCAAAGAGATGAAGGTTAGTTTAGATTCAAATTTTTGTAACGTGCTGAATCATTCTTCTACTATTAACGGCCATGTGCTTCCTCAAAATAGAAAGATAAATGCTATGGATAACAAATTCTCTCTTTGCTTCCAAAGGGGGGAAGATGACGATACCTAGGTCTATTCATGTTTTATGCCTAGCTAAGGGCGTTAAACAATAGCGCTTGTTGGGAGGCAACCCAATTTCATTTTTGTTTTTGCGTTTTAGGTTTTGTTTTGCATTAATTAATTCATCTAGCCTCTGGTTATATGTGGTTTCGTGTTTTAGTTAGTGTTTATGCCAAGTAAGATCTTTGGGATAGCTTACGGTGATAGTTGATTTGATCTTGCTGAAAAACAAAAACTTTTGCGCCTAGGGGAATAATTTTCATTTTTAACAGCAGCATGATAAAATACTGATTCTTATGGCATAAGATTAATAAACAAATCTCTTAGGTTGTCCTATTTTTTTAGAATTTTTGGAGTTATATAAGTTTTCTAAATATCCAGATTGCTATAGACTGTTCTGTTTTTGACAGATTCTGTTTTCTATGTGTTGTTTGCTTATTTTGATGAATCTATGGCTAGTATCGGGGGGGGGGGGTATGAAACATGGAAAAGTTGGAATAAAGTAGATATTACACAAATATAAATAAAGAATGAGTTCACAACGGTACCAAAAGTGGTGATTTATTTTCTTATACTAAGGGAGCTTATGAGATTTTCTGTTGAGTTTTGTGTTGTGAAGTTTTCAAGTTTTGGGTAAGGATTTGATGGACTATGGAATAAGGAGTGGCAAGAGCCTAAGCTTGGGGA
This sequence comes from Aegilops umbellulata, assembly GCA_032464435.1. Classification (NCBI taxonomy): domain Eukaryota; kingdom Viridiplantae; phylum Streptophyta; class Magnoliopsida; order Poales; family Poaceae; genus Aegilops; species Aegilops umbellulata. The sequence goes on along the minus strand of CP136056.1, from coordinate 109,903,382 downwards.
TGCCCAAGGCACCCCAAGGTAATATTCAAGGATAACCAAGAGCCTAAGCTTGGGGGTGCCCCGGAAGGCATCTCCTCTTTCGTCTTCGTCTATCGGTAACTTTACTTTGGGCTATATTTTTATTCACCACATGATATGTGTTTTTCTTGGAGCATCTCGCATGATTTAAGTCTTTGCTTTTTAGTTTTCCACAATCATCCTTGTTGTACACACCTTTTGAGAGAGACACGCAAGAATCATGATTTATAAGAATACTCTTTGTGCTTCACTTATATCTTTTGAGCTAGGCAATTTTGCTCTAGTACTTCACTTATATCTTTGTAGAGCATGGTGATGGTTTTATTTTATAGAAATTGATGAACTCTCATGCTTCACTTATATTATTTTGATATTCCTTAAACAACATGGTAATTTGCTTTGGTTATAAATTTAGTCCTAGTATGATAGCCATCCTAGAGGGATATAATAAAAACTTCCATATAAAGTGCATTGAATACTATGAGAAGTTTGATTCCTTACTATTGTTTTGAGATATGAAGATGGTGATATTAGAGTCATGCTAGTGAGTACTTGTGAATTTGAGAAGTACATGTGTTAAAGTTTGTGATTCTCATAGCATGCACGTATGGTGACCCGTTATGTGATGAAGTCGGAGCATGATTTATTTATTTATCATCTTCCTTATGAGTGGCGGTCGGGGACAAGCGATGGTATTTTCCTACCAATGTATCCCCCTAGGAGCATGCGTAGTACTTTGTTTCGATAACTAATAGATTTTTGCAATAAGTATATGAGTTCTTTATGACTAATGTTGAGTCCATGGATTATACGCACTCTCACCCTTCCATCATTGCGCCTCTCTTGTGCCACGCAACTTTCGCCGGCACCATAAACCCACCATATACCATCCTCAAAACAGCCACCATACCTACCTATTATGGCATTTCCGTAGCCATTCTGAGATATATTGCCATGCAACTTTCCACCATTCCGTTTATTATGACACGTTCCATCATTGTCATATTGCTTTGCATGATCATGTAGTTAACATCGTATTTGTGGCAAAGCCACCATATATAATTCTTTCATACATGTCACTCTTGATTCATTGCACATCCCGGTACGCCGCCGGAGGCATTCATATAGAATCATATTTTGTTCTAAGTGTCAAGTTGTAATTCTTGAGTTGTAAGCAAATAAAAGTGTGATGATCTTCATTACTAGAGCATTGTCCCATGTGAGGAAAGGATGATGAAGATTGTATTCCCCCACAAGTCAGGAGGAGACTCCAGACGAAAAAATAGGCCAAAAAAATAGAGAAGGCCCTAATAAAAAAATGAGAGAAAAGAGAGAAGGGGCAATGTTACTATCCTTTTACCACACTTGTGCTTCAAATTAGCACCATGATCTTCATGATAGAGAGTTTCCTATATTGTCACTTTCATATACTAATGGGAATTTTACATTATAGAACTTGGCTTGTATATTCCAATGATGGGCTTGCTCAAATTGCCCTAGGTCTTTGTGAGCAGGCAAGTTGGATGCACACCCACTAAGTTTCTTTTTGAGCTTTCATAAAATTATAGCTCTAGTGCATCCATTGCATCTAAATCCCTACTCACTCACATTGGTATCTATTGATGAGCATCTCCATAGCCCATTGACATGCCTAGTTGATGTGAGAGTATCTCCTTCTTTGTCTTCTCTACAACCACCCTCTATTCCACCTATAGTGCTATGTCCATGGCTCACGCTCACATATTGCATGAAAGTTCAAAAAGTTTGAGAACATCAAAAGTATGAAACAATTGCTTGGATTGTCATCGGGGTTGTGCATGATTTAAATATTTTGTGTGATGAAGATGGAGCATAGCCAGACTATATGATTTTTTAGGGATAACTTTCTTTGGACATGTTATTTTGAGAAGACATGATTGCTTTATTAGTATGCTTGAAGTATTATTGTTTTTATGTCAATATTAAACTTATGCTTTGAGTCTTATGGATCTGAACATTCACGCCGCAATAAAGAAAATTAAATGGATAAATATGTTAGGTAGCATTCCACATCAAAAAATATGTTTTTCTTATTTATCTACTCGAGGATGAGGCGGAATTAAGCTTGGGGATGCTTGATACGTTTCCAATGTTTCTATAATTATTTATTGTTCCATGATATTATATTATCTGTTTTGGATGTTTTATATGCATTAATATGCTATTTTATATTATTTTTGGGACTAACCTATTAACCTAGAGCCCAGTGCCAGTTCCTATTTTTTTTCCTATTTTCGAGTTTCACGGGAAAGGAATACCAAACGGAGTCCAAACAGAATAAGACCTTCACGATGATTTTTCTTGGACTAGAAGACAACCAGGAGACTTGGAGATGAAGTCCGAGGAGCCACGAGGCGGCCACAAGGACGGAGGGCACGCCTAGGGGGGGTAGGGCATGCTCCCCACCCTTCTGGGGCCCTCGTGCACCTCCTTGCCTAATCTTTGCGCCTATATATTCCCATATATCCCCAAACCAACAAAGAAAGCCACAAAAACACTTTTCCACTGCCGCAACCTTTTGTACCTATGAGATCCCATCTAGGGGCCTTTTCCGGTGTCTTGTTGGAGGGGGATTCTATCATGGAGGGCTTCTACATCAACTCTATTGCCCTTTCGATTAAGCGTGAGTAGTTTACCACAGACCTACGGGTCCATAGCTAGTAGCTAGATGGCTTCTTGTCTCTCTTTGATTCTCAATACCATGTTCTCTTCGATGTTCTAGGAGATCTATTCGATGTAATACTTTTTTGCGGTGTGTTTGCCGAGATCTGATGAATTGTGGATTTATGATCATCTTATCTATGAATATTATTTGGATCTTCTCTAAATTCTTTTATGAATGGTTTGATATCTTTGTAAATCTCTTCGAACTATTGGTTTAGTTTGGCCAACTAGATTGGTTTTTCTTGCAATGGGAGAAGTGCTTAGCATTGGGTTCAATCTTGCGGTGTCCTTTCCCAGAGATAGTAGGGGCAGCAAGACACGTATTCTATTGTTGCCATCGAGGATAAAAAGATGGGGTTTTCATAATATTGCTTGATTTAATTACTCTACATCATGTCATCTTACTTAATGCATTACTCCGTTCTTTATGAACTTAATACTCTAGATACATGTTGGATAGCAGTCGATGTATGGAGTAATAGTAGTAGATGCAGAATCGTTTCGATCTACTTGGCACAGATGTGATGCCTATATTCATGGATCATTGCTGTAGATATCGTCATAAATTTGCACTTTTCTATCAATTGCTCGGTAGTAATTTGTTCACCCACCGTAATATTTTCTATCTTGAGACAAGCCTCTAGTGAAACCTATGGCCCTCGGGTCTATTTTCCATCATATAAGTTTCCGATCTACTCTTTTTGCAATCTTTTACTTTCCGATCTATAAACCAAAATACAAAAATTATTTACTTTACCGTTTATCTATCCCAATCAGATCTCACTTTAGCGAGTAACCGTGAAGGGATTGACAACCCCTTTATCGCGTTGGGTGCAAGTTGTTTGATTGTTTGTGCAGGTATTCGGTGACTTGAGCGTTGTCTCCTACTTGATTGATACCTTGGTTCTCAAACTGAGGGAAATACTTAACCTACTTTGCTGCATCACCCTTTCCACTTCAACGGAAAAACCAACGCAAGCTCAAGAAGTAGCAAAGCACTGAAATTATAAGTAGCGAGTAGTTGGATAGCAAGATAATTTGTAACGAGCAAGTAACGGTAATAGTAAAAAAAGTGCAGCAAGGTAGCCCAATCCTTTTGAGGCAAAGGACAGGCCAAAATGGTCTCTTATGATAAGCAAAGCGTTCTTGAGGGTACACGGGAATTTTATCTAGCACTTTCATCATGTTGGTTTGATTTGTGTTCACTACTTTGATAATTTGATATGTGGGTGGACCGGTGCTTAGGTGCTGTTCTTACTTGAACAAGCGTCCTACTTATGATAAGCAAGCATCCGCAACTACGAGTAAAGTATTAAGAATAAATTCTAACCATAGCATTAAATTTTTGGATCCAAATCAGTCCCTTACGGAATAGCGCATAAACTAGGGTCTAAGCTTCTGTCACTCTCGCAACTCATCATCCAATAACTATTCCACAATGCATTCCCTAGGACCAAATATGGTGAAGTGTCATGTAGTCGATGTTCACATGACACCACTAAGGGAATCACAACATACATATTATCGAAATATCAAACACATATCAAGTTCACATGATTACTTGCAACATGATTTCTCCCGTGACCTCAAGAACAAAAGTAACTACTCACATGCTCAAGATCAGAGGGGTATTAAATAGCATAATGGATCTGAACATATAATCTTCCACCAAATAAACCATATAGTAATCAACAACAAGATGTAATCAACACTACTAGTCACCCACGAACACCAATATATAGTTCCAGTACAAAGATTGAACACAAGAGATGAATTAGGGTTTGAGAGGAGATGGTGTTGTTGAAGATGTTGATGGAGATTGCCCTCCCCAAGATGGGAGAGTTGTTGGTGATGATGATGACGATGATGATTTCCCACTTTGGAGGGAAGTTCCCCCGGCAGAATCGCTCCGCCGAAGGGCAAAAGTACTCCTGCCCAAGGTCCGCCTCGAGACGGCAGCGCTCCGTCCTGAAAGTCCGCCCCCCTTAATTTTTCTAGGTCAAAATGACTTATATACCAGAAGATGGGCACCGAAGGTGGGCTCGGCTGAGCAGAACCCACCAGGGCGCCTGGGGGGCCTGTTGCACCCTGATGTCTTGTGCTCACCAGGTAGCCCCCTTCCAGTAGTTATTTGCTCCAGTAATTCTTATTTATTCCATAAAAATTCTTCGTGAAGTTTCAGCTCATTTGGAGTTGTGCAGAATAGGTGGCCTGACATAGCTTTTTCAGGTCCAGGTTCCAGCTGCCAGAATTCTCCCTCTTTGTGTGAACCTTGCATATTATGGGAGAAAAGGCATTAGAATTACTCCAAAAAGCATTATTATGCATAAAAACATTATAAATAACAGTAGGTAAACATGATGCAAAATGGACGTATCAACTCCCCCAAGCTTAGACCCCGCTAGTCCTCAAGCGAAAACCGAAATCGAAAAACATGTGCACATGCTTATAGAGAGAGGTGTCGATGGAAACAAAATACGAACATAGAAGCATTATGTAAATTATTATAACAGCAACAAACTTTAACATAAAACTTTTATCATTGACTTCTCATGAATAAGTAACAATTCATCACAACATCAAAGTATAAAGCATAAGCTCCAATGGAAACCAACAAACTATGGTCTCAGTCAACTTTGCAACTACAATTCATCATCTTTTCAGGAAGGGTCACATATCGGAGCCTTTAGGAAAGTCCACATACTCAACCATCATATAGTCTTCTATGATTGCTAACACTCACCACATACACATGAGCAAAATGTTTCAACCAGACACATAGAAAGATAGGGGCTTATAATTTCGCCTCCCAACGTATTCACCTCAAGGGTGATGTCAACAATAATAACGCATGCTATCCATATCCAACTGGATATATGTGCCTAGATTTTTCCTCACCACATGATGCTTGCCAAAAGAGAAAAATATAAAGGAATGGAGAGAAAAAATTTGACTCTTACATGAAAGTAAATACATAAAATTAAAAGATAGGCCCTTCGCAGAGGGAAGCAGAGGTTGCCATGTGCTTTTTGTTTGTATGCTCAATCCCTTAGTGCAAAAGAACGTCACGTTATATTGCCCCTTATGATAGCAACCTTTATTATGCAGTCTGTCGCTTTTATTCTTTGCCATCACAAGTTCGTACAACGCTCAATTTTCTCTTACACTAAATGATCTAACACTTTTAGAAGCAGTTTTTATTGCCTTATTGCGCCGATGACAACTTACTTGAAGTGTCTTACTCAATCCTTAGGAAAGGTGTGGTGGAGACATGAAAATAAGATGTGTCTCTAAGGGTTTTTGAATGCACAAGCAGTATCTCTACTTGGTGCCGAATTTTTGGCTAGCAAATATGGGGGGCAAGCACCACAAGTTGAAGGATCTATGACCATATAATTTCTATGTAAATATGAACAAACATAAATCGTTACGTTGTCTTCCTTGTCCAACGTCAATAATTTTGGCATATAATATTTTGATGGGGGCTCGAAATCACAAAAGATTTCCAAGATAGTGTATTTGCATGCGAATCTTCTCTTCACTTATTAATTCTTTCATGAATTGCATCATTAACCAATGCTATGTTTGTCAATCTCCAACAAAATTTTCTACTTGTACTTTTCCTTATGTGATGTCATTACTTACCATAAGATTAGCATATGATATTTTTAATTTACTTCCTTTCTTTTTATTGAACATGAAAGTAAAGGAACCAAAACTCAAACTAAACTTTATTATATATCTCGCATACGATTACAAAGATAGATAATTAAGGAAACACTCAAAAAGAAAGGATCAAACTAAACTTCTATTCATTTAAAGTGTTCGACGAGTAATTATACATTTCTAATAAAGAAATAACTTTTTTTAGATTTTCCATGCAGGTATTATATTTGCAAGACATGTCCGGATTGTTCATTTTGGAACACATCATTTAAGATCATGAACGTAAACAATACTAGTTCATAATGCATGTACTATGCATATACGTATTCGGGTATTGACGGCCGGCCGGCGAGCTCGCGCATACGTACCTAAATAAAAACACACACACACACGCACACAAAAAGATTCATACATGTGCTTGCACGTGAGATTCAAGCCCTTGCTCATTAGATGTGCATGTACATGCATGAAGTGGTTTAGCTATCCATGCACGCACGTATACGCGCAAGAGCTGCCATTTGATCTTCTAGATTGACACCTATACACCAGAACGCAGGCAGCCGGGGGCAAGAGCTAGCTAGTGGAGGGCACCCATGGAGCAAACCCATGAGAGAAACTCACGCATCGCACCACATCCACGGCACGCATAAACATCCAGATACTACATCCAGCCATCACGGTCCCAGAACTCACGTAGAAAGAAGAAGTAGAAGGAGAGAAGAGAGATGGGCCTCGACATCTCGTCACAACAACACCGACGATCATCCGTACAAGAAGCAGGCGCCTCGGCAGCAACATGAACACCAAGTCGATCTTCCCGAATGGTAAAGTTATCATCTAATCACTCCTTCATCCTTTATTATTGCATGCATGCACAACACATGGTGGAGCTCGCGATCATGCAACACTTCGTTGGCGTTATCATCATCTTCATCAAGCTAACCAAGATAATCGAGGCTACTCCTGGACTTCACCAAGGCGTGGAAGATGATGGCGTGTCGATGGGGCTGCCGGCGCGTAGCCCGTTGGACTCCTTTGTGGTGGCTGCCTTTGGTGATGATGAGGCCGATGACGTCTACTTCGTCAAGCTGGAGCCCCGGAGGCACGGAGCTCACAGGGATTCCGTCGTGTGCCGTGGAGGATGCCGCTGCCATGCCACAGTGGATCGCGCGGAGTTCTCCAAGACGACGCCAGTGTCAACTTCGTCAAGACGACGCCATGGAGGATGAAGGTGTGGAGGCTTGGGAGGGTGCCGCCGCCGTGCCGCGGTGGATGGCGCCACGGAGTTCGCCAAGATGACGCCAATTTCAACATCATCAACCTGGTGCCGCAAGGATCATGACAGGGAGCTCGCAATAAAGACGCCCGCCATCCACTTCGTCATGCTGGAGCTAGAGGACGGAGGCGTGGCGCCCGTTGGGGATGCCACCGACGTCTACTTCGTCAGGCTGGAGCCCGGAGGCGTGGAGCTCATAGGGATTCTGCTGTGTGCCTCGGAGGAAGGCGAGATGGAGCTCTCTAGGACGACGCCCGTCTTCTTCTTCATCAAGTCGGTGCCATGGAGGATAAAGGCGTGGAGGCTTGCAATGATGGCGCCGCTGTTCCGCGATGGATAGCGGCGCGAAGCTCGCCAAGATGACACCAACGCCAATATCACCAAACCGGTGCCATGGAGGACGGAGGCGTGGAGCTCGCAAGGATGCCGCTGCTGGGCCGTGGTGGATGGCGGCGCGGAGCTCGCCAAGACGACCCTCATCGCCAACATCAACCCGGTACCGGGGAGGATGGCGTTAAGCTCGCAAGGAGGACACCACCAATGTCTACCTCGCCAAGATGGAGCCTGCGACTCGGAGCCATGAAGATGACACACGCCCTCGGTGCTGCCCTAACATGGAGCCCGCAATGCAAAGAAGATGGCGCTACACAATGACGTGGCTTCACCAACCCTTACCACTACATGCTGCTATTTGCGACATGAAGCCCGGGAAGACGAGGCGTGATGGCGAGGAGGCGACGTGACTTCACCAACACTAACTCCCGATGGCCCCGTGAGGCAGTGCCCTTGTCTTGGAGGACCGCCGTAAACATGGCGTCCAGCCGAGACGAGGCGCCAACCACACCGGCATTGCCGATACGAGCGAGCATTGGTTTTACACTAACGCTGGTCTCCACAAAAGAATAATCCCGCGAGGCAACCCCTTGCATACCCGACGAAGACGCTACATCGTCAAGAAGTCTGAGCAGAGCAGGACCCATGCAACTTCAACACCGACTACATCAACGCTGTCAAGACCGACGAGGCGCGATGGCGAGGGTGAACGTGGCCAGCACAAAGCCATGTTTTGAGTGGCACGTGTACCGACAAGGACACGGGCTTTGCCGCTGCCCACACCACACACACACCATCGTCATCATGCATGGAGAACACGAAGCGAAGACGACGAAGACGACCACACGACTTAACCGGAGGTGGAGCTTTCTGAGGCCCCGGGAACCAGAGACCGCACATCGCCATAGTCAAGCAGGTCGCGCTAGTAGGCCACGGAGCGCAACATTTTTTATGGGATCTTGTAATTTTGTTCATCCAAAGAGAAAAATGAAATACTTGTTTCCTGTATCACTTTTCTTTGTGTACTACGGTACACTGGCATGCCCGCATTTTTCTTTTTCCCCAGCGCATGAGAGAAATCCATACTCCTTCTCTTACCTTCTCTCGGAGTGCTTATAAGATTTTTCTCGTGTCAAACAAATTGGCATGCCCGGTGGGACATGGTTCTCCTCCCATCTTTGCATCGTTGTGGTCGTATGAATCGTCTTCGCTCGTCTCCCAACCTGCACAGCATGCTGCATGACAAGGCATAAGCGAGGATTTCCACTCATCAAGATCCCTTTCATGCAGGTGGACTCTCCCGCGACAGCAACTCAGAGCTGGTGATGATCCAGTTTGGATCGATGCCGCCCATGGTCGTCATCGATCTCGGCGAGAAGGTCTACATCCATCAAGCCAAGGATCCTGTGCAGTTTCAAACTATGCAGTCGAAGAAGGCGCTAAGGCGGGAGGTTGCCAAGATGAAGAAGGAGCATCACGAGCTAATGCTTGAGGCGCGCGCCCTGTTGAAGGAGTCGACAAGGGTAGATATGAAAGGAGATCGTGAGGCAGCTTTATGCCTCCGCACCAAAGCCGCCAACAGGCGGTCTAGTGCGGCGTCCCTCCACGCCTCTACGAGGACTACGCACTCGGAGCCGCTGACACCAACACCGCGGCGTAGTGAGGTTGAGCTTCTCGAGGGTTTACTGGCTATGTCACATGACTTGTGTAGGCTCATGGACAATGCTCGTTTGTCGGATAGCCCTCATCCCCTACGCAACTACAGGAGGAAGTACCGCAAGGTACAATTACTCCACCAACAGATAGCTTCTCGCATCGCTCAGAGCACGATGCCAGAGGAGGATTGGTCCCTCGGCGCCATGGACCTAGCTGATAAGGTGTTCACTTACCGAAGCATCTTAACCCCTCTATATGACTTGTTCCCTGATGATTGGGCATACGAGCCATGCAAGGTCAAGGAGCTGGTGAGACACGCCATCATGAAGGAGTTCTGGAAAAGGCGCTCACGTAAAGAGCCTGTTCTACCAGGCCCTACTGTCTCCCTCAACATTGGCGACACTCGAAGGGGTGCATGGGCGCAGTGTCTCCACAACTCGGTGGTCGGTGGAAGGTCTCTCCCCAACAAAAATAGGTTTTCTACCCTTCGGCATGAAGCACCCGCACCACGTGAGGACGACTTACGGCGAGAATTTTGCCAGCTCCAGGAGCAGATGAACAATAACCAGAGGAGGCTCCAAGATCCAACAGCGCCAAGTGCATCGTCGACTCAAGCTGCGGGAAGGATGATGCGTCAAGCCCCAAGCCATCATCCTAAACATGAGCGCCAGACTTTGGCGCCTTGGCGACAACCATCACCAACTCGACACTTCCCGCAACGGAGATATCCCAACATGCCTCCGCGTTGGAATCGATGGTCAAGACATCAAGACGATGAGAGGGACCCTGGGCCCACTCAACAATGGCAACCACGGGAACCTTTGCGAGAGACACTTCCACCACGACCTTCTTCATCTCCCAGGCGGGGACATCAAGACGATGAGAGGGACCATCGTCCCACTCAACAGTGGCAACCACGGGAGCCTTTGTGACCGACACTTCCACCACGAACTTCATCACCTCCTAGGCGGGGAGATTGGCCACAGCTGTAGGCGATGATGGACAGGACTTCATCATCCAGGAGGTGCCCTGCACCAGCACTCCTACGCACGCCAACGGTGCAAAGGGATAGTATCTTTCCAACGGAGAACCAACGTAAGCGTAAGAGGCGTCGGAGAAACCGACATGTTCTTTATAAAGAACTTGAGGACTTAGTCCTCTGACACACTCAGGTACGTTTATGACCCGGTGGTGGGGTCGTTCAAGAAAATTACAGGATCAAATTTTGCATCTCCCCCGACTTGGAGCGGCATGAGCGGTATAGCTACCTGCTCAGCCGGTTGGCGCTGAAACCACGCAAGACGTCCATGAGAAGCATTGAGCAAGGGAACAATGTGCTTCCTTCTTCATCCCTTCCCCAGAAGAATGATGAACATGTGAATGCAACTGCACTAGCACCCCACTAGAGAATCAGAAGATGCCAGCGCCGACAGCCACACTGATGGAAGGCGTTGAAGAAGCCAAGCTTATGTTCTCCTCCAACAACAAAGTAGCTTCCGAGGGTGCAGCCAACACTGCCCTCTCACAAGACACAACACTTCCCACGGAGTTTCCTGTTGTTCCCTCTGAAAGGATGGACCAAGATGGAGAAGCTCAAGCTCAGCAGGAGGCTAAAAAAGTGAAGGAATCAACTAAGAAGAACCTTGCCTTGTGCGGTACTCTTGGAGTGCAGCCAAGTGAAGGGTCAAGTAATGGATGGCGACCTCTCGCCATCACCGAGAAGTTCGACAATCCTTCTGAAGAAGAGATCGTGCCGAACCCAAAGGTGGACTTCCAGAGGACCTTCCTACCACGCCTTGGCCTTGTTCGTGGATGGCTCAGGGGTGCGGAGGGGGATGCCAAGACAAGCTCATTGACGTCGCAAGAAGCTGCAAGATCATGGGCGACGTGTCTTCCCGTGACAACAGGGAAAGGCTCATTAGGTGAGGGAGCACTTCACAAATTGAAGATATATACAAGCGACACTACACCAACATTACATCAAGGCTTCCTCAAGACCTTGAAGGACAACAACAAGTTGCAAACCGGCCAGGGGCCAATACAAGATTAAAATCCATCGCCCGTCAAGGTGTGACAGATGGGTTTCCCAGAGATGGAGAACGCCAAGACAACCTTGATGATGAAGAAGGATTCTCTGACTCATCTTCCTCGCCATCATTGGAGAGTCGTCCGCACTCCCCTCGTTACCATGAACTAGCTTCATCGGTTTTGTCAGATTACGAGGGGGGCGATGAAGACCTCCATGATACGTCTCAATGTATCTACTTCTTTTTACGCTTTTCCTCTTGTTTTGGACTCTAATTTGCATGATTTGAATGAAACCAACCCCGAACTGACGCTGTTTTCAGCAGAAACTACCATGGTGTTGTTTTTGTGCAGAAATAAATGTTCTCGGAATGCAACAAAACTTTGCGAGGACTTTTTATATCAATAATAAGAATTTCTGGAGCCAAGAGCCAGCAGAGAGGGGCCCCTGGTTGGGCACAACCCACCAGGGCGTGCCCCCCTCCTGGCGTGCCCAGGTGGGTTGTACCTGTTGGAAATATGCCCTAGAGGCAATGATAAAAGCATTCTTATTATATTTCCTTATTCATGATAATTGTCTTTATTCGTGCTATAATTGTGTTATCCGGAAATCGTAATACATGTGTGAATAACAGACAACAACGTGTCCCTAGTAAGCCTCTAGTTGACTAGCTCGTTGATCAATAGATAGTCATGGTTTCCTGACTATGGGCATTGGATGTCAATGATAACGAGATCACATTATTAGGAGAATGATGTGATGGACAAGACCCAATCCTAAACATAGCATAAGATCGCATAGTTCGTTTGCTAGAGTTTTCCAATGTCAAGTATCCTTTCCTTAGACCATGAGATCGTGTAACTCCCGGATACCGTAGGAGTGCTTTGGGTGTGCCAAACGTCACAACGTAACTGGGTGACTATAAATGTATACTACGGGTATCTCTGAAAGTGTCTATTGGGTTGACATGGATCGAGACTGGGATTTGTCACTCCGCCTGACGGAGAGGTATCACCGGGCCCTCTCGGTAATGCATCATCATAATGAGCTCAATGTGATCAAAGTGTTCGATCACGGGATCATGCGTTATGGTACGAGAAAAGTGACATGCCGGTAACGAGATTGAACGAGGTATTGGGATACCGACGATCGAATCTCGGGCAAGTAAAATACCGATTGACAAAGGGAATCGTATACGGGATTAATTGAATCCTCGACATCGTGGTTCATCCGATGAGATCATCGTGGAGCATGTGGGAGCCAACATGGGTATCCAGATCCCGCTGTTGGTTATTGCCCGAGAGCCGTCTCTGTCATGTCTGCATGTCTCCCGAACCCGTAGGGTCTACACACTTAAGGTTCGGTGACGCTAGGGTTGTGAAGATATGTATATGCAGTAACCCGAATGTTGTTCGGAGTCCCGGATGAGATCCCGGACGTCACGAGGAGTTTCGGAATGGTCCGGAGGTAAAGAATTATATATAGAAAGTGTTGTTTTGGCCATCGGGACAAGTTTTGGGGTTATCGGTATTGTACCGGGACCACCGGAGGGTCCCGGGGGGTCCACCGGGTGGGGCCACCTGCCTCGGCGGGCCACATGGGCTCTAGGGGTGCGCCTTGGCCTACATGGGCCAAGGGGAAACCCTAAAGGGGGGGGCGCCCCCCTTGCTTAGGGGGCAAGCCCCCACCCTTGGCCGCCGCCCCCCTAGGAGATTGCATTTCCTAGGGCCGGCGCCCCCCTAGGGGGCTATATATAGGGGGAGGGGAGGGGGGCAGCCGCACCCTTGCTCCTGGCGCCTCCCTCTCCCTCTCCAACATCTCCTCCTCCTCCATAGAGCTCGGCGAAGCCCTGCCGGAGTACTGCAGCTCCACCATCACCACGCCGTCGTGCTGCTGCTGGAGCCATCTTCCCCAACCTCTCCTTTGCCTTGCTGGATCAAGAAGAAGGAGACGTTACGCTGACCGTACGTGTGCTGAACGCGGAGGTGCCGTCCGTTCGGTGCTAGGATCTCTGGTGATTTGGATCACGTCGTGTACGACTACCTCATCCCCGTTCGTTGAACGCTTCCGCTCGCGATCTACAATGTGGTATGTAGATGCAATCTCTCTCCCATGACTCGTTGCTAGATGAACTCATAGATGGATCTTGGTGAAACCGTAGGAAATTTTTTGTTTTCTGCAACGTTCCCCAACAGTGGCATCATGAGCTAGGTCTATGCGTAGTTCTTCTTGCGCGAGTAGAACACAATTTGTTGTGGGCGTAGATTTATCAACTTTTCTTGCCGCTACTAGTCTTATCTTGCTTCAGCGGTATTGTGGGATGAAGCGGCCCAGACCAACCTTACACGTACTCTTACGTGAGACCGGTTCCACCGACTAACATGCACTAGTTGCATAAGGTGGCTGGCGGGTGTGTGTCTCTCCCACTTTTGTTGGAGCGGATTCGATGAAAAGGGTCCTTATGAAGGGTAAATAGAAGTTGACAAATCATGTTGTGGCTTTCACGTAGGTAAGAAAACGTTCTTGCTAGAACCCTAATTCAGCCACGTAAAACTTGCAACAACAATTAGAGGACGTCTAACTTGTTTTTGCAGCAAGTGCTTTGTGATATGATATGGCCAAAGTTGTGATGAATGATGAATGATCTATATGTGATGTATGAGATGTTCATGCTATTGTAATAGGAATCACGACTTGCATGTCGATGAGTATGACAACCGGCAGGAGCCATAGGAGTTGTCTTTGTTTTTGTATGACCTGCGTGTCATTGAGAAACGCCATGTAAATTACTTTACTTTATTGCTAAACGCGTTAGCCATAGTAGTAGAAGTAATAGTTGGCGAGCAACTTCATGGAGACACGATGATGGAGATCATGGTGTCAAGACGGTGACAAGATGATCATGGAGCCCCAAGATGGAGATCAAAGGAGCTATGTGATATTGGCCATATCATGTCACGTTTATTATTTGATTGCATGTGATGTTTATCATGTTTTGCATCTTGTTTACTTAGAACGACGGTAGTAAATAAGATGATCCCTCATAATAATTTCAAGAAGTGTTCCCCCTAACTGTGCACCGTTGCGACAGTTCGTTGTTTCGAAGCACCACGTGATGATCGGGTGTGATAGATTCTAACGTTCACATACAACGGGTGTAAGACAGATTTACACATGCAAACACTTAGGTTGACTTGACGAGCCTAGCATGTACAGACATGGCCTCGGAACACAGAAGACCGAAAGGTCGAGCATGAGTCGTATAGAAGATACGATCAACATGAAGATGTTCACCAATGTTGACTAGTCCGTCTCACGTGATGATCGGACACGGCCTAGTTGACTTGGATCATGTAATACTTAGATGACTAGAAGAGGGATGTCTATCTAAGTGGGAGTTCATTAAATAATTTGATTAAATGAACTTTATTATCATGAACTTAGTCTAAAATATTTACAATATGTCTTGTAGATCAAATGGCCAACGTAGTCCTCAACTTCAACGCGTTCCTAGAGAAAACCAAGCTGAAAGACGATGGCAACAACTATACGGACTGGGTCCGGAACCTGAGGATCATCCTCATAGCTGCCAAGAAAGATTATGTCCTACGAGCACCGCTGGGTGACGCACCTGTCCTCCCTGCAGAACAAGACGTTATGAACGCTTGGCAGTCACGTTCCGATGATTACTCCCTCGTTCAGTGCGGCATGCTTTACAGCTTAGAGCCGGGGCTCCAAAAGCGTTTTGAGAGACATGGAGCATATGAGATGTTCGAAGAGCTGAAAATGGTTTTCCAAGCTCATGCCCGAGTCGAGAGATATGAAGTCTCCGATAAATTCTTTAGCTGTAAGATGGAGGAAAATAGCTCTGTCAGTGAACATATACTCAAGATGTCTGGGTCGCACAACCGCTTGACTCAACTGGAAGTTAATCTCCCGGATGAAGCGGTCATTGACAGAATCCTCCAGTCGCTTCCACCTAGCTACAAGAGCTTTGTGATGAACTACAACATGCAGGGGATGGTAAAGACCATTCCTGAGGTATATGCTATGCTGAAATCAGCAGAGGTAGAAATCAAGAAGGAGCATCAAGTGTTGATGGTGAATAAAACCACTAAGTTCAAGAAGGTCAAGGGTAAAAAGAACTTCAAGAAGGACGGCAAGGAAGTTGCCGCGCCCGGTAAGCAAGTTGCCGGGAAGAAGCCAAAGAATGGACCCAAGCCCGAGACTGAGTGTTTTTATTGCAAGGGAAGTGGTCACTGGAAGCGGAACTGCCCCAAATACCTAGCGGACAAGAAGGCCGGCAAAACAAAAGGTATATGTGATATACATGTAATTGATGTGTACCTTACCAATACTCGTAGTAGCTCTTGGGTATTTGATACCGGTGCAGTTGCTCACATTTGTAACTCAAAGCAGGAGCTGCGGAATAAACAGAGACTGGCGAAGGACGAGGTGACGATGCGCGTCGGGAATGGTTCCAAGGTCGATGTGATCGCCGTCGGCACGCTACCTCTACATTTACCTACGGGATTAGTTTTAAACCTCAATAATTGTTATTTAGTGCCAAGTTTGAGCATGAACATTGTGTCTGGATCTCGTTTAATTCGAGATGGCTACTCATTTAAATCCGAGAATAATGGTTGTTCTATTTATATGAGAGATATGTTTTATGGTCATGCTCCGATGGTTAATGGTTTATTTCTAATGAATCTCGTACGTGATGATACATATATTCATAGTGTGAATACCAAAAGAGTTAAAGTTGATAACAATAGTCTCACATATTTGTGGCACTGCCGCCTTGGTCACATAGGTGTCAAACGCATGAAGAAGCTCCATGCAGATGGACTTTTAGAGTCTCTTGATTATGAATCATTTGACACGTGCGAACCATGCCTCATGGGTAAAATGACCAAGACTCCGTTCTCAGGAACAATGGGGCGAGCAACCAACTTATTGGAAATCATACATACCGATGTGTGTGGTCCAATGAGTGTTGAGGCTCGCGGTGGCTATCGTTATGTTCTCACCCTCACTGATGACTTGAGTAGATATGGGTATATCTACTTAATGAAACACAAGTCTGAGACCTTTGAAAAGTTCAAGGAATTTCAGAGTGAGGTTGAAAATCAACGTGATAGAAAGATCAAGTTTCTACGATCAGATCGTGGAGGAGAATACTTGAGTCACGAATTAGGCACACACTTAAGAAAATGTGGAATAGTTTCACAACTCACGCCGCCTGGAACACCTCAGCGTAATGGTGTGTCCGAACGTCGTAATCGCACTCTATTAGATATGGTACGATCTATGATGTCTCTTACCGATTTACCGCTATCTTTTTGGGGCTATGCTTTAGAGACTGCCGTATTCACTTTAAATAGGGCTCCGTCGAAATCCGTTGAGACGACACCATATGAATTATGGTTTGGGATGAAACCTAAGCTGTCGTTTCCAAAAGTTTGGGGATGCGATGCTTATGTCAAGAAACTTCAACCTGAAAAGCTCGAACCCAAGTCGGAAAAATGCGTCTTCATAGGATACCCTAAAGAAACTATTGGGTATACCTTCTACCTCAGATCCGAAGGCAAGATCTTTGTTGCCAAGAATGGATCCTTTCTAGAGAAAGAGTTTCTCTCGAAAGAAGTAAGTGGGAGGAAAGTAGAACTTGATGAAGTGTTACCTCTTGAACCGGAAAATGGCAAAACTCAAGAAAACGTTCCTGAGGTGCCTGCACCGACTAGAGAGGAAATTAATGATGATGATCAAGATACTTCTAATCAAGCTCCTACTAAAATTCGAAGGTCCACAAGGACACGTTCCGCACCAGAGTGGTACGGCAACCCTGTCTTGGAAATCATGTTGTTAGACAACGGTGAGCCTTCGAACTATGAGGAAGCAATGGCGGGCCCGGATTCCGACAAATGGCTAGAAGCCATGAAATCCGAGATAGGATCCATGTATGAAAACGAAGTATGGACTTTGACTGACTTGCCCGTAGAGCGTCGAGCCATAGAAAATAAATGGATCTTTAAGAAGAAGACAGACGCGGATGGTAATGTGACCATCTATAAAGCTCGGCTTGTCGCTAAGGGTTATCGACAAGTTCAAGGAATTGACTACGATGAGACTTTCTCACCGGTAGCGAAGCTGAAGTCCGTCCGAATCATGTTAGCAATTGCCGCATTCTACGATTATGAAATATGGCAAATGGACGTCAAAACGGCATTCCTTAATGGTTTCCTTAAGGAAGAATTGTATATGATGCAGCCGGAAGGTTTTGTCGATCCTAAGAATGCTGACAAGGTGTGCAAGCTCCAACGCTCGATTTATGGGCTGGTGCAAGCATCTCGGAGTTGGAACATTCGCTTTGATGAGATGATCAAAGCGTTTGGATTTACGCAGACTTATGGAGAAGCTTGCGTTTACAAGAAAGTGAGTGGGAGCTCTGTAGCATTTCTCATATTATATGTAGATGACATACTTTTGATGGGAAATGATATAGAACTCTTGGACAGCATTAAGGCTTACTTGAATAAGAGTTTTTCAATGAAGGACCTTGGAGAAGCTGCTTATATATTAGGCATCAAGATCTATAGAGATAGATCGAGATGCCTCATAGGTCTTTCACAAAGCACATACCTTGATAAGATATTGAAGAAGTTCAATATGGATCAATCTAAGAAGGGGTTCTTACCTGTGTTACAAGGTGTGAAATTGAGCTCAGCTCAATGTCCGACCACGGCAGAAGATATAGAAGAGATGAGTGTCATCCCCTATGCCTCAGCCATAGGTTTTATTATGTATGCCATGTTGTGTACCAGACCTGATGTAAACCTTGCCGTAAGTTTGGTAGGAAGGTACCAAAGTAATCCCGGCAAGGAACACTGGACAGCGGTCAAGAATATCCTGAAGTACCTGAAAAGGACTAAGGAAATGTTTCTCGTTTATGGAGGTGACGAAGAGCTCGTCGTAAAGGGTTACGTCGATGCTAGCTTCGACACAGATCTGGATGACTCTAAGTCACAAACCGGATACGTGTATATTTTGAATGGTGGGGCAGTAAGCTGGTGCATTTGCAAGCAAAGCGTCGTGGCAGGATCTACATGTGAAGCGGAGTACATGGCAGCCTCGGAGGCAGCACATGAAGAAATTTGGGTGAAGGAGTTCATCACCGACCTCGAAGTCATACCCAATGTGTCGGGGCCAATCAAACTCTTCTGTGACAACACTGGAGCTATTGCACTTGCCAAGGAGCCCAGGTTTCACAAGAAGACCAGGCACATCATACGTCGCTTCAAATCCATTCGTGAAAATGTTCAAGATGAAGACATAGAAATTTGTAAAGTGCACACAGATCTGAATGTCGCAGATCCGTTGACTAAACCTCTCCCTAAGGCAAAACATGATCAGCACCAGAACTCTATGGGTGTTCGATTCATCACAATGTAACTAGATTATTGACTCTAGTGCAAGTGGGAGACTGTTAGAAATATGCCCTAGAGGCAATGATAAAAGCATTATTATTATATTTCCTTATTCATGATAATTGTCTTTATTCGTGCTATAATTGTGTTATCCGGAAATCGTAATACATGTGTGAATAACAGACAACAACGTGTCCCTAGTAAGCCTCTAGTTGACTAGCTCATTGATCAATAGATAGTCATGGTTTCCTGACTATGGGCATTGGATGTCAATGATAACGAGATCACATCATTAGGAGAATGATGTGATGGACAAGACCCAATCCTAAACATAGCATAAGATCACATAGTTCGTTTGCTAGAGTTTTCCAATGTCAAGTATCCTTTCCTTAGACCATGAGATCGTGTAACTCCCGGATACCGTAGGAGTGCTTTGGGTGTGCCAAACGTCACAACGTAACTGGGTGACTATAAAGGTATACTACGGGTATCTCTGAAAGTGTCTGTTGGGTTGACACGGATCGAGACTGGGATTTGTCACTCCGCTTGACGGAGAGGTATCACCGGGCCCTCTCGGTAATGCATCATCATAATGAGCTCAATGTGATCAAAGTGTTTGATCACGGTATCATGCGTTACGGTACGAGAAAAGTGACTTGCCGGTAACGAGATTGAACGAAGTATTGGGATACCGACGATCGAGTCTCGAGCAAGTAAAATACCGATTGACAAAGGGAATCGTATACGGGATTAATTGAATCCTCGACATTGTGGTTCATCCGATGAGATCATCGTGGAGCATGTGGGAGCCAACATGGGTATCCAGATCCCGCTGTTGGTTATTGCCCGAGAGCCGTCTCGGTCATGTCTGCATGTCTCCCGAACCCGTAGGGTCTACACACTTAAGGTTCGGTGACGCTAGGGTTGTGAAGATATGTATATGCAGTAACCCGAATGTTGTTCGGAGTCCCGGATGAGATCCCGGACGTCACGAGGAGTTTCGGAATGGTTCGGAGGTAAAGAATTATATATAGAAAGTGTTGTTTTGGCCATCGGGACAAGTTTCGGGGTTATCGGTATTGTACCGGGACCACCGGAGGGTCCCGAGGGGTCCACCGGGTGGGGCCACCTGCCTCGGGGGGCCACATGGGCTCTAGGGGTGCGCCTTGGCCTACATGGGTCAAGGGGAACCAGCCCCTAGAGGCCCATGCGCCTAGGGTGGGGGAAACCCTAAAGGGGGGCGCCCCCCTTGCTTGGGGGGCAAGCCCCACCCCTTGGCCGCCGCCCCCTAGGAGATTGCATCTCCTAGGGCCGGCGCCACCCCTAGGGGGCTATATATAGGGGGGAGGGGAGGGGGCAGCCACACCCTTGCTCCTGGCGCCTCCCTCTCCCTCTCCAACATCTCCTCCTCCTCCGTAGAGCTCGGCGAAGCCCTGCCAGAGTACTGCAGCTCCACCATCACCACGCCATCGTGCTGCTGCTAGAGCCATCTTCCCCAACCTCTCCTTTGCCTTGCTGGATCAAGAAGAAGGAGACGTTACGCTGACCGTACGTGTGTTGACCCGGAGGTGCCGTCCGTTCGGTGCTAGGATCTCCGGTGATTTGGATCACGTCGTGTACGACTACCTCATCCCCGTTCGTTGAACGCTTCCGCTCGCGATCTACAATGTGGTATGTAGATGCAATCTCTCTCCCATGAATCGTTGCTAGATGAACTCATAGATGGATCTTGGTGAAACCGTAGGAAAATTTTTGTTTTCTGCAACGTTCCCCAACAGTACCCACCTGGTGGGCCCGCTGACGACCTCCCTGATACTATAAAATCACATTATTTCAGAAAAATTAAGGAGAAAGAATTATCACGATCCACGAGACGGAGCCGCCGCCAAGCCCTGTTCTTCCTCGGAAGGGCAGATCTAGAGTCCGTTTGGGGCCCCGGAGAGGGGGATCTTCGTTCTTTGTCATCACCAACCCTTCTCCATCGCCAATTCCATGATGCTCCCCACCGGGAGTGAGTAATTCCTTCACAGGCTCACTGGTCGGTGATGAGTTGTATGGGATTCATCATGTAATCGAGTTGGTTTTGTTAGGGCTTGATCCTTAGTATCCACTATGTTCTTAGATTGATGTTGCTATGACTTTGCTATGCTTAATGCTTGTCACTTTGGGCCTGGGTGCCATGAACTCAAAATAAACTGTTTATGAATTCAACATTATATCCATGTTTTAGATCCGATATTGCAAGTTGTAGTCACCTATTATGGTTATGATCCGACAACCTCGGAGTGACAATAACTGGGCCCACTCTCGGCGATGACCGTAGTTTGAGGAGTTTATGTATTCACTATGTGTTAATGTTTTGTTCCGGTTCTCTACTAAGAGGAGGCCTTAATATCCCTTAGTTTCCAATATGGACCCCGCTGCCACGGGAGGGTAGGACAAAAGATGTCATGCAAGTTATTTTACTAAAGCACATATGACTATTTACGGAATACATGCCTACATTATATCGATGAACTGGAGCTAGTGTCGTATCGCCCTAGGTTATAATTGTCACACGATGAATATCATCCAACAAGTCATCGATCCAATGCCTACGAATTTATCCTTATTGATCTTGCTGCGTTACTACTGCTATCATCACTATTACACTTGCGACAAAATTACTGCTATCACTGTTACTGTTACTATTGCTGTTGTCACTACTATCAAAACTATCATACTACTTTGCTACTGATCACTTTGCTATAGATAATTAATCTCCAGATGTGGTTGAATTGACAACTCAGCTGCTAATACCTTCAAATATTCTTTGGCTCCCCTTGTGTCGAATCTATAAATTTGGGTTAAATACTTTACCCTCGAAAACGGTTACGATCCCCTATACTTGTGGGTTATCAAGACCTTTTTCTGGCGCCGTTGCCGGGGAGCATAGTGATACGTCTCCAACGTATCTATAATTTTTGATTGTTCCATGCTATTATATTATCTGTCTTGGATGTTTAATGGGCTTTAATAAACTCTTTTATATTATTTTTTGGACTAACCTATTAACCGAAGGCCCAGTTTAAATTTTGTTTTTTTCCTATTTCAGTGTTTCCAGAAAAGGAATATCAAACGGAAAGAAACCTTCGCGAGGATCTTTCTTGGAACAAACGCAATCCAGGAGACTTGGAGTGGAAATCAGAGACGCAACGAGGTGGCCATGAGGCAGGAGGGCGCTCCCAGGGGGGTAGGCGCGCCCCCACCCTTGTGGGCCCCTCGTAGCTCCACCGACCTACTTCTTTCGCCTATATATACTCTTATACCCTGAAAACATCTAGGGGAACCACGAAACCACTTTTCCAACGTCGCAACCTTATGTACCCGTGAGATCCCATCTTGGGGCCTTTTCCGGCGATCTACTGGAGGGGGATTCGATCATGGAGGGCTTCTACATCAACACCATAGCCTCTCCGATGATGTGTGAGTAGTTTACCACAGACCTTCGGGTCCATAGTTATTAGCTAGATGGCTTCTTCTCTCTCCTTGGTTCTCAATACAAAGTTATCCCCGATGTTCTTGGAGATCTATTCGATGTAATACTCTTTTGCAGTGTGTTTGCCAAGATCCGATGAATTGTGGGTTTATGAATTTGGTTATCTATGAATATTATTTGGTTCTTCTCTAAATTCTTATATGCATGATTTGATATCTTTTCAATTCTCTTCAAATTATCGGTCTAGTTTGGCCTACTAGATTGATCTTTCTTGCAATGGGAGAAGTGCTTAGCTTTGGGTTCAATCTTGCGGTGCTCGATCCCAGTGACAGAAAGGGAACCGACACGTATTGTATTGTTGCCATCGATGATAAAAAGATGGGGTTTATATCATATTGCTTGAGTTTATACCTCTACATCATATCATCTTGCCTAATGCGTTACTCCGTTCTTATGAACTTAATACTCTAGATGCATGCTGGATAGCGGTCGATGTGTGGAGTAATAGTAATAGATGCAGAATCGTTTTGGTCTACTTGACACGGACGTGATGCCTATATTAATGATCATTGCCTTAGATATCATCATAACTATGCACTTTTCTATCAATTGCTCGACAGTAATTTGTTCACCCACCATAATACATGCTATCATGAGAGAAGCCACTAGTGAAACCTATGGCCCTCGGATCTACTTTACATCATATAAGTTTCCAATCTACAATTCTAGTTTACTATTTACTTTGCAATCTTTATTTTCCAACCTATACAAAAAAATACCAAAAATATTTATCTTATTATGTTTATCAGATCTCACTTTTGCAAGTGGCCATGAAGGGATTGACAACCCCTTTATCGCGTTGGTTGCAAGGTTCTTTAATGTTTGTGCAGGTACTAGGTGACTTGCGTGTAGTCTCCTACTCGATTGATACCTTGGTTCTCAAAAACTAAGGGAAATACTTACGCTACTTTGCTGCACCACCCTTTCCTCTTCAAGGGAAAACCAACGCATGCTCAAGAGGTAGCACATAGCTATATTTGTTGAGTCACTTGGGATTATTATTATATTATCACTATGAAGAATCTAACGGATCCTAAGCCTAAGACATTGCCCTCCAGTACGAGGGGAGGTAAGAAACTGACATCCAGTCCTGCTTTAGATTCACCTTCTGTTATGAGTAAACTTGCAACACCACCACATGCTATCAATTATGATATGTCGCAAGTTATTGATGATGCTACTTCTACTATGAATGATGCTTATGATGATGCTAGTACCTTGCTTGCTAATGATGATGTGCCACTTGGTGACTTTGTTGATAAACAAATTGCTAGAGCAATACAACATGATGTTGTTGAATCTGATGATGAGCTTGAAACTGAAACTCCTGAAACACCAGCTAGAACTAGCCTTCCTAGATATGAATTGCCTAAGGTACCGGAAGGTTATGTTATGAGTGAAGAAACAACTAGAGATATTCTTGCTTGCAATGATAGCGATGATCTAGAGAAATTATTACGCAAGTTTAAAGAAAAATCTCTGAATGCTAGAATGAAATGTGATCCTAAGTTTGCTACTTCACCTATCTTTATTGATGACAAGGATTATGAATTATCTGTCAAGCCAGAGTTAATTACTTTGGTTGAATCTGATCCTTTCCATGGTTATGAAACTGAAACTGTTGTGGCACATCTTACTAAGTTGAATGATATAGCCACCCTTTTTACTCATGATGAGAAAACTCGCTATTACTTTGTTCTCAAATTGTTTCCTTTCTCATTAAAGGGTGATGCTAAAGCTTGGTACAATACTCTTGCTCCTTGTTGTGTGCGCAGTCCCCAGGATATGGTTTATTACTTCTCTCAAAAATATTTTCCTGCTCATATGAAACAAGCTGCCTCACAGGAAAAAATTAACTTTTTGCAAACTAAAGAAGAGAGTCTCCCACAAGCTTCGGGGAGGCTTTTCAAATTACTTAATGCTTTGCCTAATCATCCTCTTAAGAAAAATGAAATACTTGATATATTCTATAATGGACTAACTGATGCTTCTAGGGACATCCTAGATAGTTGTGTTGGTTGTGTTTTCAGGGAACGAACTATTGCTCAAGCTAAAGAATTATTGAATAACATATTGAAAAATTATGATGATTGGACTATCCCCGAACCACTGCCTAAACCCACTCCGAAGAAGAGGGGTATATTATATCTCAGTCCCGAAGATATGCAAGAGGCAAAGAATTCTATGAATGAAAAAGGTATTAAAGCTGAGGATGTTAAAAATCTACATCCTATTGAAGAAATACATGGGCTTAATACACCACCACTGCCTAAGGTGGTAGAGGTAAATTATCTTATGAAGTTCAATGAAAATGATAATCCTCACAATATGCATCCTAGCCAATGCCTTTATGAGTTTGAAAACTATATTAGAAAACAAGATCACTTCAATGCAAATGTTATGAAACAATTGAAATACAATTATGACATGATTGCTCGCTTGAGTGACTTGTTATTTAGAATCCCAAATGATGTTAGAGGTGTACGAGAACATGATTCTATGGTTCAAACTCAGTTAGAACAAGTTGCTAAATCACAAAGAAAATTACTTGATGAAATGAATCATAATATGCATGACTTTGCTGTTAGAGTTGCAACTAGAGGAGGTAAAATGACTCAGGAACCACTTTATCCTGAGGGACACCCAAACATAATTGAACAAGATTCACAAATAAATAACACTAGTGCACCTAGTCCTTCTAAAAAGAAAAATGATAGGACTTTGCATACTTCTAGTGAACCTGAAATAGAAAAACCTCCTGATAATGAAAATGAAATTTCTATCTCTGATGCTAAAACTCAATCTGGTAATGAACACTCACCTAGTTATAATGAAAAAGATAATGATGAGTTTCATGAAGACTCTCAACCAACCAATGAAAAAGAACCAGATAATGATGTTGATATAGAACCACCTGTTCATCTTGATAACCCACAACCTAAGAATAAAGGGTATGATAAAAGATACTTCATTGCTAGAAAACACGGTAAAGAAAGAGAACCGTGGGTTCAAAAACCTATGCCTTTTCCACCCAAGTCAACTAAAAAGAAAGATGATGAAGAATTTGAACGCTTTGCTGAAATGCCGAGGCCAGTATTTTTGCGTACTCGCTTGACTGATATGCTTAAGATGCCTCCTTATGCAAAGTATATGAAAGACATCATCACAAATAAGAGAAAAATACTGGAAGCTGAAACCTCCACTATTCTTGCTAATTATACTTTTAAAGATGGAGTACCTAAGAAACTTGGAGATCCGGGAATACCAACTATACCTTGCTCTATCAAAAATAATTATGTGAAAACTGCTTTGTGTGATTTAGGAGCTGGTGTTAGTGTCATGCCTTTCTCTTTATATAAAAGACTTGACTTGAATAAACTCACACCTACTGAAATATCTTCGCACATGGCTGACAAATCAACTGCCATACCTATCGGTGTTTGTGAAGATGTGCTCGTTGTTGTTGCTAATGTTACTATTTTGACTGACTTTGTTATACTTGAGATGCCCGAGGACGACAACATGTCGATTATCCTTGGTAGGCCCTTCTTGAATACTGCAGGGGCTGTTATTGATTGCAATAAAAGCAGGGTCAATTTTCATATCAATGGTAATGAGCATACGGTGCACTTCCGAAGAAACAATTCCAAGTGAATGGTATTAATGTTATTGAAAAATCTCCAACAATCACTATTGGAAGTTTTCAAATACCTCTACCTACTGTCAAAAAAAATATGAAATGCTTATCGTTGGGGAAATGCATATCCCCATTGAGGTAACTTAGTGATTTACGGAAGTTCTTCGGTTTCATGCTAATCGAAAGTGGTTGTTAATAAGGCCTGATCAACCTTATTAATGAATCATTTTTGAACGGTATGAAGTTAATGAATTTAGTAAGCACTACCTTTTGTCCCTACTTTTTATTCTCTGTTTTTATTAGTTAAATAAAATAAAATGCCATGTTTTTTCTGTTATCTGAATTTCCCATGCAATAAAAATGATGACCCAAAAATAGAAGTTCTCAGAATGCCCTGAAAATTTTATATAAATTTTTCCTGAATATTTAAGAACTTTTTGTGCAAATAATACTAGAGGGAGGTGCACCAGGTGGGCACAACCCACCTGGGCACGCCAGGACCCCCAAACGCACCCTGGTGGGTTGTGATCCCCACGTGGGCCCGCTCACTTATCTCTTTAGCCCACATCATCACTTACCTCCAGAAAAAATACCCATTGCTCTCTCTCCTGTGTTCTTGAGCTCAAACCCATGGATTCCGATCTCTTTGCTCGAAGCTCCGTTTCGGAAACTGTTTCGGGGGATTGTTGCTTGGTATGTAAGTCCACCATTTCTCCAATTAGTTTTTGTTTTAGTAGTTTATACTTTGAATAAATAGCTACTCTTGGTGCTGCTCTAGATGTGCTTGCATGTTAAATTCTTAGTGTTCTAAGTAGTTTGAATGCTTGCTATGGCCTCTATGTATCCCTATGAGTAGTTCTTATCAATTTTGTGAAGTTTTGTTGAGAAATTTTGTGAACTGAAAATTCAGAATTTTGTTCATAGGAAAAATTGTACACGGACATGAATATCTTCAGGAAGTTTGGTTCAAAGAAGAACTCCAAGTGTGTTATTGGGGAGTCTTCTGACAATGATCTCCACCCTCGGAGGTTAGCGGAGGTACGACCGTGCGAATGGCCGCACATCCCGTTCCTGGAAGAGGCTGGAATTCATGAGGTGTTCATGCAATTCATTGCCAATGTCGGCCTCACTGACTTCATCGCAGATGAGTGTGACCAGCACCAAATCCTCACGAACATCTTTGTTCAAAGCTTACTTTCTTGCCTAGAAATAATCCTCCT
The DNA here is from genome assembly GCA_032464435.1 of Aegilops umbellulata. Taxonomy (NCBI): domain Eukaryota; kingdom Viridiplantae; phylum Streptophyta; class Magnoliopsida; order Poales; family Poaceae; genus Aegilops; species Aegilops umbellulata. The sequence continues at coordinate 109,875,879 of CP136056.1, read as the reverse complement.
AAAGTGAGCTTTGATTTATATGCTGAAAACCATCAGATACCACTTACTGAATTTTTTGACATATGCTTGATCCCTTCTAATGGGAGCTTGGCTATGCCTAGGTCGGCCGAGTTTGAGGATTTCTATCGCACTTTGACAGTGGGTGATGAGAGAATAGTGTCAGCCATCACTACCGTTGGCTTACATTTTCCTGCTGTTCGTTACTTTGCACTTTTTATTACTAAATTCTTTCTTGCTAGGGAGAAGGTGGGTGCACTTAGTTCACCGGACCTTGATGTTCTACATCGTGCACTTGAGGGCGACAACACGTATAGCTTGGGAGCTATCGTGGCTCGTCGCCTGCACCTTAATAAATCTTAGGGTAAAATACATGGTGGGATTTTTGCTACTCGGTTGGCGGCTCACTTCGAGTTTGAGATACGCCCCCATGATTTACCTCTTACTCTAGCTTACCTAGACCGTGCAGCCATGTATCACCACCATTTTACTGATATCAAATCCCCTCACATCCCTATTCCATATAACTTGGTTTTTAGTGTGAGGACTCGTGATGTTATTCCATTGCCTGCTCCCGCTTTGTTTGATTCGGTTGCCAGGGGCGGATATAGGATTATGCCTGCAGACATCATCGCCTATCGGAATGCTTAGGCTGCTGCTAAGGCAGCACATCAAGCACCTCCGCATTGGGATGAGTGGATGCCCGCTCCTCAGGATCCCTACTACCCCACATGCTACTGATTGATTACCATCTTAGGCCAAAAGCCTAAGCTTGGGGGAGTACGTGTTCTCACCGACATTACGTTCATGTTCACTTATACTACTTGTCGGTGTTCACACTTTTTCATTGTATCATCCATGCTTAGATTTATTTTCTTGCTTTCTTCTTGTGTGTTTGAAAAGCCTTAGAAAAACAAAAATAATTAGTTGTAGTAATTTACTTTCTATGCATGCTTAGTAGTAGCACTAAAAAGAAAATCCAAAAATATTTCCTTGTTCTTCTTTTGTTTGTTGGGAGCTTTCCCGTGTAAATAGTTTTTCTTGTTTTTGCTTTTTATTTTGCTTGTTGAAGAAAACCAAAAAATCCAAAAATATTTCAGTGTGTTTCTTTGAATTTCTTTTTTTCGAGTTGTACTAAGGAGAAGACCACGACGAAATGTTGATTGGCTCTCATATGAATAATTGTTGAACTAATAAAGAGCCCATTTTACCTTGTCTTCTCCTGTTGAATAAAATGTTTGCAGATTCCAGCTTAGTCCATGGCACTCTTGCACTATTATTATTTTCACATCATTCGGTCATGCAAGTGAAAGGCAACAATGACGACATTCGATGAGCTCGCCGTGGCAAAGAGAAACTGGTATGAACTCGACTTGTTCTGTCTATGTAAATATGTTTAACCTAGTATCCAGGCTTCAGCCCATTATGATAAAACATGTTTGCAATGACAATTAGAGATTATAGTTTCTCATGCCATGCATAAGTAGCTGGGAGTTGACAATGATTTATCTTGGATATCAACATAGCGTTAAAATGATTGTGATGTAGTATGATGATATGGTATCCTCCTCTGAATGTTCGAGTGGCTTGACTTGGTACATATTCATGCATGTAGTTGAATCAAAACCAACATAGTCTCTATAATATTTATGTTCATGGTGATAATATCCTACTCATGCTAGTGTCCAATGTTACTTACGCATAATGCATGGTTTATGATCGTTGTTGCTCTCTAGCTGGCCGCTTCTCAATCTTAATTGCTAGCCTTCGCCTGTACTAAGTGGGAATTCTGCTTGTACATCAAAAACCTTGAACCCAAAGTTATTCCAGATGAGTCCACCATACCTACCTATATACGGTATTACCCTGCCGTCCTAAGTAAATTTGCATGTGCCACCTCTAAAAACTTCTAAAAAAATTATCCATTTTGTGTGCCTGGATCATTCATGGAGCGACAGGAAGTGGTCGATATCTTTCGTGCTAAGCAAGTTATCCTCAGGTCGAGTGTTTATTCACTCGCCATCGCACGAGGGAATGGGCGGTAATATGGATGCCCAGTCCCAAACTTCAAACATTAAAAAGAGTTTATCTCTGAAATAATCAAACAGAAACTCCCAACGGAGTCAAAAACTTTACTTTTATCGCTTGGGAACCGCCACTAGCGTGCTTAGCATGGTCGTGAAGTGAATAAGAAGGGTGCACGTCCCAAATATCATTTATTTCGGTTTTAAAAATTGAGCTCTGGCACCTCTGCAAATCACTGCTTCCCTCTGCGAAGGGACTATCTATTTACTTTTATGTTGAGTCACCACCTTTTAAAAACAAGCGCCAGAAACTGAGTAGAGCACAGCTGGCATGATTTATGCATTGTGTGTAGCTAATGTTGGGTGCATCATGAGTTAATCTTTTCTACCATGAATTACAATGTTTAGTCGCGGCTTGAACTTTGTAGGTGCTCTGCATTGATGTTTTGCGGTCTCAAAAAGGGCTAGTGAGATACCACTATTGTCATATTATATCATGGTTGTTTTGACAACATGTTGCTATTTGAGATATCTTATTATTGCTCGCTAGCTGATTATGTCATTGATATGAGTCATTATAATCTTTAAGAGTTATTGTTGACATGGTTAGTTATAATGTTGGCTGAAAACCTGGGTGTTGTTTAACCTTATTTATGCAAACAAGAGCAAAAGAGTTCGTAAAAGTTTTTCTTTCTTACTTTAAGTTTATCAAATGAATTGCTTGAGGACAGGCAAAGGTTTATGCTTGGGGGAGTTGATACGTCTCCAACGTATCTACTTTTTCTCACGCTTTTCTTCTTGCTTTGGACTCTAATTTGCATGATTTGAATGAAACTAACCCCAGACTGATGATGTTTTCAGCAGAACTACCAAGGTGTTGTTTTTGTGCAGAAATAGAAGTTTTTAGAATGGAACGAAACATTGCGAGGATTTTTTATATCAATAATAAGAATTTCTGGAGCCAAGGCCCACCAGAGAGGGGCCCCTGGTTGGATGAGATTCATCATGTAATCGAGTTAGTTTTGTTAGGGCTTGATCCCTAGTATCCACTATGTTCGTAGATTGATGTTGCTATGACTTTGCTATGCTTAATGCTTGTCACTTTTGGCCCGGGTGCCATGAACTCAGATCTGAACCGTTTATGAATTCATCATTATATCCATGTTTTAGATCCGATCTTGCAAGTTATAGTCACCTATTACTGTTATTATCCGACAACCCCGGAGTGACAACAACCGGGCCCACTCTCGGTGATGACCGTTGTTTGAGGAGTTCATGTATTCACTATGTGTTAATGCTTTGTTTCGGTTCTTTATTAAAAGGAGGCATTAATATCCCTTAGTCTCCAATATGGACCCCGCTACCACGGGAGGGTAGGACAAAAGATGTCATGCAAGTTCTTTTAATAAAGCACGTATGACTATTTACGGAATACATGCCTACATTATATCGATGAACTGGATCTAGTGCCGTATCGCCCTAGGTTATAACTGTCACATTATGAATATCATCCAACAGGTCACCAATCGAATGCCTACAAATTTATCCTTATTGATCTTGCTGCGTTACTATTGCTATCATCACTGTTACACTTGCTACAAAATTTCTGCTATCACTGTTACTGTTACTATTGCTGTTGTCACTACTATCAAAACTATCAAACTACTTTGCTACTGATCACTTTGCTGCAGATAATTAATCTCCAGGTGTGGTTGAATTGACAACTCAGCTGCTAATACCTTCCAATTTTCTTTGGCTCCCCTTGTATCGAATCTGTAAATTTGGGTTAAATACTTTACCCTCGAATACTGTTGTAATCCCCTATACTTGTGGGTTATCACTCCACACCACGCCCGTTCGCATGGTAAATCATGGTGATAGCCATGTGGATCAAGATCCTTCCGCCAAGCCACCCATTGATGGCACCCAGGGCCCAAGTGCTCTAAACATAGTAGAACGACAAGAAGTGTCTCTAGAAGAAGAGGCCAGAAGCCAGCGCCAAATGATTGACCAGTTGGCGTCAAAGCTTGACCAGTTCATTGATCTCATGATGAACAACCAAGGCGTTCCTCCACAAGGCGTGCTGCAGCATGTGGTGGATTCGCAAGAGGAGGAACTTCATGTGGGCCCTCCTGCTAGGGTGCCCTTAAATGATGTGCCTCAACGTGACCCCAACGCACAAGCTCGGCCTTGGGTTAGCCCTGCTGGTTCTGCCAACGCAGTACCAAGCACGGTTATGCTGAAGGACTACCCTGACATGGTCGGGGATATGGTGGACAAGAAGTTGAAGCAAATGGCGATAGATCAATCCCCTCGCACCTCCAAGAGTGAGCTGGAGAAGCCTTACGAGGCGTGGCATGACATGTGGCGTATCCTGCAGGGTGGCACCCACCAAAGTTTCGTCAATTTGATGGAACTGGTGATACAAGGGAGCACTTGGCGTACTTCGAGGCGGCATGCGGCGACACAACAAACAGCCCGTCACTCCTCCTTCGCCAATTTTCAGTGTCGTTAACCGGGCCCGCCTTCCATGGTACAGACGTTTACCGGTTGGGTTCATTGGGATTTGGGCAGCCATGAATGAGGTTTTCAAGAAGCACTTCATCGCCATGAAGAAGGACTTCTCCATTGTGAGCTGGCGCAAGTCCGACAACGATGAGATGAGTCCATTGATGACTACATCATCTGCTTCTGTAACAGTTATGTGCGTCTCGCCAGGGAGATGCACCTCGAGGATGCCATTGAGATGTGTGTCCAGGGGATGCAACATCATTGGTCACTTGAAGTCTCGACGTGAGCCTAGAACTTTTAGTTCCCTCAGCACGGCGGTAGCGGCCACGAAGCTTGAGTTTGAGAAATCACTGTAGATAATGGAGCTCTATAAGAATGCTAGCGCATTTGATCCTGCCAAGCGTTTCGCCTTGATGTCCAAGCAAATCAACAATGGTAGCAGGGTGAAGGCACCAGCCAAAACAAACACCACCAAGGTATTCTCGTCTGCACCACAAGGCCATGTGCCCATCTTGGGTGCAAGGGGCGAACAAGCCGAAGGAAGGCAATGCCCGTCGATGCAGGAACTCCTCAAGAAGCAGTACGTCTTCCATCAGGAGCTCTTCAAGGACATGTTCGACCAGTTGATGGAGCATCGAGCCTTGAACTTACCAGAGCCTCGGAGGCCTGATCAGGTGAGGATGACATATAATCCTTTATTTTGCCCATATCATAGGTATGTGGGACATGTCATTGAAGATTGTGTCGCGTTCAAAGAATGGCTCCAAAGAGCCATTAATGAGAGGAGGATCAACCTCGACCCAGAAGCTATCAACCCAGATTTCCATGCAGTAAACATGGTGAGCATGAAGTTACCGTCTCTGCCAAGTGAAGACACGGAGCTCTAAGAAACATGGGTGCCACTGGCCCAAGTTGAAGATCAGCTATCCAACCTCGTCCTCTCCAAGACGCGGGCATCTCCCTTTCGTCCGCAGGTGACCCCAACCGTTCCCGAGGAGGAGGCTTGGAGGACGGTGCGGCCGAAAGCCGTATGCAACGAGGCTTCCACCCTGACATCCTCGCTCGGTTTCACCAGAAAGTGCTCCTCCAAGAATTCTAAGACGGTTCGATCCAAGTCAACGCCGGCCTCCGCCAAGATTTCTCCCTATGTCAGAGGCAGAGGAGCCTTTTCCTCGATGGGGGCGTGTGCTACCAACCTTGGTGCAGTTCTTGCCACCCGGTTGGAGGCATGAACCGGCAAGGGAGGGGGAGCAAGTTCAAGGAGGAGCCAACTCATCCCAATCACCAAGCATAGAGACTTGCAACATCATCCATGACTACAACGACACCCCTTCCGAAGACGTGTTTACTCCTGAAGAGCAGGCAGTCCTCCACGCCGAAGAGGCCACAAAGGAAGTTCCATTGGAAGAGGTGAACATGAACCTGTGTGGGGGCAAAGTCCTACCTGAACCACTAAAGATCAAGCCGACAAGCATGCAGAAGCCAACCGCCCCAAAGGAGGCGCCTTTGCAGGTGGTGGAATATGAACACCAAGGCCAAGAGAAGATGAAGGCACGTGATGTCGACTACAACATCATCACCCACCTCAAGCGGATCCCTGCACTTTCAGTGTGCATGATGCACTCATGATGGTGCCTGACCTTCGCGAAGCCCTTATCAAGGCACTCATAGCTCCAAAACTCTACGATGTGTCCATGGAGAAACACCGTCTTTGCTCCAGCCCCTTGTTCATGAACGAGATCACGTTTGACAAGGATGATAAGCTCATAGATGATGGTGACCACAGCTGGCCATTGTATATGGAAGGTAATATTGGTGTTCTGCATCTTCGCAGGATACTCATAGACCCAGGGTCTGCCATGAACATTCTCCCTCTTCGGAGTTTGACGCGGGCAGGCTACTGACGAGATGATCTGCGGCTTGGACAACCAAGGGAAGCCTACGCTAGGTGCCATTACATTGAAGATCCAGATGTCAACTTTTAGGTTCAATGTGCGGTTCTTCGTCATCAAGGAAAATACCTCCTACTCCGCCCTTCTAGGAAGATCGTGGATCCATAAGTACCGCGTCGTTCCATCCACCCTCCATCAATGCCTGAAGTTCCTCGACACCAGCGGCACACAAAAGTACATCACCGGCAACATATCTCCTTATACTATGCAGGAGTCTCACCATGCAGATCCGAAGTACTACTTCCCCGTTGTAGACAGTGACCAGCAGTTGGGGCGCACAACACCTCCGGTGGATCTCTTGACCAAACCAAGTTTTGGGCAAGTAGCCGAGATGAAGCTCCCCATCATGTCGAGCTCACCTGCCGATGCAAAGGGATCCTCCACTTGGAGCCACAAGAGCCAAGTCCATAGGCGGTCATCTTCATCTGTCCGGTACGACTATAGCCCCTCTCCCCAATTGCAGGCAGGGAGCTCTACTTTGACCTCATTTGGAACAAGATCTTATATGCCTAGTCCGGTGACCCCATTACTGTTGAAGGCAAGGTTCCCGACGTCAACACCAATCAAGCTGAGGTCGGCTACAACAATTTCTCAAGAGGCTACCACTTCTTCATCAACTTTGGTGCACCGAGTGCCCATTTGTTTAACACTTGGAAGCTCTGCAGGTGCCCAGGAAGTCTCCGGAATGCTAACAGGTGGCAATGATGTGCCACCACCCATCACGGTATGGGCACGCAACCCCTGGAAGGAAGAGCCTGCGCCCGTACCGGTAGCCTATAGAAGAAGAATAAAAGAAGTAGAGGAAGTCACAAGGGGAGCTCAAGGTGTACAGCTCCCGTCGCTCTATGTCTCAGTGACTTCCCCATTGGAGGTTTGGGCAATCCCCAGTTTGTCCAGATCTATAGTCCAGACCATTTTCTACAAGGTCCCGTAGGTAAAACAATGTGATTTTGTATTTGAATTTCCCCAAACTTGCAATGATCAAGAGGAGGTACTATCGACAATGAAGGCAGAGCCCAAGATGGTTCGCTTGTTGGAGAAGGCTGGGATCGCTCTTGGGCGGAACAACAGGATGCCTCCACCACCCGCCATATGCGAGGAGTGGTGGAGACAAGCGGAAGATCTCATCAAGCAAAAAGGCAAAACTCAACCGAAGTTTGGCACTACTAGGGAAAACCTTATACATAGGAGCTTACTAGTAGAGCTTTTTAAAAGTCAATGCTGCTACTAATTATTAGTAGCGCTTAGCGGCAGAAAGCGCTACTACTATGCACTTACCAGTAGCGTTGTAGGTATAAAACACGCTACTACTATAATTGCCAAACTGTTGCCAGCAGGCCAGGCATAGTAGTAGCGCTCTTGTGAAAAAAGCGCTACTGCTCTTCAACGTAGCAATAGCGCTTTCCTCTGACCAGCGCTACTACTAAATTTAGCCCCCTCCTATGACCAAAGTTTAGTCCCACCTCGCTCCGTGAACAGAATTTTTATGACCTTAAATATGGTGCTTCCCAAACTATCACAACCAGTTAGTCTTCATTGAACTCTATGTGTAGGATTTGTGGCCATATGAATCTTCGCTTGTACCTGTACAGGTGAAGATTCATACTGACAATTTAGATTCTACACAAAAAGATCGATGATGACCAATGCATTTTTTAATTTGATGCCTTTTTTACACGCTAACGATCATAGCCTTAGTAGTAGCGCTGGTTACGAAAAAACGCTACTGCTATGGATCGTAGCAGTAGCGCTTGTTAGAAGCAAGCACTACTGCTATTGATCGTAGCAATAGCGCTTGTTAGAAACAAGCGCTACCACTAAAGCCCTTATCCAAAACCGCCCCGCGCGCATGCATCCCCTCACTTCCCCCCTCACACTCACATCGTACGTCGCTCCGTCGCCATCGCCGTCGCCGCCGTCCCTCCCCCTCCTCCGTCGTCATCCTCCTCCACCCCAAGGTGCCTCCCTCCTCCACCCCCAAGGTGCCTCCCTCCTCCTCTCCCTCCTCCTCCTCCCTCCTCCTCCTCCCTCTCCCCCAGTGGCGACGGCCTCCTCCTCCTCCCTCTTCCCCGGCGGCCCCCTCCTCCTCCTCCCTCTCCGGCGGCCCCCTCCTCCTCCCTCTCCGGCGGCCCCCTCCTCCTCCTCCCTCTCCGACGGCCCCCTCCTCCTCCCTCTCCGGCGGCCCCCTCCTCCTCCCTCTCCGGCGGCCCCCTCCTCCTCCTCCCTCTCCGACGGCCCCCTCCTCCTCCCCCCCTCCTACTCTCTCCTCCTCCACCTCCTCCTCCCTCCTCCTCCTTCCTCCTCCTCCTCCTCCCACCTCCACCTCCCCCTTTGTCTAAATAGAATAGGAAGTTTTTAGAATTTTTAGATTTTTTAAGTAAATGTAGGTTTTTAGTCTATTCCATTTTTAGAAAATCTGAATAAGTAATTTGAATAGAATAAAATATGAAATTGAAAGAAATTAGTAAATGTAGGTCTTTTAAATAGAATAGGAAATTTTTAGAAATTTTGAATAAGTAATTTTGAATAGAATAAAATATGAAATTGAAAAAATAGGTAAATGTAGGTCTTTTGAATAGACTAGGAATTTTTTAGAAAATTTGAATAAGTGAATTTGAAAAGAATAGGAAATTATAAGTAAATTTGAATAAGAAATTTGAAAAGAATAGGAAATTATAAGTAAACCTGAATAGAATAATTCAATGTAGCATATGGAGTTTCACTAAGTCCTAAGATGACGATAATAATGTTTTTGTTTATATTTTGTTTTTGCAGAGATCAAGGAGCCCCTGCATCATCCCCCCCCCCCCGTCGTCCCCGTCACCGACCCCCTCCGACCTCGATCGAGGTGAGACCAACCACCCCATGTTGTTAATTTAATTTAGCTATTTTAGGTGTTTAATCTTAGAATAACATAGTATGAACCCTAGTTATGATCGAAGCATGTTTAAAATGTAGGTTTTTAATTAGGTGTAGTTAATAGAATTTAGGTGTTTTAGGTGTCACATTTGTTGTTATTTTTTAGTTAAAACAATTATTCCCGCATCGACGTCGACGATGCCTATCCCGCATCCTCGTCGTCGACTCGGCGGAGGAGGCCAGCTTGATCAGAGGGGCCACGTCCGGGACTGGGCTTCGTCGGGCTGGTACTGGGAGGTGCTACCTTCCGGGGGCGCAACTTGGTGAGGAGCCAGACCGTCGTTGACCCGAACCTTCTTTTGTGGCAGTCGCGTGGGCCAGTGATGGTGCTGAGGCTTTCGGACACCGCGGAGGTGGTACGTTACCGTGTCAGGGAGGAGGACGAGCATGTCCTTCGCTACATGGTTGCATTGGAGGGCAGGTTCGACAATACCTGGGAGGTTCTTCAGGGATCTCACTGGAGCTATGATCCTGTGATGGTTCCTTCTCTTTGGGTGTCCATCGCCCGCGCCGATACCCATCGGGCGCTATGGTTCTAGCTGTATTAGCGATGCTATATATATATGATACTATTCAAGGTGTATTAGTGATAATATTCGACGATGTACGGACGCAAGAGATGATGTAGTTTTGCTTATTGAATGCATGCTAATTTGAATAATAATTTATTTTATGATTTGGTTTTGCTTATTGAATGCTCATATTATGTAGATATAAACATGTATATCTTGTGTTGCTCAAATAGGATATGTGCTTGCCCAAGTGGTCGGCCATGTTTGCTGGTTACACCTCCTATAGTGGCCTATGTTTTGCCGGAGTGTTGATTAATTTCCGTTCCGGCAAATTTCAGGCGCTCGATATGTTCCTTTTTAGCAAAGGTCATGCCATATTTTTTCGCGAATTCTGGCATGACTTGTTCTAGAATATGTAGGAAATATCGAGTGGCATGGATTTTCTATAAAAATAATTAAACGACATTTCAGGTTGACTGTAAGTCTGTCGAGGCTCCATCACCGAAGGTCGAAAAATCAGTGAGGGAGTGTATCCACCATATATGAGAGAGGACGAAGAAGCCTGACTGTTGTCGTGGGGGTCGTTTCTCCTTCTTCTCCGGGTGCTAGACCCTTGTTATGCACTAGGGGAAGGAGGAGTAACGACCATCACCGACGGTCGCAAATCTACGAGGGAGTGTATCCACCATATATGAGAGAGGACGAAGAATCCCGACTATTGTCGTGGGGGTCGTTTCTCCTTCTTCTCCTTGTGCTAGACCTTTGTTATGCACTAGGGAAAGGATGAGTAACGACCATCACCGGCGGTCGCAAATGTCAGAGAGGAATCAGTGAGGGAGAGTCTCCACCATATAGACTCGGCAGACCAATAGTCAACCCGTGATGAATAATAATGATCTAATTTAATTTTTATATTACATATATTTAATTGTACAAGTTTAATATTTGAATTATGACCGTAGGAAATGTCGTACTCGGACGACGAAAGTCTCCCGGGGGAGTGCAACTGGTGCCACGACGACCGAGGTCTGTGCGACATGCCTCACCTGGACGAAGATCGGCCCTTCAGCATTAAGGTTGAGGAGACCTTCGATGTTGAAACGGTACGCAACGATGACATGTGTTTTTTCCATAATTAAGCACGACTTCAACTATTTCAACGTGTAATTTTCATCTTTTACAATTCGACAAGCTTATCCCATGCCATGCAAGACGCCATGTCTTGGAGAGGATGGGTTTTGAAGACCATGAAAGTACGGAAACAAAGAAAATGCACCTTAGGACCAGTCATGATATGGATTTTGAAGTAAATCTGTATAATTCTGAGAGCGTAACCCATTTTGGTTGCAAAAATTGGGAAGCACTTTGCAAGATGTATGATTTTTATGAGGTTATGCTTGTCACCATGGATCTTGGTGATCCTGACATCGACCAAGACAATATGGACATTTGCGTCCTTGTTTGATACGTTTCCAATTCTACCGCTATGTGAGTTTCTCAAACATAGTTATTAACTAATTTATATTGTTCATTTCAAAATAGTTGACAGCTTATTTCCATTCACAGCTTATTTTGATTGTTCAAGCAATGTGTGGAACATGGTAGACAGAACCTACTACACCGATGGCTCTGAGTTAACTTATGAGAAGAAAAATCATCTGGTCGCATTTTGTACTGATCTTGAGAATTACAATATCTATTGTAAAACTCCTCCACATTATGGTCAATACGTGCCACTAGTGCACGTGTTGAACTACTGTAACATCCATGGGGATGCCATGGTAAGATTTTTTTAGTATTACGACATATGTGCATCTTTTGCATAAATTGTTTTAAAACTTAACTACATTGCTAACTACAAAGTTATTACTATGTTTTCAACAGAAAATCCCGAATGATTGTGTGCCTCATCTGATGTATCAGAATGGTCGCCTTGATGTTTTGAACATACGGCCAGGTCATCCTATGAATCTCACTTGTCCATATCAGATTTGTAAAATAAGTGAAGACATGAAAATCAAAGAATGGAAAAAATGTATGGATAGTCGTAAGGAGGTACTTGGAAGCAACATTGTGCGAAAGGCAAGAATTGAAGACAGGATAATCTCCATTCTCCATAATGGAGAGTCAGGGCCTATCTTGCTTTATGCTATTTTACCTAAGAGAAGGTAGTAGGTCCTAGTTAATAATACTTATGATCATGTGCTAAGAACAACTAAGTAGGATTGGTTAGATGACTATGATGATGATGTGGTATCGAGTAGAAGTTGTATGATCGATGATGATGAGTATGACTTGTTATTATGATACTAATTATGAGCTATTCATTATTATGATCGATGATGCATGATGCTAAGTTGTTATATGAGCATGATTACTTATTATATATAACGGTGGGTGAAATGAACCTGGATTAGATTCAAGTGGAGGCAACATGTGGTGCATGTCGAAAGTACTACTCTAATCCAAACTTGATCTTACAAGTAGCAGTAGCATTGTCCAAAGGAAAGTGCTACTGCTAACTAGGTATAGCAGTAGCGGTTCCTTTCTAGTGCTACTGCTACTAGTTAGTTGTAGCGCCTTAGTGGTAGCGCTGGACCCAACGCTACTGCTATGCATATTGCAAGCGCTACAACTAGGGTTTTCCCTAGTAGTGTGGGCTTGGCTACAACAACCCCGACGCCTCCAGTGATGAGGGGAAGCTCATCTCCATGCCAGCACCATGAGAACCAGAAGATAAAGGGCGACCGGTGCCAAAAGGAGACTTCTACAACACTGGCATGGCTTTTGGGTCGAAGAATGCAGGTGCAACATACCAGCATGCCATGGCATGCGTCCTTGGCGATCCGATACACCATACGATGGAATGCGCGCCTACAACGTACCTGCCGATGAAGAGGAGGAGCTCGGTGGTGAAACACGAGTCAACTACCACGCCACATCCATCTCATTGAGCGATGACTCCAACACTTTGTCCGTAGTTCCTCATCAACAACACTGTGCCAACGGTGAGCCAAGTGACGCCGAGGAACTTAGCTCCATGTCAGCACCACATGAGTTAGAACACGGAGGGCCGCCAACCATCGACGATCCCGTCCAAGTCAACCTTGGAACAGAGGAAGAACCACGCCCCACTTTTGTTAGCGCCACACTGACAGAAGAGGTGCGGGAGGACTACTGAAGCTTCTTGATGGAGTACCGAGACTGCTACACCTGGAGTTACAAGGAGATGACGGGTTTGGACCCTTGTGACGCCATGCACAAGGTGGCAATTGACCCACGGTTCCGTCCCATCAAGCAACAATCATGGCGGTTACATCTAGAACTTGAAGATGATGTCATCGCGGAGGTCGACAAGTTAATCGCTGCAGGTTTCATCAAAGAGACAAAGTATCCATGGTGCCTCCCCAATATTGTCCCAGTGGAGAAGAAGAATGGGCAGATACGAATCTGTTAGGACTTCAATGACCTGAATCGTGCTTGCCCAAAGGATGACTTTCCTCTACCAATCCCAGAGATCATCATCGACTCCACCAGAGGCCATGGCACACTTTCCTTCATGGACGGTTTGTCAGGCTACAACCAGATCAAGATGGATCCCGATGACGCCATTGACACCGCTTTCAGGACCCCAAAGGGAAATTTCTACTACACCGTCATGCCATTCGGACTGAAGAATGCTGGTGCAACTTACTGCCGTGCCATGACATGTGTTCTTGGTGATTTAATCCACCATTCGGTGGAATGCTATGTTGATGACATGGTAGTCAAAACCAAGGATCGCAAGCATCATCAGGAGGATCTTTGAGTTGTCTTCGAGCGGCTACGTCAACATCAACTCAAGATGAACCCGATGAAGTGTGCCTTTGCTGTTCAGTCAGGCCTCTTCTTCAGCTTTGTTGTTTGTCATTGAGGCATAGAGATCGAGCCTAAGAAGATCAAGGCCATCCTTGAAATGTCGCAGCCTCAAGATCTCAAAGAGTTGAGGTCATTGCGAGGGAAGCTAGCGTACATCAGACGCTTCATCTCCAACATCTCCGGACGCATCCAGCCCTTCTCGAGCCTCATGAAGAAAGGAGCTCCGTTCGTGTGGGATGAAGGATGCCAATGCGGATTCGATGAAATCAAAAGGTACCTCCTTAATCCACCTGTCTTGACAGCTCCCGTGAAGGGGCGCCCACTCATTCTATACGTTGCAGCACAACCTACTTCGATAGGCACTTTGTTCACCCAAAACAATGATGAAGGGAAGGAGGTGGCATGTTATTACTTGAGCCGCACCATGGTGGGGGTGAGTGAAACTACTCTGCTATAGAGAAGTTGTGCTTGGCCCTAATCTTTGCTTTGAAGAAGCTCAGACACTACACGTTGAAGCATGAAGTCCAGCTCGTCGCAAGGGCGGACCCCGTGAGGTACATTTTAAGCCAGCCCGCGTTTATGGGGCGACTTGGAAAATGGGCACTTATCATGATGGAGTTTGACATCACCTTTGTGCCTCAAAAAGAAATAAAGGGTCAAGCCTTGGCAGAGTTTCTCGCAGCGCACCCAATTCCAGATGACTCACCTCTTGTCATGGACCTTCATGATGAGGAAGTTTTCAACGTCAACCTCTATGCGTCGTGGGAGCTCTACTTTGACGGTGCCTCCCGCATGGATGCCGACTTCTATGGTACCCCAAGACGAAGAGCTGGTGCAGGTTTGGTGTTAAACACGCCATAAGGAGGGGTGATGTATCACTCATTCTTCCTCCTCAAAGAAGAATGCTCCATGTAGAGTACGAGGCGCTAATCTTCGGCCTCGTTTTGGTACTCTCCATGAAGGTTCACTCCTTGCGGGCTTACGGAGAATCTCAACTCATCATCTGTCAAGTCAACGACATCTATGAAGTTCGCAGGCCTGAACTGGTGTCGTACTATTCCGTGGCCCAGAATCTAACGGGAAAATTTCAACATGTTGAAGTGCTTCATGTCCCGCGAAGTAGGAATCCACCTGTTGATGCATTAGCGAAACTAGCAGCGGCATTGGTGCTTCTAGATAATAAAACAATGCAGGTGAACATGGAAGAAAGGTGTCTACTCCCGGCTGTCTTGGAGCTCATCCCGGCGGAGTACGAAGTCAATACCGACATGACATATGTCGTAGAGGAGGGCGAGTGGCTGCAACCATTCCTCAACTACTTCAAGCACGGGAGCCTCCCAGACGACCCAGTCACCAGGCGCCAACTACAACGACGACTTCCTTTCTACCTTTTTCAAGCAGGTGTCCTATACAGGCGTTTGCATGGACAGGAGGTCCTACTTCGATGCGTCAACCGAAGTGAAGCCGACAAGGTCCTACAGGAGATGCATCATGGAGTCTGCGGCGGGCACCAAGGAGGGGCCAAGATGTATCATAGTATACGTCTAGCAGGATACTACTGGCCCGGCATTATGGCAGACTGCCTTTGGGTGGCTAGATCATGCCACAATTGTAAAGTTCATGGTGATTTCAAGCACATGCCGACGGTCCCTCTTCACCCTACCATTACCTCTTGGCCATTTGATGCCTGGGAAATCGACATCATTGGCCCTATCGACCCTCCATCTTCTCGGGGCCATTACTTCATCCTCGCCGCGATGGAATACTTCTCGAAGTGGGCGGAAGCTGTTCCATTACGGGAGGTGAAGAGTGACAATGTCATTGATAACCCACAAGTATAGGGGATCGCAACAGTTTTCTAGGGTAGAGTATTCAACCCAAATTTATTGTTTCGACACAAGGGGAGCCAAATAATATTCTCAAGTATTAGCAGTTGAGTTGTCAATTCAACCACACCTGGATAACTTAATATCTGCAGCAAGGTATTTAGTAGCAAAGTAGTATGGAAGTGACGGTAACGGTGGCAAAAGTAACAGTAGCAGTTTTGTAGTAATTGTAACAGTGGCAACGGTAAAGTAACTAAGCGAAAAGCAATATGTGAAAAACTCGTAGGCATTGGATCAGTGATGGAGAATTATGCCGGATGCGATTCCTCATGCAATAGTTATAACATAGGGTGACACAGAACTAGCTCCAGTTCATCAATGTAATGTAGGCATGTATTCCGAATATAGTCATACGTGCTTATGGAAAAGAACTGGCATGACATCTTTTGTCCTACCCTCCCGTGGCATCGGGGTCCTATTGGAAACTAAGGGATATTAAGGCATCCTTTTAATAGAGTACCGACCAAAGCATTAACACTTAGTGAATACATGAACTCCTCAAACTACGGTCATCACCAGTAAGTATCCCGATTTCTATCACTTCGGGGTTAACGGATCATAACACATAATAGGTGACTATAGACTTGCAAGATAGGATCAAGAACTCACATATATTCATGAAAACATAACAGGTTTAGATCTGAAATCATGGCACTCGGGCCCTAGTGACAAGCATTAAGCATAGCAAAGTCATAGTAACATCAATCTCAGAACATAGTGGATACCGGGGATCAAACCCTAACAAAACTAACTCGATTACATGATAAATCTCACCCAACCCATCACCGTCCAGCAAGCCTACGATGGAATTACTGACGCACGGTGATGAGCATCATGAAATCGGTGATGGAGGATGGTTGATGATGATGGCGACGGATTCCCCTCTCCGGGGCCTCGAACGGACTCCAGATCAGCCCTCCCGAGAGAGATTAGGGCTTGGCGGCAGCTCCGTATCGTAAAACGTGATGAATCCTTCTCTCTGATTTTTTCTTCCCGAATGTGAATATATGGAGTTGGAGTTGAGGTGGTGGAGCACCAGGGGGCCCACGAGGCTGGGGTACGCCGAGGGGGGTAGGTGCGCTCCCCACCCTCATGGACAGGGTGTGTCCCCCCTGGCCTTGATTCTTTCTCCAGTATTTTTTATATATTCCAAAAATATTCTTTGTGAAGTTTCTGGTCATTCTGGGAACTTTTATTTCTGCACAAAATAACACCATGGCAATTCTGCTGAAAACAGCGTCAGTCCGGGTTAGTTCCATTCAAATCATGCAAGTTAGAGTCCAAAACAAGGGCAAACGTGTTTGGAAAAGTAGATACGATGGAGACGTATCAACTCCCCCAAGCTTAAACGTTTACTTGTCCTCAAGCAATTGAGTTGATAAACTGAAAGTGATAAAGAAAAAGTTCTACAAACTCTGTTTGCTCTTGTTATTGTAAATATGTAAAGCCAGCATTCAAGTTTTTAGCGAAGATTATGAACTAACCATATTCACAATAACATTTAGGTCTCATGTTTACTCATATCAATGGCATAATCAACTAGCGAGCAATAATAATAAATCTCGGATGACAACACTTTCTCAAAACAATCATAATATGATATAACAAGATGGTATCTCGCTAGCCCTTTCTGTGACCGCAAAACATAAATGCAGAGCGCCTCTGAAGATCAAGGACTGACTAAACATTGTAATTCATGGTAAAAGAGATCCAGTCATAGTCATACTCAATATAAACTAATAATAATGTATGCAAATGACAGCAGTACTCTCCAGCTGGTGCCTTTTAATAAGAGGATGATGACTCATCATAAAAGTAAATAGATAGGCCCTTCGCAGAGGGAAGCATGGATTTGTAGAGGTGCCAAAGCTCGATTTTGAAACAGAGATGAATAATATTTTGAGCGGCATACTTTCATTCTCAACATAACAACCGAGAGATCTCGATATCTTCTATGCTACACACATTATAGGAGGTTCCCAAACAGAATGGTAAAGTTTATACTCCCCCACCACCAACAAGCATCAATCCATGGCTGGCCCGAAACAACGGGTGCCTCCAACTAACAATAGCCCTGGGGGAGTTTTGTTTGCAATTATTTTGATTTGATTTGAGCATGGGACTGGGCATCCCGGTTACCATCCATTTTCTCGTGAGTGAGGAGCGGAGTCCACTCCTCTTGAGAATAACCCGCCTATCATGGAGGATATAGACAGCCCTAGTTGATACATTAGCTGTTCGAGCATACAAAATAGAATTTCATTTGAAGGTTTAGAGTTTGGCACATACAAATTTACTTGGAATGGCATGTAGATACCGCATATAGGAAGGTATGGTGGACTCATATGGAATAACTTTGGGGTTTATGGAAGTGGATGCACGAGCAGTATTCCCGCTTAGTACAAGTGAAGGCTAGAAAAAGACTGGGAAGCGACCAACTAGAGAGCGACAATAGTCATGAACATGCACTGAAATTAATAAACATTGTGTCCAAGCATGAGTAGGATATAATCCACCATGAACATAAATATCGTGGAGGCTACGTTGATTTTGTGAAACTACATGCGTGAACATGTGCCAAGTCAAGTCACTCGGATCGTTAAAAGGAGGATACCACCCTATCGTACCACATCACAACCATTTTATTAGCATGTTGGCATGCAAGGTAAACCATTATAAACTCCTAGCTAATTAAGCATGGCATGGGAAACTATAATCCCTAATTGTCATTGCAAACATGTTTCATTCATAATAGGCTGAATCAGGAACGATGAACTAATCATATTTACAAAAACAAGAGATGTCGAGTTCACACCAGCTTTTCTCATCTCAATCAGTCCATCATATATCGTCATTATTGCCTTTCACTTGCATGACTGAACGGTGTGGATAATAATAATAGTGCACGTGCATTGGACTAAGCTGGAATCTGCAAGCATTTAATACAAGGGAGAAGACAAGGTAATATGGGCTCTTGGTTAAATCAACAATAATGCATATAAGAGCCACTTCAACATTTTCAACATAGTCTTCTCCTCTTGACCCCCAAAGAAAAGAAAAGAAATAAAACTATTTACACGGGAAAGCTCCCAACAAGCAAAAGAAGAACAAGAAATCTTTTTGGGTTTTCCTTTTAATTACTATTACAAGCATGGAAAGTAAACTAGCTAAAAGCTACAACTATTTTTTTTATTTTTCTTAAAGTTATTCAAACACACAAGAAGAAGACTAGAAAGAAAATAAACTAGCATGGATAATACAATGAAAAAGTATGAGCACCGACAACTAGAATGAGTGTGTGAACATGAATGTAATGTCGATGAGAAATATGTACTCCCCCAAGCTTAGGCTTTTGGCCTAAGTTGGTCTATGCCCATGGATCAAAGTGATCCTCTCCAGTGTACTGAGGAGGATCCTTGGGGTGCCACTGGTTGGCGATCTCCTCCGGATCCCACTGATAAACCGACTGCAAATAAGGGTCAAGGGGTGGCTCCGGCTCAGCCTCTGGAGTAGGTGTCACGCTCAAGTATGCATGAATGGCCTCCGGCAAAATGAGGTACGTGCCTGAAAATATGTCAAACAAAGAGGGCGCACGCAAAGTAATAGTCTCACATTAATTTTTATCAAATATCAAATTATACTTAAGCAGTTTCTTCTTATTTTTAACAATAAAGTCATGTGCTACCATATTCTTATAATCTAGAAAGACAGGGGGCAACAACTTTTCTTCTTTCTCATAATGCATAATAGGTATATTAAAGTGTGCAGCAAGGCGCGAAGCAAAGATGCCACCGAAGATAGGGCCCTTTGTATGGTTCAAACTTAATCGTTTAGCAATAATAGCGCCTAAACTGAAAGTTGTATCACGAAACAAGGCATGGCGCAAAATAACAATATCAGGGGCACTAAGGTTTCCACTATTCCCATGACCAATTAAGCATCTACTAGCAAATATTGCGAAGTAACGCAGAACAGGAAATGTATGCTAGTGATTCTTGCATCAGAAACTTTCCTTGTTTCCCCTACAGCAATCATATCAATAAACCCTTCCACATCATTATGATGTGGTTCCTCTATGTTTCCCGCAAAGGGTAACTTGCAAACCGCACAAAAATCATAAAGGGACATCTCCCTATACTCATCATATAAATAAAAATCCACCGAAGGTGGTGATCTCCTAGAATGGAAATGAAAAATTTTCACAAAAATATTAGTGAGTAGGAGATACTTTTCGCACTGGTCGCGGAGGAAGTTGGTGAGGCCCGCATTCTCAGCCAAATAATAAAAATCATCATGAATCCCGGCTGCTCTCAAGAACTCATCACAAGGCCATTCACACAGACGAACTTCCGCGGTGCGAGGAAGATTATATTTGGGCTTCTTATTCTCTTCACTTTGCTTATCCTTCGAGCTTCAGCTCGAAGAGCCCCTCAATAATCTCTTCATCATTTTCTGAAAATTTCAGAAATTTTTAGTGACCCAAAATAAAAGTGAACCAAATTCAACAAAATTGATAGCAACTCCTCCCACAAGTGCCTAGAGACTATATCATGCATTGAAACTACTTGGGACCATATAAATTTGACATGCAAGCTCAAGAACAGGGTCACCTCAGCAGCAAAAAATTGCAATAAATAAAGCACTAGAAAAAAACTAATTGGACCATTGGAGGAGTCACATACCGAAGAACAATCCCCAAAGCAGTTTTTGAATGGAGCTTTGAGCAAGGAGATAGAAAATGGCAGCAAGATGAGCTAGAACACGGGTTTGAGCTAGGTGGTGATTTTTTCTGGAGGAAAACACAGTGTGTGGGTGCTGGAATAAGTGGAGGGGGGTCACGTGGGGCCCACGAGGCAGGGGGCGCGCCCTGGACCCTCGTGGTCAGGTGGTGTGGCCCCTAGGTGTGTTCTCAGTGCCAATAATTCTTAAATATTGTAGAAAAAAATCATATTTCATTTTCGGGACATTTGGAGAACTTTTATTTTTAGGGTATTTTTTTATTGCAAGGATAATTCAGAAAACAGACAGAAAATACTAATTTTACTTCATTTAATCTAAATAATAGAAAGTAAAAGGAGGGTACAGAGAGTTGTGCTTTCTAACTTCATCCATCTCATGCTCATCAAATGTAATCCACTAACAAGGTTGATCAAGTCTTGTTAACAAACTCTTTCCGAATAACATGGAACCGGAGAATTTTTGAATAGCACTAGGTTACCTCAATGGGGATATGCACATACCCAACAATAAGAATATCATATTTCTTCTTTACAGTAGGAAGAGGAAATTCAAAACCTCCAATAATAATCGATGAAAATTTTCCAATAGAATTGATACTGTGGACTTGAGGTTGTTTCCTCGGGAAGTGTACCGTATGCTCATTACCATTAACATGAAAAGTGACATTGCCTTTGTTGCAACCAATAACAGCCCCTGCGGTATTTAAAAAGGGTCTACCAAGGATAATCGACATACTATCGTCCTCGAGAATTTCAAGAACAACAAAGTCCGTTAAAATAGTAATGTTTGCAACCACAACAGGCACATCCTCACAAATACCGGCAGGTATAGCAGTTGATTTATCAGCCATTTGCAAAGATAGTTCAGTAGGTGTCAACTTATTCAAATCAAGTCTACGATATAAAGAGAGAGGCATAACACTAACACCGGCTCCAAGATCACATAAAGCAGTTTTAACATAGTTTCTTTTAATGGAGCATGGTATATTTGGTACTCCTGGATCTCCAAGTTTCTTTGGTATTCCACCCTTAAAAGTATAATTAGCAAGCATGGTGGGAATTTCAGGTTCCGGTATCTTTATCTTATTTGTAACAATATCTTTCATGTACTTAGCATAAGGATTCATTTTAACCATATCAGTCAAACGCATACGCAAAAAGATAGGTCTAATCATTTCAGCAAAGCGCTCAAAATCCTGATCATCCTTTTTCTTGGATTGTTTAGGAGGAAAGGTCATAGGTTTCTGAACCCATGGTTCTCTTTCTTCACCGTGTTTCCTAGCAACGAAGTCTCTCTTATCATAACATTGATTCTTTGATTGTGGGTTATCAAGATCAACAATAGGTTCAATCTCTACATCATTATTATTGCTAGGTTGAGCATCAACATGAACATCATCATTAACATTATCACTAGGTTCATGTTCATCACCAGATTGTGTTTCAACATCAGAAATAGGAATATCATTGGGATTCTCAGGTGTGTCAACAATAGGTTCACTAGAAGCATGCAAAGTCCTATCATTTTTCTTTTTCTTCTTCTTAGAAGGACTAGGTGCATCAACATTAGTTCTCTGAGAATCTTTCTCAATTCCCTTAGGGTGGCCCTCAGAATACAAAGGTTCCTGAGTCATTTTACCCCCTCTAGTCATAACTCTAATAGCATTATCATTTTTCTTAATATTTAACTCATTGAGCAAATCATTTTGAGCTTTAAGCACTTGTCTACTTGAGTGGTAACCATAGAAGCATGTTTACTAATGAGTTTAAGTTCACCTTTAACGCTAGACATATAATCACTCAAGTGTTCAATCATATAAGAATTTCGTTTCAATTGTCTACCAACATAAGCATTGAAGTTTTCTTGTTTAACATTAAAATTATCAAACTCATCTAAGCATTGGCTAGCAGACTTATAACGAGGAATACCACCTTCATCAAATCTATAGAGAGAATTTACCTTTACTACCTGTGTCGGGTTATCAAGGCCATGTATTTCTTCAATACGTGGTAAATTCTTAACATCTTCAGCTTTAATAACCTTTTATTTCATAGATTTCTTTGCCTCTTGCATATCTTCAGGACTCAGAAATAGAATACCCCTTTTCTTCGGGGTTGGCTTAGGAGTTGGTTCAGGAAGTGTCCAATTATTTTCATTACTTAACATATTATTCAATGGCAATTCAGCTTGATCAACAATTCTTTCCCTGAAAACAAAACCAACACAAGTATCCAGGTGCTCTCTGGAAGCATCAGTTAGTCCATTATAAAAGATATCAAGTATTTCATTTTTCTTGAGAGGATGATCAGGCAAAGCATTAAGTAATTGGAGAAGCCTCCCCCAAGCTTGTGGGAGACTCTCTTCTTCAATTTGCACAAAATTATATATTTCCCTTAAAGCAGCTTGTTTCTTATGAGCGGGGAAATATTTAGCAGAGAAGTAATAAATCATATCCTGGGGACTATGCACACAAGTAGGATCAAGATAATTAAACCATGTTTCAGCATCACCCTTTAATGAGAACGGAAATAGTTTAAGGATATAGTAGTAACGAATTTTTTCCTCATGAGTAAATAGGGTGGCTATATCATTTAATTTAGTAAGATGTGCTACAACAGTTTCAGATGCATAGCCATAAAAAGGATCATATTCAACCAAAGTAATTATCTCAGGATCGACAGAGAAATCATAATCCTTATCAGAAATACAGATAGGTGAAGTAGAAAAAGCAGGGTCATATTTCATTCTAGCATTCAAAGATTTTTCTTGCAGCTTAGATAATAATTTCTTAAGATCATATCTATCATTGCAAGCAAGAAAATCTCTAGCAGTTTCTTCATCCATAACATAACCCTCAGGCACGACAGGCAATTCATACCTAGGGGGAGAATCTTCATCATCACTTTCATCAATATTATCAGTTTCAATAATTTCATTCTCTCTAGCCCTAGCAAGTTGTTCATCAAGAAATTCACCTAATGGTACAGTAGTATCAAGCATAGAAGTAGTTTCATCATAAGCATCATGCATAGCAGAAGTGGCATCATCAATAACATGCGACATATCAGAATTAGTAGCAGAAGCAGGTTTAGGCGTCGCAAGCTTACTCAAAACAGAAGGTGAATCAAGTGCAGAGCTAGATGGCAGTTCCTTACCTCCCCTCGTAGTTGAGGGAAAAATCTTAGTTCTTTCGTCTTTCAAGTTCCTCATACTGATCAACAGATATAAATCCCAAGTTACTCAAAGAATAGAGCTATGCTCCCCGGCAACGGCGCCAGAAAATAGTCATGATAACCCAAAAGTATAGGGGATCGCAACAGTTTTTGAGGGTAGAGTATTCAACCCAAATTTATTGATTCGACACAAGGGGAGTCAAAGAATATTCTCAAGTATTAGCAGTTGAGTTGTCAATTCAGCCACACCTGGATAACTTAATATCTGCAGCAAGGTATTTAGTAGAAAAGTAGTATGGAATTAATGATAACGGTGGCAAAAGTAACAGTAGCAGTTTTATAGTAATTGAAACAATGGCAACGGTAAAGTAACTAAGCAAAGAGCAATATGTGAAAAGCTCGTAGGCATTGGATCAGTGATGGAGAATTATGTCGGATGCGATTCCTCATGCAATAGTTATAACATAGGGTGACACAGAACTAGCTCCAGTTCATCAATGTAATGTAGGCATGTATTCCGAATATAGTCATACGTGCTTATGGAAAAGAACTTGCATGACATCTTTTGTCCTACCCTCCCGTGGTAGTGGGGTCCTATTGGAAATTAAGGGATATTAAGGCCTCCTTTTAATAGAGTACCTGACCAAAGCATTAACACTTAGTGAATACATGAACTCCTCAAACTACGGTCATCATTGGTAAGTATCCCAATTTTTGTCACTTCGGGGTTAACGGATCATAACACATAATAGGTGACTATAGACTTACAAGATAGGATCAAGAACTCACATATATTCATGAAAGCATAATAGGTTCAGATCTGAAATCATGGCACTCGGGCCCTAGTGACAAGCATTAAGAATACCAAAGTCATAGTAACATCAATCTCAGAACATAGTGGATACTAGGGATCAAACCCTAACAAAACTAACTCGATTACATGATTAATCTCATCCAACCCATCACCGTACAACAAGCCTACGATGGAATTACTCATGCACGGTGGTGAGCATCATGAAATTGGTGATGGAGGAAGGTTGATGATGACGATGGCGACGGATTCCCCTCTCAGGAGCCACGAACAGACTCCAGATCAGCCCTCCCGACAGAGATTAGGGCTTGGCGGCAGCTCCGTATCATAAAATGCGATGAATCCTTCTCTCTTATTTTTTCCTCCCCGTACATGAATATATGGAGTTGGAGTTGAGGTCGGTGGAGCAGCGGGGGCCCACGAGGCAGGGGCGCGCCCAGGGGTTAGGCGTGCCCCCACCCTCGTGGACAGGGTATGGCCCCCTGGCCTTGATTCTTTCTCCAGTATTTTTTATATATTCCAAAAATATTCTCCGTGAAGTTTCAGGTCATTCCGAGAACTTTTATTTCTGCACGAAAACAACACCATTGCAATTCTGCTGAAAAAAGCGTCAATCCGGGTTAGTTCCATTCAAATCGTGCAAGTTAGAGTCCAAAACAAGGGCAAAAGTGTTTGGAAAATTAGATAGGATGGAGACGTATCAGTCATCAACTTCCTAGAGCGAAACATCATATATCGCTTTCGGATACCTCATTATCACCTCCGACAACGTCAAGGCCTTCAAGTCCAACAAGATGTACAGGTTCACGGAGAAGTACAAGATCAAGTGGAACTACTCCACCGGCTACTACCCTCAAGCTGACGACGTGATCGAAGCTTTCAACAAGATGCTCGGCAAGATACTCAAGAAGACGGTGACAAGGAATCGGAGAGACTGGCATGATCATCTCTTCGATTCCTTATGGGCGTACCGTGTCACAGTCCGTACCCCAACACAGGCGACTCCGTTTCTCTCATTTACGGGAGTGAGGCGGTCCTACCACTGGAGGTCCAGCTACCCTCTTTGAGGATGGCTATCCAAGATGAGATCTCCCAGGACAAACAGGTACAGCTGTGGTTTCAGTAGCTCGACGCCCTTGAAGAGTGGCGACTTAATGCCCTACAAAACTTGGAGATTTACCGCCCGAATATGGTGAGAGCTTACGACAAGCTCGTCAAGCAATGTGTCTTCCAAAAAGGCGAGTTGGTTCTCGTGCTCAGGCGACCCATCGTCATGACGCACAAGGCGAAGGGCAAGTTTGAGCCAAAGTGGGAAGGGCCATACGTCATCAAGCAAGTCTACGACGGGGGAGCATACCAGCTTATCGATTCCCAAGGAGTCCGACCTATGCCCCCAATCAACGGAAGGTTCCTCAAAAATTATTTTTCTTAAAATGTTGCCTCTTTTGTTGCCTTTCGGATTGTTATTGGGGAAACTTTTTCTGTCGGCTATCGGATCCATGGTGCATTCTCCTTTGCATTTCCTGGATATATCTAGTTTTCCCCAATTTTTACTGACTATGTCCAACAAAAAAATGGCTTTCCCCTATCGCACTACGCTGTTGGTTGAAGTTTCGGCTACCCTAGGGATTGTTGGAGGGCGGCACAATGTGTTGATTTGCAGGTGGAGCGGCTCACCCACAATGCACGAGACGTACCAGGTGTATGCTTCCGAAGGTAGCAGAGATGATTACTTGGGCACTTCTGAGTATTGAGACTTGTGCTCTTCATGTTTCCCGGCATGTCTCGTGTTCACAGAGGCTCGCACTCCCGGGAACATTATAGGAAAAGATTATGGAGGGCTGCCAAGCCCAACACAAGTTGGTTTGGTGCGTAGTCACATGGCAACCCTGGGGTGCGCCACCAGAAGCCCCAGATAAAGTGCTAGAGGGTTTTTTTCTAGTCCACAGAGGTGAACAATTCCCTTCCAAGTTCCCAAGGTGGGTCCCCAAGGAATCCTGAAAGAAATAGTCCTCAAGAAGTTCGAGCTGAATGTCAAAACAAGTCCATGAAGTCCGCGTCCAATCAATCATCCGCGTGAGCAATCAATATGAAATTCCAAACGTCCAAGAAGCAAATTCAAGAAAGAAAATACCAACAGTCCAAGAAGCAATCAAGCAGTCCCAAGCAGTAAGGAATCCACTAGAAGGAAGGAGGGAGGTAGCTGTTCACCACCCCTCAATATGCATGAAGAAAATTCGCCATGCCGTTGTCCCAAAACCATTTGCCCTAAACCTATCATGCTTAAGTCTCTGGGTTCATGAGGCGTGTGCAGGGGGCATGTTGAGCTGTGAGGGCCCTCAGTATGATGATGGGATAGAGTATGGATTTCTATTGCCTCTCGGAAGCATCCCGAAACACGGCGTCATCATACACGTACACCGAAACTTATTTAAGTTGTTGAGTTGCAGTCTTCAAGGTTTTTCAACGGTTCCAAATGAAAATTCCTTCGGTAGCCTTCTCAGATATCACACCTATAGCTGGTGTATAACGGGAAAGCCAACATTTTAAAACCCACAAACATTTAACCCCTCTCTTTTTCGCCTGTTTTCGTTTGGTGCTTCTAGATTGTGCTCCTCCGACATCTTTGTAGCCATGGAGAGGCAAGCCCTATCATCGTCGATTGCATTTTGACGACAAGCCACTACATCAAACTATGTCAGGGGTGTTTGGGTGCAGCAATACCCATGCATCCTTGACAACGCCGATGACAGCCTGGCAACCAATGGTCTACGCTGACATGCACGATGGGTGCCAGAAGGCAACACCTGCACTCACGAAGATGGAGCCGGTTCGGGTCCGCAACCCCATCTCCAACAATAATGAAGCAGGGGGGCAACGTCAACTCATCAATTGTTCGTAAGGTCGATGGCGTCCCGGCGCACCACCAGAATTATCACACCATGGATGGTGTGACGGTTCGCTCAACGAAGGGGAGCTATCGACGGTATACCGATGCCTCACCTACATCAACACAAGGATATCATGGGAGCAGTGCAACGCGCTAGTGCGGTCAGCGTGAATCTGTGAAACCCTCCAATCAAGTCGGCTGGCACCGTAACAGCTAGACGGTAGTGACGAAATTGGTAAATTTTTATTTTTTGTTTTCAGGACAAGGCATGATGTTTTGCCATGAAATGAAGACAGGATAGGGTTCCTTCGTTGGCTGGCATCGTGCGTGTTATACGATCCAACGAGCACCCTAGAGAACAGAAGTGTGGATGGGCATGCCTACACTAATTTACATTACTATCAATCAATCATCTTCGGGATGACCATCTTCGGGACGACGCTCAATGTCACGGACCTCGGGTCAATACCTCTCTAGGCTGCACACATGTTGATGCGCCAATTCATCACAGAAAACAGAAATGTTTTCACCAAACTAAGTTCGATCGCTTCACGCTCGAACTTTATTTGGGGAGGGGGGATTTGTTCGACGAGTAATTATACATTTCTAATAATGAAATAACGCGAATCAACCTGTGGTTGAGTTGGTTAGGTGGACAGTGGTATCCCCAACCCACCAGGGTTCAAATCCTGGTGCTCGCATTATTCCTGGATTTATTTCGGGATTTCCGGCGATGCGCTTTCAGTGGGAGGAGACGTTCCCGTCGACGACGAGGCGCCTACGGTGACTTCGTAAATCTCAAGATGATATGCCGGCTCAGTCTCTCGGAGGTGCTCATAGGGATAGGGTATGCGTGTGTGCGTTCATAGGGGCAAGTGTATGCGCGTGTATATGAGCGCTTGTGTCTATACTGATGCTTAAAAAATAATAATAATAATGAAATAACTTTTTTTTAGATTTTCCGTGCAGGTATTATATTTGCAAGACATGTCTGGATTGTTCATTTTGGAACACATCATTTAAGATCATGAACGTAAACAAGGCTAGTTCATGTTGCATGTACTATGCATATACGTATTCGGGTATTGACGGCCGGCCGATGAGCTCGCGCATACGTACCTAAATACACACACACGCACGCACACACAAAAAGAGTCTTACATGTGCTTGCACGTGAGATTCAAGCCCTTGCTCATCAGATGTGCATGTACTTGCATGAAGTGGTTTAGTTATCCATGCACGCACGTATACGCGCAGGAGCTGCCATTTGATCTTGTAGGTTGGCACATATATGTACATGGATCTCTATTACTACTAGTACATGCATGGAGGATCAAGAATACGCTGGTGTGTACGTATTTATACCCGTATACCGGCCGGCGAGATCGCGTATGTACATGTATCCGAATACCCACATCAGTTAGCTACCCAAACATGCCTAAGATGGATGGGAAACCTTTATAATCGGCGGACCGGCGGAACTTTGGGCCGGTCGCGCGTCGCTCGCACTGTAGCCTATCGCACCACTTTTTCTTGGGCTTGGTCAAACCTTATCTTCTCTCCTGTGATCTCGACCACTCCTTTCCCCTATTCTTTCTCTTATCTCAACGTCTTCTTCCACCTAATGTTGCTGCGGACGCATACTCCTCCCCCAACCACGTGAGAGCTGAATCCATAATTTGCTACTGCAGCCGACCATTGTGCTGGTGGCCATCTTCCATCCCTCATGCAATCTACCCCATATGCGCGGCCGCCCGTTGTTTCGGACCTCGCGAGGCAGCACTGAGTTTGCGGCAGCCGCGCACCGCGCCAGAGTTGCCGCTGTCCTGGCTACCAACTGCACACCCAGAGCTGGAACCGGCACCATGGCGTGCTGAAACCATCAGCGTGCGGAGCTGGGACCGGTGTCCCCCGATGCTACAAGCCTACAATCATCTATGCGTGGAGCTGGGGTGGGCACCGTCAGATACCGAACCGGCGGTGTGCGGAGCTGGGAAACCGCAGTCAGGCAAAGCTGGAAGCGGCGAACCGAAGTGTTGCAACTGGGACATGGAAACACGCGGACGCGGTACTGTAACTGGCATGCCGCAAGTTGCAACCGCAGTCCAGTGATGCTGGAACCAGCATGGCGACGAGTGGAACCGGCGAGCCTATTTGCTGCAACGACTGCAGGCTGCTGGGACCAGCAGGCGAGGAGCTGGAACCGCCGTCCAATTTTGCTGGGATCGGCAACCAACTTTGCTGGAATGGGAGCCTTGGATTGCTGCGTCTTTGCTGGAATGGGAGCCTTGGATTGCCGCGTCATCCGCCGCACAGGGGAGCTACCAAGTAGGCGAGCTGGAACCGGCACACAATATATTTGTTACAAGGATTTTCATGGCAAAGCTGCAACCGCGACGGCGGTGACGATGTTTTGCTACATCCATCGCCGGATTTTGCTACGACCGGTGAGATTTTTTGCTACATTGATTTCATGCTTAAGCTACAACCGCGATGGCGGTGACGATGTTTTGCTACATCCATCGCCGAATTTTGCTACGACCGGCGAGGTTTTTTTGCTACATTGATTTCATGGTGAAGCTGCAACCGTGATGGCGGTGACGAAGTTTTGCTGCATCCATTGTCGGATTTTGCTACGACCGGGAAGGAATTTGTTACAATCGGTGGCGGCGGCCACAACCACGAACTAGGGAAGATGCAACCACGACTGCCGGCGTCGCATTTTTGCTACCACCATGTCGCCTTTTGCTACAACCAGAGTCGCTTTTTGCTACAACCGGTTGTCGGCGATGCGGAACCGGCAGTGCGAGGAGCTGCGAAAAGCGGACGGGGATGCTACAACCGGCTGCCGATGATGCTGGAATCGGCAATGCGAAGAGTTGCGAGCGGAAGACGGGGATGCTACAACCGTCTGGGCATGAAGCTACAACCCCTAGCGTTCTTTTGCTGGAAGCGGCCACCGGCGATGCTACAACCTTCATCGACGGATGCTACAACCGTCAACGGCGGGAGCTGCAAGCAACGATGGTGAGATGAAACCTCGTGACTATGGAGTTGATTTGCCGGGACGGGGGACGGCGGTGGTGGCGCAGCTGCAACATCGGTTGGTGGTGGAGATGGCATGGTGATGATGTGCCCCCATGCTGGTCACGACAACGACGACCTCGCACACGACGATGACGACGACTTGTTGCGGCACGGCGGCGCGAGAAACCGATGGCAAGCACGGGTCAGTGAGCCAACGAGCTCGGGCGACAAGCAGAGAGGGGTGTTGTTCTAGGCTGCGACCGTCCAATAATAAAGATGTTGTTTGGACCTGGAGTCCTTGGCCGAGACGTGTGCGCGAGACATAGGGAAGAAAGTATAAAGACCTCCACAATAGTCAGCGGGGTGAGTGGCCATGCATGGCGGTGCCGCTAGCTTCGCAGCGGCCATTGCGACATGGCAAACCAGCACGAGCTTGCTGCGAGGGGGGACACAAGCTGCATCAGCAGCGAGGTCGGGCGAAGACGCAGCGTGAGGTAAGCTTCGGCACGAAGGATTATGAGGATCGAGAGTACAAAGGATTCTGATGATAAGAGGTGCATGCAAGGATAACGAGTGGACGAAAGAAAAGATCCCGATCTAACGGCTGCATGCAAGACCATCCAACGATCCATGATGGACCGGCCCAACGCTCCGCCGGTCGACCGGCGCAGATCATTGGCCGGTCTACATGGAGTTTGATCTGTATGCGTTCACAAGAAGTACAAGTATAGAAAGGGCCGACGCTTTCTCATGTAGCTCGTTTGGAAAGTAATCAGAACAGTCATCGGCTTGACCGCCAAGAAGACGATTAAAAGGAATAAAAAAGAACATATTGAAAGGAAAGATTGAAGTTGGAAAGGTTTGCACCGACCGTGCAGACACCCAGGTTCCACCTCTTCTACCTATTTATATACACCAGAACGCAGGTAGCCGGGGCAAGAGCTAGCTAGCGGAGGGCACCCACGGAGCAAACCCACGAGAGAAACTCACGCAGTGCACCACATCCACGGCATGCAGAAACATCCAACGACCACACCCAATCACGGTCCCAGAACTCACACAACAAGAATAAGTAGAAGGAGAGAAGAGAGATCAGCCTCGACATCTCATCACAACAACACTGACGATCATCCGTACAAGAAGCAGGCGCCTCGGCAGCAACATGAACACCAAGTCGATCTTCCCGAACGATAAAGTTATCATCTAATCACTCCTTTATCCATTATTATTGCATGCATGCACAGCTCGTGGTGGCGTGGTGGAGCTCACGATCATGATGCACTTTGTTGGCGTTATGATCGTCTTCATAAGCTAACCAAGACGATCGAGACTACTCCCGGACTTCACCAAGGCGTGGAAGACGATGGCGTGTCGATGGGGCTGCCGGCTCGCAGCCCGTTGGACTCCTTTGTGGTGGCCGCCTTTGGTGATGAGGCTGACGACGTCTACTTCGTCAAGCTGGAGCCCCGGAGGCGCGGAGCTCGCAGGGATTCCGCCGTGTGCCGCGGAGGATGCCGCTGCCGTGCCGCAGTGGATCGCGCAGAGTTCGCCAAGACGATGCCAGTGCCAACTTCATCAAGCCGGCGCCATGGAGGCTGAAGGCGTGGAGGCCCGGGTGGATGCCGCCGCCGTGCCGTGGTGGATGGCGCCACGGAGTTCGCCTAGATGACGCCAATGTCAACATCATCAACCCGGTGCCGCAAGGATCATGACAGGGAGCTCGCAAGAAAGGTGCACGCCATCCACTTCGTCATGCTGGAGCTAGAGGACGGAGGCGTGGCGCCCATTGGGAATGGCGCCGAAGTCTACTTCGTCAAGCTGGAGCCCGGAGGCATGGAGCTCACAGGGATTCCGCTGTGTGCCTCGGAGGAAGGCGAGATGGAGCTCTCTAGGACGACGCCCGTCTTCTTCTTCATCAAGTCGGTGCCATGGAGGACAAAGGCGTGGAGGCTCGCAACGATGGCGCCGCCGTCCCGCGGTGGATAGCGGCGCGGAGGTCGCCAAGACGACACCAACGCTAATATCACCAAACCGGTGCCATGGAGGACGGAGGCGTGGAGCTCGCAAGGATGCCGCTGCCGTGCCGCGGTGGATGGCAGCGCGGAGCTCGCCAAGACGACACCCATCGCCAACATCAACCCGGTACCGCGGAGGATCGTGGCGTGGAGCTCGCAAGGAGGACACCACCAATGTCTACCTCGTCAAGATGGAGCCCGCGACCCAAAGCCATGAAGATAACACACGCCCTCGATGCTGCCCTAACATGGAGCCCGCGATGCGAAAGAAGATGGCACTACGCAATGACGTGGCTTCACCAACCCTTACCACTACATGGTGCTATTTGCAACACGAAGCCCAGGAAGATGAGGCGTGATGGAGAGGAGGCGACGTGACTTCACCAACACTAACTCCCGATGGCCCCGTGAGGCGGTGCCCTTGTCTTGGAGGACTGCCGTAAACACGGCATCCAGCCGAGATGAGGTGCCAACCACACCGGCATTGCCGATACGAGCGAGCATTGGTTTTACACTGACGCTGGTCTTCACAAAAGAATACTCATGCAAGACAACCACTTGCATACCCGACGAAGCCGCTACATCATCAAGAAGTCCGAGCAGAGCAGGACCCATGCAACTTCAACACTGACTACATCAACGCTGTCAAGACCGACGAGGCGCGATGGCGAGGGTGAATGTGGCCAACACAAAGCCATGTTTTGAGTGGCACGTGTACTGACAAGGACACGAGCTTTGCCGCTGCCCACACCACACACACACACACACACCATCATCATCATGCATGGAGAACACGAAGCAAAGATGACCACACGGCTTAATCGGAGGTATCTCGCAGAGCAACCCGCGGGAGTAATTAGCCGGGAGCTTTCCGAGGCCCCGGGAACCAGAGACCGCACATCGCCATAGTCAGGCAGGCCGCGCTAGTAGGCCACGGAGCGCAACATTTTTTATGGGATCTTGTAATTTTGTTCATCCAAAGAGATAAATGAAATAGTTGTTTCCTGTATCACTTTTCTTTGTGTACTACGGTACACTAGCACGCCCGCATTTTTCTTTTTCCTCGACGCATGAGAGAAATCCATACTCCTTCTCTTCTCTTCTCCCGGAGTACTTATAAGATTTTTCTCGTGTCAAACATAAAATAAAAGATAACTATGGATCGAACTAAGGTAAATAAAGGCAAAAGATAGTGGAGGCGATACGTACCGGGTGTAACGCCCTCAATGTGGCTATATCTCCCACGTGTCGAAGCACGACTTAGAGGCATAATCACATTGAAAGCAATGTCGCAAGTGAGGTAATCTTCTTTTATTTTGGTTCCGTAGTCGGACCTTGATTGTATCTGTTTGATGTAATGCTTTACTCATGTATTGCGTGAAGTGGAGATTGTAAGCCAACTATGTATCTCTTTCCCTTATGTATTACATGGGTTGTGTGAAGATTACCTCACTTGCGACATTGCTTTCAATGCGGTTATGCCTCCAAGTCGTGCTTCGACACGTGGGAGATATAGCCGCATCGAGGGCATTACAAGTTGGTAATCAGAGCCACCCCTGACTTAGGAGCCCCCTGCTTGATCGAATCGCTGGCGTTGTTGAGTCTAGAATAAAAATGTTTTGAATCTTAGGATTATATATATCGGAGAGTAGGATTCTTCTTACTCCTCGGTCCCTTCGTCGCTCTGGTGAGGTCTCCTGACGTAGAAGTTTTGACTTTCCTCTCCTGAAATTTCACGAATTTTTTTTAGGATCACGCGAGTATCTTGGAATCGTTCCGATGGTTTTGTGACGAGAACATTGTCCTTGGTGCCTCCTGACATTTAGGGGTTGTGGCAGTGTCCCGGGGAGTTGAGCTCCGAGGTGTTGTCGTCACAATTTTATCGTTGTAGTTCTGGAATACCTGAGTTTTGCCGACATCGAAAATCTCTTTTATGCAGTTGTTGGTGAGATCACCTCGACGCCACCCAGTACTGGGGCGAGCTCGAGAGTATTGCCATAACTCGTATAACGGATGCTTTTCTAAGGTTGAGGTAAACGATTTCCGAAGGTTTCTTGGTTATGTGTTGAAGGATGGATACAACTGGATCTAGGTATTGTTAGTTTGGGTGACATATTTTGTGTCCCCTGTATCCCCAACACCTGATTGCATAACTAGAAAGTTTCGGGAGTTTATAAGTGGGAATTCTAGTAGCTTATAGGATATCTTTCCGACAGATGTATGATTGGAGATTGGGGTCCAACGTCTAGTGGTCCGCCTATCCACGGTCGATTTACAATGGTCGCGAGGCGTCTTAAAGAATCCTTGGCTATGCCGATTCGGGGACGTCTTGTTTGTCATTCGTGACGTCCGCTGTACGTCGTGCCCGTGTGGGCCCCACCATGAACACTTTGGGCGAAATCTCTATCATGTGTTTGTTCCGGCTTATTCTACAAGCCAAATCCTTTGTTTTGGTTTTGTTTTGTGGTATTCGAGTTGCTTCAATGCCAAGTGTTGATTCCATACCTTATTCTAAGCGGTGTTCTCATATTTCTATGTGGATGCTAATCCTCCTTGTTCATCAGGGTTGTCTTTTCAATCCTTTCCAGCCGGTGTGCTTCTCTTCAAGTGGATCCGATCATTTCAACATTCGCGAGATCAATTCTTAGTTCTTTGCAACGGTGTTTGCTTCATCCGTCCAAGTTGTCTTTGTTTTCCCCGCCCTCCCATCCTTTTTTTCTTCAAGGACTCAGATTTCTTAATCAAGTATCCTTTTTATTGATGTGAAGTCTCTTCATCCTTTTCCTCCATGTTCTTACCTGGTGATTCTCAGGAAGATGCTAACGGAGCTTCAAGTTTATCATTCTTCATTTTTTTCTTCTCCGGTGGATTCAATTCAAGCTTTCGGTGTTGATCATATTCCTTTTCTCATTTCAAGTGCTTTCTTATGCCGGTGTATCTCTTAATCATTCACCTCTTGCTATTGAATTGTTCTGGAGTGCTGAAGATATCTCCGAAGATTCGTGTTTCCACTCCGCATCAATTCTATCTTTTTCGAGGTTGTTATCTCATTAAAGCCATTTAATTCAACCAGTGCAATCTCTCTTCTAAATCGTTCAACGGTGTATCTTCTGAGTGGGCCCTAACCCACAGGTCTTTTCCCAGGATCCTACCTGACTCTCCTATTTTTCCTGGAGCTATTCTAAAATTCATTTAAAAGTTTAACGTAAGAATGATTTACCATCAGTCAAATGTTTTTCCCCAAGAGCTTTCAAATTCTTTTCATCGTTGGTTCAACCTTTCTAATTTTCATCCCGGAGTATCTCAACAATTCATGGTGGTGTTTCTCATCGTCATTCTCAACATTTGAAGACCGAAGAAGAGTTTCTCTTAAATCTTGTTCCATTCTCTTCAAGATTAATGGTTCTAGCTTGATGCCATCCTCTCATAATTGTTTTCGATTGTGAGAATTCTTTTCACCCATCCGGAGCAATTCAGGAGTCTTTTCAGTTTGATTCTTCAGAGCCCATCATCTCAGAATTATTTATTCCAGTCTTCAGCTCTCGTTCTCCAAATCTTACCGGTGCATCGTTCAAATATTCTCTAATCAGTTCATGATTTGTTCGTTCACTTGTATCTAAATTCTCTCAAGTATCTCCGTTCATTTTTCTAATTCTTCCCGGTGTTTCTTTATCTTTTCTTCATTCATTTTAAATTCTTACGGTGGTTCGTTCAAGAGTTCTCTTCCTTTGTTATCATATAGATTCATTCGTTCTTTCCAATCCTACCGGTGGTTCATTAAAGACCTTCTCAAGTTTGCGCCATATCTATCTTAATCCTTTCTACAAGAATAAGTAGTGTGCCAAATCCGTCGCTTATCATCAATTTAAATTGGTGAAGGATACGCATAACATAATTCTTGTTCTTGTTTCTTCCAAGTGATTAATTCCTTCTTTCGGAGTTTGTTCATGATGAATAAATTCTTGGTTTCAATTGTTTCATCTTTTCTTTTCCCGGAGTTCCAAGCTCTCATCACCACGAAGCTTCATCTTATCACCGCAAGACTTCACCTTGTTCTTTCAACTTATCTTTCTTTCTATCATCTTTTTTTACCAGAGTTCTTCATGGAGTTTCTTCATGGTGGTTCATCAAGGTTTTAATTCATTCTCGAAGTGTTCTCAAGATTCTTGTTGGAAGAGCTCAAATATTCTTCATCTTGCATTCCAAAGTGCAAGTCGTTCTACCTTATCATTTGAGGTGGTGTTATGTCATTCTTGACAATTCGAGTTCGCGTTTCATGATTCACAAGATGTCAGGAATGAGATATTTTAAATCCATCATTTTCTCTTCGTTAAGGAGATCGTTTCAACCTATCAATCCCTCCATTGGAGTTATCTTGGTAAATATTTCACCTAAAGCCTTCCCTAAGGAATGTTGCTAATTATGCTGCTTATTAATGATCCAAGTTTTCTCCTATCCTCTCGACGAAAGAAGTTTCCATCTCTTCATTGCTCTCAAGCAAGCAATTGTTTTCATTAGTGGCAGAATTTCACCTCATAATTTTGAGATGTCTTCTATAAGCCCACATCAAGCTTATTCTTTTCGTTGTTGGTTTTCCAACAACTCCGTTCTATCCTTCTTTTTAAGGGTGCTTTCCAAACTCATTTGTGGTATAAGTTGTCATTTTCTTCTCCATTCCTTTATTCCAATGATCTATCTTCAATTTTTCTTCCGGAGGCATTGTGATGTTGCTCTCTTTGACCATCATCTTGTTTTGTCAAGATCATGTCTTTTTGCTTGCTTATCGATTTAACCGGAGTGTTGTGTCTATCGTTCCTCTTTTAACCGGAGTCTCATCCAGGTGCTTTCATTTTGCCAAGTTCATGATTCTAATTCCTTCCATTTTCAGTCGGAGTGCTGCCCAAATTATATCATTCTTATTCCTTCTCTATCTTGTTTTAACCGGAGTGGTGTCAATATCTATCTTGTCACTTAACCTCATGGTTCTCATTGTATCCCATGTTCTTCTTATCTTACGGAGTGTTTGCAATCTCGTCATCTTCATTGTATTTTTTCTTTCAATTTTGTCAACCTCTCAAGGTTCATTGATTTCACTAGTTTGTCGAAGAAGCAACTTAGTTTTACCTCTTCCCCTTCCGTTTTTCTCCGGTGCCATCCTAGATCTCGGGATGAGATCCTCTTGTAGTGGTGGAGTGTTGTAACGCCCCGCGACCGACGCTCCAGATGTCTTCCATGTTTTTCGTTGTTGCCGTGTGATTTATTTGTTTGTTGCATTCATCATCGCATCATCCGCATTGCATCGGAACTTGTTGCCGTCATTGTTTTAAAACTTGTAGCTGCTCGTAGTTGCCGCGTTCCCCTTGCCATCGTTTACCGTTTCGGGACCAACCAGATTTTGTTTCCCTCTTTCTTGGCTTCCTAACCTCTCTGCACATCCCTCAAACCCCTCCTATTTCCATATATAAGAGACCCCTAGTCTAAATCTGGACAAACCCTAAAATTAAGGACCCTTGTCCCATCCATCCATCCTCCTGCCCGCCGCCACTCTCTCTGGTTCCCCTCGGGATCACCAGCGAACCAACCAGCGCCTCCCCTGGTCTCCTCCTCGTTTCCCCCATCGACCCAATCCCCTAGCACCGCCGCCATCTTCCCCTTGTTTTCAGCGCCACCAAATCAACACCGCAGCCTCCACAGCTCTTCCCGATCCAAACCATCCACCATCTCCCATGCCTCCCCGAGCTCGACCCCGCCGCCTCGCGCCGCTCGCCGGAGCAACCAGCGACGACCCTCACCTCCAGGACCTCCTCGCCACCTCGTCGTCCTTCCTCCTCGTCGGTGTTCTTCCTAAGGACGCCAGCCGCCCTCCTCAACCACCTTGCGTCGCCGTCGGCCGCAAGCAGCGCCACCAGCAGATGAGCCCCGTCGCGCCCTCTCGTTCCTCTGTTTTCCTCCTCTTGGTATCTCATCTCTCTCTGTTCTCTCTCTATACCAGGAGGCAGCGTCGCCCATGGCCTTGTCTCCGGCCAGAACGAGCCTCCCCGTGCTCCTCCACCTCGCCTCCTCGGGCGCCCGCGCCTACCGCCGGCCGGCCACGGCCAGGTCGCCTCGCCTCCTCTCGCTCTCACTCCGGCCCTCTCTCTGTCCCTGCCTCTTGTCTGAATTTTCCCTGCCATGGCCCTGCAGATCCTCCCCGCCTCGTAGCTCCGTTGCGCCGGATCCGAGACCCCCTCGCCCGGACCTGCCCGTTCCCGGTGCTCGCGTCGCCGTCAGCCACCCATCGCCGGAGTTCCTTGTCGGCTCGCGCGCCGACCTGCAAGTTCCAGCCGCGCCAGGCCGCCCCTGCGTCCTCTGCTTCCCCTGCAACGAGCAGCAGCCGCTCGCTCGTCGTCTCGTTGACCGCGTCAACCCGCAACCTGGGTCGCGTCCAGCACGCCAAGGCCCAGCGCCTCTTCCACCGACTGGGCCGAGCCCATGGGTGAGCAGCCCCTCCAGCCCCTCTGCTCTGTTGGCCCAAGTGTAGTTTCGGCCCGATGCGTGTTTTTTTCCTCCGTTGCGATTTTAGCTATTATCCGCAGGATTGCTGTTTTACAAAAAAAAAACCTAGTGTTCATGCATCAATAATTCACAAACCATGCATTAGAATTAAATAAACTATATATGTAAAATGGTTAGAATTTCATCTAGTTTCATAATATGCCACTTTCATCCATGTTTAAAATATTTAAGTTGCTGTTTACATTTATTTTGCTCAAATGCCATGCTAAAATGATTTATTTTATAACTTATTCACCGTAGATCCGATTTTCATAAACTTTATATGTAAATGGGGTGGAAAAATGCCTAGTTTAACATGGTGCACTTCATTTTGCTGTTTAACAATATTAAAATTGTGTTTAGGGCAGAACAGTACCAAATCTAAAATATGCTCATGAGGATTTTCCGGAATTGTTGTTTGTTGTTCCCAGCCTCATTTAAACTTGCCTAGATAGGTACTTTTCATATGCTTCACCTCTTGCCATGTTTAACAACATTTAATATTGTTGGGTACATAACCGAGAGAGAACTAAATAATTGATGTGGTGTTTCTTCAATATGCAACTCGTTGCATATTGAGCTCCACTTAATTTGTGGTTTTGTTTGTGCCCTTTGCCATGCCATGCATATTTAAACCGGACATGCATCATACTTGTTTGTGCATCATGCCATGTGTATGTGGTGGTTGTTTACTATGTTGTTTGTTTCTTTCCGGGTTGCTTCTCTCGTTAGCTTC
This sequence comes from Aegilops umbellulata, assembly GCA_032464435.1. Taxonomy (NCBI): domain Eukaryota; kingdom Viridiplantae; phylum Streptophyta; class Magnoliopsida; order Poales; family Poaceae; genus Aegilops; species Aegilops umbellulata. Next base: position 109,836,294 of record CP136056.1, on the reverse strand, counting down.
GGTTTCGTTCCGGAGTTGTGAGGATCCGTTCGACTACGTCCGTTTGTCTTCTTCATGGACTCGTTCTTCTTCCTTGTGGGATCTCAGGCAAGATGACCATACCCTCGAAATCACTTCTATCTTTGCTTGCTAGTTGCTCGCTCTTTTGCTATGCCTATGCTGCGATACCTACCACTTGCTTATCATGCCTCCCATATTGTTAAACCAAGCCTCTAACCCACCTTGTCCTAGCAAACCGTTGTTTGGCTATGTTACCGCTTTGCTCAGCCCCTCTTATAGCGTTGTTAGTTGCAGGTGAAGATGAAGTTTGTTCCTTGTTGGAACATGGAGATATTGTTCCTTGATTGGAACATGTTTACTTGTTGGGATATCACAATACCTTTTATATTATTAATGCATCTATATACTTGGTAAAGGATGGAAGACTCGGCCTTATGCCTGGTGTTTTGTTCCACTCTTGCCGCCCTAGTTTCCGTCATATCGGTTTTATGTTCCCGGATTTTGCGTTCCTTACACGGTTGGGTGATTTATGGGACCCCCTTGACAGTTCGCTTTGAATAAGACTCCTCCAGTAAGGCCCAACCTTGGTTTTACCATTTGCCACCTAAGCCTTTTTCCCTTGGGTTCTGCAGACTCAAGGGTCATCTTTATTTTAACCCCTCGGGCCAGTGCTCCTCCGAGTGTTGGTCCAAACTAGAGCATCGTGCGGGACCGTCCCTAGGCAACTTGGGTCACGTTGGTACCTGTACGCTTCGCTTATCCGGTGTGCCCTGAGAACGAGATATGTGCAGCTCCTATCGGGATTTGTCAGCACAGTCGGGTGGTCTTGCTGGTCTTGTTTTACCATTGTCGAAATGTCTTGTAGCCGGGATTCCGAGACTGATCGGGTCTTCCGATAGAAGGAATATCCTTCGTTGACCGTGAGAGCTTATAATGGGCTAAGTTGGGACACCCCTACAGGGTATTATCTTTCGAAAGCCGTGCCCGCGGTTATGAGGCAGATGGGAATTTGTTAATGTCCGGTTGTAGAAAACCCGAAGTTGATCTTAATTAAAATACATCAACCGCGTGTGTAACCGTTATGGTCTCTTCTCGGCGGAGTCCGGGAAGTGAACACTGTGTTGGAGTTATGCTTGACGTAGGTTGTTCTAGGATCACTTCTTGATCATAGTTGTTCGACCTTGCTTTTGCCTCCTCTTCTCGCTCTCTTTTGCGTATGGTAGCCACTAGATATGCTAGTCGCTTGCTGCAGCTCCACCTCACTACCCTGTCCTACCTTTAAGCTTAAATAGTCTTGATCTCGCGGGTGTGAGATTGCTGAGTACCCGTGACTCACAGATACTTCCAAAACCATTTTGCAAGTGCCGATGAAACCGTGCAGGTGACGCACCCGAGCTCAAGGAGGAGCTCGATGAAGATCTTGTTCATTATGTTGTTTCATTTCATTTGATCAGTAGTGGAGCCCAGTTGGGACGATCGGGAATCTGTGTAGCATTTGGGGTAGTCTTATTTTATTTTGGTTCCGTAGCCGGACCTTGATTGTATCTGTTTGATATAATGCTTTACTCATGTATTGCGTGAAGTGGCGATTGTAAGCCAACTATGTATCTCTTTCCCTTATGTATTACATGGGTTGTGTGAAGATTACCTCACTTGCGACATTGCTTTCAATGCGGTTATGCCTCTAAGTCGTGCTTCGACACGTGGGAGATACAGCCGCATCGAGGGCGTTACACCGGGGCACCTCCCCCAAGCTTGGCGCAAGCCAAGGGGAGTGCCCATACCCGATACTCAATTTTCTTTCGGTGATGAAGAAGGAGGTGGTGGTGATGAAGTGGTAGTGATCTTGTCCCTCATGATCAAAATATTCTCCAGTCTACGAATGATGCTCCGGAGGAAGGTGATGTGCTCTTGCAACAGAATATTTTCACGAGTGAGATATTTATTTTGCACGTGAACTGTTTCAATGATCCGAAAGGCTTCAATCTCAGTGGGGGTAAGATGATCATAGTAAGGTTTAAGGATATCTTCTTCTTCGTCCTCCGCAAGCAGGGCTTGCTCGACCACCGGCGCTTGATCTTCGATGGCCTCCTTGCTGTTGCCCCCTTCAAGAGGTTCTTCGGGCTCCTCTCTCTTCAGCTCAATGTTCATCAACCAAGCATCCTATTCTACGTTGCTGGAGGAGGGAGAAGCCATGATTCCTGGCTTAACAGATCTGACCGAAAACAGCAAGAAAAGAAAACAGAAGGTTTCTCCGCGATACGGTGGTCAATAGGTTCGGGGGGTATATAAAGATTTTTTATCTTGGGAAACAAGAAAATGGAAGAAAAATGGAGTCCGGAAGGTACTCGAGGTGGGCACAACCCACCTGGGCGCGCCTGGCGTGTCTTGTGCCCACCAGGGGTGCCTTCCTGGTTGTTTCTTATTTTCCTAAAAAAATATTCCAAGACAGACAGTAAATATTTTTGCAGATTTATCGGAGTCCGTTTACTTACCGTATCACGTACCTCCTCCTTTTCACGATTCTAGAGTGTTCCATAAGGTTTCTTTTATGTGTTCTTCCGGTGTCATAGTTTGGATGATATTGCTTTCAACATTAATGGGTGTACCTGAGATATAATGTTTTATTCGTTGCCCATTAACAACCTTCAGGTTAGTAGCTTTGGCATTATTTATTTTGATAGCTCTAGATCGATAAACGTCAACGATAACATAGGATCCTTCCCATTTGGAGAGGAGTTTTCCTGCAAAGAATCTGAAACGAGAGTTGTACAAAGGAACATATTCTCCAACCTTGAACTCACGCTTTTGGATTCTTTTATCATGCCATCTTTTAACATTTTCTTTAAATAACTTGGTATTTTCATAAGCTTGGGTTATCCATTCATCTAATGAGCTACTATCGAATAACCTCTTCTCACCAGCAAGTTTGAAATCATAATTGAGTTCTTTAATTGCCCAATAAGCTTTATGTTCTAACTCAAGAGGCAAATGACAAGCTTTTCCATAAAACATTTTATAAGGAGACATACCCTATAGGCCCAAAGTGCATCATCTAACTTTTTAGACCAATTCTTCCGGGACCTATTGACAGTCTTTGTAAAATTAATTTTATTTCTCTATTGCTAAGTTCAACTTGACCACTAGACTGGGGATGATAGGGTGATGCAATTCTATGGTTAACATCATACTTGGAAAGCATTTTACGGAAAGCACCATGAATAAAGTTTGAACCACCATCAGCCATTAAATATCTAGGGACTCCAAACCTTGGGAAAATAACTTCTTTAAGCATTTTAATAGAGGTGTTGTGATCAGGACTACCAGTTGGAATAGCTTCTACCCACTTAGTAACATAATCAACAACAACCAAAGCATTGTTGAGGGGGTTTGGATGAACAGTCCCCAGTGGTGGGTTGGATGAACAGGACCCCATGGTAGTAGAGGCCGTTGCCGCTGGATTAACTGTACCCCAGTCGATCAAGCCGGTGAATGAACAGGACCCCATGGAGGGCTGGACGAACATGACCCCGTGGAGGGCTGGATGAACAGTAGCCGGTGGAGGGCTCGTTGAACAGTAGCCGGTGGAGGGTTGGATGAACAGTAGCCTGTGGAGGGGTGGTTGAACAGGACCCCGTGGAGAGGGCTGGCTGAACAGTAGCCGGTGGACGAGCGGTGGAGGCTGGATGAACAGGAGACCGTGGATGAACAATCGCAGGTGGAGGCTGGAGGATGTCGACGGTGGATGAACAGTAGCCCGTGGAGGCTTGAGGAGGTCGACGGTGGAGATGAACAGTATCCCGTGGAGTCTCGTTTTACGGTACGCCACACCCCTCCTGATGAACAGGACCCCCGTTTCGATCATAGTGCTCCAACACAAGTCCGTTTCCTCCGTTTTGCGGTACGCCAGACCCCTCCTGATGAATAAGATCCCGTTTCCACCGTGGCCGGTCAAACACAAGGTCGTTTCCTCCGTTCTGTGGTACGCTAGGCCTTGTTTCCGTCGGCTCTTCCGTCCAGGCCGGTTGGCTCCCGATGAACAGCACACGTTCCGTTGCATCCGGATGAACAAGACGCATTACGTTGTCTCCCCATGAACATGATGACGGCGCTTCTCCGTTCCGACGCAGCCACAACTATGTACACGAGCCCTGATCGTACATATGCACGAGTAGGCGTTCGAGACCCCACCTGTATGTACGTACGTGGACGTATTTTGTTTCTTGCACTCTAGCCGCTGTACATACGTGTACATGCTATGTGCGTGCCTCTACTACCACACATGCGCGCCTCTACTACCACACGTGCACACCTTTACATCGACCAGTATGTACGTACATGTTCGCGACCAGAATGACAACGCTACATACGCTTTGACCAGGTGGGTCCCGACTGTCAGGCACTTCCTTGCGTGCGAAGATGTAGCTGGTGGGTCCCCGCAGTCAGGGGGGAAACCTTTTTTCATGAAATACGGTGGCCCGTCCGGTGGGTCCCTGCTATTAGGTGGAGGAATCATTATTTCCCACGAAATAAGAAGGCACTTACTTACTACGGCCGTGGACCCAGCTGTCAGCTTCTTCATGTATAGTACTCTTCCGATGGAAGTCGTTCCTTGACCACGTTGACCACGCCGCGGCGAGAGCACCAGGGCGGTGGACGATGATAACCCACAAGTATAGGGGATCAATTGTAGCCTCTTTCGATAGGTAAGAGTGTCGAACCCAACGATAAGCTAAAGGTAGAACAAATATTCCCTCAAGTTCTATCGACCACCGATACAACTCTACGCACGCTTGAAGTTCGCTTTACCTAGAACAAGTATGAAACTAGAAGTACTTGGTAGGTGTTGTTGGATAGGTTTGCAAGAATATAAGGAGCACGCAAATAAAAACTAGGGGCTGTTTATATAAAGACACAACTAAATTAGTTTTAGCAAAGAGCTTTTTTGTCACGAGAAAGTTATTTGTCCCTAGGCAATCGATAACTAGACTGGTAATCACTATTGCAATTTTATATGAGGGAGAGGCATAAGCTAACATACTTTGTCTACTTGGATCATATGCACTTGTGATTGGAACTCTAGCAAGCGTCCGCAACTACTAAAGATCATTAAGGTGAAACCCAACCATAGCATTAAAGTATCAAGTCCTCTTTATTCCCATACGCAAACAACCTGCTTACTCGGGTATGTGCTTCTGTCACTCACGCCACCCACCATAAGATAATCATGAACATATTGGAAACCCTACAACGGGGATCCCTCACGCTTGCGCGACACAGACATCACCAATAATAAAACATGCAACTCAAACCAATCACGATCATCAATTAACCCATAGGACAAAACGGATCTACTCAAACATCATAGGATAGCCATACATCATTGCGAAATAATATATAGCGTTGAGCACCAAGTTTATGTAGAGATTACAGCGGGTAAAAGAGGGGTTACACCGCTGCCTAGAGGGGGGAAGAGTTGGTGATGACGGCGGTGAAGTTGTTGGTGAAGATTGCGGTGATAATGATGGCCCCTGCAGCGTTCCGGCGCCACCGGAAGCGAGGGGGAGAGAGTCCCCCTCCTTCTTGTTCTTCTTCTTCCTTGAACTTCTCCCTAGATGGGAGAAAGGTTTCCCCTCTGGTCCATGGTCTCCATGGCGTGGGAGGGGTAAGAGCCCCTCCGACATTGGATCTGTCTCTCTGTCTCTCTCTATTTCTGCGTTCTGGGATTATGCCCTTTCACCGTTTCTTATATATCCGGAGATCCGTAACTCCGACTGCATTGAAACCTTTGCCTAGATTTTTCTCCGAAAATTAGCTTTCTTGCGGCCAAAGAAGAGCACAAACTGCCTTACGGCGGACCCACGAGGGTCAGGGGCGCGCCCAGGGGGGCAGGCGCGCCTCCCTGCCCCCTTCGGGCATCGTCTCACGTTGATTCTTCTTCCCATATTTCACAAATGTTCCAAAAATATTATGCGTCCGTTTTTATCCCGTTTGGACTCCGTTTGATGTGGGGTTTCTGCGAAACATAAAACATGCAACAAACAGGAACTGGCACTGGGCACTGGATCAATATGTTAGTCCCAAAAATAGTATAAAAAGTTACCAAAAGTATATAAAAGTTGTAGAATAATGGCATGGAACAATCAAAAAATTATAGATATGATGGAGACGTATCAGAATCCCCAAGCTTAATTCCTGCTCGTCCTCGAGTATGTAAATGATAAAGAAGATAATTTTTGATGTGGAATGCTACCTAGCATAATCTTGATCACATAATCTAATCATGGCATGAATATTAAGACATGAGTGATTCAAAGCAATAGTCTATCATTTGACATTAAGATAATAATACTTCAAGCATACTAACCAAGCAATTATGTCTTATCAAAATAACATAGCCAAAGAAAGCTCATCCCTACAAAATCATATAGTCTGGCTATGCTCCATCTTCACAACATAAAGCATTCAAATCATGCACAACCCCGATGACAATCCGAGCAATTAGTTCATACTTTTTAACGCGCTTCAGCCTTTTCAACCCTCACACAATACATGAGCGCAAGCCATGGACATGGCACTATGGGTGGAATAGAATATGATGATGGAGGTTTGTGTGAGAAGACAAAAAAGGAGAAAGTCTCACATCGACGTGGCTAATCAACGGGCTATGGAGATGCCCATCAATTGATGTCAATGTGAGGAGTAGGGATTGCCATGCAACGGATGCACTAGAGCTATAAGTGCATTAAAGCTCAAACTGAAACTAAGTGGGTGTTCATCCAACTTGCTTACTCATGAAGACCTAGGGCATTTGAGGAAGCCCATCATTGGAATATACAATCCAAGTTCTATAATGAAAATTCCCACTAGTATATGAAACTGATAACTCAAGAGACTCTCTATATGAAGAACATGGTGCTACTCTGAAGCACAAGTGTGGTAAAAGGATAGTAACATTGCCCCTTCTCTCTTTTATCTCATTTTTTGGGGCCTTCTCTGTTTTTTGGCCTTTCTCTTTTTCTATTTTTTCGTCCGGAGTCTCATCCCGACTTGTGGGGAATCATAGTCTCCATCATCCTTTCCTCACTGGGGCAATGCTCTAATAATGATGATCATCACACTTTTATTTACTTACAACTCAATGTTACAACTCGGTACTAGAACAAAGATATGACTCTATATGAATGCTTTCGGCGGTGTACCGGGATGTGCAATGATCTAGCATGGCAATGACATAAAAAAATGGACAAGCCATGAAAACACCATGCTAGCTATCTTACGATCAAGCAAAGCAATATGAAAATAAATGCTCAAGTCATGTATATGATGATGATGGAAGTTGCATGGCAATATATCTCGGAATGGCTATGGAAATACCATGATAGGTAGGTATGGTGGCTGTTTTGAGGAAGATATAAGGAGGTTTATGTGTGATAGAGCGTATTGTATCACGGGGTTTGGATGCACCTGCGAAGTTTGCACCGACTCTCGAGGTGAGAAAGGGCAATGCACGGTACCGAAGAGGCTAGCAATGATGGAAGGGTGAGAGTGCGTATAATCCATGGACTCACATTAGTCATAAAGAACTCATATACTTATTGCAAAAGTTTATTAGCCCTCGAAGCAAAGTAGTAGTACGCATGCCCCTAGGGGGATAGATTGGTAGGAAAATACCATCGCTCGTCCCCGACCGCCACTCATAAGGAAGACAATCAATAAATACCTCATGCTCCAACTTCGTTACATAACGGTTCACCATATGTGCATGCTACGGGAATCACAAACTTCAACACAAGTATTTCTACAATCCACATCTACCCACTAGCATGACTCTAATATCTACATCTTTATATCACAAAACTATTGCAAGGAATCAAACATATCATATTCAATGATCTACAAGTTTTATGTAGGATTTTATGACTAACCATGTGAATGACCAGTTCTCGTCAACTCTCTAAATAGATATAAGTGAGGCAAGAGAGTTTAATTCTTTCTACAAAAGATATGCCCACACTCTAACAAGTATAAGTGAAGCAAAAGAGCATTCTAAAAATGGCGGTGTTGTATGTGAAGAGAAACAGACAATCCAAACTTCAAATGATATAAGCGAAGCACATGAAGCATTCTATAAAGCCATACTCAAAAGATATAAGTGAAGTGCAAAGAGCATTCTAGATATCAACCAAGGACTATCTCATACCAGCATGGTGCATAAAAAGAAAAGCAAAAACTAATGCAAAAGACGCTCCAAGATTTGCACATACACTACAAAAAAAGACACATCCGTGACATTGTTGGCCGAACGATTTTTTTTTCTGTCATACATATGACACTTCTATGATGATAATTGTGACAAAACCCGGTATCATCATAGATGTGGTGGGCTCCTCCTTCTATGACAAAAAATCATGACAGAAAATGGGATTTTCGTCCTGGGCGGGCCAGAGACGCAGCTGCATGACATTCTTTGGGCCGTCCATGATGGAAAAAACCGTGGTAAAAGCGAGGGGGAGGAAAATTTCGAGGAGTTCCCGGTTACGGTGGGAGGTCAGGGGCCGAGCGATGCGCGTTTCTCTCATACACGTACGCGCGTGTGTGCGAGGCGTTGGCTCTAACTGAACTCGAGTGAGGCGTTGGGCTCTAACTGAACCCGAGCGATTGCACTGCAGGCTACGCGTTACTGAATCCGAGCGATCGATCGATGGCTGTTAACTAAACCCGATCAAGCGATTCCTTCGCTACTGCTGCTAACTGAAGCTGATCGATTGGATGAACAGTGAGCGTTGCAGGGGGGTTGGATGAACAGTGAGCGGTCGCATTGCCTCTGGATGAACAGAACCCCATGGTGTGGAGGGCTGGATGAACAGTAGACGGTGGAGGGGTGGTTGAACAGGACCCCGTGGTGTGGAGGGCTGGGTGAACAGTAGACGGTGGAGGGGAGCCCGTGGAGGGGTGGTTGAACAGTAGCCGGTGGAGTAGCGCGCGGTGGAGGCTGGATGAACAGGAGCCCGTGGAGTGTGGAGGAGGTCGACGGTAGCCCGTGGAGGCTGGAGGACGTCGACGGTGGAGATGAACAGTATCCCATGGAGTCCCGTTTTGTGGTACGCCACACCCCTCCCGATGAACAGGGCCCCCGTTTCGACCATAGGAGGTCCGTTTTGTCCGTTCTGTGGTACGCCACACCCCTCCCGATCAACAGAACCCCCGTTTCAACCGTAGGAGGTCTGTTTCATCCATTTTGTGGTACGCCACACCCCTCCAGATCAACAGGACCCCCGTTTCGACCGTAGGAGGTCCGTTTCGTCCATTTTACGGTACGCCAGACTCCTCTCGATGAACAGGATCCCGTTTCGAACATGGCCGGTCGAACACAAGGCCGTTTCCTCCGTTGTGCGGTACGCCAGGCCTCGTTTCCATCGCCTGTTCTGTCCAAGCCCTCCCGATGAACAAGACCACGCATTCCGTTCCGACCCAGCCGATTGGCTCCCACGCGTTCCGTTGCCTCCCGATGAACACGACGCATTCCGTTGCCTCCCCATGAACATGACGCATTCCGTTGCCTCCCCATGAACACGACGAAGACGTTGTTTCTCCGTTCCGACCCAGCCATGTATACGAGCCCTGGCAGTACGTATGCGCGAGCAGGCGTTCGAGACCCCGCCCTTATGTACACATATGTGGCCGTATTTTCTTTCTTGCACCCTGGCCGCTGTACATACGTGTACATGCTACGTGCGCGCCTCTACTACGACACGTGCGCACCTCTACATCCACCAGTATATATGTACATACACGTTCGCGACCAGAATGAAAACGCTAGGTACGCTTCGACCAGGTGGGTCCCGACTATCAGGCACTTCCTTGCGTGCGAAGATGTAGCTCGTGGGTCCCAGCAGCCAGGGGGAAACGTTTTTTTCGTGAAATACGGTGGCCCGTCCGGTGGGTCCCCGCTGTCAGGTGGAGGAATAATTAGTTTGCACATAATAAGGAGGCACTTCCTTGCTGCGGCCATGGACCCAGCTGTCAGCCTCTCCACGTACAACCCACGTACGATGGAAGCCTTTCCTTGACCACATTGACCACGCCGCGCCAAGAGCACCAGGGCGGTGGACGACGACGAGGCCTAGGAAGGGGACGACGCGGAGCCGGGAAGACGCGACAGTGGATGCGCACGCGTAGAGGAGTATGAGGGTTCACTGGTTCGCTGCGGTGTGAGGCTGCCGTCGCCGCAGAATAACAGGGGGTGTGGGTGACTAGAGGGATAGCCTGGCCAGCGGTGGGAGTAGTAGGCGGCGGTCAGGAGGCAGGAGCACGGGGCACGACCGACGCTGGTTTGGGCGGCTGGAGCAAGAAGACCAGAGGTTGAAGAAGCACTACGATCGTTGGATGGACTTCGTACGGTCACTGGAGCTAGAATCATGCATATTGACTAAGTTGACAAAGCCCTCCGTCCCCGTTAACTTAATAGGCCCACAAGTTAACCTGCCACTATACTGGGTCCCAGCTAAAAGGGGGAGTATTCATATTTTTTGTGCGTAATAAGGAGGCAATTCCTTGCGTGTGAAGATATAGCTGGTGGGTCCGAGCTGTCAGCGGCGGTAACGTTTTTTTCCGCAAAATACAGAGGCCCTTTAGGTGGGTCCCTGATGTCAGGTGGAGGAATCATTATTTTGCGCGTATTAAGGAGGCATTTCCTTGCGTGCGGCCGTGGACCCAGCTGTCGGCCTCTCCATGTACAGTACACTTCAGATGCATGTCGGTCGTTGACCACGTTGACCAGGCTGCGCCGAGAGCACCAGGGCAGTGGACGACGGCGAGGCCTAGGAAGGGAACGACACGGAGGTAGGGAAGACTCGGCAGTTTCTTCCCACGCGAAGGGGAGTACGACTGTACGAGGGTTTACTGGTTCGTCTGCCGTCGCCGGAGAATAACAGCAGGTGTGGGTGAGTAGAGGGATGGCTAGGCTCGCGATGGGAGTACGGTGGCGCGGTGAGGCCTGCGCGGCAGCAGAGCCGGCCGCGGGGAGGAGGGAGCAGGCAGTCCCGCCGGCGCTTGTTTGAGCGGCTGGAGCAGGAAGAGCAGAAGAAGCACGACGGCCGTTGGATGGCCATCGAACAGTCACTGCTTGTGCGTCAACCTTTTTTTTTAGGAAAGCCTTAAATCTATGGAAAACATCATACAACCCATCTGCCATTATTTCTAATAATTTACAGCCCATTTGCTAATTATTAAGGTTTTTTTGGAGCCCATATTCTTTTTGTTAGCATTACAGCCCATATTGTGGCCACGTTTAAAAAATTATACGAAATTTTGCATATTTCGGTGCGGTCCGAACTGTTTTTAACGCCGAAATTTCGACTCACATTCAAACTAATTTTAAAAATATATGTATATCAATATAAAATCCAACAAATTCTCCATGCATAAAAATTAATGTAATTTAAAACCTCGAAATGAAAAAAAGATATTTGAAACTAATTGTCGGTTTGATGTGTTTTAAAAATGTACAACCCATTTCTCATTACAGATGGGCCATTTTCTCGGCTAGCCGAATGAAAGCTCTCCTCGTCTTGAATGATTTGCAGCCCAACAGGCCTGACAAAGCGACTTACTTGGCAAATCACAAAAAAACTGGGCTATGGCCGTGGACCCAGCTGTCAGCCTCTCCACGTACAGTACTCTTTCGATGGAATGTTGTTGACGACGTTGACCACGCCGTGCCGAGAGCACCAAGGCGGTGGATGACGGCGAGGCCTAGGAAGGGGATGACGTGGAGCCGGGGAAGACGCGGCAGTGGATGCACACGCGGAGAGGAGTACGAGGGTTCACTAGTTTTGCTGCGGTGTGACGTTGTCGTCGCCGCAGGGCCTGACTAGCGGTGGGAGTAGTAGGGGCGATGAGGCCTCAACGGCAGCACAGCCAGCCACTGGAGGCAGGAGCAGGCGGTCTCCCCGGCGCTAGTTTGGGCGGCTGGTGCAAGAAGAGCAGCGATTGAAGAAGCAGCAGGACCATTCGATTCAAATCCAACGGTTACTGCTACTAGAATCGTTTGTTGACTAAGTTGACAAGCCCTGCGTACGCGTCAACTTAGTAGGCCCACAGGTCAGCCTCCCAACCGGTGCGCCCTAGATGTCAGTGGGAGGAAAAAGAAATTCGCGTAATAAGGAGGCAGTTGATTGCGTGCGGCCAGGCCAGTGGAGGGAGTAGGGTGGGCCGGGGAAGCCTGCGCGGCATCACAGCGGGCCACAAGAGGAGGGAGCAGGCAGTCCCGCCGGCGCTAGTTTAGGCGGCTGGAGCAGGAAGATCAGAGATTGAAGAAGCACGTCGGCCGTTGGATGGACACCCAACAGTCACTGCTGCTAGAATCGTGTGTTCACTCACAAAGCCTTGCCTAAACAAGTCAGCCTCGAAATCTGTGGCGTGTACAGCCCATTTGCTATTATTTTTATAATTTTTACTCATTTTCTAATTCATATGGAATTTATTGCAGCCCATTTTTCCTTTTTAAAATTGCTGGCCATTTTCTGGTCAGTACCAGGGTCAAAAAATTAACTAAATATGTGGGAAATTTTGAAAATTCACAAATTTTTGCTGGGGAACGAAATATTCTTATTCCAAAAATTAATAGCCATACTAAAACAAATATAAAAATAAATTAGTACTATGTCATGTTAAATCCAATGAAATACGTATAAGATATCAGTGAAGAACAAAAACAAAAAAAGAAACTTATATCCCATTTGCTATAATGTTTTTGGAATTTTCAACCCCTTTTGATATTACTTTTAATAGACATTGACCATACTCTTAAGCCAGGACGGAATGCATCTCTCCTCGTCTTGAAAGATTTGCAGCCCAGTAATTCGGAGAAAACAAATAGGCCTAGCTTGGGTATTCTTCAAAACGAAATACTGGGCTACCTATTTTCCCAAAGAACTGGTGCATGAGCATTTAGCTTTATTTATTTATTTATTTACTTATTTATGTTTAGGGGACCATGAGCATGTACCTGGGCCGGATTCATGTGAGATCCTCCCTTCCAGTTAATTATGGGCTTCTCTATTAGGCCTTCATCAGTGGGTTGCATGTTATCAACAAGTGGAAAATGTGTTCCGTATGAAAAATAGTATGCGCTACGTTTGGTACGGGGCACTAAAGGATCGAATCATGCAACGACTTCCAAAACATTGTGTTTGTCGTTCTAACAACACATTTATTCAACCAACAGACGAAATATACTACTGATTGTACATTGAAAACAGCAGCAGCAGCAACCAGGGCTGGGGGTGCAACAGAAGTAGTAAGCAGGCCAGAAGAGTGAAGACGCAGCTCTCTCTTCCAAACCAAACATCAGTCATCATTACAAAAGGGCTACCAAAAAAGAACAAGTGTATGCATCAAACTAAATAAAGATCCTACTACACCAAGTGTACGCATCTAACTAACTAGCTCAGTTAGACGTTACTATTTATTAAGCTGTGGAGATTGGCTGATGACTTGAACAAGATGGGTGCCTGACGGGGGAAACTCCAGCCAGCAGGTCGAAGTCTGATACTTGTAACCCTCTCTCCTACTTTGGGCTGCAGAGCGTGGCGGCACATATGAGGGTATGGTTCATGGAGAGACGCATGGTACGCTGTGTACACACAGTTTTGCCTGATGAACGAAACCGCGCTGCCATCATGATCCTTGCCGTCGGTTATCTCCTGGTTAAACGGATAATTCAGTCCGACAAACAGAGAGCGTGTACCAAGGCTACTTACCAGCCTCCAGTCAAAAATTCCCAAAGGCCCAGAGAAGCTGGGATCCTGCTCAAAGACCTTGCAGTGACTGTGATTGTATTCCATGAAACAACACGTCTGGTACGTGCGAACGATCATCAATCTTTCGCCGTCGTCTGATCGAGCCAGGAGCCACCTGCAACTGCCATGCCACTTTTCTTTGAAAGGGTCTGGGATTAGGAAGGGTAGGGACACCAGGCGTCCTACAACATCATATCGAGTTGGAGTCAAATAAAAAAGGGCCCTTGATTTAGTCAATCTTAAGAACAGCATGTTATGAGCATGAATATTTTTCAGCAAATGTTGACAGTAATATAAGCAAGCCATCATGATATCATAGGAAAGTAACATACTGCTGTAACAGCCGTTTGTAGCGATGACTAGAGTAGGCCAGCAATACGTCCATCCATAGAAAGAGTCGACAGCGTAAATGAAGCCCTTGTGTTCGATGGCATCAGAGAACCATGGAGGATGTATGATCCTGCGATGGACGTGCAGATTTATCCACTTACCGCAGTGACCTGTCAGATAGGCGAGACCACGGTTGAAGAACGCAATTAGCCTGAAGTCTTTATAATTCACAGATCTTGTGGGCACTTGGCAGATTACAACCTTGAGTAAATCAAACTTGGTATCATGTTGGCTACTGTAAGATTCTGAGTTTTCTGGGTCGCGGTGCCAAAGCAGTGAAGTGTTAATCGAAGGAAGGGGGATCAATCGCCGGGTGTAGACCTCCACGAGCATCCAGCTGTCGCGACCGTCGACGAGCACCATCCAGGACGTGTTCATGTCGAACCAGTACATATCGTTAATGTAGTTGAGTCTAACGGGGATCGGATCGCAGTCAAGGGGGTTGAGCAAGCAAGGAGCTGGCTTAAAAAGCTCCGGCCCAAGGGCTTTGAGTAAACGATACAGCCCCAACGAGCACGCGGCGAGCGGCATGGTACTGAGATTGTCCACACGCGAAACAATGAGCTTGATTACCTCTATGGGGAGCGAATTCCAGCCACTCTTTCGGCGGACGCTGCTCGGTTCTGCCATTGTTAGTGCTTGGGTTTCGGACGAGGGGGAGGCGCCTTAGAGGGGATGGAAGATTGGACGAGATTATGTGCGGTCAGAGATGGAGAAGCGAATATGTGCTGCGGGAAGTGGACAGGTGATGATGACTACAACACGCTGCTTGACTTATGAGACACATACCAGCAGCGTAGGGTCATGTCGATGCCAGACAACTTGCTTGAGTGATCACAGTACTGGTACTCCCTACAGTGCTATGCCCTAACTTGCTTGAGTAGAGTAGTAGAGTAGGACTCTGCTCTACTACTAGTACCGGAGGAGTAGTATATTCTAATCTAAAATAGTTACAAACTTCAATGCCCGAGCGTGGAACGACTACGAACCGTGCTCAAAGACCGTGTCTACGTGGTGTTTGGACATGGGAGACAACCTCAACGCCAACGGTGCTGCTCCCGTTGCACCGTATGTGTTTCTGTCCTTCCTGTTTGAAATCGTGGTAGAATTCATGTTTCTACTCTGTATCCTACTACTATGCTAGTCCACATGATTAGTTTCATCTCTGTTATAGCCGTCATGATTTATTTTGTGCTTATTCGGATTAAATATCGTAGTAACTTGCTCATATATTCAACTGGCGCAACGTCCCCTGCAGCCACTCCCGTTTCATGGACGGCCTGGTAGATGCCTCCAAGGAGCCCTTCGTCCACTGCTATGAGTGCCCGATGCCGTTTTGTGGCTCGCCGGCAGACATGGTGCATCACCTCATGGATGCGTGCAGCGGTCACTGCTGGCCCTTGGCGGAGAACATCAAGTACGAGACGTGCTACCCGTTAACCATGCCAGAGTCGCTAGAGGATCACCGCCGCCTGCTAGTCTCGGAGGAGGACGGCAGCATCTTCCTCTTGATCGTGGGCACCGGCGAGGCCCGCGCAGGCCGCCGCCCCGTCTCTATAATGTGCGTCAGGGGCGACGCCCCTTACGCTGACACTGACACGAGGCCGATGTACGGGTGCGTGGTCAGTGTTACTACCCCTCCGGGTCGCGTGGGTGGCGACACTGGCCTCATCGAACGGACTTGGACTCTGGGGAGCTGGGACTATCCCGCCAATGTGGACTTGGAAAACCCATTACCCGCCGATGCGGTGCACGGGGACTCCAAAGAGGTTCACCTGGACATATGCATTATCAAGTTAAATGTTGATCATTAGTCTTCGCTCAATGTAATCCGCTGTCTAAGCATGTGGAGACTTCCATGCAGGATCTTTCTCAATTGGAGTATCACGCATGAATAAAAGTGTATCCGTTTATGGTTTAGTCTAGAATCTTCCATGTATGAATTTTTACTACAGTACTGGTGAAAGACTTACAATGAACCATTTCTTACATCTCCTCTGCCCGCTTGCAAGTCATCCTGATTTAATCCCTCCGTCTAGTTCTATAAGGGCATGGTTAATATTACTTAATAGTATAGCCAACTGTTGACTATAAGAAAGTGCCATGTCATCTATAGCCAACATGTATAACAATTGAGACTCAAAAACTAATTCTTAAAGATCATTTCTTGCAAAGCACGATAAGTGTTATTTCTTCACAAGTTTTGGATGCAGGTTGAACAGTTGAACGCTTTTGTTTGCAAAAGATACCTTTTTATCTATTTCACCCGGATGTTTGTGAGCTCCAGAGATGAAATAATATCTGAAGAAACCTATCGATACCCGTTACACATGAGATGACCCCCACATCCTTTGTCAAAATAAACAACTCCCCGATCAATGCATTTCACTCTTCGGTGCAATGCACGGGCACCTTACTACTATAGATTAGTACGACCAAAAATTGAACTAACATTATATATAGTACGATAAATGCAGATGCATGTCACCTAAAATTATATCATTCAAAACTATGTTCAAATACGAATCCAACGATATAGTTTTTGTTGACATGCACTAACTTTTTGTCAGTTAAATCTTCAGTCAAATTCAATGGGGGACTAATAAACCACGACCGATGTAGTACAAGTGTAGAGGGCGGCGCTGCATAGGAGTCTCACCTCTCACCCCACTCGTGGCGCGGCAGTAAAGTCTTCATATCACAAAACCCAACCACTCCCAGTAATAAGTGGCCTGGTAAAATAAACGGACAAGCAACCATCACATCCCTTCGTCTTTTTGCATTTCATCTCTCTGCATTTACTTTCTCTGGTTCATCTCGCACACTCGATCCCTAGCTACTACTCCTAGGGCCAGTTCTTTTGGCGGCTTCCCCAGCTTTTCCTGCAAGACTAGTCACAGTGGAGAGTAACAATAAGGCGCCTCACTCATTTATTTGGGCTTCTAAACTACTACTCCGTCCTGGTTTATTCCTCACCATTGTAATTTGTGCTAAATTTTGACCAAATATTTAACTGGTTTATTCCTCACCATTGTAATCCCTCCGTCTAGGTGTGTAAGTCATCTTACGAAAACCAAATAATCCCAAAACACTCAGGCGCGGTGCATTAACTTCTACCTCGTTTCTTGTTTCTTGACATATCAACCAATAAGAGATAAAGAGTGTGCATGCTTTTAATGACTTGAGATATCAAACACGACATGCAGTGGTTAGTTCATTGCATGCAATACTAATAATTAGCAAATAAACATTAACCTTTCTCATTTTCTCCTCCTCCTTGGTCACGGTGCACAACCTAAGATGACTTACTCACCTAGACGGATGGAGTAGTGCATGTGACATCCACTAACATTTCATTAGTTAAATTTATGATCAAAATTTGACACAGATTACAATGGGGACCAATAAACCAGGACAGAGGTAGTAGTTATGGGATTACAAATCTAGAAGCCTAAAAGAACCGGCCCCTGGTACTCCTACTAGTAGTAGTACTTAAGTTGGAATTCCAATTGCATGACACAACTTGTTAGGCAAAAAATTCGATACAGGGTGTAGGAAGCGGTTTGGGAATTTGCATGCCTTTCCAACCAGTGAGATACTCCGTACAAAGTACGACAGAGAAATAACCACAGAGAAGGAAGCTAAAAGTAAACAATCAAACGAGCATTTTTGCATTTGTTTTGCATTGAATTGTTTCACAAGCTTGACTACTGCTGTTTTTCTACTTTTACAAAAACCGTATTGTAATGTTAAAACATGCATTTGCATGTACATAAGTAATAGTAGTACTCCCTCCGTCTAGGTGTATAAGTCTTCCCTCCTTTTGGTCACGGTGCACAACCAAAGATGACTTATTGACCTGGACGGAGGGAGTAGCACAGTCTGCAAGCATATATTGAGAGAGGCGTGTAGTGCGATAGTATATAGTAAAGTTTGTGTTATATGAACATACTTGCAAAATGCGTAGGAATAGACAAGGTTTCCAAACTTTCCCTTTTACATACTTAATTAAGTACGCTAAAAATTCCTGAACATTCGGGATTTATCATTTGCACCACAAAACTAATGATATCGCCTTACGAAACAAAAATTATACTCCTCCTAAAAGCCACGACGCTCGCAGGAGCGCTTGCGGCGCGCCACGAGTGCCCTGGTGCGCGGCCGTTTCCCAGCGCTCCGACACAACGCCTCTTCCCCAGCCTTGCAACTCACGAGGCGCTGATTGGCGGCTTGTCGGCAGGCGAGCGATCTCACCGGTGTGGTGATCCGGCGCCAATAGGTACTCCTCCTTGCTGGAAGCGTGCACCCGGTCCATGTACCGCCAAGCGTAGATGAGGCGTTGGGCCCTACTGCACTCAGGGCATCGGCACGGGCGTCCTCCGCCACCCTCACGGCACTCGCACGGGCCTACTGCCAAAGAGCCAATTGCTTGACTCTCTCGGACGCGACATAGGCCTCCTAGGCAGCTTGTTCCGTGGTGCGCTTCTCTTCCTCAGCCTTCTTCTCCTCCTCTATTTTGGTGCGCTCTGCTGGAGGCAAAGCCTCCCACAAGGCGACATCCATTTCTTTCCAAAGCTCCTCAAGGCTGGGGGGCTTGGCGGGCGGCGTGGCGTTCTCCTTGTAGCGGGGAGCCGACGCGTCCTCCGGCGCGCGTGCTGGTGAGATTGGGAACACCGACGCGTCCACCTCGACGCGTCGCGGCGAGGAGCGGAACGCCGACGCGTCCTCCTCGACTAGTGGCGGCGAGGAACAGAATGGCGATACATCGCGTCGCGGCAAGGAGCGGAACACCAATGCGTCCTCCTCGACTAGTGGCGGCAAGGAACGGAACGGCGACACATCGCGTAGCGGCGAGGAGCAGAACACCGACGCATCCTCCTCAACTAGTGGCGGCGAGGAACAGAACGACGACGTGTGACCGTCCGCGCGGTGCAGCGAGGGGCTCCTAGGGCTTGGGAGGGGTGATGCCATGGTGGTCGACGTGAGAGGGAGGGGGACGAGATAGCGATGAACGTCAACGTGAGGGGGAGGAGATAGAGATGTCATGGGAGGCGCAGAATTTATAGCGAGCAATGGCACACCTACGTAAGATATGAACTGAGCTGCACTGACTTAACTGCAGGTCATGTTGCGTCACTGACATGTGGGCCAGACCCCCGTTGGGCCCATATGTTAGTGACCCAATGCACCTGCAGTTAAGTAACAACTACGTGGGCATATTTGTTGGAGTAAATTACGGGGGAGCGAAGGGGTGGAAATATTGCTGGTCACAACGGATTGGACGAGCGTGAGGGGAGGAGAGTCATGCATGCAGATTTTTTCACACGGGGTGGAGTGGTGGGACCGTCGGAGGGAGAAGGAGAGTTTGGCAGGCATATTGTTTCCACACATGGAGAGGAAAATATTTGGAGACGAACGGGCTTCCTGCAGGTATGGGGAACGGTGCATAATAAGTCATCTTGCATGCCGGGCTAGGTATAGTCTCAAGTCATTAAAAACATACACGCTCCACACATGTTCATATTTCAAGGTGCACTAAATTATTGCATGCGATGATTAAGGCTAGCCATAATGGTCGTATCTTAGCTGGTATCATGCACACGGGAATAGCAAACATGCTGATGTGGCAAATAATTAAAGAAGAGAGGGGGTTAGAGTAACTAGTGTCCATGCATGCATTGGTAAACACATTTTTTTGTGAAGAACGACAACACTAGTTGAGTACTTTTGCAGACTTCAAAAACTATTCCACCGCCTCTACTATCTTGCTAAGAGTAGGTGAAATTTTTGAATCGATCCCTTTAAACTAGAAGGGAGGTAGTGGTACTCTAATAGCTAACCTTGTTGTGATGACAAGATAGGACATGGCACGCACCTGGACGGAGGAACTAGTCTGCATTGTGCATTTATGTTTTGTCTGAAGTCAATGTACCTCTACTTTCACCAGACTTATAGAAAAATGTTTCAACATTCGCAATGTCAAATTAATATTTTTACACTCATTATAAAACGTAGTTCTGATACTCATTATAATCAGTCTAGTAGATATTGATATTTTTAGTATAAATTTGGTCGTGGGATTTCATTGATGCCTGTCAAAGCATGGAGGAAGCGGAGCTTAGGGCTTGCAATGCCGGTCTCTACATAGGTATTTCTCTTCATAATCCTGTAATTTTAGAGACTCATTGTGCTTTTGCGGTAGCGTCTCTTGCATCAGGGGACTATGACAGGTCTGCTATGTGTGACCTGAAGATGAAAGCATTGAGCATCTCGAAGTTGATCAACAATCTTCAATTGTCAAAGATTAGCCGTTCAGCCAATAAGGTGGCACTTAATCGCTAAGTATAGCTTTCACAATAGATTAGATGGTATTCTTGTAAATAACGTACCGCCCTGTTTGGTGAATATTGTATCGAATGAGTGTACTGGTGTGGCTGGTTAATTAATATAAGGTGGTGTTCAAAAAAAGTATAAATATGGTCAAACACTTTGCAAACGGTTGACGGGAGTAAAAAGGACCAGAGGGAGTATCATGCATGCGGAGTAGGCAAAAAAATTGCTTGTCTAAAAAAAGGCAAAAAATTGCTCATTTATAGCCGGTCGAATTCTCAAAGGGCGCGACTGCGCGAGTGAGGCGAAGGTCGTGGGAGGCGCGACGTTTGACGGAATTAAGTGAAGCTACATCCACGCGCCGACATGGCGTGCGAACAGGCAGAAGCTATATCGTCAGGCCTACGATACATCTAGTGGGTCCCGCATAGTTCTTGAGAACTCTTTGGGGGCTTGCGGCCGTTTATCCACCGGGCAAGCCAGCAACCCCACGCCGTTCGCACGCCCTACTCGTCCCCGTCTTCTATCTTACAACAGTTCGCTCCCAGTCGTCCCTTCCTTTCACATTAGTTCGCTCCCAGTTTTTTTTGCGGGGTACAACAGTTCAACTTCTCCTAACCCTCCTCCAAAATCCATGGCCTCCCAAATCTCCATTGTCACCGCTGAGTACTAGGTTAGAGCCATCACCGACGATCAGGTCATCGTCATCTACACACGTGGCTCCGAGACGGTGAAAGCATGGCTTGCTCGCTTCCTATGCATGTTCAACAGTTCAATGGATGAGTGGTTCGCTGGGCTAGATGTTGAGTACACCACAGTCCTGGGATGAGAGAAGGATCTAAAGGACGAAGAGAGGAAGAAGCCCGCCATGATCCAGGTTTGCGTACATAACGTTTGCTTGTTCTACCACATATTCCATGCCGACGTTGAGTACCAGGATTTTAAGAACTTCCTCAAGGACAAAAGAGTGAAATTCATTAGTGTAGGCTTTAAGAACGACAGGGATGTCCTGCGTCGGATAGGTCTCGTTGTAGGCCAGCCCTTTGATCTCCAGAAGGCAAGCCTGGTGTCCTCCTCTCAACCTTCAATGCTGACCCTGGCAGCAGCCATGATTGATCCTTCGTACGCTAAACTGAAGAAACCTCATCACGAGTTTCATCATGCATGGGAGTCGAAGACATTAGATGAAGATCACATCCTGTACGCAGCAATGGATGCCTACCTTTGTTTAAATATCTACAAGGGTTGGATGAAGAAGCAGAGCCCAGTGTCCAATTCAAGCAAAGACGCGTCGACGAAGAGGAAGAGGAAGAGGGACGAGGACGAAGTCGAGGACGTGGACTCGAACTCCGAGTAGGTGGCAGTGCCATCGCTCATGCTGGTTCTACTGTAGTGTCAAGCGGACTAGTTGCTTAGTTTATTTTCAAGGGAGTGTTGTGCTGAGGCCCCAGCAGAACTATGTTTATGTTCTTTCTCGTTATTTGAACTCTTTAGTACGTACAGTAGTACTAGTATGTCTCACTACTATTCTTCTTGCAGTTGGTACTACTGCTCGTATCTTCGTGTTCCTACTATACTTAATACGTTCGTACTAGTAGTATAATTAGGGTCAGCCGATTTGTGAAAGAAGTTCGACGGACGAAGGAAGAAGACGGTAGAAGAGGTGGAAGAAGCCCTTCTGGCCATCCATGTTGCATCAAACGGCTCACATGAGTCGACTGACCGAAATTTCTCCTTCAGATTGCAGGATCCACGTGGCATTCAAGGTCTCGAAGGTAGATTCCACGTCCTCACCCAGTTTGCGGGCTCGACGCGCGCGCGATCGGCTTCCGCCGCGACAGCCACCATGCACGCCTCCTCCGCTCGGGCGGAGACGACAATGACACACTAGTTCCTCCTCGCCGGCGTGCTGGAGCACGCGCTCGTCCTCCTCTTTGTATGCTGCGTGCATAGGCGCGGCTCCACCAGCTGCTCGCGTGCTTCGCAGCGCGGCGGCATCGCGAGGAGGGACTACAAACGACGTGAGCGGGCGAGCCTTCGGCTTCATGGCACAGGGATGGCGGCGACACGGCGGTGATGGGTGAGAAATTGTTGGACGAAGCAGGCGGGCGCCGACATGCGCAACGGCAGCGGCAGCATATTGATGAGTGCGCCTGTGGGAGCTTACTTTAGTTTTATATATAAGGTTGGTCAAACTTAAAAGAAAACCGTAATAGTACACGTAAACATTAGACTTAGGCAGCGCTTTTATTAGTTAGTACCACAGCCACGATACGGAATCCTGTGCAAGCGCGTGAACTGCGGCCACGCGGTCGATCGAACCATGCGTCACCGTGTCGCGCTCGAAGGACATCCACCGAACCTTTTTGTGTATGTGAAAACAATCCTCAAATATTACTCAACTTTTTTTCCTGTGAAAGTTCTAGACGCTGCAATATTTCCATATATTTGAATTTAGCTCCAGTTCATGTTTATTTGGATTTAGACGTTTTAGGTGCGCCCTAGTTTTTTTAATACTGATTTTGTGTGTGTGACTGAGAGAGAACGTGTGTATGTGTGTGTTGTGGCGGAAGGGCAATGTGGAGACGGTGTGCGTGTGATACAGACATAGAGAGGTGTGAATGTGCAAATGATCATGCATGAGTGAGACATAGACAGATGCCGATACATTGTGTATACATGAGAGAACGGTCTTCTAGTTTACTTGTGTGTGTGTGTGTGAGAGAGAGAGAGAGAGAGGGAGGGAGAGAGAGAGACAGAGAGAGGAGCATCCGTAACACAACAACCATCTCTCTTGATTCGTCGGTCCCTCGCACGGTCACATGCAACACATGCATCAACGCACACATTTTGACACCCTCACCCGGCCCCCTGCCCACCTCAAGGCCCACACAATCTCTTCGTGAATACCCATTTCTCTCCTTAGGTTTGTTTTCTCTCAATATCTGACACACACACACAAAGACACACGTAGCACAACACACACACACTCCCCCGAGCACACAATTCATCCCCATCCAAGGTTATACGGCGACCACTCTCGCTTGTGCTTCTTTGCACCCCAACATGCACAACACCTCACCAAAGAGGGCATCGAGCAGATCGAAGACGCCCACCACACCGCACTAAAGAATGTGGGGTCATTTGGAAGCAGGGTGATGTGACGACGTCTGACTGACTCCTCCCCCCATCCTCTCTCTCTCTCTCTCTCTTGCACAAAATTACCAATCCCTCTCTCCCCCGCACAAAATTGTCAATCCCTCAACCCACGAGATCCTTCCCCTCTCGTCCATGTTTTTCCAGCTCTCTCATCAAACATGTTGTCTCTTCTCCTTCCACGTATACAGAATCCAGATGCACACGCATCTCATGTATATTACATGTATCCATCTTTCTCACAGACCTAACTTCTTCCTCTCTCTTTCTCTCTCTATCTCTCTCTCTCTGTCTCATTTGGTTTGTCTCCTACTCTCTCGTCCACACACACATACAATCTTTCCCGCCCTATCTGCTCCATCTTCAAAAGCTCTCCCTGCACGTTTCATTCACACATTGGGATATGTCAAAATGTTGCTTCTATAATGGCTGATGAAGAGTTATGGTTGTTTTTGTTGCATCCTACAAAGTAATAACTATGAAATGCATTTAGATTCTCATTTGACTGGGAGTATGTGAGTTTGAGCATGTTGTGAAGTACTATAGACCTTGTATACATCTTGGGATTCGACAATGCTTGTAACTATTGAATTGTATAGACCATTACATTCGAAGTCAATAGACTAATATATTTATTTGACAATTTCAACAAATGATTAGTTCACTACAAACTAAGAAAACAAATGTGTGCTCCCTTCATTTTTATTTAAGTCCGCGTATTAGCATTGGTCAAAGTCAAGTTTTGTAAACTCTCAGAAAGCTTATAACAAAAAATATTAACATATACAATAACAAATAAATACCATTAGCTTCATTATTGAATGTACTTTCACATCATACATATTTGTTATGGTAAATGTTTATATTTTTCTATAAACTTGGTCAAACTTTAGGAAGTTTGACTTCGATCAAACCTAATATGCAGAGTTTACTACTACTACTCACTAGTTGCTTAGCCGAATCACTCAACACGCCACACGGGGAGTCCAGTGTCACAAAATTTTGAGGTCGGCGGGAAAATCTCCCACGACCCTGATTCGAGCAGTGGGAAGTTACCATCATAGCCTTCGGTACAGGTCTACGGATGACGCTTGGTAGGGGGCTGTTTTTGTAACTTCAGGTTCACCCTACCTAGCCAACCCCACCCTGGCACCCAGAGTAGTACACCTGAATACTCCCCATTTTCTATCCCCACCGCAAAATAGACTTCTCCACGGCACCACAACCTTCGTTCTCCTCCCCGTTACATCGGCGCACTCGTCAAGCGCAGCGCATCTGCCTCATCGACGACCTCGTACGCCGCACTAGAGCCGGTCCACCATCGTCATTGTCGTACACGGAGCCTCTTCCCCGGCATCGTCTTCCACGGTCTCGGATCTGCTTCCCGGAAGCCGACGCCAAGCGCAGAAGTACCACCGTCATGGACAATGAACTGACTCCCATTGCCGACCATGACTCACAGAGGCCGCCGCGACCATCGTTCTCCTCCTCGATTGGTAATGTGTGTATTGAATCACTTAGCATTACATGTGCAGTTCCAATTTTGTTCATACCTACCCTTCAAATTTCCTGGGTGCTATTGTTCCCGTAAAAGTAATTGGTTATAGGCTCCATTGTCCAACAGAATATCAGCTTCTAATTGTGTGTCGCTCCTGTATCGCGTTGTGCTTGGGTAGGTTTTTCATCTGCAACCAGTAGTGTGGCAAATGATGGAAAGGTTTTTAGAACTAGCAAGATGCCCATGCGTTGCACGCATCAAGATGCATTTGTATGAGTAGTTTATCTTGTGGGAGAAAAGGATGAACGAGGGAAGGCCTTATTTGCAAATCTGGAGAGGGTATGGGTATCTTTTTCCAAAATTCCCATTTGTTTCCTTCCTATCTGTCAGATATAAATTGGACAGCCTATATTGCAAGAAAAAAAGTATAGAGAAAAAAAGTAGACAGTAAAGTAAGTAGAGATAAATATTAAATATTAAATATAAAATAAATATAACAGTAGAGAAGAGAGTAGAGATAGCAGAGACGTCGGGAAAGGATCGCGCGCGCGCGGGAAAAAGCGGTCGGGCGTGCGCTAGTTTTGGCGCGCGGCGTCCGACGCGCTTTATAAAATCCAACGCCCTCCCACCACTCTATGCCTTGCCACCGCTCTCTCCCCGCTTTGTGCCTCGCCACCTCTCTCTCCCCGCTCTTTTTCGCCTCGCCGCCGCCGCGTCGCCGGGAAACTTGGGGAAACCGCGGCGTCCGCGCGCGCCCCTCCGGCGGCTTCTCCGTCGAGATCCGGTTTCGCGCGATGCGCCTCTGCCTCGGCAATTACGACACCGCCAACGAGGCCGCCCGCGTGTATGACGCGGTGGTGTGGCGCCTCTGGTGGCCTAATAGAACATTGAACTTCCCCAACGTGCCGGCATGGGAGCGGGCGCAGGAGCTCGCGCCTCTGCTGCGGCTTAGCACCGACGAGGATCGTCGTGACAACCGGAGGCGGGAGCACCGTCTCGGCATCACCGAGATGGACGAGGAAGCCATGGCGCTGTGGCGCCAACACTTCCCGCAGGACATTATCAACGAGCGTTTGTTCTACGCACAAAGGAGGGCGGAGAGGGATAAGAGGAGGGCGGAGCGAGCCGCCTATCGTGAGGACAAGCGTAGGCGAAAAGCGGACGCTCAATTCAACATGAGGCTAGGAGCAGCATCGCCCTGGGAATCCGACGATGGTCGGTATCTTCACGCCTACAGTCAGACGTCGGAGGAGGACATCACCGAGGAGGAGTTGGGCGACGAGGAGTAGTTGAATTATCTTTTTTTATCTATCTATGCTGAGAACTATCCTCTACTCTCTAGTATCTACTTCTCGATCTCAGCACTGTAAATGCTTTTTTAAAGCACCGCGCATTGCGATTCTATTGGAGATGCTCTAACATGGCAGACGAGTGCTTTAATGTTGCCCACAAGATGCGCGAGTATTACTAGTAGTATATTTTTCTTGCCATGTTGAGATTTTAAAACCACGAGTGCGAACATGCAGAGGAGCAATGAAGACCAAACACGAGATATTCGGGACATCTTCAAGGAGCGTGGCAAGTTAAAGAGGAGCTGCATCGAACCTGTAAAACGAGCTTTGGTAAGTAACACCCTTTCAATTACTTTCTTGTAGCCTCGTGTTCTTCGATGTGTATATGTTGTAGTTTCTGTTTCTCTTAAGCGTGGTGTTCTTCGATGTGTAATAAGAAGAGTCTTAATCGTCCTAATGCTTTCGTTTTTAGATTGATGTAGGAAGTGGGTGTTCTCACCTTGTAGTCTGTTTTTATTTTTTTCCTTTTGAATTCACTTCTCCGAGTTCTGTTTATCTGGCTTCTACTAAATGGATGTAGGTTGCTTTGAGTATTGATCTAGAAAAGAAGTAACTTCATGTCAGGATGCAGTTCCTCCGAGGAGGGAAGTATGGTCAACCTCGAGATCATGTTTCCAAAATGAGGCTGGATTACACACAAGGTGCAGTTCCCTAATGATGCTGGATTAGACAAAAGGTGCAAATACCCAAATGATGCTGGATTACACACAAGCCAGGTGGAGTCGTCAGTTGTTCGTGTCCTCGTGGCATTAATAAAGGCTGAAAGAAAGCGTGCAGCAGCCCTTGAGAATGTAGCTGAGATCCTGAAGAAGCGAAAAGAGCAATCAGATGCTCTCTTCACCCAAGCCAAAGAAGAGATGGAAGAAGCCAGAAATAAGCTAGCAGAGGCAGAGCAGGCTAGGCATCTCCTGCTATCTAAAACTATTATCAATACAAAATTTCCTTCATAATAGCTATGTTCAAATGTTTATCCAATCAGCATGCCTGTTGTGATGTCCGTGCATCTACTGATGTGGCACAAAATGTTTTTTTCGGGTCATGTAATAACAGCAATTATGTTCCCAACAATAATAGACGAAGCATTGGACATGGTATAGTTCACGCGCAAGCCCGGCATTCCAAGTTCAACTTCCACATCAAACTCATGTTCACAGATATCCCTACATTCATACATAATGTCCACAACCATGATTGTCGGGGGATATCGGCCTCCACGAGCACCTATGGGGACGGAGCCCCTTGTCGGTTCGACGGGGGGCGGAGGTTGCACAAAGAGCAGATCGAGGCGACACACATGCACAACGATTTTACCCAGCTTCGGGCTGCATGGATGCGTAAAACCCTACTGCTGCTTGTCTGGTTGATTCGAGTTATTGCTATGGAGCGCAAGAAGCTACAGTAAGTTGGAGCTGGACGTAGGCGAGGGTCTACTGGGTGCCCTTCTTCCGGTCTCCTAGGGTTCGATCTCTCTCTCTAGGGTTCCCCCCTCCCCCTACGTGCGCATGGGCCTCCTTTTATATGCTAAGGGGTTTCCCATAGGTAGCGACGCAGGTGAGGATAAAAATGGCAAGGAACTGTGCGAATAGTGGCCGCACAGTGCTATCGCACCTAACTCTGACGGCGGGGGACAAAGGCATTAAATGCCCTTCTGGATCGCCTGAACAGTGCTGAGGCGGACCGTTAGGGGTGCCTCCGCTTGCCACGGGGGCGACTCTGCCAACGTCGCATGCCACGCGCGCGCCCCAGGCTGCGCGGCGCCCCGCCACGTGTCTCTGGGGAAGGTCCAGAGTGACGCGTGGGCAGGTGAGCTGGAGCGCATGCCTGAGGTGGTGGTTTGCCGTGGCAAGTGGCTTGCCGCGGTGGTTGTCTTGCCGCACCTGAGAGCTTGCCGCTCGTCAGGCCTTGCCGAGGCGCGCGGAGCGCCGCGGCGGGCTTCTCTTGGTGTGCCTTGGCTCGGCCGTCCCGGCGAGCTCCCCCCACCGGGGCCTTGGTGCTTCGGCTTAGTCGTCCCGGCAAGCTCCTCTTGCCGGGGCCTTGTCGCCTTGGCCCGACAAGCTCCTCTTGCCGGACCTCGCCTTCTCGCCCCGGCAAGCTCCTCTTGCCGGGGCCTGGTCTTCTAGGCTCGATCACTTGGCCTTCGTCTGGCCCAGAAAGGGTCGTGGAGACTCTTGTCGCTCCCCTGGCAGGCCTTGCCGCGGGACGCTACTACTGCCCGTGCACAAGTTCGGGGTACTAAGGTAACCCTACTTTAGTACACCGACAGGAGCCCCCGGGTCTGGGCCATACACGGTGCCGAGCGTTGTTGGGCCAGGCCCTAACAGTGCACGGGCACGCGTGGCCTGGGTTGCGCTGCTCCTTAACTTCGTGCCCGTCGCGCCCTCCCCGAGTGGCGCGCGCTTATCGCGGCGTCGTGGGGGGCGAGGCGTGCGAGGCGTGCGTGACCTGGGTGGCGTGCGCGGGGCTTGAGGCCCGCAGGCACGCGTCACGTCGGGCACGACCTCTTTATTTGGAAAGGCGAAACGTCCGCCCCCACTTTTGAGTGGGGGGGGGAGGGGTCGCCTCATCTGTCGCCTCGGCCCTGCTCGCCCGCCACGCGTCCTCCATGCGCTGGGGGTTGCGGTGGTGGAGGCAGGAAGCCGGGCCGACGCGGGTCGAAGTAGAGGGTCGGCCCCGTCGCCTGCCCTTCCTCTGCTTTGATTGGTCGGGCGGGGCGGCCGAGCCCCCACTCCGCCCCTTTATAAGGAGCGGAAGGGGATGACGAGGGTCCGCACTCCTTCCTTCTTCCTTCTCTTAGATCCCTGGTCCCCTCTCCCCAACTGTCATGGAGGAAGGGAACCCTGGTCCTTCTTCGGTGGCGACAAGGGTTGCCGCCAGGCAGCGCGCCCCTCCTCCCCTTGCTCCCGCGGCGGTGGAGCCAACCGTAAGGGGAAGGGGGAGGGGGCGAGGTCGTGGACGAGGCCTTGGACGGGGCCGAGGCGCTCGAGGCGGGTGGGGCGGCGCGCCGGCCTCGCCTCTGCCGGCAGCTCCGTTTCCCGCGGCGGTTCATCTCGGGGACGACCCCTGTGAGTTCATCATTAGGCTGCGCCGGGCGCCTCGCCGTCGCATCCGCCTCCCGGCTCCCTTCGCGGACGTCTTGGAGGCGGAACAACACGAGACGATGAGACTGCGCATGAGGGGCTGCGGGATCAGCGGTACGCGAGTCCACATCGAATCCCGAGCCCCCGGCGTGGTGTGTCTTGGCCGAGGGTGGAAGACGTTCGCCCGGATCCACAGCTTGATGGAGGGGTTCACCCTCCATTTTAAGCTGATGGAGGGTGATCTCCTCTCCGTCAAGGCCTTCGGGGATCTCGGCACCCGGGCCCGGTGCTGCGTGGATAGCTCCTCCGACAGCGAAGGCTCCTCCTCGAGCGAGAGTGGCGAGGAGGGGAGCGACAGCGACGACGAGGGGAGCGGCCGCCCGGATGACGGGTCCGACTAGGTGCCGGTCGCAGCTCCGCATGGCACCGGCGGCCCCCCATCATCCGCGTCGCTGGCGCCGTGAACTCCCCGGGGTCGTCTCCTTGGGCGGCTGGCGTAGGGAGGCTGCGGAAAAGGAAGAGGGCGGGCGGCAAGGCCGCTGCCTCGTCTTCCAACTTCGCCCCAGACGCCGTCACCACCCCTGCTCGCGGCGACGACCGCCGGGGTCTTCTCTCCGGCCCGGCAAGCTCCTCTTGCCGGGGGGGCTTCGTCTTCTCGGGCGGCCGGAGTGGCGAGGCTGCGGAAGAGGCTGGCGGCAAGGCCGTCAACTCGGAGTATGAGGGCTGGATGCCCTCGACAGCGTGTTGACGTCCCGCGGCCTCCTTCCCGAGCTCCGCTTCCGGCGTCGCCGTCTCCATCCGGCCTCCGGAGCCCCGGGGCGGAGCCCCGGATGCTCTCTTGGCGTCTTCTGCCACCCGTAGCTCGTCTAGGCACCCCTTTTGCCCTTCTCGCCTCCTTGCCCTACCTCCTGAGGAGAGAGACAAGAAAGGGATTATGGGCACCTTATCTTTTTTTATCTTGTAAGCCCTTGGGCCTTAGTTGTGTTTAAATCTTGTAATCCCATCTTTCATGTTTTTCATTCTCTCTGAGCTGTACCTGAGTGGTATGTTTTTAATGAAAAGGGAGTGTTTGCCGGACCATTTGTCTCGCGGGAACATCCCGCGGCAAGGAGCGAACCCTTTGCATCGTTAAGATAGACACTTCCCCGCCCGGCAGCGGACCCTGCCGTCTCCCTGCGCCTCTTGGCCCTCCTCACGCTCTTGGCGGAGGCAGGGAGAAGGCGGGTTCTGGCCCCTCGCTTCCTCCTCTTGCCGCCGCGGCTACTATCAGAAGCGGGCCCCGGGAACGCGCTCCGGGGTTTGTCGCTTAAGAGAGCACGACAGCTTTTAGGAGGAAGCAAGGTTTTCGCATCCCGCAGCTCACGAGAGAATGCATGATAAGGGATGTAAAGACTTATCTGAGGTTGCCGCCCCCGGCAACTCTGGCTTGCCGGGGCGCGGGTGTTGGCTCGCCCTTCTCCCCTTCTTCGTCCTTGAGCGGCTCGGCAAAGGTAGGCAACTCCTGCGAGCCAAAGGGAAAGGACGGGAAAAAGACGCGGACTCGACCTCTAAGTTAGGGGTTAGCGACTGTTAGGCACTATCAACCCTAACCAACGACGAGACTCGACTCAGCATGCATGCTAAAACTTGGGGGCGCCAGCGCTTCATTGCTGCCAAGGTCTGCGCCTGGCTTTGTACAAAGGATTACATGCAACTGCGGCAAGACTTTTGTACAAAGAGTTGGTTGCCGGACGGGGTCCGACAACCGCGCCTTACGGGTAAAACTTGCGAAGATGCTCAATGTTCCAGGAATTGCTCACCGGAGTACCATCTTCGGTCTCGAGGCGGACGGCGCCGGGCCTCGTGACTCGTTTCACCCGGTAAGGGCCTTCCCACTTCGGCGTCAACTTGTTGTGTATCTTGGCCGACTGAACGCGCCGAAGAACAAGGTTGCCTTCCTCGAGGCTCCTGGCTTTAACTTTGCGGCTATGATAGCGCCGCAGAGCTTGCTGGTAGCGAGCGGATCGCACAGCAGCCTGGAGACGATCCTCCTCGAGGAGCAGTGCGTCATCTTCACGCGACCGCTCTTGCTCAAGCTCATCATAAGCGAGCACTCGAGGTGACCCGTATACGAGTTCCGTGGGGGTAACTGCTTCTGCTCCATAGACTAGAGCAAATGGTGTCTGGCCGGTGGCTCGATTTGGCGCCGTTCTGACCGACCAAAGAACCGCCGGCAGCTCCTCAATCCAGTTCCGTCCGCGCTTGAGTAGCTTGTCAAAACTTCTGGTCTTGAGCCCGCGCAGTACCTCGGCGTTGGCCCTCTCCGCTTGACCGTTGCTCCGGGGATGAGCAAGAGAAGCGAAGCAGACCTTGGTGCTGAGGTTTTGGGTGTACTGCATGAAAGCGTGGCTTGTGAACTGCGTACCGTTGTTGGTGATCATCCTGTTGGGGATCCCGAAGCGGCAAACAATCGACCTGAAGAATTTGATCGCGGACTGGGCAGTCACCTTCCTCACAGGCTCCACTTTTGGCCACTTTGTGAACTTGTCGATGGCAACGAACAAGTACTCAAAGCCCCCGACGGCTCGGGGGAAGGGGCCGAGGATATCGAGCCCCCAGACCGAGAAGGGCCAGGACAAAGGGATCATCTGGAGAGCTTGAGCTGGCTGGTGTATCTTCTTGGAATGGAACTGGCACGCTTCACACTTGGTTACTTGTGCAGTTGCATCCTGGAGGGCTGTGGGCCAGAAGAAACCTTGCCGGAACGCTTTGCCGGCAAGTGCTCTGGCGCCAATGTGGTGTCCACATATGCCTCCGTGTATCTCCACCAACAGCTCCTGTCCGTCTTCCCGGTGAATGCACTTCAATTTCACCCCATTGCGTCCTCTTCTGTACAGTGCGTCATCGACGAACTGGTACATACTGGACTGCCGGGCTACTCTTTCCGCTTCTTCTTGTTCTTCGGGAAGTTCTCCTGTCTGGAGGAAATGGACGATCTGCTGTGCCCACGTCGGAGCCTGTGGCTCGACGACGAGGACCAATGGCATGTTGGCGGCTGCAGGAACATCAGCTTCTACGGCGAGGACTTGGGGCTCAGCCGGAGCTTGACGTTCCCCGGCAAGCTTGCCGGGGCGTGACTTGCCGGGAGCACCTGCTTCGTCAGGACAAACCCTGGGGCTTGCCGGAGCGGGCAGCTCCTCAGCACTCTTGGCGTCGATCTTGGGGACTCTCTTGGCGGCGGCTTCGGGAAGCTCTGCCGGGAGATAGTCACCGGAGACCGGTTTTCTCTTCTTGCTTGGCCCAGTCGATGGTGTCACGGATGGCTGAGTCAGCTTGAGCACAAAAGTCCCTGGTTCCACAGGTAGCTTTAGTGCGGCGCATTTTGACAGGCCGTCGGCGATGTCGTTCTCTGCTCTTGGAACGTATTCCATTTGCAGGCCATCAAAGCGCTCTTCCAGCTTCCTCACTTCATCAACGTAAGCCTCCATCAACGGGCACTGGTAATCCTTGTTCACTTGGCGGACGACAAGCTGCGAGTCACCCCTGACAATGAGCTTCTTGATCCCAAGTTGCGCTGCGATCCTGAGACCGGCGAGCAAACCTTCATACTCGGCCGTATTGTTGGTCGCTTGCTCCTTGGGAAAGTGCATCTGGACGATGTACTTGAGGTGCTCTCCGGTGGGCGCGATGAGTAGCACGCCGGCACCGGCGCCTTCCAGCGAAAAGGCACCATCAAAGTACATCAGTCACTCTTTGGTCGCCTCCTTGCCGGGGATGCTCGTCTCTGGAATTTCTTCGTCCGGTGTCGGCGTCCACTCTGCTATGAACTCTGCCAATGCTCTGCTTTGGATAGTTGAAGTGCTCTCGAATTTGAGACCGAAGCTTGATAGTTCCAGTGCCCACTCGACAATCCTACCTGTTGCTTCGGGATTCTGCAGTATCCTCTTAAGCGGAAAGCGAGTGACCACTGTGATCTCGTGTGCTTGGAAGTAATGGCGCAGCTTCCTCGAGGCCATGAGGAGGCCGAAGAGCAATTTCTGCACACCAGAGTACCTCGACCTAGCCCCCTGCAGGAGGGAACTGACGAAGTAAACTGGGCGCTGCACCATCCTCTTCCTCTGCACTTCCCCTTGCGCTTGCGCGGATCCGCCTTTGCCGGGGAAGCCCCCTGCTTGCCGTCGGACGCGCTTGCCGTGGTTGCTGGCTCGTCATCAGCTTCCCTCTCCGCAACTAACGCAGCACTAGCCACTTGATTGGTTGCCGCTAGGTAGAGCAGCAACTTCTCTTGCGGTCTAGGCGCGACAAGTATAGGAGCGGAGGACAGGTATTTCTTCAAGTCTTGCAGCGCAGCCTCCGCTTCCGGAGTCCATTTTACTGGACCTGCCTTTTTCAAGATTTTGAAAAACGGCAGGGCGCGTTCCGCAGACCTGGAAATAAACCTGCTGAGAGCCGCCACGCAGCCGGCAAGTCTTCGCACGTCCTTGACACGCGTTGGTGCTTCAATCTTCTCGATGGCCTTGATCTTGTCGGGGTTGGCTTCGATCCCACGCTGAGACACGAAGAACCCGAGAAGCTTGCCGGAGGGAACTCCGAACACGCACTTCTCGGGGTTGAGCTTGAGGCTGATCTTGCGCAAGTTCGCAAAGGTCTCTTCCAAGTCTTGAACCAAGGTTGCCTTGTCTCTGCTCTTGACCACAATGTCGTCCATGTAGGCCTCCACATTTCTGTGGATCTGTGGCTCGAAAGCAGTGTGGACAACCCTCGCGAACGTCGAGCCTGCGTTCTTCAGTCCAAAAGGCATCCGCACAAAACAGTACGTGCCGCATGGAGTGATGAACGCAGTCTTCTCTTCGTCTTCTTCAGCCATGAAGATCTGGTGGTACCCGGAGTAGGCGTCAAGGAATGAAAGCAGGTCGCATCCGGCCGTGGAGTCAACAATCTGGTTGATGCGCGGCAAGGGAAATGGATCTTTAGGGCAAGCTCTGTTGACATCGGTGAAATCGATGCAAAGCCTCCAATTCCCGTTTACTTTGCGCACGACAACAGGATTGGCCAACCACGTCGGATGGAGCACGCCTCTGACGAGGCCTGCCGCTTCCAACTTCCTAATTTCCTCCGCGATAAACACTTGGCGCTCCACCGCTTGTTTCCTGACCTTTTGCTTGATGGGCCGCGCATGAGGACAGACGGCGAGGTGGTGCTCAATCACTTCCCTGGGAACGCCGGGGATGTCAGATGGTTGCCAGGCAAACACATCGACATTCGCCCGCAGGAAAGCAACGAGCGCGCCTTCCTATTTGGGGTCGAGAGTGGCACTGATGGTGAAGGTACCACCAGTGCCGTCCTCCTTGGCGGGCACCTTCTTGGTCGCCGGTGGAGCAGCCGTCGTCTCCTTGTGTTTACCGGCGGGGCTCGATGGTGCGTCCTCAACGGCAGCGCAGCGCTCCGAAGAGGCACGCTTGCCGGAGTGGGCACCAGAGCATTCGCCGGGCTTGGCCTTCTTGCCGGCGGGGCTCGATGGCACGTCCTCGACGGCAGCGCAGCACTCCGAAGAGGCGCGCTTGCCGGAGTGGGCGCCAGGGCATTTGCCGGACTTGGTCTTCTTGCCGGCGGGGCTCGATGGCACGTCCTCGATGGCAGCGCAGCACTCCGAAGAGGCGCGCTTGCCGGAGTGGGCGCCAAAGCACTTGCCGGACTTGGTCTTCATGCCGGCGGGGCTCGATGGCACGTCCTCGACGGCAGCGCAGCACTCCGAAGAGGCGCGCTTGCCGGAGTGGGCGCCAGAGCACTTGCCGGACTTCTTCTTTCCCCCAGAAGCTCCAGCGGCAAGCGGGCCGCGGGCCGTTGCTGCTGTTGCGTCCCGGTATATTTGGTCGGCGCAGATAAGGGCATCCTTCTTGTCGCCGGGGACAGAAATGACGCTTATCGGGCCAGGCATCTTGAGCATGTTATACGCGTAGTGGGAGGCCGCCATGAACTTGGCGAGCGCTGGTCGGCCGAGGATCCCGTTGTAAGGCAACAGAAAGTCGGCGACGTCAAAGGTGACCTTCTCAGTCCTGAAATTCAGCTCGCTGCCAAATGTCACCGGCAGCGTGATCTTTCCCTTCGGCTTGCTCCTTCCCGGGTTGATTCCTTGGAATGTGCCGGTTTCTTCGAGCTCGCTGTCGGGAACTTGGAGTCTCCGGAGGACAGCAAAGGAGATCAGATTCAAGCCGGCCCCGCCGTCAACTAGCATCTTAGTGACCTTGAGGTTGCGGATCGTTGGGGAAACCAACATCGGCAAGCACCCGACCGCGGTTGTGCGATCAGGGTGGTCCTCAATGTCGAAGATGATAGGCGTGCTGGACCATCTCAGGGGTCTGCGTGACTCGACGGGCGGCTCCACTGCATTGACCTCCCGCACCCACCATTTAAGCTGGTGGTGGGAAGTGTGCAGGGAGGCACCGCCGTCCACACACAAGACCTCAGTGGCTTTCTGAAACTCCTGCTCGCTGGTCTCGGGGTCTTCCATGTCTTCGTTGTCGTCATCGTCTTCGCCCTTGTCGCGCCCCCGGGGAGGTCTGTCTGCTTGCCGCTGCTTGTCCTTGCCGCGGCGCTCCCCCAGGCCGGGGCGCTTCGTGCCGGATCCCCCGCCACCTGCTTGGGCTCTCTCCTTGTCGCGTCGTGCGTACTCGGCCTTCTGCAGGTCGACGAGCCGCTCGACTTGCTTGCAACTCTGGAGGTCGTGGCCCCTGGTATGGTGGATCTTGCAGTACTTCTTGTCGGTACCGTCTGGCTTATCGGCAGCGGCCACCGCCCGGCAGTTGGCGCACCCGACAATCTCCTTGCCGGGGCCTCCCGCCTGGGCTTTCTTGGCGGAGCCCTCGCTGCCAGACTTCTCGACAACCAGTACCTCTGGGTTTTTCTTCTTTTTGCCGTTCCGCCGCCGGCCTCTCCTTGCCGGGGCGGTACCTTCACTGTCGGATTCTCCTTCTCCAACACTTTCTCCGGGGAGCTTCCTCCCCTCCTCAGCGCGTGCACACTTGTCGGCCAGGGCGTAAAGCTCGCTGACCTCCTTGATTTTGCACATCGCCATCTCCTCCCGCATCCTGCGGTTACGCACGTTCTGGTGGAACGCGCTGATGACCGCGGCGGGGTGGACGTCTGGGATGTTGTAGTGCACACGGCTGAACCTCTGGATGAACTTGCGCAAAGGCTCCCCCTCCTTCTGAACAAGCAGACGAAGATCGCTTGCCTGGCCATGGGGTTTGTGGCCGCCCGTGAAGGCGCCAACGAACCGATGGCATAGATCTGGCCAGGAGGAGATGGAGCCGTCCGGCAAGTGCATGAGCCAGGATCTGACGTTGGGCTTAATTACCAGCGGGAAGTAGTTGGCAAGGATCTTATCATCCCGTCCCCCGGCAGCCTGCACCGCGATGGTGTAGATGCTGAGGAACTCAGACGGATGCGACTTGCCGTCGTACTTCTCGGGCACGTCGGGCTTGAAGTTCTTCGTGCTGGGCCACTGGACTTGCCGCAGCTCGCGGGTGAACGCAGGGCAGCCTACCGAATACGGCAGTTCGCCTGGTTCCCCCGGTGCGGGCATGTTTCCAGAGGGCTCAACGCGCTGGTCTGATTGACGCCGCGCCTCTCTTCTGCGCTCGATGCGGGTTCGAGCGTCTTCTTCCCTTCGTTCGTGAAGGACTTGGCGTTGGTCGCGGCGAGTTCGCGGGTTCGACGACGCGGTGGAGTCGTTGTCGAGGTGGGCCCGGCGAGTCGGCGACCGCGGCTTCTGGGGCGGGGAGTGCACGATGGTCGCACCCCCGCCATTCTTGGCGCCATCGGTTCTCACCTGGGTGACTGGCCGTGGCTGCGACGCACTGTGTTGCCGCGGAGTGTCGCCGTTGGCGAAACCGATGAGACTCTGGATGGTTGCCCTCCAGTCGTCGAGCTTGTCCGCCGTTGGAGGGTAGTCTAGGAGCAGCTGAGGTCGCGCGAGAGCTTCCGCTGGGGTGGCGGGCAGAGGCGGCATACGGCGCGAGGAGCAGGATGTGCTCGAACTCCTAACTATGTTAGAAGGAGCAGCACCCGGTCCAGGTAGCCGCGCGACGCTCGTTCCGGCACGCTGGATCGCATGCTGGTCCTGAGCGCCTTGGGACCCGCCAGCACGGTCTGGGTCCAGCGAGCGTATGGTACCATGGGTACCATGACGTTGCTGGTTTCGCGCCTCCTGAGAGGGGCGCGGGGCGAGCTCGGACGTCGCGGGACCAAGAACTGGTTCGACGGCGCCCGTTCCTCCGCCGGCGTCCTCCCCACCACCCGTCTGCTCCATGGGCGGTGGGTTCGACGCTGACGGACCGGTCACCTCTGGAGCTTTCTTCTTCGGCGCCATGCCGGCGCAAACAATGAGAGTCAGGCTCGCGCGGACGCCGGACCTGGTTCACACAACCTCGACGCACCCCCTACCTGGCGCGCCAAAGATGTCGGGGGATATCGGCCTCCACGAGCACCTATGGGGACGGAGCCCCTTGTCGGTTCGGCGGGGGGCGGAGGTTGCACAAAGAGCAGATCGAGGTGACACACACACACAACGATTTTACCCAGCTTCGGGCCGCATGGATGCGTAAAACCCTACTGCTACTTGTCTGGTTGATTCGAGTTCTTGCTATGGAGCGCAAGAAGCTACAGTAAGTTGGAGCTGGACGTAGGCGAGGGTCTACTGGGTGCCCTTCTTCCGGTCTCCTAGGGTTCGATCTCTCTCTCTCTAGGGTTCCCCCCTCCCCCTACGTGCGCATGGGCCTCCTTTTATATGCTAAGGGGTTTCCCACAGGTAGCGACGCAGGTGAGGATAAAAATGGCAAGGAACTGTGCGAATAGTGGCCGCACAGTGCTATCGCACCTAACTCTGACGGCGGGGGACAAAGGCATTAAATGCCCGTCTGGATCGCCTGAACAGTGCCGAGGCGGACCGTTAGGGGCACCTCCGCTTGCCACGGGGGCGACTCCGCCAACGTCGCATGCCACGCGCGCGCCCCAGGCTGTGCGGCGCCCCGCCACGTGTCTCTGGGGAAGCTCCAGAGTGACGCGTGGGCAGGTGAGCTGGAGCGCATGCCTGAGGTGGTGGTTTGCCGCGGCAAGTGGCTTGCCGCGGTGGTTGTCTTGCCGCACCTGAGAGCTTGCCGCTCGTCAGGCCTTGCCGAGGCGCGCGGAGCGCCGCGACGGGCTTCTCTTGGTGTGCCTTGGCTCGGCCGTCCCGGCGATCTCCCCCCGCCGGGGCCTTGGTGCTTTGGCTTAGTCGTCCCGGCAAGCTCCTCTTGCCGGGGCCTTGTCGCCTTGGCCCAGCAAGCTCCTCTTGCCGGACCTCGCCTTCTCGCCCCGGCAAGCTCCTCTTGCCGGGGCCTGGTCTTCTAGGCTCGATCACTTGGCCTTCGTCTGGCCCAGAAAGGGCCGTGGAGACTCTTGTCGCTCCCCTGGCAGGCCTTGCCGCGGGACGCTACTACTGCCCGTGCACAAGTTCGGGGTACTAAGGTACCCCTACTTTAGTACACCGACAATGATTCACTTCAAAGCCAAAAAAATGTGAGGAGAGTTATAAATATAGAAAATCCTCTACTAGTTCCTTCTACCAATGCGAGCACAACAA
The DNA here is from genome assembly GCA_032464435.1 of Aegilops umbellulata. Classification (NCBI taxonomy): domain Eukaryota; kingdom Viridiplantae; phylum Streptophyta; class Magnoliopsida; order Poales; family Poaceae; genus Aegilops; species Aegilops umbellulata. The sequence goes on along the minus strand of CP136056.1, from coordinate 109,797,085 downwards.
GTCAAGACCATGCGTAAATTAATTATATTTTAGTCATTTTTTATGTTCTCAAATGCCTGCCGGCTCGCGGAAGGACGTGTTGCCAGCACACGCGCGGATTCAAGGAAGGCTGGCGGGGTAGTCTTACGCTGGTTGCACGCGGCGAGGAAGCGTGCTCAGCCGGGCCTGCAGCGAGTGCGGCCCTCTTGGCCGGCGCGCCGGTTCAATGCCTGCGCTATGAGAGGTCGCGTCCGTGTCAGAGCAATCACTCCCTCCAGTCCTTTTTTGTTTGGGTATAACAAAATCTCATTTTCCATTCACATTTTACAAGTAAAATTCATGGACAAACTTTGACCGAAAGTACGATGGGGACTAGGAAATCAGAATGGAGGTAGTAGTTTTTTTAATCAAAGAAGGGTTTCCCCTTCCGATTTTCATTACTGAAAACCAGCATCTAAATCTAAACCATAGTATTTGCCCTAGAACTACCAGGTTCAACATCTCGCAACATAAACCCATACAACCTCCATCGCAAAAAAAACCATAGAACCATATGCCAAGGAGGTACGTAGTACTACGAATTCCATTTTTGCTCCATACAAATCGTTCTAAAAACTACTTACTACTTATAACGCGCCATTGAAAATCGGAACTCTTAACCCCGCTAAAAAAACGATATTTTAAATGTGGCTACTCGATCTGTGGCAACTGGCGAGCCACCGCGCTCCAAGTCGTTCACCTATGGTCCCGACTATCAACTCCTACGGATCAAATTATCACGCGAGCTGACTATTCCTACAAAGGTGCTCCACCACGTACCCGGTACCCGCGAATGCAGCAATCATGCACCTAGGGTTTTAGGATTTATTTGTTAACGTCGCCTTTACGTAACACTCATGTGTGCGAGACAGCGAGAGGCGGACTGCGTGTGTGTGCCTCTTCTCTTCATATATGTACTCCACCGTTTATCTGGTGTCCAAAAAATTATAATAACTACTAGCAATGTGCCAATGCGTTGCCACAGGATCAAAAAAGATTAATACATATTCACCAATTTGATAGAAAAAAAAGTCTAGTTTTGAAATACGTATATCACTAATAATATGTTATGTTTCACTCAAAATATATTCCTTTGGCGGTTTTGATGAGATAAGGGAGGAATGTTGTTGATTTCAAGATTCGAGAAGTGGTATATGTCTAATTTCTACTCTTACTAGCAAGATGTCCGTGCGTTGAAAGGAACATCAAGATCTTGTGGGAGAAAAGGATGACCGAGGGAAGGCCTTATCTGCAAATGTGGTGAAGAGTGCGAGTAAATTGCCATATTTTCCTTCCTATCCATCAGATATAAATCGGACGACCTACATTGCAGGTTGGCAGGCCCACCATCATCACCAACTCTATTTTTATCCCTACTCTTATAAAAAGCATTGTCGGTGATGATAGTGTGCCTGCCATCCTGCAATATAGGCCGTCCGACCTATATCTCACGGATAGGAAGGAAACTATGGCAATTTTGCAAAAAGATACCCACACCCCTCTCCACATTTGCAAATAAGGCCTTCCCTCGTTCATCCTTTTCCCCTTCAAGATAAACTCATACAAATGCATCTTGATGTTCCGTGCAACGCATGGGCATCTTGCTAGTAGTTGCAGAAAGCCCATGTGTGTGTGAGAGAGAGGGAGAGTGGAGGAGGACGGAGTGCATGTGTGACAAAGACAGAAGGAGTGTCTGTGCGATAGGTATCAGCTTAAAATGAGGCGATAGTGTGTGTGTGTGCACACGATCGAGAGGGCGTGTCTCAAGAAGGGAAGAAAAATCTACATAGATACAAGGAGCGGGAGAGAGACATGTATGCGATGGTGGAAGCACGAGTGTGCGGGTGTATAAACCTATCTAGAGGCTAGCTAGTCGATAAATGTTTGTGGGAGAGATACGAGTCGGGGTGCGAAAGTGAGAGTTTTCTGTGTGTGAGAGAGAGACGGTAGTCGGGAAGGGGAGTGGAAGCAGGAGTTGTGTGTGTGTGTCTGTGTGAGAGAGAGGAGACGGTAGTCGGGGTTGTATGATCGGTAAACAAATGAATAATGTTAGTCTGGGATGGAGACGAAAAGGAGACCGCAACAAATGTTGTGTCTACAGGAGAGAGAGAGAGAGAGAGAGAGAGAGAGAGAGAGTAATTTCAGTGGTATGAGCCATATGTAGAGACATATAGGGTGTGTGAGAGAATCCCATAGAGAGAAAGACAAAGTGAAAGATGAGTGGAGACTGTGTGTGTGGCGGTGAAAAAGAAAGCTTAGGTACCGAGTGATACCAGAGAACAGTAGAGACGTGAGTGATAATGAAAACCGTGTAATTTATAATGATAGGGAGAGTGTGACACTTCTCAAGGGAGACGTCGAGAGACCATGTTTGTGAGGATAGGAGAAACATGAAGTGAGCGTGCGGGTGAGCTGGAGAAAAGAGAGTGATAGGTACCTGAAGGAGCATGCATGCGAGAGAGATGGGCGTGAAAGGAGTGAACAAAAAAGGGATTCAAATATTTGAATTCGAGATGATGATACATGTAATCCATACTCGAACCAAAATTGATCTATCAAACATGCATACTCATATGAATTCACGCACATCTATGCTATTTAATATGTAGATATTATTGATCCATACATTTTAGTAGAACATAATTTGGTTAAATTTTTTCGAGTTCAACCTTAAGATTTCGATTGTTCTATTTGTAAATCATATTATACATATAAAGGAGCAGAATTCTTTGTTGTGCTTTTGAAAGTATATATAAAAAAATGATGTATATAGAATGTAATTCCAATTGAAAATGGATCCCGACCGAAAAAATAGAATACAAACGGGATTCAAATTGAGTTGGCACGGTAAACGTGCACTGTGCAAAATTTGAACGAAGCGGGGAAAGTCATAGTAACCGCCCAAAACCAAAATCTGCGAGATGGAAATCACTACTGCCTATCCCTGCCACGCAAAGCCTATCTGTTGGATTTCTATAGGTTTCGATAGGGGTAGGTTTGTAATTTCACCCAAACGTGACGTAACCGCCTCTCACCCAGATTCATACACAGTGGGCGCCAAAACACAATGTGTCCTCGGCTGAAATCAACTCCCTCCCCGATTCATATTCATACACGGTGGGCGCCAAAAACAAACTCTCATCGGCAAATATTTGGTGTATGCGAGATTACCGTGCTATCCCTAACCGACTAATGTTGTTGTGATGTAGTAGAAATTTGAAACGGGGGCTAAGTTTGTAAATTTCCTCGCATTTGAGACAAGCGCGCCCTGAATACATGGTTCCCCCTTCCTCTCTACCTCCCTTTTCCCCTTTCGTACTCCATGTGTGCAAAAACACCCTCTCCACCCCACCCTCCTCCGTCCGTCGCCGTCCGCCACCCCATCCACCGTCGTCCTCCTCCACCATGTCGGAGCTGATACCCCGACGCCGCCATCCATTACAAGAGATCGACCTCTCTCATCCACGGCTTCGGACCGGGATCCTTGCATCCCGTCCTCTCGCTTCATCCCCGCCGTCGTCCACCTTGTCGGCGCCACTCCTATGACCGTATCGTCCACCGTGCCACGCCGCCACCGTCTACCCTCCTAGATCTGCTTCCACGCCGCCGACAGCCATCGCTACCGCAGCACCTTCAAATTCTTAGCAGATGCGTACATGGCGCCGCACCAGAAGCGGTACTCTTTCGTATCTGCTCAACTTATTTATCGCAGCAAGAAAATAGATCGCCACTACTTTACTCTGATTTCTTGTCTTGGTTGCGAAGTTGCCTTTGTCCGGTTTGCACCTTCAGATCCGCCATGGCACGCTCAACACTATACTCCAATGCTTATGGTTTCCCCTTTTATATTCCACACTAGTTAAATCATAGTAGACTAAATTACAAAATTGGGTCAGTCGATTTTTCAGAGCTCGCCGGAGTTCGTCGGTGCGATCGAAGGAGCTCGGGTGGTTGTGGGGACGCGGGTGGGGGTTGGGGAGGGGTGGGGGTAGGGGTGGCGGAGGAACACAGGCGGTGGGGGCCGGTGGTCCGGCCAGCGACTCGTGCGGTGTTCTATATGGGAAGAATCAGAGACGAGGAAGAAGAAGGGTTAGGAGACGTAGGATCTTCATCCAACCGCCTGAAATGGTCGAGAGACAGCTGGGAGTTGCATTCTTAATGCGCTCTGGTTCATCATGTGTGGGCACTGCGCAACCAACATGTTATTATCGAAAATCTGCTTGCTCTTCTTTACCATGTTCCTCTTCCGTTCTTCTTTAATATGTACTCTCTCCGTTCCTAAATACACGTCTTTGTATAGATTCCACCATGGACTACATATGGAGCAAAATGAGTGAATCTACACTCTAAAATGTATCTGGATACATCTGTATGTGATCCATAGTGGAAATCTCTACCAAGACTTATATTTTGGAACGGAGGGAGTATGATAGTAGTACAGTATGTTCCTTGTACTGAAGATGAGCAGGGACATTTGCAGTGTAGAGGTCTATACGGTTGGTTGTGATGGACACTTTGAGCCTCTTTGATTCATAGGATCTTGTAAACATAGGAATAGGATTTGTAGTGGCCTGCCCACCTGAATCCTATAAGAATACCAAGGAAATGTGGGGAGCTGTGTCGCCTTTGAGAGTTACACTGATATTAACAGTACCGCACCTTCACTTGAAGAGAGATGGTATCCGAAGCCTTCCTAGTCGTACCGGCAATACTAGCACATATATTCCAGCAAGTTCCACTTTGCTGATTTTACTCTGATGCTTAAGGTTTTCCCGTTATATCTACACTATGATATGTGTAGCTGCTTTGTGTCGCACTAGCAGCAGTCCACTCTTGAAGCTAAACACTGCAATGACTTACAAAATTGGCACCAAGGCCATTGAGTGCCATTCTGGATGCAATGAAACTCATACGCTCCCCACCTGTTGATTCTTGTTCAGAATATGATCCTAATGACTATTCTAACCTCGAGGAGTCAATGGCAGATGGCCTGTCCTGTTCACCCATCAAGGTGCCTGTTCTAATTTGGCAATGTTTTATTGATTGCGCGTATCTTGCATATGTTGTCTTGCATTTCTTCTACTTTGTTGCACCACCATCTGCTTAGTTTACACATCATATATGTCGAGATGCCATGCCCATCCATTATCAATACATATTCCAGCTGTCATCATACCATGTTTTTCCACTCAAATGTTGTTCTTGTGCATCAGACATCAAAAAGGAAGAGAGTGATTGACGAACCTGAAGGAGCACCAGCAAAGTCCTTGAAAAACATGGTGGTGCTGGAGAAATCAGACAGCACCCCACTTATATTGGCTGTACAACCAGTGACACAAAACGTAGGACCGACTCTAGCAGACTGTACCCATACGTCACTGGCCACACCACAAGCCCCACCACACAGGACCTGCACTCTAGCAAAAGGTATACCGATTTCATTTGCCATAGCACCAGCTGTACCACAGAAAAATCCCACTCTAGCAAAAAGTACAGCAAGTCCACCGGCCGAAGACCTATCCCAACTGCAGAGACGGCCAATTCCTGCAGATTGGAACCCCATTCCATTTATTCCCAGTTTAAAAGACAATGCTTTCAATGTTGTTAGGGACTACGTGCATATATTCCCATCATGGGAAGATTATTGTGAAGACAAACACCATTTTCACATCTTCCTGTCCAACTTACGTGTAAGTGCTATTATTCATGGTTATTATTTTCCTGTTTTCTGCTGATTGAACACATCAATGATTTACATTACATTGTTGTAACTAGGCGAGGGTCAATCTGGATAGTCATGATGAGCAAAGCTTGCTTGTGCTTTTCAAGGAAGCATTGCAGCAGTATCGGTGTTACTTGAGGAAATCTCACTTTGATGGTAAGTCTATAAACGAATTTCCGGTGAAGTCTCCTGTGCTAAATTTAGAAGACATTGAATGGAAAAAACTTGTTATGCACAGGTCTCGTTCCTAGGATGAGGCATTGTCTATGAAATCACATGACAATTTGAACTTCTACTTTTCCGCATGTGCCTTACGGATCTTTTTTGCAGGAAATCTGCTCAAAGAAGAATTCCGGTTTGACAAGAACGACAGGATATCGCAAATATGTTGTCCGCTGCTTTGCTCTTGTTAGTACCTGTTGTCCTATATCACTATACTTGCATACATACCTGGTTCATTATGTGACAGCAGTATGCATGATAGCTTGCTTATCAATTGTTCGCTCCAAATTATCTTATCTATATGAATGGTTACATTAGTGTAGAATATATCCAATGCCAATGGTTTTTTTAGCTCTGCATTGTTCTTGTAAGTACATGTTGTCCTTTATCAGTGTACTTATAATGACAGGTAGTTGTTCATGTACCATCACTCTGCAGCTTATTTTCCTTTGCCCTCCATTTTCTACACATCAGAACTATATTTACTCTTACCATAAGGTTGGTACTGAAGAATTTTAGCTGTGCATTGCTCTTGGCTGTACCTTTTGCCTGTATCGCTGCACTTACATTTATAGCTACTTGGTTATGTAGCATCACTCTTCATCTTATCTTAAATATTCTCCATTTTTTCGTATATTATCACATCTATATTTACTCTTAACAAAATGTAGAATAAAGGCAATGCTTTTGAAGAAGATTCTGTGGTAAACTTCTTGAATTGCCCCCATCAGCATGGATAAGGCCTTTATAGAGCATGTCTTCACCAATAATGTAAGTTTGTCCATCTCAAGCCTTCAAACTTTGTTGTATATATTTGGTTAGGCATGACTGCAACAGCTGTTTATTTTTGGTGTTTGCATCAAATTGCTTGTTTAAAGTTTTTTATGTAGTTCATAAACAAAAGTTTGTCCTTTCTCAATTTAAGTTTTCAGTTGTACAACCAAGTTCCTTCTTCATACCATGTAAATTAAACTATACAGAGCAAGTGATCTTCTTTTCACTGCATGTATGCTTTTGTTCTTCATCCGTAATCCAGTGGTGTGGTGAACCTACCCACTACAACACAATGTCATATTCTGCAATGTCTTAACTATGAACAATGTCATATCATTCTACTATTATTTAAGCCGCCTCTTTATTTGCCAATCTGAAATGGTATAAATTGACAGCACACTAACCATTGATACTTATGAGTTCTTGATCTGTAATCCAGTGGTGTCGTGAAGCTGCCAACTCCTTCACAATGTCATTTCCTGCCATGTCTTGACCTGAACAATACCATATTGTGTTAATGCAATTTTAAACTGTGTCACTTTATTCGTCAGTAAGAAATGTGATGAATTGTCAGCACTGATACTTTTATGTGCAAAACATGTCATATGTCTGCTTGTTTATCTTTCAAAGTGAGGAAGATATAAGTGTTGAACAAGCACAGTCTCATCATCTTGCTCAGCTGCTTGCGCTGCAGCTCCCCAGCAGGGCTAACCTTTCTTGAACTCTATTGAAGTGTTGTCGGTTTTGTATATTATTTTGTCGGCGTGTTTATTTGCACTGGTGGCGATCTTTGATGCCCAGTGTATGTAATCTGCTGTCTGCTTGTGCTTTATTATCATAGTGGCGAACTTTGATGCCCAGTGGATGTAATATGCCATAACTTCTGTATTGTATAGTCTAGATTTTTTCTTATTCACGATGCTGCAGTTATTTTACTGTATATATATCCTGTCTTCGCAGTAAAATGGCCAAACCGTAAAATTACGGTACATAATCGGGCCGTCATGCAATCACAATGTAGGTTGGACCTGAAACGTGTCGAACAGCTCACGGGCCGACAGCAGCCCGAAATGAACCCCGGCCCATGATTGTGCGAATCAAATCACGGGCTTTTAACATGCCAAAATTGTCTCAGTCCTTGTTTGGCCCAATCAGATATCGGCTGCGAGCAGGCCGGATGCAAACTGGGCCGTAGTTAAGCCCAACTATATGACGAGCTTTTAACAGGCCGAATTAATATAGGGCTGAAATGTTAAACGGGCCCTTAACAGGCCAAAAGTAATATCAGGCTGAATTACTAAGTGGGCCTTTAGCAAGTGGGCCCAAAAGCATATTGTCCAGTTGACGGGCCGAATCTAATATGGGCCATAATTGATCCCAAAGCCTCTTAAAGAGCCCGACCTGATCCGGGCCGTAATTTGGCCCAGAACATGGTAGGCTTTTAACGGGACGAATCTCATATGGGCCACTATTAGGCCCAGAGCGTGGCAGGCCATTAATGGACCAGATCAAATATGGGCCAGAATTTGGCCCAAAACACGGGAGCCAGTTAATGGCCGGCTGTCACATCCCTAGTTCTGGTATGCTCAAGGCTAGCTAGTCATGTGTGCATCATGTTTAAATTCTTTTAAATTTGAATTGGGGATTTGTAAAACCCTCAGAAATCATTTCTGGAAATGACCCAGATAAAAAGTGCTCCAAAAAGGTCCAAGAAAATGTTCATGTTACTCTCTAAAAATATTGGACAGAGGTAAAAAAATCAAACCAATATTTTTAGAAGCTCTTAAATATTTATTTTGGGCATTTGGAATTAATGCAATAATTATTTGCATTGGATATATAAATGATATATATATGTTTTATATATCCAAAAATTGTGCCAGTAATTGAGGAGCTCTGGAATAATACCATTAGCCCCTGCAAAAATTGGCATAAGCAAATAAAATGATTTAGTATTATTACTAAATCAAAACAAATGTCAGAAAATAGAAAAGAGAAGTAAATGGGTAAAACCTTACCTGCACTTACCTCCCTGGCCTGGCCCAGTGGCCAACAGGCCGGCCCAGCCGACTGGCCAGCGCCAGTCGTCGTCTCCACTGCGCCAGGAGGACGCCGGGCGCGTGGTCGCCGCACGCCGCGCGCATGCGCGCCACGGCAGCTGCCTGCCTGCCCCCCCCCTCCTCGCCTGGACGTCTAGAACGTCGCCACGCGACGCCCCGCACCTCTCTCCCTCTCTCTCGCTTTCCCTCCTCCCCTGGACTTCTCCCTCTCCCCGCGCCCGAAGCGCTGTAGTCGCCGCAGCTCACCGCCGACGCGCTCCCCGCCGTCCCCTCGCCCTCTCCTCGTGCCCAGGAGCTCCGCCTCGTCGCTAGCTACCTACGCGCCGAGCCACGCAAGCCGGAGCACCCCGTGGAGCCGCCATCGCCATCGTTTTCCTCCTCGGACGCCGCCGACCGCCGACTCCGATTCGCCGAACCCCCGTGAGCTCTCCTCCATTTACCCCTCCTCCCCGTGCTCGTTTGCCCCGTCCAGCTAGCTCAACCACCGCGCCCGCGAGCTCCACGCCGCCGGCCATGGCGCCACGGTGGCCAGAGCCCGAGCCAGCCACCTCCACGCGCGTCACCGTGTTCCTGGTGACGCCAGGAGGCCGTAGAGGCCCTCCGCATCCCCTGCCATGCACCGCAGCACTGAACCCGCACGCCACCGAACTTCGGCCGCCGCCCAAGAGGTCGCCGCCGTCGATATAGGCCGTCTCCGGTGAAACGGAGGGCACCAGTGGATGCGCGCGAGCACCAGCTCCTCGGAATTGGTCTCCGCGGGCCATTTGGTCGCCGGAGACGCAATTCCGCAGGCCGCCGCCGCGTCTGGCCTCGCCGGCGTCGAGTCGCCGGTGGGGTTAGCCGGTGTTGACCGGGTCTAACCCCCTGTTGACCTGGCGTTTGACCCCGCCAAGGTCAATGACATGTGGGCCCGGCCCTGTTAATTTTTAACTTAGGATTAGTTTAGCAACTAATTAACCCGCTGCTAATTAACCTTGAAACTGACGTGTGGACCCCACACGTCAGGTTTGACTAGTCAGCGCTGTTGACTTGCTGACGCAAGCATGATGCAGTGCTGACGCAATTATTTATTTTCTGTATTTAATTTTAAACTGGAAATTCCAGAAAATGATATAAACTTCTAAAATTCATATCAATTCAACCGTAGCTCAGATTGAAATAAGTTATATATGAAAAATCATCAGAAAAATGCAAGCTATCCATCTGTACCAGTTTCATGCATGAAAAACCAAGTTAAACCTGCTGTATAGATGAAAACATATGAATGGCATATATAAGAACTTACTTGGAGTTGCATTTGAACCTTTAGTGCAAATGGACCTCAAACAAATGAATGCTAGTTGCATTAGCTCAAACAGCATCACATCTTCATGCCATGTTCATGCATCATATTGTTGCATATGCTTGAGTATTGATTGTTGGCACCGTTCCTTCTCGCTAGGTCCTGCTCCGGAGACCGTTCCAGAGTACCTGTCTGTGAAGCAGTGCCCCCCCTGTTGATCTACCAGGCAAGCAAACCCCCTTGTTCATTTCGATATGATCCCACTCTCTCGCTCCTGCTCTGTTTTATTGCATTAGGACAACAACGATTCAACTGCTACTTTATGCTGCGGTAGTTGAACCCATTCCTCTGCATGACCTGTCATTGCCACAGTAAATAGATGAAACCCACTAGCATGTGTAGGAGTTGATTGAGCCATGTTGTGTTCCTACCATGCTATGCCTGCTATTGCTTAGAGTTGTGTCGGGTCTGATTCATTGGGAATGGATTGGAGTGATATGATATGTTCTGATGCTGAGAGTTAAGCGTGTGAACACGATTTGGTAAAGGTAGCGGTGAGAGGCCATGTAGGAGTACATGGTGGGTTGTCTCACTGGAACCGTCCTTAAGCACTGAGTTCTGTGTATGTTGTCCAATGACTAGCTACTACCACACATTGGAATGCTTAAGTGCCCCTCTCGACTTATTAACCAACTCGATCTCTGTCCAGGAGTTGCAACTAGTTTCTCGTGTTTGTAGGCAGTGTTATTTTTCTACCAAGTGGCACCCGGCAGGGTGGGCTTGGGACAGACTAGGCACACGTGGCCCGGTGTACCGAGTGGCACCCGGTTGGTGGGCTCGGGAACCCTGTACACATCGTTCGGGGCCGTGAGCGACACCCCGGCCGGATCTCCTTGCGGATGGAACCCGAATAGGCGATAAACCTGGACTAGAGTCTTGTGTGGTTAGTCAGGTCGTGGCCGACTCCCTCGCCCGGCTTCCGCTTGAAGGTTGCCGAGGTACATGACGTGTGCAGGGCGATAAGTGGCGAGAGCGTGTGTGAAGAAGTACACCCCTGCAGGGTTATCATGATCTATTCGAATAGCCGTGTCCTCGGTTATGGACTTCTTGGATGCTTACGTGGTACATAGACAACTTGAAGTGGATACTCTAAAATGCTCAAGATAAGTGTGAGTGCTATGGATGGCCTTCTCGTAGTGAGACGGGGAAGAATCCATAGTAGTGTATTGATGTGGTGATTAGTGGACTCGTGTGCGCCATTTCAAAAGAGTTACCAGCAGTCGTAGAACAGGATAGCCACAGAGTCAAAGCTGGCTTGCTGCAACTAAACCCCACATTACCTCCTTGATACCAATGCATGTGTGATAGGATCTTATGTAAGTCTTGCTGAGTACCTTTGTACTCATGTTGCTTTATTTATGTTTTTGCAGCGAAGACTTCGGTCTTACTAGTTACGTGGACTTCGACGAGTAGCTTGCTACCTCAGCTACGATCTTGTACCCTTGGGAGGGTCTTGTAGATAGTCAGGCTTTTCAGCCTTTTCCTTTTATAGTTGTCTATACTCAGACATGTAATGTTTCCGCTTGTTGCTTGTATGCTCTGAATGATGGGTCATGTGACCCCTGTTTGTATTTAATGCTATGTGGCTCTTCTGGGCCTTTATCTATATGAGTTTGCGTTATGTTGTGATGCCATGTTGTACAGCACATACTTGCATGTTATGCGTACGTGTAACGTGTATTGCTATGTGTGGGATCCGACTATCTAGTTGTTTATCCTTGGCAGCCTTTCATATGGGGAAATGTAAGTCTAGTGCTTCTGAGCGATAGTAGTCCGCTACAGCCCGGTTCACCGGAGTCCTGCTAGCCCAGCACTACTGCTTGGAACACTTGACTGGCCGGCATGTGTTTCACGTCGTTCCTGTGTCTGTCCCTTCGGGAAATGTCACGCGGTGTTATCCGGAGTCCTGCCTAGCCTGCTACAGCCCGGGTTACCGGAGTCCTGTTAGCCCAGTGCTACAGCCCGGATTTATACGTTGTTGACCGACATGCTCGATGTGATTCATGTATGCTTGTCCTCATGGGTTAGTGCCGCCTTGGGTTCACGACTAGCCATGTCGGCCCGGGTTCTCTGTCATATGGATGCTAGCGACACTATCATATACGTGAGCCAAAAGGCGCAAAACGGTCCCGGGCCAGGTAAGGTGGCACCCGTGGGAATACCGTGCGTGAGGCCGCAAAGTGATATGATGTGTTACATGCTAGATCGGTGTGACTGAGGATCGGGGTCCCGACAGCTTTGGTATCAGAGCCTGACTGCCTGTAGGATTTTCAAGCCAACCTGGTCGAAGTTGAGTCTAGAAATGCTTTAGTTATGTAAGGGAATTGATTGTGGAAGGGAACGTAAGGCTCTTTTTACTCCTTATATCTCATGCCCTTCTGATCTGAGTCATTCTATCTTTCCTACGGGGTTAAGGAACTAGGCTTTCTCTTCTGTCTATCAGGATCACGTGTTACTACTCCGTAGTCTCTTAGGATTGGTTGATCAGAGTCATATCCCAATTCGAGTACCTCCGGTGTAGTCCGTTTAGTAATGTTTCAGAACCTTGAGTGATGATGTTGAGTATGGTGCTACCCCATCATTTGCAGGATGTCTCATTTTGAGCATTTTACTGCCGTTATGCTGCCGGAATTATCCTAGGAGTTTGAGAGATACTAAATTCTTGTGCTACCTTCTGCATCCTATAGTTGATGCTGAATCCATCCTTGTTTTCCTTGGTTTCGTTCTTCAGGATGTCATCAGTTAAACGAAGTTCTGTTGCTCGTAGCCAGAACCACGGAGATGGTAGGGATGAGGATCCTCCCGATCAGTCTTCGTTGGCAAAGTTCATGTTAGAGGTTGAGATGAACAAGCGTGAGACCAACCGCTTGTTGGCACGTATCGAGGAGAACACCACACCTCAGTTCAAAGGGTCTGCAACCATTCATGACTTCATTCGCTTGCACCCACCCACTTTTCATCATTCTATTGAGCCACTCGATGCAGATGACTGGCTACGTAGTATCACACACAAGCTGCGTTCTGCGAACATAGCTGAAGGTGACAAGGTCATCTATGCTGCATACCATCTGGAGGGTCCTGCTAGTCTTTGGTGGCAGAACTACGAGGCTATGCTTCCAGCTGGTCAGATACCTACCTGGAGAGATTTCACTGAAGCTTTTCGCGAGCATCACATTCCTGAAGCCCTCATCGATCGCAAGAGAGAAGAGTTCTGTTGTTTCACCCAGGGTAAGATGGCTGTTGATGCTTACAGTAGAGAGTTTGAGAACCTTGCCCGCTATGCTACAGAAGAAGTGTCCACGGACGCCAAGAAGCAAGCTAGGTTCCGGAAGGGTCTCAACCCCAAGTTGCGTCGTGATCTCCACTTGCACCATTGCATTACATTCCAGGCTCTTGTGAACAAGGCCATTAACACAGAGACAGCTCGGCTCACTTACGAGGAGTCTCGTAAGCACACCCGTGATTTGGTTTCTTCCTCCGGTTCTAGTTTGCAGAAGCGTCGGATTTGGATTCCGAACTCCGCTCTTCCACCCGGTTATACCCCAAGGCCATCTTGTGTGGCACCTCACCCAGTTCAGCAGTATGCTCCACCCAGACCTATTGGTAGACCGCTTGTCAATGCAGGTCCACGTCCAACTTCAGGGACTTGCTTCACATGCGGAGAGCCAGGACACTATGCACGTGACTGCTCTCAAACCAGCTACGCTCCACCCCCGCCCGAGAAGTCTGTTGGTCGTGATAAGCCATCACGCAAGATGATCAGTGTCAAGACAGCTCCTACTGAACGTGGACGTGTGCATCACGTCTCGGCTGAAGACGCTTATGATGATCCAGATGTCGTTCTTGGTACACTCCTGGTCAATTGCCATCCAGCTTTGGTTCTTTTCGATACCGGAGCATCTCACTCCTTCATCTCTGAGGGCTATGCTCGGTTGCACGACATGTCATTTTGTGATATGCCAACTCCACTTGAAATCCAAACTCCAGGGTCTAGATGGCAAACTACCAGAATAAGCCATGGTAATGAAATCCTTGTCGATAGACTTGTATTCCTTGCATCACTTATAGCCCTCAAGTCTACGGATATTAACATCATCTTGGGTATGGACTGGATGAAAGCTCATTATGCCAAGATTGATTGTTATACCAGGTCTGTTCAACTTACACACCCATCTGGCAAGATAGTCACTGTCTCCACCAAAATTGCAAAGCGTCAACTCTATTCTCTTAATGCCAGCCCTCTTCCAGACCTTGAAGATATCCCGATAGTCCGTGACTTTCCGGATGTCTTTCCAGAAGAACTGCCAGGTGTTCCACCTGACAGAGATGTAGAATTTGTCATAGATCTTATCCCAGGAACCGCCCCAATTTCTAGGAGACCTTACAAGATGGCACCCTTAGAACTAGCCGAGCTTAAGAAACAACTCGATGAGTCCTTGCAAAAGGGTTTCATCCGTCCTAGTTCTTCTCCCTGGGCTTGCCCCGTCCTCTTCATCAAGAAGAAGGATGGTACGGACCGGATGGTTGTAGATTATCGTCCCGTTAATTTGGTCACGATAAAGAACAAGTATCCGCTTCCTAGGATCAACGACCTGTATGATCAGCTCGCTGGATCCTCAGTCTTTTCCAAGATGGATTTGAGGTTAGGCTACCACCAAATCAAGATCAGAAACGGGGACATTCCTAAAACGGCTTTTGTCACTCGTTATGGCCAGTACGAGTACACCGTCATGTCCTTTGGTCTAACCAATGCTCCAGCTACCTTTTCCCGCTTGATGAACTCGATCTTCATGGAGTACTTAGATAAGTTCGTCGTGGTTTACCTTGATGATATTCTTATTTACTCGAAGAACGAGGAAGAGCATGCCGAACATCTTAGACTTGTGCTAGAAAAACTCAGAGAGCACCGCCTTTATGCCAAGTTCTCCAAGTGCGAATTTTGGTTGCCAGAAGTGACCTACCTAGGCCACGTGATCTCTGGTAAGGGCATTGCTGTCAATCCCGAAAGAGTTCAGGCCGTTCTTGATTGGACTCCACCTGCAACAGTTAAACAAGTTAGGAGTTTCCTTGGTCTAGCCAGCTATTGTCGCCGCTTTGTTGAAAACTTCTCCAAAATAGCCAAACCCCTCACGGAACTTCTCAAGAAAGATAAAAAGTTTGAGTGGTCCCCACAGTGTGAGTACAGTTTTCAGGAACTGAAAAGACGCCTGACTTCTGCTCCCATACTTGTGCCACCGGATTTCACTAAGGACTTTGTTATCTACTGTGATGCCTCACGACAGGGACTAGGTTGCATTCTTATGCAGGATCGTCATGTGATTGCCTATGCATCTCGACAGTTGCATCCACATGAGGAGAATTATCCTACACATGACCTAGAGCTTGCAGCCGTAGTCTATGCACTTAAGACATGGAGACATTACCTTCTTGGTAAACGTTGCGAGATTTACACCGATCACCAAAGTCTCAAGTATATCTTCACCCAACCAGATTTGAACCTTAGGCAAAGACGTTGGTTGGAGTTGATCTCTGATTACGACTTAGGGATTACCTACACCCCAGGTAAGGGCAATGTCATGGCTGATGCGCTAAGTCGTAAGTCCTATTGCAACAATCTTATGTTGCAGCAGGGCCAACCACTTCTCCATGAGGAATTTTGTAAGCTTAACCTTCACATTGCTCCTCACGGATTCCTTTCTACCTTGGTGGCGAAACCTACCATTGAAGATCAGGTCATTTCTAACCAGAAGTTTGATAGGGGTGTTATCCGCATGAAGAGAAACATTAAGAAGGGAGTTGGTGGATGTTTCTCCATGGATGATCGAGGTGTTGTTTTCTTTGAGAATCGCTTGGTGGTTCCCAAGAATCAACATCTGCGACAATTGATTCTTAAGGAGGCGCATGAATCTCCTCTCACGATTCATCCCGGTAGTACAAAGATGTATCAGGACCTACGCCAGAGGTTCTGGTGGACTAGGATGAAGAGAGAAATCGCTGAGTTCATTGCTAACTGTGACGTTTGTCGTCGCGTTAAGGCAGAGCATCAAAGGCCTGCTGGCACCCTTCAGCCTTTAGCTATTCCTGAATGGAAATGGGATAAGGTTGGTATGGACTTCATCACCGGCTTTCCCAGGACCAAGAAAGGGAATAATGCTATCTTTGTAGTCATTGATCGTCTTTCCAAAGTGGCTCACTTCCTACCTGTTCGAGAGAGTATCACCGCTAGTCAGCTCGCTGACTTATATATTTCTCGAATAGTTTCACTTCATGGTGTTCCACTAGAGATCAATTCAGACCGTGGTAGTCTTTTCACTTCTCATTTCTGGGAGAGTTTCCAAACTGCCATGGGCACCCATCTTTCCTTCAGTACCGCTTTCCACCCTCAATCAAGTGGTCAGGTGGAAAGGGTCAACCAAATTCTCAAAGACATGCTTAGAGCTTGCGTTATCTCATTCGGTATGGATTGGGAGAAGTGTCTTCCTTTCGCCGAGTTTGCTTATAACAATAGCTACCAATCCAGTCTCAAGAAAGCTCCTTTTGAGATTCTATATGGACGAAGATGTCGAACACCTTTGAACTGGTCAGAAACCGGTGAAAGACAATTCTTTGGACCGGATATGATCCAGGAGGCAGAAGAGCAAGTTCGCATCATTCGTGAGAATTTGAAAACAGCCCAATCTCGTCAAAAGAGCCAGTATGACCGTCGTCATAAGGAAGTGGCTTATGAAGTTGGCGACAAGGCTTACCTTCGGGTTACTCCTTTGAAGGGTACCCATCGATTCGGTATCAAGGGCAAGTTGGCTCCTTGTTACATTGGTCCTTTTCGCATTCTCGCTAAACGAGGAGAGGTTGCCTACCAGTTGGAACTACCGCCACACCTTTCTCGAGTACATGATGTCTTCCACGTCTCTCAACTCAGGCGTTGCTTCTCGGATCCCATCCGCGGAGTGGACCACGAAACACTTGATCTCCAAGATAACCTCACATATCGAGAGTACCCTGTTCGCATTCTTGATCAAGCAGAGCGTGTTACTCGACGTCAGAACATCAAGTTTCTCAAAGTTCAGTGGTCTCATCATTCCGAGAGAGAAGCTACCTGGGAGCGAGAAGATCGTCTTCAATTGGAGTACCCCGCCTTCTTCCCGTCGACCCC
Source organism: Aegilops umbellulata (assembly GCA_032464435.1). Lineage (NCBI taxonomy): Eukaryota > Viridiplantae > Streptophyta > Magnoliopsida > Poales > Poaceae > Aegilops > Aegilops umbellulata. The sequence goes on along the minus strand of CP136056.1, from coordinate 109,779,794 downwards.
TGAATCTCGGGACGAGATTCTTTCGAGTGGGGGCGAGTTGTCACATCCCTAGTTCTGGTATGCTCAAGGCTAGCTAGTCATGTGTGCATCATGTTTAAATTCTTTTAAATTTGAATTGGGGATTTGTAAAACCCTCAGAAATCATTTCTGGAAATGACCCAGATAAAAAGTGCTCCAAAAAGGTCCAAGAAAATGTTCATGTTACTCTCTAAAAATATTGGACAGAGGTAAAAAAATCAAACCAATATTTTTAGAAGCTCTTAAATATTTATTTTGGGCATTTGGAATTAATGCAATAATTATTTGCATTGGATATATAAATGATATATATATGTTTTATATATCCAAAAATTGTGCCAGTAATTGAGGAGCTCTGGAATAATACCATTAGCCCCTGCAAAAATTGGCATAAGCAAATAAAATGATTTAGCATTATTACTAAATCAAAACAAATGTCAGAAAATAGAAAAGAGAAGTAAATGGGTAAAACCTTACCTGCACTTACCTCCCTGGCCTGGCCCAGTGGCCAACAGGCCGGCCCAGCCGACTGGCCAGCGCCAGTCGTCGTCTCCACCGTGCCAGGAGGACGCCGGGCGCGTGGTCGCCGCACGCCGCGCGCATGCGCGCCACGGCAGCTGCCTGCCTGCCCCTCCCCTCCTCGCCTGGACGTCTGGAACGTCGCCACGCGACGCCCCGCACCTCTCTCCCTCTCTCTCGCTCTCCCTCCTCCCCTGGACTTCTCCCTCTCCCCGCGCCCGAAGCGCTGTAGTCGCCGCAGCTCACCGCCGACGCGCTCCCCGCCGTCCCCTCGCCCTCTCCCCGTGCCCAGGAGCTCCGCCTCGTCGCTAGCTACCTACGCGCCGAGCCACGCAAGCCGGAGCGCCCCGTGGAGCCGCCATCGCCATTGTTTTCCTCCTCGGACGCCGCCGACCGCCGACTCCGATTCGTCGTCTTCAGCGCCTCCCCCGAGCCACTGAGCACGCTCGCCGAACCCCCGTGAGCTCTCCTCCATTTACCCCTCCTCCCCGTGCTCGTTTGCCCCGTCCAGCTAGCTCAACCACCGCGCCCGCGAGCTCCACGCCGCCGGCCATGGCGCCACGGTGGCCAGAGCCCGAGCCAGCCACCTCCACGCGCGTCACCATGTTCCTGGTGACGCCAGGAGGCCGTAGAGGCCCTCCGCATCCCCTGCCATGCACCGCAGCACTGAACCCGCACGCCACCGAACTCCGGCCGCCGCCCAAGAGGTCGCCGCCGTCGATATAGGCCGTCTCCGGTGAAACGGAGGGCACCAGTGGATGCGCGCGAGCACCAGCTCCTCGGAATTGGTCTCCGCGGGCCATTTGGTCGCCGGAGACGCAATTCCGCAGGCCGCCGCCGCGTCTGGCCTCGCCGGCGTCGAGTCGCCGGTGGGGTTAGCCGGTGTTGACCGGGTCTAACCCCCTGTTGACCTGGCGTTTGACCCCGCCAAGGTCAATGACATGTGGGCCCGGCCCTGTTAATTTTTAACTTAGGATTAGTTTAGCAACTAATTAACCCGCTGCTAATTAACCTTGAAACTGACGTGTGGACCCCACACGTCAGGTTTGACTAGTCAGCGCTGTTGACTTGCTGACGCAAGCATGATGCAGTGCTGACGCAATTATTTATTTTCTGTATTTAATTTTAAACTGGAAATTCCAGAAAATGATATAAACTTCTAAAATTCATATCAATTCAACCGTAGCTCAGATTGAAATAAGTTATATATGAAAAATCATCAGAAAAATGCAAGCTATCCATTTGTACCAGTTTCATGCATGAAAAACCAAGTTAAACCTGCTGTATAGATGAAAACATATGAATGGCATATATAAGAACTTACTTGGAGTTGCATTTGAACCTTTAGTGCAAATGGACCTCAAACAAATGAATGCTAGTTGCATTAGCTCAAACAGCATCACATCTTCATGCCATGTTCATGCATCATATTGTTGCATATGCTTGAGTATTGATTGTTGGCACCGTTCCTTCTCGCTAGGTCCTGCTCCGGAGACCGTTCCAGAGTACCTGTCTGTGAAGCAGTGCCCCCCCTGTTGATCTACCAGGCAAGCAAACCCCCTTGTTCATTTCGATATGATCCCACTCTCTCGCTCCTGCTCTGTTTTATTGCATTAGGACAACAACGATTCAACTGCTACTTTATGCTGCGGTAGTTGAACCCATTCCTCTGCATGACCTGTCATTGCCACAGTAAATAGATGAAACCCACTAGCATGTGTAGGAGTTGATTGAGCCATGTTGTGTTCCTACCATGCTATGCCTGCTATTGCTTAGAGTTGTGTCGGGTCTGATTCATTGGGAATGGATTGGAGTGATATGATATGTTCTGATGCTGAGAGTTAAGCGTGTGAACACGATTTGGTAAAGGTAGCGGTGAGAGGCCATGTAGGAGTACATGGTGGGTTGTCTCACTGGAACCGTCCTTAAGCACTGAGTTCTGTGTATGTTGTCCAATGACTAGCTACTACCACACATTGGAATGCTTAAGTGCCCCTCTCGACTTATTAACCAACTCGATCTCTGTCCAGGAGTTGCAACTAGTTTCTCGTGTTTGTAGGCAGTGTTATTTTTCTACCAAGTGGCACCCGGCAGGGTGGGCTTGGGACAGACTAGGCACACGTGGCCCGGTGTACCGAGTGGCACCCGGTTGGTGGGCTCGGGAACCCTGTACACATCGTTCGGGGCCGTGAGCGACACCCCGGCCGGATCTCCTTGCGGATGGAACCCGAATAGGCGATAAACCTGGACTAGAGTCTTGTGTGGTTAGTCAGGTCGTGGCCGACTCCCTCGCCCGGCTTCCGCTTGAAGGTTGCCGAGGTACATGACGTGTGCAGGGCGATAAGTGGCGAGAGCGTGTGTGAAGAAGTACACCCCTGCAGGGTTATCATGATCTATTCGAATAGCCGTGTCCTCGGTTATGGACTTCTTGGATGCTTACGTGGTACATAGACAACTTGAAGTGGATACTCTAAAATGCTCAAGATAAGTGTGAGTGCTATGGATGGCCTTCTCGTAGTGAGACGGGGATGAATCCATAGTAGTGTATTGATGTGGTGATTAGTGGACTCGTGTGCGCCATTTCAAAAGAGTTACCAGCAGTCGTAGAACAGGATAGCCACAGAGTCAAAGCTGGCTTGCTGCAACTAAACCCCACATTACCTCCTTGATACCAATGCATGTGTGATAGGATCTGATGTAAGTCTTGCTGAGTACCTTTGTACTCATGTTGCTTTATTTATGTTTTTGCAGCGGAGACTTCGGTCTTACTAGTTACGTGGACTTCGACGAGTAGCTTGCTACCTCAGCTACGATCTTGTACCCTTGGGAGGGTCTTGTAGATAGTCAGGCTTTTCAGCCTTTTCCTTTTATAGTTGTCTGTACTCAGACATGTAATGTTTCCGCTTGTTGCTTGTATGCTCTGAATGATGGGTCATGTGACCCCTGTTTGTATTTAATGCTATGTGGCTCTTCTGGGCCTTTATCTATATGAGTTTGCGTTATGTTGTGATGCCATGTTGTACAGCACATACTTGCATGTTATGCGTACGTGTAACGTGTATTGCTATGTGTGGGATCCGACTATCTAGTTGTTTATCCTTGGCAGCCTTTCATATGGGGAAATGTAAGTCTAGTGCTTCTGAGCGATAGTAGTCCGCTACAGCCCGGTTCACCGGAGTCCTGCTAGCCCAGCACTACTGCTCGGAACACTTGACTGGCCGGCATGTGTTTCACGTCGTTCCTGTGTCTGTCCCTTCGGGAAATGTCACGCGGTGTTATCCGGAGTCCTGCCTAGCCTGCTACAGCCCGGGTTACCGGAGTCCTGTTAGCCCAGTGCTACAGCCCGGATTTATACGTTGTTGACCGACATGCTCGATGTGATTCATGTATGCTTGTCCTCATGGGTTAGTGCCGCCTTGGGTTCACGACTAGCCATGTCGGCCCGGGTTCTCTGTCATATGGATGCTAGCGACACTATCATATACGTGAGCCAAAAGGCGCAAAACGGTCCCGGGCCAGGTAAGGTGGCACCCGTGGGAATACCGTGCGTGAGGCCGCAAAGTGATATGATGTGTTACATGCTAGATCGGTGTGACTTAGGATCGGGGTCCCGACACCGGCCTACTAGGGTCCTCAAAATCTTGTGGGCCTACAGCTGGGTCGGCCCATTAATGTCGGCGCAATCTCATGGGCCTTTAGCTGGGCCAGCCCATTATGATCCGCAAGAATCGTGTGGGCCTTTACCTGGGCCAGCCCATTATGGCACACAAAAATCTTGTGGGCCTTTACCTGGGCCGGCCCATTATGGCCCACAAAATCTTGTGGGCCTTTAGCTGGGCCAGCCCATTATGGTCCGCAAAATCTCATGGGCCTTTAGCTGGGCCGACCCATTATGGTCCGCAAAATCTTGTGGGCCTTCAGTTGGGCCGTTCCATTTAAACTTGATGGGTCGGTCCACGTGTCAACATATCATAGGCGCGTCTCGCCCATTGGATGAGTGAATCCCGTGCCAACGCGGACCTGACACGTGTCTCCTCCAGCCAATGATGATTTTACACGTGGAAATCCCCATTGGTCGGGGCTGTTAACGTGTTATCGAATCCAAAACCCGACCCGATAGCTTAACGGCGTTCCATTACGGTGGATGCCATGTGTCGGTCAGCCCTGACGAAAGCACTTCTGTGACGCGCGATTTATCGTCATGGAAGTGGACACTTCCGTGATGATAATTTTGGTAATGTCATGGAACACTTCTACGACAGCACATGTTTGACTATCTTGATTTTGTCATAAAATTGTCATGGATGTACATGCATGACAGAAAACGCGACCTACTGTGACAAACACGTATCATCACGGAAGTGTATTTTTTTTGTAGTGATATCGCATGAATGAAACGAATCAGAAAACATACCGATATTTGTTGAAGAAAGAGTGGATGCCTTCTGGGGCATCCCCAAGCTTAGACGCTTGAGTCTCCTTGAATATTTACTTGGGGTGCCTTGGGAATCCCCAAGCTTGAGCTCTTGCCTCTCCTTCTTCTCCTCACATCGAGACCTTCTCGATCATCGAACACTTCATCCACACGAAACTTCAACAGAAAACTCGGTAAGATCAGTTAGTATAATAAAGCAAATCACTACTCTAAGTACTTTTGCAAACCAATTCATATTTTGTTTTTGCATTATAGCTTCTGTAATATAACGTTTCCATGTCTTAATCCACTGATAGAAATTGATAGTTTCATCAAAACAAGCAAAGTTTGCATCAAAAACAGAATCTGTCTAAAACAGAACAGTATGTAACAATCTGAACATTAACCATACTTATGGTACTTCAAAAATTCTGCCAATATTAGGAAAAGTAAACAAAAAATACAGTGCAAAAAGAATTAGAACCGTTTGACATTCTAGTAAAAAATGTAAAATCGCGCACTACAGCCAAAGTTTATGTCCTGCACCGCACAAACCAACAAGCATTGTAAACATCCTCAAGGCAAACCTTGGCACATTATTTTTATAATGCAATGGAATTGTATAAGGGGATAACTATTTTTATTGAAAAGTTTCTGTAATTAAGATTCACAAAGTTTCCGTGAGCATGAACAAGGTTCAAGGAGCTCTCCCACTTCAACAATGCTTGTCTCTCTAACTTTCACTTTCATTTTCGAAAAGTTTCGGGTTCCCCTCTTTATTTTTTTGTTTTTAAAGTTTATAAAAGCACTCAACAGAAATAAATGACTCTCTAAAACTTTCGGGTTGTCTCCCTGGCAGCGTTTTTTTAAAGCCATTAAGCTAGTCATATAGTGCTCAAGTAGTCAATCCACCCGGATCCAAGGTATATCAAAGCCAATTTTAATTAGCAATGATTTGGCATTTATTAGTGAGCACAAAGTAACATATATCATGTAATGACGAATTTTAACTCTCTTCCTATGCATCGACATGTCATAAAAGAACAATTCATGCACACAAAGTAAAGGCCAATGCATAGCATAAACAGTTTCTTGCAATTTTATCGTGTTGGAAACATAGAGAGGTGGAGATGTAGTTCCTATCTCATAATAATTGCAAGTAGGAGTAGCAAGCACATGCATATTATATTCATCAAAATCATCATGTGCAACGGTAGAAGGCAACCCATCAATATAATCCTTAATAAGCACAAACTTCTCCGGTATAGTGTAGTAGGGAGAATTTAAACAGATAATAGGACTATCATGCGTGGGTGCAATAGCAACAATTTCATGTTTAACATAAGGAACTATAGCAAGTTCATCTCCATAAGCATAATTAATATTGGCATCTTGGCCACAAGCATAGCAAGCATCATCAAAAAGGGATATTTCAAGAGAATCAACGGGATCATAACAGTCATCATAGCAATCATCCTTTGGTAAGAACGAAGGGAAATTAAACAATGTATGAGTTGAAGAGTTACTCTCATTAGAAGGTGGGCACGGGTGATCCATCCGCTCTTCCTCCTTTTGTTCTTCGCTCTCCTCCTCATCTTTTTCATCCAATGAGCTCATAGTTTCATCAATTTCTTCTTCCATAGACTCCTACAAAATATTAGTCTCTTCTTGGACAGCGGAGACCTTCTCAATAAATGCATCAATATCGGCATTGTATTCATAATTCTCATAGCAATATTTAAGGATAGCTAAATTTTCATGTCTATAAACAGCATCATAAAGATTTTCACACTCTTTAAATACAGATTCAATTTCATAAGCACCCATAAAAGCAACAAATTCTTCTATTTGTTCCACATCATAGTAATCATATATACATTTAGCATAAGAAGCTAAGGTTTCATTATCATTAAATTTGCATGAAAAGGGAAGGTGTGGAGCCTTCATCCTAGAGCAACAAGTATACTTATATCTCAAGCATAGTTGCCTAGCATACCACTTCAACATATAAATTTGATCCCATAATAGTTTCCCTTTTTGATTCAAGCAATAATCCCTAAAGTATTCACGTTGATCCAACGTGTCTCCCATTACCAAATTGAATGGGGTTTTCTCAGGATTATCAAAGTAGTACATAATATCTATCACATAACGAGCATCGTGGGTTTTAGGAGGTTCCCCATCTCCATGAGCAGCAAGTACACCTAATTTTTTTTGGTATTTCGTGTTCCATATCCATAACTAAAGATAGAGAACAACTTAGAACAGCAAATAAAATCTACTTAGTGATAAAGCAAACAAGCACACACGAGAATATTCACCCCACGCTATTGCTCCCCGGCAACGGCGCCAGAAAAAGGTCTTGATAACCCAAAAGTATAGGGGATCAATTGTAGCCTCTTTCGATATGTAAGAGTGTCGAACCCAACGAGGAGCTAAAGGTAGAACAAATATTCCCTCAAGTTCTATCGACCACCGATACAACTCTACGAACGCTTGACGTTCGCTTTACCTAGAACAAGTATGAAACTAGAAGTACTTGGTAGGTGTTGTTGGATAGGTTTGCAAGAATATAAAGAGCACGTAAATAAAACTAGGGGTTGTTTATATAAAGACACAAAAAAATTAGTTTTAGTAAAGAGCTTTTTGTCACGAGAAAGTTATTTGTCCCTAGGCAATCGATAACTAGACCGGTAATCACTATTGCAATTTTATTTGAGGGAGAGGCATAAGCTAACATACTTTCTCTACTTGGATCATAAGCACTTATGATTGGAACTATAGCAAGCGTCCGCAACTACTAAAGATCATTAAGGTGAAACCCAACCATAGCATTAAAGTATCAAGTCCTCTTTATTCCCATACGCAAACAACCTACTTACTCGGGTATGTGCTTCTGTCACTCACGCCACCCACCATAAGCAAATCATGAACATATTGCAAACCCTACAGCGGGGATCCCTCACGCTTGCGCGACACGGAGAGCACCATAGGACAACACCAATAATAAAACAAGCAACTCAAACCAATTACGATCATCAATTAACCCATAGGATAAAACAGATCTACTCAAACATCATAGGATAGCCATACATCATTGGGAGATAATATATAGCGTTGAGCACCATGTTTAGGTAGAGATTACAACGGGTAAAAGAGGGGTTACACTGCTGCATAGAGGGGGGAAGAGTTGGTGATGACAGCGGTGAAGTTGTTGGTGAAGATTGCGGTGATAATGATGGCCCCGGCGGCGTTCCGGCGCCACCGAAAGCGAGTGGGAGAGAGCCCCCCTCCTTCTTCTTCTTATTCTTCTTCCTCGACCTTCTCCCTAGATGCGAGAAGGGTTTCCCCTCTGGTCCATGGTCTCCATGGCGTGGGAGGGGCGAGAGCCCCTCCAAGATTGGATCTATCTCTCTGTCTCTCTTTGTTTCTGTGTTATGGGATTCTGCCCTTTCACCGTTTCTTATATATCCGGAGATCCGTAACTCCGATTGGATTGAAACCTTCGCCCAGATTTTTCTCCAAAAATTAGCTTTCTTGCAGCCAAAGAAGAGCAGCAACCGCCTTACGGGGTGGCCACTAGGGTCAGGGGTGCGCCCCCTGCCTCGTGGCCCCTTCGGGCACCGTCTCGCGTTGATTCTTCTTCCCATATTTCACAAATATTCCAAAAATATTCTCCGTCCGTTTTTATCCCGTTTGGACTCCGTTTGATATGGGGCTTCTGCGAAACATAAAACATGCAACAAACAGGAACTGGCACTGGGCACTGGATCAATATGTTAGTCCCAAAAATAGTATAAAAAGTTGCCAAAAGTATATAAAAGTTGTAGAATAATGGCATGGAATAATAAAAATTATAGATATGACAGAGACGTATCAGACGACAGCGAAGCCTAGGAAGGGGACATCGCGGAGCCGGGGAAGACGCGGTAGTGGATGCCCGCGGGGAGAGGAGTACGAAGGTTTATTGGTTCGGCTGCGGTGTGAGGCTGCCGTTGCCGCAGGGCCTGGCTGTCGGTGGGAGTAGTGGGGGGCGGTGAGGCCTCCGCGGCATCACAGCCGGCCACGGGAAGTGGAAGCACGCGGCACGATCGACGCTGGTTTGGGCGGCTGGAGCAACAAGACTAGAGGTTGAAGAAGCACTACCGCCGTTGGATGGACATCCTATGGTCACTGGAGCTAGAATCGTTCATATTGACTAAGTTGACAAAGCCCTCCGTCCCTGTCAACTTAGTAGGCCCACAAGTCATCCTCCCATTATGGGGGGTCCTAGCTAGCAGGGGGTATTCAATTTTTTGTGCGTAATAAGGAGGCACTTCCTTGCGTGCAAAGATATAGTTGGTGGGTCCGACCTGTCAGCGGGGGAACGTTTTTTACGCGAAATACAGAGGCTCTTCCAGTGGGTCCCAGCTGTCAGGTGGAGGAATCATTATTTTGCGGGTAATAAGGAGGCATTCCCTTGCGTGCGGCCGTGGATCCAGCTGTCAGCCTCTCCACGCACAGTCTACTTCCGATGGATGTCGTTCGTTGACCATGTTGACTACTCCGCGCTGAGCGCATCCAAGGTGGTGGACGACGACAAGGCCCCGGACAGCAACGAGCCGAAGATGGGAAGACGCGGGAGTAGAGTCGCAGGCGGAGGTGTACGAGGGTTAACTGGTTCTGGTGAGGTGTGGTTCGGTAGTCGGTGGAGAAGAACAGGAGATGTGTAGGGGTGGAGGGATGGCCTGGCCAACAGTGGGCTAGCGCTTCACGGTAAAGCGTGCTAAGCAGAGCTGCTAGCAGCAGGAGGCGGGAGCAGGTGGTCCCGGCGGTGCTAGAGGAAGAAGACGAGAGATTGAAGATGGATGCCGGTCGTTGGATGTAAATCCAACGGCTAACGATGCCAGGATCATTTGTTGACTAAGTTGACAGCGAGTTGCGTTGGCTTCGACCTCCTGGCGCACATTTCAGCCTCCAAAAATGTGGCACGTATTCAACCCAATTTTTAGAATTTACAGTCAATTTGATCTCTTTTTTTAGAATTATAGTCTATTTGCTAAGTTGGGTGAACAAATAATGTACCTTCCATGCGGCCCATTTATTTTTCTCCTAAAAAATTACAGACATTTGCACTTTCTCGAAATACACGATTTTGCTGGGCTGATTCTAATTACAATGTTGGGTTGGGCGGAGCAATGTTATCAAAAAATAAACAGGGGCTGAGCATTTTGTTATAAATAAATTTAAATAATAAGTGATTTATTATTACATTGGTCCTTAACTCTTACCAACCTTTTGTACACACTCACCAGGATTTTCGTTGCCAAAAAAATCCAATATTTTATTGTTAAGGAATTATTTTTATAAGTTAATAAGATGTGGGATATTGTTTTCTTACATATGTAAGTATCTATTAAAAATATGATGACAATAACAATAATATATAATACCATGTAAAATAATTTAAATATATATAATATAGTTAGAAGGGAAACAAAAGTTGGACCAGGCGTTCCTATTCTTATATAGAAAAATAGAACAGACCTCTGCGTTTTCTTTAAAAAAATACATAAATTGGGCTACCAATGTTTCAGGAAAAATAAAACCTCGGATGGGATGTCCATAGGCCGGTCGATACATGACGGCCCTCAAAAAAATAAAACCGCCATGTCGTGGGCTGCGCATGTTAAAAAAGAAAGCCTAGATGGGGCAGCCCAAAACCCAGTGGATACTTGCTACCCCAATGATAATAAATGATCCTGCCAGCTCCACAGCTTCGTTGTGAATTTATCTCCTACGTCAAAGCACCTAAAAACATGTAACTATGTTGACAACCCGTGGGCCCCAACGTCAGTATAGCATTAGAAGGAAGTTTTTTTTATGAGGCACTTGCTTGCGTACGGCCATAGACCTGGTGGGTCCCGACTGTCCACCTCTCCACGTACAGTCCTCTACAGATTCCTCTCATTTATTCATCATGTTCACAACGGCAGACAGCGGCGTCGCGGCGAACACACAAAGGCGCAGGAGGTGATCGGACCACCCAAGGCAGTGCCTTATTTGTAACGAAAATACTGAACTAGCCAAGTGGCCAAGTGACACTACCCGAAAGCTGTTCCGCCCGGGTTCAATTCCACCTAATGCAGGGAAAATATCTCCAAATTTTCTGCCTCTACCATTATTGACATGTGGGTCCCCATTGTCATCTACGCACACCACGTCCAACACTTGCCAAAACTTCGTCCCTTGTTTTCTCTGTTTTTCGCACACTCGACATTGTGTGGGCATTTTTAAAATAGCATATCTTTTTGACTGTGCATCATATGAAGATGTGCTATGCATGAATGTTGATCAGCATGATGTTAACTGGCTGGTAGTTCAATTTTTGACCATGAAGAAAACTTCCAACATGATGTTAACCCTGTTTGTAAAGGTCATGTTAATATAAATGCTCTGACTTTGAGAGTTGCAGTTTCTTATCTGAAACTGAACTTGCAGTTTCTTATCTGAAAATGAAACTTGCAGTTTCCTCTCTGAGAATCACATTGTCTGCACTTTTATACTCCTATGAAACTACATTTTTTAAGTGCTAAAAATAGATCTCTAGAATTCATAAAATACATCATATGCTCAATACTGCAAATCTGAAATTCAAAAGACATTCATATCTGAAAGTACTCTCAAAATACACAACACAAAACAAAATTCACAACCTGCAAATACTGATAACCCTAAGCTCCTCCTGATAATTCACAACCTGCCCGACTATTGGGCTGGGGGGCAAACGCTCCTATTCCTCGGCGGTAGACAGCTGCCCCGTGAGATGATGTGAACATCGAGGGAGAGGATGGCGGGGAAGCGTCATTGAGCCAACTGCTGTTCTCCTCTTGCAGCTGGGTTCGGTCGTCGCAGACTCCACCGGCTCGCTCTGGCATGACACCCTCACAAACGGCACCACGTAGATGCTCGATCCTTCAATCTCTGGTGGATGCTCCATCTGAGATCAATACTCCCACCACCTATCCCTCACGATTGGATTCGGTGAATCTGTTTGCTCCATGGCCTAGAGGAGCAGCTCTATGTACTCCCGCGCGACTCCCTTCGGGAGTATCGCCGCCTTTTCGCTCTGTTGCAGATATTTGGCCATGGATGTCGCCGTCGCCGCTAGTTGGTCCTTGTTGTCAAACCAAGACTGTATCTCCAACATCCTAGCTAGCTTCACAGGGTCGTCGTCTTTCTAGCTTCACAGGGTCGTCGTCTTTGATCCTCACATATCGGTTGTACTCCTCCATCGATCTACCTTCTCCACAGCACATTCACTCGCCGGCGGTGATTTTTGAATGGAAGAGGAGCAGAGCTAGTTTTGGATTAGAACAGGAGAGGAGCGACACTGGTTTTGGATTGGAATAGGCGAGGAGGGGCGGTGGTTTTGAAATGGAAGAGGAGAGGAGCGGCAGTGGATTTGGATTGGAACAGGAGAGGAGCGGCGGTGGTTTAAGAGGAGAGAAGAGGCGCTGGTCTTGGAAGTATTTTTTTGTTTTGCGTATTTTGGGTCAAAGTTTGACCACGTACTGTATTTGACAAGCAAAATGTGAATGCATGTCACCAAAAATTGTATCATTTTGTTCGTATCTGAATGTACTTTCAAATTATATTATTTTTGCAACGTATAACATATATTTTATTTGTGAAAATCATGGTCAATTATGACCCAGAATAAAAGGGAGACTAGTTAATGTGGGGTCGCTTTCTTAATTGAAGGGTAAATTGATTTTGATTTTGATCCAGTCACAGCGTGCCGGCCCTCTCGTCCAATCCTAAATCGCTGTTGCACGCTCCTCTCCCTCTTCTCCATTGCAAAACCACCTCCTTTCCTCTCCATCATCTCCATTCCAAAACCACCGTCTCGCCTCTCCCTCTTCTCCATTGCAAAAGCACCTCCTCTCTCCTGGGACGAGGATCCCCTGACGTAGCCCATCCTGCCATTGAGACACTGACACATGGGTCCCACCAAGCGCGGGGCCCACCTCTCTGCGACCGAAAGGTAGGGAAACCTCTCCTCTCCATCATCTCCATTTCAAAACCACCCCCTCTCCTCTCCATCATCTCCATTCCAAATGTAACGACCCGGATTTGATAGAATCCAAGTCTCTGTGCTTATTGTGCTATCCCTGGATCATAGCTAGCACACACAGTAACAAAAATGAATATCAGTAAGACATACATCATTCTACTACAACGGTAGATCCAGATATATATAAATCATACCTTAGGCACAGCTCAAGCTAGCAGATAATACAGTGGAATAACACGTAGTCACTAAGTTAGGCTCCATCAACGACACTGGGCTCGTTGAGTGTAGAGCATAACCCTATCGTCTCTTAATCTGTCAAGATCTGCACATGACAGGTGCAGGTGAGTACGTGGAATGTACTCGCAAGTTGCAAAGGAAAGTTTAACAGAATATATATGCAGGGTAAGAATTGTGGAGGTTTCATTTGCGTGAAGCCAATTTTCTCCTATACTAAATTTTATAAACTACTTTTGGAATAGAAATAGCTTTTAGTATAAAAAGTAGGAGTGAGACACTTGGATATACGCACCAGTGCTCAGTCTCCAAAATAGTTTTAAAACATACATAAGGTTGAGATGAAACACATTCACTGTGCTCGTTCCTCAACTTTAACCCTTAAAATAGATTTTTAGAAAAGAGAGGGGAGATTCTTCTTCAGTCCAAGTCTTCAGTTGCTCAAAATTGGCTGTAACCGGGGGCACGGCTAATCGATTAGGTTAACCCTCTGCAGAGGTCATACACGTTCCCCACATGACACAACCAACCCCGTCTATCGTTACACACTTGGGTGCACGACTAGGAGGAGATTGTGACGAAGCCTTTCCATAACAGCCCCCTATACCACCAAGCCGCCCGCAACTTCGGCACGAAGGCCTTTCTCCGATGACGGTCCTAGGGTAGGGTTTCCCGTTAGTACTAAGCTAAGCCAGAGCCCATAGTAGCATGTGGCTGTACTGAAAGCTACATCAAACTGTACTTGGAAGATCTCATTTCCCTGGACGACAGTCCCCACCAAAAACCTGTGTGCAAGACCCCAGTCGGGCGCATTCACTGCAAGACCCCGATGGGCGCAATTACTTGTAGACGCTCCCGTCAATACCATTCCGCCCAAGGAGTAGAAGTAAAACAGTATATAGTTTTTCTTTCAAAACTTTTCACAAAACGTTGCCGCAAAGGAGGGCAGGTTTAATCGTTTAAAAGTTGTTTGATTCCCAACCCAAGCATGGCTAAGCATAGCTAAAGTTCCTATGGCTTTAACTAGCAATAATACTTTGCAAATTTTTTTAATAAAACATGCATAATAATAAAATTTAAAGAGATATGCATAATATAAAAATATAGGTGAAAGCATGATCAATTTGCAACTTGCCTGTGTCTTGAAGTTGATTCCTACTTGTTACTGCCACTCCTTCACTTTATGACATATCTAACTATAATACAAAATACTTCAACACACAACAAATCCAAACGAAGATCCAAATGAAAGATGCAATCAACAATATAAATACATCCTTATGACTATGGTTGAGATAAGAAGTCTCTTTGGATGGGAATATGTCATAGATTTTATTCTAGGGTCGGTCAAGTTGGTTCAAGTGAAGATCATGGTGTCAATATATAGAATGATTGAGAGACAAGTTTTGATAACCAAATTTCCATGAAGAAACTATTTAGAATATTAGACTTGTGGTCGACTATGGGAATTGAAAGTCATATGAGTTTAGGGAATTGGAACTAATAATTTACTAACTCCAAATTTTTGTGTGGTGGTAACCTATGACCAGAGAGGTTTCTACGGATCATCTAATGGTTTTAACAATGAAACAAATTTTAGTTTAATTAATTTATTAATGGATGATCAAAGAAGGTCAAAGTTACCGTATTGTGCTAAAACCGTAACTAAACCTTACTGAAAATTTATTCTACGAGTTGTAGCAGATTGGTATGGTTCCAAGGACCAATTTTCATATATAAAATGTTTTCATATGATTTACGGAATAAAAGATATAGTAAAAAAACTCAATTTACCATTTAAATCAAGACTAAATTTTAACTTGCAAAAAACTGAGGTCTCAAATTTTTATAATAAACTAGATGTTCTAAGCAACCCAGGGATATCTTATTTGTGAAATTTGGATAAGTAGATCAAAAGATATGAATTTCTAAAGATTGGGCATTTTTCTGGAAATCAATTACGGGATTAAATTCTTCTCAAAAAAAATTTACGGGATTAAATCTGATCTGCCACGTGTCGTATTTCTGTTGGCTGATACCTCTTCACATCTAATATGCACAGACCGTGGGCTGTTGTCCAGTGTCCAAGAAAAGAGGAGGAGGAGGCTCACCGGAGTTGAACGACTAGGTCGCCGGAGGCGGGCGGTCGTGGCTCGGACATGGGGAAGATCCGGGTGGAGCTTGTTCTGGTGTCCGGTGAGAGCGGGACGGCGTAGAGGGCGTGAGGCAGTCACGAAGGACACGGAGAGGTGCTCGTCCCCGTCCTCAAGCGTCGTGAAGATGCCGCCGGAGTTCCTTGGAGCTCCGGTCGGTCGCGATCTTTGCGGAGGTAGTGCTCCAGCTGGATGTTTGAGGGAAAGAACTTGTTAGGGAATTCGCACGGAAATAACTCGCCTAGGGTAGAAGTTTGAGCGCGAGGGGCTTACTGCAGAGGTCGCAAGCTTCAACATCAGAAGGCGGCGACGCTCAGCTCCGACGAGAAATTGCTCGGGAGTTGGAGGGATTTGGAGAGGAGCTCGTGGACTGGGAGGTGCGGGGTGGAGAGGGGTTCCTTGGGGTCAATTTATAGTGGGCGAGCGAGCTGGTACGGGGAGATCAAGGGAGCTCAATGTGGCCATTAATGGTTGTTTGTGCATGTACGTTTCGCGGATCCGTTCGACGAATTAAAGTAATAATGTTAAGTTTTTATTCCCTGAATGGATTCTTCATATTATTCTCCACATTTTTCGTGCATACACCGGAGTGAAACGGAGAAGGAATTAAATGTGAGGAGGAAAGGGATGGGAGGAGGCCATGGTTGTTCCTGTTCTGTTCCAGCTTCAGAAGAACATACAGAGGAGGAGAGGAGAAAGAAGGCTAGCGCCTGATGTGGGCCTTAGTGGGAAATTTGGCCCAAGAGCAAAAAGGAACAAGAAGAAAAACAAAAGACATGAAGAGATAGATGGGCTGAGATAAGGAGGCTTAGAAACTACTTATGTAACTACTTTTGTCCACACTACTATATGGATATAATTGAATTACTCAAAATTTCAATTTAGAGTTTTGCAAATTCACAAAAGGATAATTTTGCCATATTTAAATATTTCCATTTTTTTTGGAGAAGTCACATTATCTCCTCTCATTAAGTTTATTGGAAACATTTAAATGGCATTAAAATTCTAAATAAGATCTAATTTCAAATGGAACTCCAAACAAAATATTCATACACCACATTTGAGAAAGCCCTTTCATTCTCACTCCATCCAATTGAATGTGGTTCGAAAATATTTCAGAAAGTTCAAAAGTAAATGGAATGCCATTGAATAAACCTTCCAGCCATAGCTTTCTTTTTTGGATAAAATTTTTTTATCCAACTTTTATAACATGGTTAATTTTTTTAAAGAAGGACTCAAAAGTTTTAAATTTCCCCTGAAAATCATAGCAATTCAATAAATATAATTTTATTATTAACATTCCAAAATTTAGAAAATTTTGGGATGTTACACCAAAACCACCGTCTCGCCTCTCCCTCTTCTCTGTTGCAAGACCACCGTCTCTCCTCCCATCTTCCAAAGCTAGCACCGAACCACTCAGAAGGACATGTATGGACAGGATACAACAGCGAATCAGGAAGATCGCTGGCGGCGACCAGGCAAAGTTAGCCAGGTTGAAGGAGATCCTTACTTGGTTTGACAATGAGTGGGAGATTTCGAGGACGGTGAGGGCCATGTGGCAATATATGCGAAAGAGTGAGACTGTGGCGACGAGGGCGGCGATATACTCCTAAGTGGCAGTCACGTCGCAGTCAGGTTCATCGAGTATCTCCTCTGGGCAATGGAGCTGACAGGTTCGCCCGAGGCGAAAGTCAGGCGGAGGTGGTGGGCGTACAGGTCGAAGGTCGAGCACCGAGAGGATAACGAATCGATCGAGTACAGTGTGTCGTTCATGAGGGTGCAGAGCCAGCCGGAGCCACATGAGTACTCGTTCTCCCACGGCAAGAGGAGGTCGGATGGTGCGACACCGCTTCCCTGCCGTTCTCCACGGTTCCCTCGACACTCGCCTTGTTTCAACGGCGTCGGTGGGGTTTAAGGTAAGCTTCGCACTAACCTAATCTTCCATCTGCTCATGCTTACAATCAGTGTGACAGCTAATAAAAATCATGCTTACAATCAGTCTCCGAGTACTACGCCAATCACCCTAAAATAGCTCTGGACCTTTGGGTCAAAGTTGTGACACTGTGTACAAATAAAGAAAATAGATTACTGCTTCTTTTAGAAAAGAGTACACCCCTAAAAAACTGCCAATATAAGCTACTAGTATTTTTTTGAAGTCTAAGCTACTAGTATTTGGTTAGAGGATTTGCTGCCGAGAAATATCCGTCCACAGTGAGCTCCACACATCCCACTGATGGTGGTGGATGCCAATGCTTAGATGGAGCAGGGTTGGTGTTGGTAATTTTTACTTGGCACCTCGCACTCTGCATTTATGCTGGTTCCATCCGTACATTTGTGCAGTTCCACCAAAATGCAGCTGAATAAGCCTGTTTGCACAGATAATGAAAAGGCATGATTACATTATAGTGGTACTAGTTGATGAAACATACACTAATAAATAGAAAAAAAATATTTCGATGGTATCATAGTATGCCATGCTGCGAGGGCGAGATGGGCCCCGCAATGCCTCATACGGTATGCCTCATACTGGAAATCGACCCAAGTCTCCCCGATACACCTTCTGCCAGTGATGAACATCAGTGTACAACGGTAGTACAAGGAGGGGCCTTGAGACATTCCAGTCTCTATTTTTGTGCAGATCAACTAAAATTAAGCACCCCAATTTGCATTAATGCTTAAACATTAACAATGGGACTAGTTGATGAAACATATACTAACAAAGAGAAGCACTTTCTTTATCTACACTGGAAATTAAATGATAGAGAGGACACTCGCTCTATTTTAACTGTATTATTACTTCATTTTATCAGTGGCACTAGGGTTGAGCAGGTGGCAAACGAGGTGTACCGAGCGTCGCAAGGATGGAGGTCGGGGGTGCTTAGGCTGGGATGCTGAAGCTGGCTCTTTTAGTCCCTATCTCCCCCTCTGATGTTTTTGTGGTATCATTTGGGTTGTAATCCAAACTTGGCCAAGCTGGTGCTGCATCCCCCTACCTGTCTAGCTTATGTGGCGAACTTGTCTCCTGCTAGTACTAAGTCCGTTCTAATAGTAGTTGCATAACTGCCCATTTACAATGAGATGTTGTCGGATAATGGTTCTCTATGGTTGGATTTCTTTAATGAAATCGGAGGAAACCACCTCTTTTGATATATATAAAAAATCAGTGCCACTAGTGGTGCCAAAACATTGCCTCAAATTAATAGTGCCACTAGATTAAGGTGCAAAATAATAACATTACTGCTTTATCATGGCAGTGCCAAAAAAGTAGCACAAGAGTAGACTCAACATGCAGGATCTTTGGCAAACGGTCAGACCAAAAAGGAACATACCTCATGATGGGAACCATGTCTGCAGTCAACGCCTTCGTAGAAGGGATGACACGAGTCACCAACATGGATGATTCAATTCTTGGGACCTGTTGGTGCAGTTCACCTAAAATGAAGCAAAGTCCCATGAGCTAGCAGCTTCTTCATTTTTTAAGAAAAGGGCTCCAGCCCTGGTTCCATTTCCATCAGAAAACGAAACCGATAGAGCTTCTTCTTCATTAGTTGCAATAAAATTGAGCAACATCAAGGTTGGTTGTGAAGCTCCTGGAATGTTCAACTATAATTTGGATATCATTAGTTCAGTTGAACTAAGATCAAGCGTGAAATGTATGTCTCTATTTGCACAAAAAAGGTGGAAAGGAGGGTGACAAAAAAGTGATGAAACATACATCAAATGAAAACAAGGATGTTCCTTATCTGAATGGCAATCCTACAAGGACAGTAGCAATTTCTAAAGCAGAAGCATTGCTAGATATTAGTGTGGGCATTAGGATTAACTATGACAACCGTTAAATACGACATTACTTTAATGGTGCCATTGCTTCATTTTACCAGCAACATTGGTTTAACGTGTCCTTACTTTGAGCAGTGCGACTGCTACATTTTACCAGTGGCATTACATAAGAGTGGCTTGGGGAAACAAACATCAGAACATGATATCTAGGTTGGTCCCATTTTTGTTCGGTATAGCCACCTTATACTGTGTGAGGCTAGCAAATCTAGTGCTAGACTTACTCTCTTGACTTGTCCCCCAGTCCCCACTTTCTTTCCTTTTTCAACCAATAGATCGGGTTTATATTGAGTTTGTACCGCGTTTCCCTTTATTTCCCTATTAGACCTAGAGACCAGTTGGATAGCTAGTCTCTGCTACTTTTCGCCCCCATTATTTCCTCTTTCGACCAAGTCCTAGATTGAGGTAACAAATCTTCCCCCACCCCATTTCTTCCTTGTTTGAACCAAGTAGTACTAGATTCGAGTGCATGAACTAGTTTTACCTCTTAGCAGTAAAAATTTAGGTGGCTTTTGAACAACCGATCAATCCTATCTATGAGGGGGCTTGGGAAATAGTAAAAGATACAAATGCAGCGACTTCAGGAGCTCGGGAAGTAGAGCAAGGCCGGTTTCGAAGGAAGTTATACCTGAGGGTCGCCGGGATGTCGCTAGGTGGGCGGCGGGAGGCCGGATCTGCCCACAATACTGCAGCGAGGAAGAAGGGGTCGGAGGCCCTCCCTAGCCAGCGGTGCTTGGGAGAGAACTGCAAGGCACGCTGATCGGGACTCACCGGCAGTGGGTAAGAGTCATCGCCGAGGACGACTGCGTGAATGTTGCACCTTCTCACCTTCCCCAGCGGAGAGGATCCGGCTGGATCTGTGACTAGCGGTGAGCAGAGAGAGTGAGAGTGTGGCACCACTGTTGTGTTTAGGTCTGGAGAGGACGAGACAATGTGAAGATAGCTACACCACCAAGCAAGCTTGGAGGCTCCTGCCTATATAGTGGAGTACTACTAGTTTTCTTTTGTCTACCGGAGCCGGCTTGGCCTCGTCAATGACTGTCTTCATGCACGTGCCCCGGAGGCGCAATTGTCCTCATTTTGATCTGAAGCACCGGATTATAACATGACAAGAAACAATAACCTCACTTCCCAAAGGAGACAACATGAATCCCGACGGACAAACTAGACAAGGATCAAAGCTCAAATTAAAGATAAACTCATAGAAAAGGGGTTCATCGATAGATGCCCTAATTAACATAGCCGGCTTGACATAGATGGCAGCCGAGTAGTCTTCGTGCATGTGGCCGCCATGACTAGCGCCTTGGAGGAACTCAGTTGTCGCTGTTTAACCCTCGCAGTGATCCGAAGCACATGACACCTAATTTTGCGAGATGACAAGAAACCTTTTTTTAGATTTCTCACAAGAACTACAACCCTGTACAACACAGCCTGCACGATATGTAGACGATAGCCAATCCAGGCATGTCTGGTGGAGTCTGGTCACATGCATGGACGAACTAATCTTCCGTGTCATGCAGGGATTGTCCAGGCACCAACGTCTGTACAACACTTCTCTAGTACTATCGCTCGTCTCTCTCTTCTATTAACTCACCCGACTTGCGGGGCTGGGGAGTGTGCCTATGGTCGGTTCTCAATTGCGGTCCCACATGTGTGTGCAAACGCAATATGACGCTCGTTCCATTCTGAGAGAGGCTTGCCAGATCGACCGACCATCTGGGGTGCGACGCGAACGTGAGGGGCATGTTGTATATTGTACTCCGTAAATGTGTATCGCCGTTTTCTTGAGGCTTTGCTCCATGGCGCAATCCATGGATAAAAAATTAGTATACTGTACTATTTAAAAGTTGAGGGCGGGGTTGTTCTCGCGTGGTAGGCGGGGCAGTTCCGCCTAGTCGGTTCGACAGAGACGCGAGAAGATGAGGGAGTAGTAGGCTGCTGCAACCGTAGGGCTGTGTGATTTGACAGCGAGTTACTACTAGACAGGTGGGGCCCGGTGATTTGACTTGCCATTATCATTTTAACTGCGGCACTACGACCGGCGTGAGTCTCCCGATTCCTGACCACCTCCATACAGGTGCCTCTCCCGATGCTCCACCATGTAGTGACTGGCTCTTGCTTGAGAGCCCACTCCTCCACTTTTTCCTTGCCTCTTCCCCCCACATATGCAAAAATTCCATGTAAGAGCATCTCCAATAGCATGTGTATATTTGGATGTCTATATATTCATATAGACAATGGTCTAAAAAGATTCCCTCATATACACATCCAGTTTTGCATCCGAACGTCTATATACAGGGACCATGAAAGGTGGGCCATCGCTGGGGAGAGGAAGAAATCATGACTGCAACTGAGTTTAGACTATGCCTTCACATTGTCTAGGCGTGGACATTGTCGAGGTCGATTTAGAGGATGTGTATATTTGGACGACCATATAGATAAGCTGTTGGACGCCTATTTTGGGCTCACATCGTGGAAAACGAGTATAGACATCCATATAGACAAGCTATTGGAGATGCTCTAGAGCGGGCTTATAGCCCACTATTGTACTTGATCCTACAGGTGCTAAGCCTGCCACATATGCATAAAGTCTGATGTGGCAAGTTAATTAAGAAGAGAGAGACTAGTTTGGTGACCCCAGGAAGAAATGGTGCTAAGCGCGTGTACCTAGATGAAGCAAACTTAGCAACAAAAAACTAAGCACCTATGCATTGGGGACTTGAGTTGCTAAGCCATTTAATGCCCATAGCACCTCATCTAAGCACCATTTCATTGGAAGAGGTCACTCCTTGGCAAATGCAATAAATACTACGAAGAAAGAGATAGAGAGAAGTAAACAAAAAAATACTCTTATAGCCAACCTTATAGCTAACCTTGTTGCAGTATGAGTGACTAAGTGATGATTATGTATGACATGCCAACATCATATAGCCTAACGCACCGTGTTAAATCTCCAAGGGTGCGACCGCGCGAGCGAGGCGACGGTCGTGGTAGGCGCGACCATGATACGGGCTGCTGGCAGCCCTTGGATCTGAGATCGAACGGTCGCATGCTAAGTTGCTGAAAATTTGCAGAATAATCCTCCAGGATAGGATATTCACCCATATAGGTCTAGAATAACGCCATGCAACCGTTCGATCTTAGATCCAATCGCTCTCGGAAGCTTCGTATCACCTGTAATTTTCCTGATGCTTGACATGACATCGAAAGCCATTTAATTGGGCGTCAAGTAGACATGACATCTAATTGGGCCCCCATAGTACTATGCATGAATCCATTTATCCACCAGGCAAGCCAATACACTGCCGTTCGCACGCCCCACTCAGCATTTTTACAAAAACCGCTGGCGGTTCTAGCTCGTACTCGTCCCCGGATCGCTCCTAGTCGTCCTGTCCTTTCACATTACGGCATTCCACTAATCCTAACCCTCCTCCCAAATCCATGGCATCCCAAATCTCCATGATCGACGGTTAGTACAAGGTTAGAACCATCACCGGCGATGAGTTCGACATGATCTACACCTGTTCTTCTGCAACGATGGAAGGATGCCTTGCTCGCTTCAGACGCATGTTCGAAAACTCAAATGATGAGTGGGTCACTGGGCTAGATGTTGAGTACACCACAGTCCTGGGAAGCGAGAAGAATCTAAAGGAGGTAGAGAAGAAGAAGCCCGCCGTGATCCAGGTTTGCGTGCATGACTTATGCTTGGTCTACCACATATGCCATGCCGACGTTGAGTGTGAGGAATTTAAGAAGTTCCTCAAGAGCGTACTAGTCAAATTTGTTATTGTAGACTTTAGGAACGACAAGGAAATCCTGGGTCAGATAGGCCTCGTTGTAGGCAACCCCATTGACCTCCAGAAGAAACGACTAGGGCCCTCCCGTGATCAGCCTTCAATGCTGACCCTAGCAGGAGCCATGGTTCATCCTTCGTACGGTACACTGAAGAAACCTCTGTTCACATTTCATCATGCATGGGAGTGGAATGTACTAGATATAGACCACATCCACTACGCTGCAATGGATGGCTACCTTTGTTTCAACATCTACAAGGGTTGGATGAAGAGCACGAGCCAAGTGTGCGATTAAAGCAAAGAAGTTTCACCCAAGAGGAAGAGGGACAAGGACGAAGTCGAGCACGTGGACGAGGAGTCCGAGTAAGGTGGCAGTGTCGTTGCTCATGGTGGTTCTAATGTAGTGTCTACCGGATTAGTTGCTTAGTTTAATTTCAGGTGTGCTTAGTTTTATTTGAGGGGTGTGTTGTGCTGAGCCCCCAGCAGAACTATGTTATGTTCCTTCCCGTTACTTTAACTCTTCAGTACGTACATACTAGTATTTCTTACAGTTCATCTTTTAGTTGATATAGTACTACCACTCGTTTCTTCACATTATATACGTACAATATGTATGGCCAACATCATATAGCCAGCAGTTTAGTTGTCAAAGAATTTCAGGGTGCTTAGTTTTATTTTAAGTGTGTGTTGTGCTGGACACCATTATTGCGAGTCAAATCTCTTTAGCCATTTTATAATGACATAAATACCGATGGACCAACATGCCAGCTCTCCCTTTATCTCACTACAGTAAAATAAAGTGTGGGGCCTACTTGATCCCAACAGCGTTCTTATTTTCCTATAAAATTATTCGCTTGGTTAGTCCTGACAAGCGGGGCCACACTTATCATTGTGAGAATCGGCTTATTTTTGTCATATAACATGGTCAATGGGTTTGATGTGAAAATAACAATGTCTAATGGCATTTTTGAGCAAACATCTAACTTAATGATAGCATTTTGGATATTCTAATTGCATTTTTGAGCAGGCATCTCATGGATCGATGACATTTTTTTAGTAGTTATAACTTCTACTGGCAAAACTGAGTAGTGATACACAACTAGTGGCATAAATAATAAGAACCCAAGAATTAAATAGGTATGCTAATTTCTTTAATATAATTTAGCACCCCATTTAAGCACGTACTAGCTTTTTTAATAGTACTATATGCATAATTTGGCGACGAGCGCTCTCTATATGTACCACCTTTTTTCTTTAATTTCATCTTGTTAGTTTAGCTCTATGGCACAATCCATCGATACTACTACTGTACAAAAGTACACATTTTTTAAAAGGATAGAGGGCGGGCAGTCTAGCTTTGTCGGTTTGAAGAGAGGCGAGGGCCTTTGTGATTTGATGACTCATTACTGCTAGAAGGCGGGGCCTTGTGATTTGACTGCTTGTATAAATGTGCCGACGACCTGAGTAGGAGCAAAGAACCATGCAGTATACTCAAGTTTTCCACTGGAGTACGACGGAGGAGCACAAAACACGGCAGCCGAGTGCCATATCATCTACTCTCTACTCTTATTATATATTACTAGCAAGAGGCATTGTTCTATTGGAGATAAAGAATGATCTAATTTGCTAGTCATCTCATTTTTAGCATTGTTCTATTCATGCCTCGCAGAGAAGGTGACACATGTGGAGAAACACCCGAAGCAAAAGAAGAAACACAGGAATAAAAGAAGAAGGAAGATTATCACCCCCAAAAAATAAGGAAGACGCACACACAAGTCTGGGGCGCTGCTCTCACTACATGAAGGGTTGCTGGCCGCGGAGTCGTAACTGCTTCTTCATCGCCTCCACGACCTCCATCTCCTTGTGCGTCTCCTCTGCCATCTTCTTCATTGTGTCCATGACACGGGATTTCTCGACGCGAGCCTTCATCATCTGTTCCATGTCCGCATTACGTACCTTGACAGCAGCCGAGTGCTCGATGCGGAGCTTCGCCAACTCCTCCTTCTGTTCCATGACGAGGGCCTGCAGCATCTTCATCGAGGAACTACTATTCTCATGCAGCTTCTTCCAGCCGGCGTTCTCCTCCTTCAGTAGGTCGAGCTCATGGCAGAGCTTCGCCTTGTCCTCCTGAAGTTGCAGGATTTCTCCGGTAGCCTTATTCTCTGAGGCAATTGTCGGTGTCAAAACCGGTGGATCTCGGGTAGGGGGTCCCGAACTGTGCGTCTAGGCGGATGGTAACAGGAGACAAGGGACACAATGTTTTTACCCAGGTTCGGGCCCTCTCATGGACGTAAAACCCTACTCCTACTTGATTAATATTGATGATATGGGTAGTACAAGAGTAGATCTACCACGAGATCAGAGAGGCTAAACCCTAGAAGCTAGCCTATGGTATGATTGTTGTTCGTCCTATGGACTAAAACACTCTGGTTTATATAGACATTGGAGAGGGCTAGGGTTACACAGAGTCGATTACAATGGAAGGAGATCTACATATCCGTATCACCAAGATTGCCTTTCATGCCAAGGAAAGTCCCATCCGGACACGGGACGAAGTCTTCCATCTTGTATCTTCATGGTCCAAGTGTCCAGCCAAAGGTTATAGTCCGGCTACCCGAACACCCCCTAATCCAGGACTCCCTCAGTAGCCCCTGAACCAGGCTTCAATGACGATGAGTCCGGCGCGCAGATTGTCTTCGGCATTGCAAGGCGGGTTCCTCCTCCGAATACTTCATAGAATATTTTGAACACAAGGATAGTGTCCGGCTCTGCAAAACAAGTTCCACATACTGCCATAGAGAGAATAGTATTTACACAAATCTAATCTGCTGACGTATTCCGTAGCGTGACATCACACCACGGCCAAGCCTTCATTCGAATCATTTTATTGTCCCACCTCAACGCGTTTAGCGAGGCGGTTTCCTTGGCACGTCTTGTCGAAGCAGAGATTGTGTCCCCTTTATTTACGGGATCCTCATCAATACGGACGTGGGTAACCCAGTCGTGCCCGTTGGTACGCCTCCTCAGTCAAAGGCGAGTCCCAAACGGTCACGGGGCGGGCTCTTGGTATTCAACCTCTTATAAAGAGACCAATGCCTTTCTCCTTTCTTTTGATCTCAATCGAATTCGCCCTTCGCCCCGAGTTCCAACACCCAAGGCCCCAGATTTCAGGCGCTTCGGACCTTCGGCGATGTTTGGGTCCGACCTTCGAGGCTGATGGATGCCTTCCTCCGTCATGGAGGAAGACGTGCTAAAGCTGAGAGAGGCCAGGTTCTTGACCGGCGAAATCTCGCACAGGCTGCCTGCTCATGGGCAGGTTATTCCTACTCCCAAGCCTGGTGAGAGCGCGGTGTTCGTGTCTCACTTCCTCCCAGGGTTAGGCTTCGTGACGGATCCCTTCGCGAGGGGGCTCATTGAAAGCACAAGTGCTCCCTGGGTGGTTTTGGTAATTAATGTCAACATACCTCTTGTTGGACTAACACCTTTACCTAGTATGTTTCAGATAAGTTCAACAATGGAGTGGCATGGACTAGAGGATGTGGAACCCCTTCAAGATGCTAAGGACAAAGGATTGGCTCAAGCTTCAAGATCAAGACTCTACATTTTCTATTTTAGTGATCCAAGATCACATTGAGTCTATAGGAAAATCCAATACTATCAAGAGGGGATGAGGTGTTGCTTAATGGCTTGCTTGCTCAAAGTGCTTAGTGATATGCTCCAAAACCGTCAACTACTTTCCCACATCCACATATGACCTAAACCAAAACTCAAACTCGGCCCCACTGATTCTATCTATCCGGCGCCACCGAGTTTCAGATGTCATAGCCACTGCCACAAACCCTAGCAAATCGGTTTCACCGATAGGGATCTCGGTCTCACCGAGATGGGATTGTAATCTCTCTGTGTATGTCCATTACCAAAATTGGTCTCACCGAGTTTGAGCAATCGGTACTACCGAGATTACAATGCAAACCCTCTGGTTAGCTTATTAACAAAATCGGTCCCACCGAGTTTGTGTAACCGGTCTCACCGAGTTTGCCTGACCAACTCTCTGGTTAGCTTATTACCAAAATCGGTCCCACCGAGTTTGTGTAATCGGTCTCACCGAGATTATGTTATGCCCCAACCCTAACCATATCGGTCCTACCGAGTTGCATCTTAGTCCCACCTGAAATCCTAACGGTCACTAGGTTTGCTGAATCGGTTCGACCGAGTTTAACCATTCGGTCCCACCGAGTTTGGCAAATTGTGTGTAATGGTTAGATTTTGTGTGGAGGCTATATATACCCCTCCACCCACTCTTCATTCTTGGAGAGAGCCATCAGAACAGATCTACACTTCCAATGCACATTTTCTGAGAGAGAACCACCTACTCATGTGTTGAGGTCAAGATATTCCATTCCCACCATATGAATCTTGATCTCTAGCCTTCCCCAAGTTGTTTTCCACTTAAATCTTCTTTCCACCAAATCCAAATCCTGTTAGAGAGAGTTGAGTGTTGGGGAGACTATCATTTGAAGCACTAGAGCAAGGAGTTCATCATCAACACACCATTTGTTACTTCTTGGAGAGTGGTGTCTCCTAGATTGGCTAGGTGTCACTTGGGAGCCTCCGACAAGATTGTGGAGTTGAACCAAGGAGTTTGTATGGGCAAGGAGATCACCTACTTCGTGAAGATCTACCGCTAGTGAGGCAAGTCCTTCGTGGGCGACGACCATGATGGAATAGACAAGGTTGCTTCTATGTGGACCCTTCGTGGGTGGAGCCCTCCGTGGACTCGCGCAACCGTTACCCTTTGTGGGCTGAAGTCTCCATCAACGTGGATGTACGATAGCACCACCTGTCGGAACCACGACAAAAACATTCTTGTCTCCAATTGCATTTGAATACTCTAAACCTATCCCTTTACATTCTTGCAAGTTGCATGCTTTACTTTCCGCTGCTCATATACTCATTGCATGCTTGCTTGATATGTATTGTGTTTGTTAAACTTGTGCTTAAACTCCACTTAAACTTAAGAATATTAAAAATTGCAACTTTTGGCACTTAGTGTCTAATCACCCCCTCTAGACACCTCTTCTCGATCCTTTCAATTGGTATCAGAGCTTTGGTCTCCATTTCCTTGGTTTAAACACCATTGGAGGAAGATGGATCTGTCTACTTTGGGGAGTCTTAGACATAGAGTGCCTATTCTTGATGGAGAGTATTTTCATGAGTGGAAAAATGAAATGCTTGAGATTTTCAATGAATATCATTTGAACAAGTACATTGCTAATCCTTGTGCACCTCATGTTGATCCTTTGCACCCTACCCTAGATGAAGATCTTGACATGATTCGCAATCTTAGAACCATCAATCTTATCATAAGAGGATTGCCCAAAAATTTGATTGCTAGTTTGCCTACTCTTGATTGTGCCTATACTATATGGAAATTTCTTGAGGAACGATTTCCGAATTATTCCTTGAAAATTTTTGACGAAATTCTCCATAAGTCTATTGCCTTGAGTAAGATGAACACTAGTGATCCTAGCTTTGGTGATTGTCTATTTGATCTTACCAATCTCATGCGTGCTAAAGGAAATATTGGAAACATTAACGATATCATATCCGAAGCTATTAGAATTCATAAAGGTAACCATTTTGATGATCATTTATCTAATGAATTACCCTCTCTAGGAATTGATCAATCACAAGATGATGTTGAACATGGATACTATGATGAGGATGATGATAGTGACTATGATCTCGATGATGTGATGAGACATTTTGGTCTTATGGCAAATCTTCGCGGCTACATGGACGGAGGAAAGGAATGGGTCCTTGATAGTGGATGTACTGATCATATGACCGGGGATGAAGATATGTTCCATGAGCTTGCTGAAAACAATGGCCCTCGAAAATATGTCACTTTTGGTGATAATTCAAAGGGTAAGGTGCTTGGCCTTGGTAAGGTGGCCATCTCACATGATAGCTCCATACAAAATGTCATGCTCGTTGAATCCCTTGGATACAATTTACTTTCAGTTTCTAGACTTGCGGATTTCGGTTTCTATGTCTTATTCACTGAAGTAGATTGTAAAGTGTTTCGTAGATACAATTATAAAATGGTCTTTACCGGTATACGTAGAGGAGATCTTTACATTGTTGATTTCACTAAAAAGGCTCAACCTAAAACTTGCTTAATTGCAAAATCTTCTGAAGGCTGGTTGTGGCATAGAAGACTAGGTCATGTTGGCATGTGAAATCTTGATAAGCTTATTAAAGGTGATCATATCCTTGGAATAAAAGATGTCACATTTGACAAGGATAGACTGTGTAGTGCTTGTCAAGCAGGGAAACAAGTTGGAGGAAGTCACCGCGCGAAGAACATCATGACCACAAGAAGACCACTCGAGCTACTTCACATGGATCTCTTTGGTCCAAATGCCTACAAGAGTCTCGGTGGTAACTCATTTGGTCTAGTCATAGTTGATGATTTTTCAAGATTTACGTGGGTGTTCTTTCTTGATGACAAATCGCAGGTCCAAAAGATCTTCAAAAACTTCGCTAGGAAGGCCCAAAATCAGTTTGACGTGAAGATCAAGAAGGTTCGGAGCGACAATGGAACGAAGTTCAAGAACGCAAATGTGGACACCTTTCTTGACGAAGAAGGGATTTCACACGAGTTCTCGGCTATGTACACACCTCAACAAAATGGAGTTGTTGAAAGGAAGAACAAGACTCTTATCGAGATGGCAAGAATGATGCTTGATGAGTACAAAACGCCAAAGCACTTTTGGGCGGAAGCGGGTGAGACAGCTTGTCATGCAACAAATCGCCTGTATCTTCACAAGCTACTCGGCAAGACGGCATACGAGCTCCTCACCGGTAACAAACCCCAAGTTGGATACTTTCGAGTATTCGGCTCAAAGTGCTACATTCTTGATAAGCA
The DNA here is from genome assembly GCA_032464435.1 of Aegilops umbellulata. NCBI lineage: Eukaryota > Viridiplantae > Streptophyta > Magnoliopsida > Poales > Poaceae > Aegilops > Aegilops umbellulata. Next base: position 109,749,838 of record CP136056.1, on the reverse strand, counting down.
TCGTCGTTCTAAATTTTCTCCTAAATCTCATGAAGGTTTCCTACTTGGTTATGGCTCAAACTCTCACACTTACCGTGTCTACAACAATTTCACCCGAAAGGTTGAAGAGACGGTAGATGTGAAGTTTGATGAATCTAACGGCTCGCAAGTAGAGCAATTGCCAATTGATGTAGGAGACAAAGACCCTTTGGGAGCAATTAAAGACTTGTCCATTGGTAAGATTCGTCCAACGGAAGTGAAGGAGAGTACCTCGTCCATCCAAGTGGAAGCTTCTACCTCACGACAAGGTGAACCAAGAGTTTATACGGAAGCATCCACAAGTGGGACACGCCAAGATGAAGAAAACGAGGAAGTACACAAAGATGAACATCAACAACCTCCTTCTCCACCACGACAAGAGAGCGACAACATCAACAATGAAGAAGGCCAAGAAGAAGAAGAACAAGATGAATAGGATGTTCCACCCCAACCCAAGCAAAAGCTTTCACGAGTTCAAGCAAGAATTGCCAAAGATCATCCCGTCGAGCAAATCTACAATGATATCCAAACCGGGAGAATCACTCGCTCTAAAACTCGTTTATCTAACTTTTGTGAACATTACTCATTCATCTCTAGCATTGAACCTATGAAGGTAGAAGAAGCATTGGAGGATCTGGACTGGATAAACGCTATGCATGAAGGGCTACACAACTTTGAGAGAAATCAAGTGTGGACATTGGTCAAGAAGCCCGACAACAACCACAACATCATTGGTACCAAATAGGTGTTTCGCAACAAGCAAGATGAAGATGGACGAGTGGTTCGCAACAAAGCATGTCTCGTCGCCCAAGGCTACACACAAGTTGAAGGTATGGACTGTGGTGAGACATATGCTCCCGTTGCTAGACTTGAGTCCATTCGCATCTTACTTGCTTATGCTAATCACCATGATATCACCTTGTACCAAATGGACATTAAAAGTGCTTTTCTAAATGGCGAAATTGAGGAGGAAGTTTATGTTAAGCAACCTCCGGGCTTTGTCAATCCTAAGAAACCTAATCATGTTTACAAACTTCACAAAGCCCTTTATGGTCTTAAACAAGCTCCTAGAGCACGGTATAAATGCTTGACCAAGTTCCTTATTGAAAAAGGCTTTGAAATTGGTAAAATTGATTCTACTCTTTTCATTAAAAGGGTTAATGGAGAACTATTTGTGTGCCAAATTTATGTTGATGATATCATATTTGGTTCAACTAACCCTCAATTTAGTGAAAAGTTTGGAAAGCTAATGTCGGAGAAGTTTGAGATGTCTATGATGAGTGAACTCAAATTCTTTCTTGGTTTGCAAATCAAGCAAACTAAGGAAGGTACCTTTGTCTCTCAAATGAAGTACACTAAGGACTTATACAAGAAGTTCAGTATGCAAGAATGCAAAGGTATGACTACACCCATGCCCACTAGTGGACATCTTGATTTGACCAAAGATGGTGAACTGGTTGATCAAAAGGTTTATCGCTCTATGATTGGTTCATTGTTATATCTATGTGCCTCACGTCCCGATATTATGCTAAGTGTGTGCATGTGTGCACGATATCAAGCTGCTCCTAAAGAGTGTCATCTTAAGGCTGTGAAAGGGTAGTGAGATACCTAATCCATACACCAAATTTTGGCATTTGGTATCCTAAGAGGTCCTCTTTTGATCTTGTTGGCTACTCCGATTCGGACTATGCCGGAGACAAGGTTGATAGAAAGTCCACTTCGGGTACTTGTCAATTCCTTGGTAGATCTCTTGTGTCTTGGTCTTCCAAGAAACAAAACTCGGTATCCTTATCCACCGCCGAAGCGGGATACATTGCTGCTGGTCCATGTTGTGCTCAATTACTTTGGATGACCCAAACTCTTAAAGATTATGGGATATATGTGAAACATGTTCCATTGCTATGTGACAATGAAAGTGCTATTAAGATTGCTCACAATCCCGTGCAACATTCTCGAACTAAGCATATTGAAGTTCGTCATCATTTCATTCGAGATCATGTTGCCAAAGGGGACATTAACCTTAAGCATGTTCGCACCGATAAGCAATTGGCAGATATATTCACTAAACCACTTGATGAGAAAGTGTTTTGCAGGTTGAGAGGTGAATTGAACATCATTTATGCTTCAAACTTGGGGTAGTAACTCCATTTGATACATGCAGGGCATGAGCCTATGACTAATCCTCGATATTTCTCTTATGATGCTATTCATATGTCTTGGATATATTTGTACCTTGCATGTTATCTAACCCGTGTAGGTACTTGGTTGAATCTAATTCTATGAGATTGCAACACACTCACATCTTGAGCGATCTTTACATCACCAAGTCTCTACACAATGGTGGTTGAAGACAAGGAAGCATGAAACCGTCCAAACATATCCTTAGACAAATTCTATGATTAAATCTTATGATTGCCATTTTGGATACACAAGTGCTCTTCCTTGCAAGAAAAACCCATGTAGGTAGATGAACTCAAACTCCAAGTGGTGCTCCCAACTCTTGATGAACTACATCAACCTTGAGCAACCCACACAAGTTCAACTACATGATCAACACCACCACCCAAGGTATGTTATTCCATCTTAGAGAAGCTTTACTCCAAGTCATGAGCCAAAGCAACTTGAAAAGATGTGAATACATCAAAATGCTTAAACGAAAAATGGTAACCCCATTTTGAGCTTAAACGATGAGTATGACCTATGATCAAGTGCTCTCACTTGACTCCTAAGTCAATATACTCTAACATAGGTGACTTTGTCGCCGACCATCTCTAGATGAAGTTCTCTTGCGTTCTTTTCTGTGTTATTGCATTTGTCTCTTGCATATTTGTTTCCCCTTTCAAACAAAAAAACTTCATCTAGATCTTTTAGTTTCTTTTCTTTGCTTTTTGTTCTACATTTTCTGCATCCAATTCATTGCAAATCTTTCAGTTAATTCCTTGCAAATCCTTGTGAGATCCTACTTGTCTAGTGAGCTGAGGAGACAAGTGGTTTCACTCTGATGAACTCGGTCACACCGGTTTGTTTTCTTCGGCTCAACCGAAACCTTTTGGTGCAACCGAAGCACACAACTCGGAGTCACCGATTCCACCACAGGAAAACCAACTTGCCACTTATTCCTGATTTCTGTTTGCTCCAGCTCAACTCAATGATTCTTGTCCTCTACCAGCATCATATTAAACATGCTACTTTGCTCTGTGACTGAAGGACCAACCCATTTGTATCACATGTCCAGAAGAGCCCTTCTTAGAAATTGATGTCAAAGGGGGAGAGAGATCACATCAAATCTTAATCTTTCCTATAGGGGGAGAAATAGAGAATACTCAGGGGGAGAGAGTTTCTCAACAAGGAGAAAGTAATATCATCAAAGACCCCAGATGCTTGGTGTTCAAGAGGAGAGATGTCACATGTCTTTAAGAGGGGAAAGACATGTTTGTTTGCTTGCTTTAGCTCAAGCTCTGTTGTTTCTTTTCTGTTGCTCTGATTTTCTGTTCCCTATCTTCTCCCAATATCCCATGCAGATTCAGGGGGAGCAAGACATCTAAGGGAAGGAAATCTCTGATTTTATTGCATATCTTTACCTTTGGGGACATGTCTATATCCAATGTGGTACTTAGTACTCATTCTACATGTCATCCCAGTCTTGGTTCTCTTGTGGTTTCTCTTGTTTGCTCTGGTCAGTAGGTGTATCTGTGTTATTTAACCTTGTTTGCGCAGGTTCATCCCATCCTAAGCCAACTAAGACCACAAGGTAAGTATATGCATCACAGTCATGTGAATGAGAAGTTCTTGCTGATGTACATACTATTTGCAAGAAGGACTCATGAGCATGAAGGTACATTTCTCATATTCACATCATTTGCTCTGATGCATATAGCCAAGATACATGTAACACATTGCTTACTCTGTCATGCTTATGCATTCACATGCTCCTATATTCCATATTCACATGTTTGCATACATGTAGGGGGAGCCTATGCTTGTTACATGTCTTTCCAAAGCTTTACTTGGAATTCTCTATATCTTTATCTAAAGCTCTGATGTATGTTGTCATCAATTACAAAAAAGGGGGAGATTGAAAGAACAAGTGCTCCCTGGGTGGTTTTGGTAATTAATGTCAACATACCTCTTGTTGGACTAACACCTTTACCTAGTATGTTTCAGATAAGTTCAACAATGGAGTGGCATAGACTAGAGGATGTGGAACCCCTTCAAGATGCCAAGGACAAAGGATTGGCTCAAGCTTCAAGATCAAGACTCTACATTTTCTATTTTAGTGATCCAAGATCACATTGAGTCTATAGGAAAAGCCAATACTATCAAGAGGGGATGAGGTGTTGCTTAATGGCTTGCTTGCTCAAAGTGCTTAGTGATATGCTCCAAAACCCCCAACTACTTTCCCACATCCACATATGACCTAAACCAAAACTCAAACTCGGCCCCACTAATTCCATCTATCCGGCGCCACCGAGTTTCAGATGTCATAGCCACTGCCACAAACCCTAGCAAAATCGGTTTCACGGATAGGGATCTCGGCCTCACCGAGATGGGATTGTAATCTCTCTGTGTATGTCCACTACCAAAATCGGTCCCACCGAGTTTGAGCAATCGGTACTACCGAGATTACAATGCAAACCCTCTGGTTAGCTTATTACCAAAATCGGTCCCACCAAGTTTGTGTAATCGGTCTCACCGAGTTTGCCTGACCAACTCTCTAGTTAGCTTATTACCAAAATCGGTCCCACCGAGTTTGTGTAATCGGTCTCACCGAGATTACGTTATGCCCTAACCCTAATCATATCGGTCCTACCGAGTTGCATCTCAGTCCCACCAAAAATCCTAACGGTCACTAGGTTTGCTGAATCGGTCCGACCGAGTTTAACCATTCGGTCCCATCGAGTTTGGCAAATTGTGTGTAACGGTTAGATTTTATGTGGAGGCTATATATACCCCTCCACCCACTCTTCATTCATGGAGAGAGCCATCAGAACAGATCTACACTTCCAATACACATTTTCTGAGAGAGAACCACCTACTCATGTGTTGAGGTCAAGATATTCCATTCCCACCATATGAATCTTGATCTCTAGCCTTCCCCAAGTTGCTTTCCACTCAAATCTTCTTTCCACCAAATCCAAATCCTGTGAGAGAGAGAGTTGAGTGTTGGGGAGACTATCATTTGAAGCACAAGAGCAAGGAGTTCATCATCAACACACCATTTGTTACTTCTTGGAGAGTGGTGTCTCCTAGATTGGCTAGGTGTCACTTCGGAGCCTCCGAAAAGATTGTGGAGTTGAACCAAGGAGTTTGTAAGGGCAAGGAGATCGCCTACATCGTGAAGATCTACCGCTAGTGAGGCAAGCCCTTCGTGGGCGACGGCCATGATGGAATAGACAAGGTTGCTTCTTCGTGGACCCTTCGTGGGTGGAGCCCTCCTTGGACTCGCGCAACCGTTACCCTCCGTGGGTTGAAGTCTCCATCAACGTGGATGTACGATAGCACCACCTATCAGAACCACGACAAAAACATTTGTGTCTCCAATTGTGTTTGAATACTCCAAACCCTTCCCTTTACATTCTTGCAAGTTGCATGCTTTACTTTCCGCTACTCATATACTCATTGCATGCTTTCTTGATATGTATTGTGTTTGTTAAACTTGTGCTTAAAATCCACTTAAACTTAAGAATATTAAAAACAACAACTTTTGGCACTTAGTGGCTAATCACCCCCCCTCTAGACACCTCTTCTCGATCCTTTCACTCATGTTTTATTATGGCCTGGAATTTCACGACTTAGCTCTGGAGTCCATCCTCCACATATCATCATTCATCGTCGTGTGCGAAGCCTTCCTCCCTATTACCCCTCACTTTGGACTGTGGCTAAAAACCTTTAAAGTAGAGCCGAAGATGATCGAGGGACATCACGCGGAGTGCGGAGGTGCTGTTATAAGCAAGAATGCTGACGCTCCATGGCCCGAGGGCTCCTTTCAAGAGGAGTTTAGCTTATGGCAACAAGAGTGGTTTTATATCACCGCTCCCAGGGGCACCAAGTGGATGGCGCCGCCTATTTTCCGCTCGGGTCCCCCGCCCTGACTAGCATCATGGGTCAATAAGGGGCTGGACTGGGGGTCGGCAAAAGACGTGCCCCTATTACAGGGCCGCATCCGAGATCTCCTAGAAAGAGACCTAAGTCTGGTCGTGGTGACGCAGGTTATGTTAATTCGCCAAGTTTTGCCCTGCAAACGCCGCCCCTCCGTCTATGGGAGTTCAACCCGGAGGGATCGCGAGCTCTCCAACATTTTCTTGGCATGACGCCCGTGGAGATGTACAAACTATTCTTCGGACCACAAGCAGTGTGTCCGGATTCTATGGAGGACGCAGGTCTGAGCTGCAATCATCCGGATACTCAAGTAAGTTACCCTGTGCCCGGACACACCATCCGTTCATTTATCACAACATCACCCTTAAAAGAGTTATCCTTGGAACAGGAGTGGGTAGAAGTTAATCAGGTGTCCGGCCCCCCTTCCTGAGACCTCGCCGGATCTCGTGTTAACCAGGATGCTGGAGATCATGCCTTTAGAAGAAAACGAAGGGGGGGACAAGGAAGTTGCCACCTCCGCGAAGGAGGCTGTCAGGAAAGGAGGAATTGAAAATTCCTCTACCCAGGTGAAGAAGAGGACCGCCTCTGAAGACCCGGAGACCATGGTCTCAAAGTGGGGGAAGAAATCTTCGCCAGAGGGTCCTGTGCCGGGGGATGCCTCGGCCGTACTGTACCCCCAATAGGATCGGCCCTCCATCGAGCCGTAAGTAAAAAGGAGAGGTTTTTTAAGATGAGAGGAATCCTTATTTTATCTCCGAGAAAAATAACTGGCGTTTTACCTTGTAGTTCGGGTCTCAGCCCTTCACAACAGAACTCATCTTCAGGGGACATTCTTCCGGAGATGATGGAGAGCGGAACACCTCCCCCTGCCATTCCACCTTACGAGTCGGGCGACCCTGAGGTGTCGTCGCGGAGGGTTTCTCCTAGTTCGGCAGGGCCGGAAGGCAGTCATATGTCCCCCCAGAGCTCTCCGCATCCGGCCTTTGAGAGGAGCCATCGAACGAGTCTGGCACCGCCTAGTGCACGGTCAGAGGAGCTGAAGGACCTGCTAGGGCGAGCGTCTATCTCGGAGGAGCACCGTGCCTTAATGGGTACGATAATTGAAAGGATTTCGTCCGCGGAAAGCGGGTTGCACGAGGCCGTTAGGAGTTTGCTGACAGGCTTTGAGGTATGTGAAAGTGATGTACCTTTTGACAGTTCCGCGTATATAAGATGCGCCCTGTGTGGATAGTAGCCCCTGAGACTCTGTGTGTTGCCGAAGACGGCAGCACGCAGAGAATCATAGTTCCAGGTATAATTTTTCCACCTTCCTATGCAGGTGGCAAAGTGTCCGGTGGCCAGCCAGACTGATGAGTTTGCCGAGCTATCGCGGCAACTGGACGTGGCGGATGCCGACATCACGCTTGTCAACAAGCGGCTTGACGAGGCACAAGGTATGTAATCTCTCCGGGGACACCTGGTAAGAGGAGCTTGACGCTAGTATCTTACAATGTGTGCACTTGATGCAGATGGGGCTGCCGCTGTGGAGGACCTTTAGGCAGAGCTTGCCCGAGCCAAGGTACATGCCAGAAAAAGTGATGCGGCTGCCCTAAAGGTGGTTGAGGAGCTGAAAGCCGAGCAGGCTGCTCATTGCCGAATCAAAAAGGAAATGGCCGAGATGGCTGTGAAGTTGAAGACCGCTGCAGACTGCTGCAAGCTTCTTGAGAAAGAAGATCAGGCGGAGCGGACAGACCTGGAAAAGGCCATTACGGCGGCCAAGGATGCTCGTTCTGCGATGAGAGCGATGAAGGAGGAGCTGCATCAGGCCGGAGATATCGCGGCTGGAAAGCCCTTTATGCTGTGGATGAAGTTCGGAGATACTAAGTATGCGCCATTGGACCGGATATGGAGTTCGGCGGACGCCTATCTGGATTTAGCTGCGAGTGCTGCTGATGCGGCCGAACATTTCCGAGATCAGAAAGATAGCGAAGTGGAAAACCTCTTCTGGTCACAGTTTAACAATCCGGAGCGTCCACTTCCATTGACCGATCGTTTGGCCGAATGGGCCGAACTGAATAGGTTGTCCGGACTCGCCATGAAGGATGTCGTGGATCATCTGTGGCCGGAGAGGCCAAAGCCGAACAACTATTTTAGCTTGGTGCAGCAGTTCCTTGATGCAGTGCCGCATATCAATGCGATGAAGAGGTCAGCATGCATAGAGGGTGTGCGGATGGCCCTTGCCTGTGTCAAGACATACTGGGCGGAGATGGAGGCCACCACTATTGCATCCCAAGACTCGGACGGAAGCCAAGTTCTGCAAGGCGCTCGTTTAATAGAGACACAGTGCTCGAAGGATACTATGTTCGAATAACATGTATTTTTGTAAAACAATATTTTGATGTAATGTAAAAGCTTTTTATACTTGTGCCTTCAAGAATTAAAATACCTCATGTGCGGCCGTTAATGTATATGTGTATATAACCTGAAAGATGGCAGTCGTCGGCTTCAGCCCCCACGCATATAATGCGGGGGTGTTCGCAGAAGGCGCATTTTCACACTTGATCCAACGTCTTGGTCCATGAAGGAGGTGATAGCGCAGCGAACTAGGCAACCGGACTATAATGCTTTATCACTTTCACTTGGCCATAGGAGCTTGACAGTGAGGCTACTATATAGCCCCTGGTGGCACCGCGCTCGCCCGAACTCGGGGCGTGTGCGTGCCTGGCTGGGAAACAGCCCTTCGTTAATGCGGAGGAATCCCGAAGATTCCAATGGGTCATCCAGTGGTTGACCAGTCTCACGCTATATCATGACAGTCATTTTTCGGCTTTCTCTACTGAGGTGCTCGCCTGGCTGAACCGGGGCACAATCGCAGTAGTTCTCCTAGTGCCGCCTTAGCCGATAGAGCGGAACGTAAGGCAGCAAAACACAGGAGCCGGGCAAACCCAACATTTGACCAAAGGCATGACTCGGAGCTGACGCATATAAGGCCAAACTCGCGACGCCGAACACTCCCTAAGGTATTCGGTCTTTATGAAAGCGGGCTGAGCAGTGCCCTTGATAATAAGCCCCTAGTGTCCAGGTACGTGCGAAGTTCTAATGTGGCCACATGCCAAGACGCCAGCCTCCTCCTCGGTTATGCTGAGAATCCGGGGGATGTGTATCAACAAGTGATAGTAAAAAAGGTTTACGCAGGGTCTTAATCTAAAAAGAATCCTGGGGACGGGTCCCTACTGCACGTCTGCGCCTGTGTCTCCATTGTGCCGTGTCCTGGACGGGCGTAGCATGGTGTTCATCTGTAAAAGAGAGGAACTTAGCTAAAAAAGGAAAAGAAGGATAGTCGTGCAGAATGTACGCTGTACTGAATAAACAAAGTATAATTCAAGACGGGTAAAATTGAACCTTATTGTCGCTTATTTTACATACGCGGAGCCCCTTGTATAGGGGTGTACGGCTACTGAACCTTTATCAATTATATGTTTGCTCCAGACTCGCCTAGCCGTGTCCGTGGTCTTAATGACCTGTTAGATGCTTTTGTTGCTGAAGCTGTTTTAATGTGTGGCTGTCAAGGCAGCCGCATATTCTTCCTTGCGCGAGGAACACTCGATATTTCCCTTTAGTGAGATGATGCCTCGTGGACCGGGCATCTTAAGCGTAAGAGATGCATAATGCGGTATTGCGTTAAAGCGGGCGAAAGCCTCAAGTCCCAGTAGTGCTTGATAGCTACTTGAAAATGGGGCAATGTGAAAGGTTAGCTTTTCGCGGCGGAAGTTATCGGGGGAGCCGAACATAACTTCTAGCAGGAGAGAACCCGTACAATGGGTATCTGGGCCTGGCGTTACTCCTTGAAAGGAAGTGTTGCTATGGCGAATTTTTGTTGGGTCCATCCCCATTTTGCGGACTGTGTCCTAGTATAGCAGGTTTAGACCACTGCCGCCGTCCATCAGGACTTGCGTAAAGTGGAGTCCGTCGATTATAGGATCCAATACCAAGGCAGGCCAGCCCGCGTTTCGAATACTTCTAGAGTAATCCCGATGGTCGAAGGTGATCGGTTTTGACAACCAGTGGCGAGACTCCTTTGGGGTAGGCCGTATGGCGCGTATCTCTATAGGCGCCACTCTGTTTTTCCCTTTTGTCACGTGAAGTAAGTTCACTGTTTTGACTTCTTGGTGAAATTCTTTTGTTTCCTGGTGCTCTGCTTGTGGGGTTCGTCATCGTCCTCACTTGGTGTGTCGAGCCCCTTGTGTTCGGCGTTGAGTTTGCCGGATTGCTTGAAGACCCAACATTCTCTGTGGGTATGGTTTGCAGGCTTCCCGGGAGTGCTGTGGATTTGACATATCTTGTCCAAGATTTTGTTTAGGTTCGATAGCTCGTCCCTGTTATCCTTGAGGAGCAGCTTTTTCTGATTCTGCCGAGAGCTTTTGAATCCGGAGTTGACTGTCGTGCTCTTCGGGCTGTTTCCCTTATTCCGGTGCTGGTCCTTGCTGCGTCGTGGTTTCCCGTTTCCATCGCTGACTTTGGATGTACTTGGGTCGCTCATGCTACATCTCGCCAACCAGCTGTCCTCGACCGTGCAAAAGCGGGTCATGAGGCTTGTTAATGCAGCCATTGGTCTTGGCTTTTCTTGACCGAGGTGTCTGGCGAGCCATTCGTCTCAAACGCTGTGTTTGAAAGCTGCTAAGGCTTCGGCCCTCCGGGCAGTCGACTATCTGGTTCTTTTTAGTAAGAAATCTGTTCCAGAGTTTCCGGGCTGACTAACCGGGCTGTTGAGTTATATGGCTTAAATCGTCTGCATCCGGAGGTCGGACATAGGTCCCTTGAAAATTTGCCCGAAAAGCATCCTCGAGCTCTTCCGACCTTCCAATGGTGTTTTCGAGAAGGCCTTTAAGCCAATGCCGGGCTGGCCCTTTGAGCTTGAGGGGTAAGTATTTTATGGCGTGGAGTTCGTCTCCTCTAGCCATGTGTATGTGGAGGATATAATCCTCAATCCAGACTCCAGGGTCTGTTGTTCCGTCGTACGCCTCTATGTTTACGGGTTTGAATCCCGCTGGAAATTCATGGTCCAGGACCTCATCGGTGAAACAGAGGGGGTGTGCAGCACCCCTGTATTTGGGTATGCCGTGTTGTTCGGATATTTGTTGCGTTACATTGCTTGCTAGAGCTTGCTTTCTTGACCCATAGATAGACCTGGCTGGGCCATCCTTTCGATGCGAATCCTTGGGTGGATCGCATGTTGGTTTGTGTGCGGCGCCATTTGCCGCTCTATGTTGGCCATGGGGTCGTCTATCCGACCGGGTGGCTTCCTTATTTTTTGATTTTGGGGGCTCTAGGGCCTCCTCATCAAATTCGGGCAGTAGCTTTCGCTTCGGATAGCTCTTTGTGTGGCGACTATCGCCGTATTTGTCTGCGGTGTTGAGTACTTTGCTCCATCCGATTCGCAGTGAGTCTTCCGCGGTTTTGAGCTTCCACTTCTGCTTTTTTAGGCTACGCGCCGTGGCGACGAGCCTTTTGCGGAGGTTTTCCTGTTCCAGGAACTTATCCGGCGTGAGGTCGTCCAGACTATTATCTTTGTCGGGGACGTGTTGTGCGGTTTGTTTATCCAAGTTGCCTTGTTCGGACAGTTGCTCGATGCCATGTTCGTCATTCGCCGGCTCGCCCTTCTCTGTGGCTGGGTTTGTATGGCCGCTGTCTCTATCGGGGCGGGGCTTGGAGCGGCGCTTACGCCGACGCCTTGGCTGCTTTTCGGAGGAACGGCCCTTCGTTGCATCGTCCTATTCTTCCTCGTCGTTTCCTTTGGGTGTGTCCACCATGCATAAATCGTAGGATGAGGTGGCTGTCCAGTGCCCAATAGCCGCTGGTTCATGTTCGTCTCCTACATCGTCATCCATACCGTCGTTGTCTTCGGATTCGAAGTCGAGCATGTCGGTTAAAGCATCGACAGTGGCTACGAAGTGGGTGGTGGGTGGGTGTCGAATTTCTTCGTCGTCCACATCCCAACCCTGTTGGCCATAGTCCGGCCAGGGCTCTCCTGACAAAGAGAGAGACCTTAGTGAATTCAGAATGTCGCCGAAGGGCGAGTGCTGAAAGATATCCGTGGCGGTGAATTCCATGATCAGCGCCCAATCGGACTCGATTGGCAGGGGCGCGGAGGGTTCGGAGTTCGGAAAAGAGTACGGCACCCTGGAGTCATGGGTTTCGCAGAGGACAAGGCTGGTGTTCGGCTCAACCGCCGTTGAGGCCGCGGCCCTCGAGGCGGTGTCTAGCCACTCGTTCTCGATTGGCGCAAACGGCTCCGAGCTAAGGGTCGGAGCTGATGCGAGCGCGGCCTCCAGGGCACTGTTCGGCGGCAGAGCTAGGTCATACCCATCGTGACAGTGCGACGCGCTTGGCTGTGGCTCGAATCCGTCCAAGATCAAGTCTCCGCGGATGTCGGACGTGTAGTTCAAACTTCCAAATCTGACCTGATGGCCAGGGGCGTAGCTTTCAATTTGTTCCAGATGGCCAAGCGAATTAGCCCGCAGTGCAAAGCCGCCGAATACGAAGATCTGTCCGGGGAGAAAGGTCTCACCCTGGACCGCATCGTTGTTGATGATTGGAGGAGCCATCGGTCCTAAAGGTGACGTCACAGAGGAACTCTCAATGAAAGCACCAATGTCGGTGTCAAAACCGGCGGATCTCGGGTAGGGGGTCCCGAACTGTGCGTGTAGGCGGATGGTAACAGGAGACAAGGGACACAATGTTTTTACCCAGGTTCAGGCCCTCTCGATGGAGGTAAAACCCTACGCCTGATTGATTAATATTGATGATATGGGTAGTACAAGAGTAGATCTACCATGAGATCATAGAGGCTAAACCCTAGAAGCTAGCCTATGGTATGATTGTTGTTCGTCCTATGGACTAAAAACCCTCCGGTTTATATAGACACTGGAGAGGGCTAGGGTTACTCAGAGTCGGTTACAATGGAAGGAGATCTACATATCCATATTCCCAAGCTTGCCTTCCACGCCATGGAAAGTCCCATCCGGACACGGGACAAAGTCTTCAATCTTGTATCTTCATAGTCCAAGAGTCCGGCCAAAGGTTATAGTCCGGCTATCCGTACACCCCCTAATCCAGGACTCCCTCAGCCAAGTTGTTTAGTCTCGCATATCCAGCTAAGCTGCTTGCAGACACATCGCTTCCTCCCTTCGACCGACAACAATCCGGACACGGGACGAAGTCTTCAATCTTGTATCTTCATGGTCCAAGAGTCTGGCCAAAGGTTATAGTCCGGCTACCCAGACACCCCCTAATCCAGGACTCCCTCAGCAATGCTCTTCTTCAATAGCATCACCAAGCCGACGGTCAACTCCCCCTGGTCACTGAGCTCAGCAGGCATGTCATCGAGGCTCTCCTTCACCAGCTCCACCAAGCCGTGGATGAACTCCTTCTGCTTATTGAGGTGCTTATTGATCTGAACGGGCATGTCGTCGAGGGATAACGACTCTAGCGCTGCCAGCTCGGCATGTTCGCCTCCGCGGCTAGGGCGCTCCTGGGAGCCATTGCCTGCCTGTGAGAGATCTTTAGAGGTCTCTGCGTGGTGGCGAGCCCTCTTTTTTTTCCGCAGCCTTGGTTGTCGCTCCCTTGTTACGAGTAGTTCGGATAGTTCTCGACCTAGAGCTCTGCACACCGGCCATGGCAAGGACGAACAAAGAAGGAGGACTTATGAAGAGGAAGGTAGAGTAATTTTCCGTTAAGTAGTTCCCCTTTTTATAACCTAATTATTAGCACTAGTACTAAAACCTGCATAGTGGGAACACGTTCAGGTTTGGTACATACTGGTAGGTGTGAGCAGGCTTGATCTTAATTGTAGCACTAGTACTTTGGAATGTGATGGAAACAAGGTAAAGATTAATTGATGGTTTTGGTTTCGAGGCCCGAAACGGCTCCCGATGAGTTTAGTGGAACATAAGTTTCAAGTACTCCCATTGAGTTTAATAGAACATAAATTGTTTAACATCAAAAATATATCATTAAAAATAGAATATTTGAAGTTTGTAATGATATATTTTTCATAATGTATGCCTCTTATTAAGCTGGTCAAATTAACGACCTAGCTACACGTGCAAGACTTGTAAACTAAGATAGAGGGAGTACTACACTACTCAAATGCGGTCGCAGAAGTCAGTGATGTAACTGGTCATACATGTCAGACCAAGCCGATGCGTGTCCCTTCGGTGGGACGCAGGTCTGACCGACCGTTTGTTGGTGCGACCGACCGTAAAGTACTTACGCGATGGAGACTTCTGGTTGTGGCTTCGGTTGATTGCCACGACCAAGCATTCTAAATCAAGTGATAAATCAATTACCATCTTTTTCCAAACGACCAAGTATTTTTTATAGGAAAACAATACATATGGATGGAGTGATTGTCAAGGTTGCAAACAGACATAGCGTTGCAAGTTCACTGCAGCAGCAACCGACTAGGTCACTACATCGCTGGCGGGGAAGGAGGGCAGCTCACCTCGCCTACGATGCATGCCTAGCGGCGCCGCTGCAACTGGTCCATATTTAAATACAAAGGCCACCAACAGTAGCCCTGGAAAAATTGATCATGCTGCCTGCGTCCTGGTTTATTGGCCCCCTTTTTTCATGCCACTTTTTATGACATGCATAAATATTATGTTACTTACAAATATGGTCAAAAATTGGCAAAAAATATGAATCAGACCAATGGAAGTACTGGCACCCCATGATTTAACTACTCGCATGCGCGCAGTGGAGTAGTAATGTCTGTCTTCCTCCCTCACGTCTACTCAATTTGCATGCGCTGTATTAATTGACCATCAATGAAATGAAGGACTTTACACGCGTCAAATTATCACATGCTGTGGATCTTCATACAAAAATGCGTCGCCCCGTGTACCCGCGTGTGCGTGCGAGGGAATGAGTGCGTGCGTGGCATGCGTGCACATCATTGCTTCGTGTATATACCGCCAGTGTTGCTCAGAGAGGATGAGTACATTCTTCTAGTAGCAGCAGCACGTCATTGTGATCAATCCACACAAGGAGGTCGTGACAATGCCTCCACATGTGCCACATAGCTTCATGAACTGTAAGAGAGACACTGTGTAGCGTGCCATTCGAATTCTAATTTACGTGTTTGCACATACTCGAAATACTAGTAAGGTACACGTGCATTGCACGCATCAGATTTGGCAACCAAATTATGAATAAATACCACACTATAGCATGTAAGCTCTGAGTCATATATGCCTGATGTAGACCTTCGTTTAATTCTTATAGTTCATCTCATTCAAAATAAATTAGTTTTTATAAAAAAGCTAGGGCCTCTTTGATTCATAGGATTTCTAAAACGCGGGAATAGGAAAAACATGGGATTAGAGTGGAATGTCGTCTTGAATCCTACAGGATTATACGAGTGTTTGATTGTGCATAGAAAAAACGCAGGATTCTTTCAAAGTGGTTTGAGTGGATGGGATGTTTCCTATGAAACCTAGTGCAAATGAATCCTATGGAAAAATTTCTATGGTTTACAAACCTACGAATCAAACAACCAAGATTGTAAAAATTCCTAAGGATTAGAATCCTCCAAAATTCCTTTGAGAATCCTTTGAATCAAAGAAGCCCTTAATCTATTTTATGATTCATGGAATTGTGCATTGTAAAGCATGAAGTAAAAAAATTGGTAATTCAACTAGAAAAAAAGTTTGGGAAGTTATGATATGGAAGATTCTAGAACAAAGGAGAAGCACTTGTGTTTTGAGGTTTGTGCATTATGCTTAAGTTCAACCATGGAGTCTGCTAGATTGTACATGTGGCAAAATCAGGTGGGGGGCTAGAAGATGGTGCGAGGGGCCAAGTGGAGGGAGACTATGAAGGAGTGCACAAGTGCGAGATCGATATTTGAAGAGAGGGGGCGAGAACATGCACTGTTGCGTGCAGTGGCGGAGCCATGAAAAATAAATGAGCGAGGGGGCCAAGCATTGCTAATCTGCGAGGAGGGCCAATTCATCAACTTAAACCATTTTACCAGCAATTGTCTAATGATCACATTCATATTAGCCTCGATATATAGTGATGTTAGGGGGGGCAGGGCACTTGCTGCCCCTGTCTTCGCCACTGTGCGAGTGTCTGAGAGATGAAGCGGGGGCATGGATGATGAGAGGGGTACATTGGATATATAATTAATGTGGGTGTATTAGCTATGTAATCCTATATAGAGAGGTATAGATTGATCTATGTGGACGTGGGAAGAGGGTGAGACCTTACTAGATATATAGATTGATCGGTTTGTGTGGAAAACTATGAAAGACCTAGCTATATATATACACACACACATAGAGGAACATCGACTGTTGCGCATGCACGTGATAGATAAAGAGTGCCCGATATGATGGGGAGGGGGAGGTGTGTGTGTGTGCATGCATGGGAGACCGACCTGAAGAAAAAGATTGCATGTGTGCGATGGATAATGCCGACTGGTACTGTGTGTGCATGCATGCACGAGAGAAAGTTAATCATACAATTATAAAGAGAAGACGACTGTGTGGGTGTAAAAGACTACGTGATGTCATAATCAATGTAAAGTAGAATTCAAATATTTGAATAAGAGATTATGATGTTTGAAACCCATGCATGCATGATATAACTGAGATATGCATGGTGTCGTTTGGAAACGAGCATGTTGTACTGTATACACATTGAACAAGGTCAGACTGATTTGTATTTGAGATATCAATGGCAGACATCGTTTGGCCACATCGCATCCGTGCATGGACACACTATTCTAATTGGAGATGATGGGTGGCTTTCGCATCACATATCTATATCTATACCCCTATATATATATTATATTTTTTATTTTTTATATAGTGCGCGGATAACTTTAACTTTGAAAGATGGTCGTTGGATGAGGCCAATCCGATGGTGTAGAGATGGCAAATTTGAGCAGAATTGACCGTTGGATATCATCTAGATTCCACGAGATTTTCCCACATGTACAATCTAGAAGACTCCATGGTTGAACTTAAGCATAATGCACAAACCTCAAAACACAAGCACTTCTTCATTGTTCTAGAATCTTTCGTATCATAATTTCCCAAATGTTTTTCTACATGATTTGCCATTATTTGTTTTTGCTTTATGCCTTACAATGCATAATTCCATGAATCTTAAAATAGATTAGCTTTCTTATAAAAACTAGATGATTTTGAATGAAATGAACTATAAGAATTAAACGAACATCTACATCATGCATATATGACTCAAAGCTTACATGCTATAATGTGGTATTTATTCATAATTTGGTTGCCAAATCTCATGCGTGCAATGCACGTGTACCTTACTAGTCTAAATGGTGTTTGTGTGTGTGTTGTTCTTGTTAAACACATTGTACATAGTATATCATACATGGTTTAGATTCCAAACATCTAGCCAGAGCATACATGTACTATGATTTGAATTCAACATAAAATCTATACATATATTTGAATTTGAGATCATATGTACATGTAGTTCATATTTATATAGGAATTTACATCTCCTATATTCATGTCATGTTTTGTGAAGATAATATTTAGATGGTTGTATAACTAACCCGAGTAGTACAATCCCATTCAAACAGGGAAAATGTACTCAAATTTGGTCCATATGCTAGACAACACACATTGTTTTTTTATTGTTGAGGGAAGTGCAAATTGTTTTGGTACTGTACACGTTATGTTTGTTGTCCTGATTTTTTTGTTGTCTTTGAATGCATTTCTAGTAATATAGTAAAATGGGACATAGCTCTCTCTAGTGATGAGGTGCGAATTGTCTTTTTTTGGTACACGTTAAGCATGTTCTCCCGAAATTTCTAGCCGTGCCTTGTTATGCCGAAATTTCAAGCTAGCGTCTCTATCTATCGTGCTGCGAAACTCCCGCCTCTTCAACTCGCGCCTTGTTACCCCGAAATATTTAATATATATCTTTGTCTCGTTGTGCTCCGACAACTCCCTCCATCTCAACCCACGCCTTGCTATTCCAAAATTACAACGCGCGTGAAAACTCCCACCTCCTATGAAATCCCGACACGCGTAATGCCCGTGATACCCCTGAACCGAAAGGACCGCCAAGCTCAAATCGATGGGGGTAATTTTGTAACTTGCCCACATTTCGGACAAGCGCGTCCCTAAGCCATGGTTCCCCACTCCTATCCCATCTGCCCACCCATTCGTACACCGAGGCCGTGAAAACCCGCGAAGCCCCACACCCTCCTCCGTCCGCCACCCAGCCGGAGCCTCTTCCCCCATGACGTCGTCCACACCAACACCTCGACGTCCCTCATCCACCGTACCGGATGAGGATCCATCGTCGATCTCGTCGTCCCGCCGGTTCAGCCACCCCGTCCTCCACCTCCAAGGAGCTGCCCTGACGTTCCCCTCGTCTTTCGCGCCACATCCATTCCCACACCACCGTCTTCACCTGCACCACCGGAAGAGCATCATCATCACCGTTTCTTCCGATGAAGCTGAGGCCTAATAGGTGCCACCAAACAGGTTGTACACTAATCGCTGCATTTTCTTCTTGATTCGATCTCACGGTGCTACCGGCGCTCGGTCCCGAGCCGACATGGCGCGGCTCCATCCACGGCGGTGTCGCCGGCCACTTCCTCCACGTCATCGCTCCCTCGGCGGTGACATCCACATCAGTAGGAGCTGCTGTTGCTGCTTTAGCACTCGCTCGCGCTGCTGCTCTGCTCTTGCTCTCGGTCCCCTGCTTGGTCTACTCTTTCTCTTGCTCGGTGCTGCTCCGATTTAGCTACTCTTCAGTCGTCTGGATCGACTTTCAGGTCAGTCAATTTTTAGGGGGTGGGGGCACTAGTAGAAAAAGGGTCAAATGTGAAGCACATTAGTGCCGGTTTGTAAAAAAACCGGCACTAATGTGATCAATAGTACCGGTTCGTGGCGGCGATCAATAGTACCGGTTCGTGGCGAACCTTTAGTACCGGTTCATGACACGAACCGGTACTAAAGAGGCTGTGGCAGGCTGGCGTCAGGCCGGGGCCCCACGATCACCTTTAGTACCGGTTCGTGGCATGAACCGGTACTAAAGGTCTAACCTTTAGTACCGGTTCGTGCCATGAACCGGTACTAAAGGGGCCTGACCTATAGTCCCGGTTGGAGACACAAACCGGGACTATAGGACCATTTTCAAACTCTACCCCCCCTGTGTATCGCCATTTCAGTTTTGAAAAAATCAAAAGAAAATGATAAAAACTTCAAAAAATGAAATCCTTCGAGAGGTAGTTATATTACTACATCTACTAGTTAGGAAAATTTGAAAACTTAAATTTGGACATGTTTTGCAAAAAGTGTAGGGAAAATGTAAACCGACTATAACTTTTGCATACGATGTCAGAAAAAACGTATAATATAACAAAAAATTCAGCACAAAAATCAACATCCGATGGAAACGGCCTACGGCCTGTTTGGAATTTTTTAGAATCCTCAAATTCCAAAAGAAAAAAAAGATATGGTCAAATTTCAGTTTTTTTTAAAAAATTGGTTAAATCTGGTCAAACTACTTATTCAAGAAGTATTAATGTTACTACATAATTATTCAAGAATATTAGTGTTACTAAATAATTATTTCAATTTTTTTAACTTTGGTCAAATTTGGTCAAACTATGGTCAAACTGTGGTCAAACTTATTCAAGAAATATTAGTGTTACTAAATAATTACTGCTTTTTAGAATAATAGTTTCAAACTCAAACAATGAAATGTGTGACTTCATGCTCAAGCTAAACTCCTGAGGGTTAATAGGATTGACATCTTACTATTGTCAGGAAAACAACAAGTGCAGACTTGGAAATGAAGGAGAATAGAACCCGAAAGTTAAGCGTGCTCGGGCTGGAGTAGTGAGAGGGATGGGTGACCGGTCGGGAAGTTAGATGATTTGGAATGAGTGATCCACACTTAAGGAGTTAAGAGAGGTGATTAGAGACTAAATCATCAAATAATTCAGAAAAATTAAAAATCGAAAAAAATCAAATTTTTTTCCAAAATTTTCAAAAAAAAAAATCAAAAAATGAAACCTTTAGTACCGTTTGGTAACACCAACTGGTACTAAAGGTCCCCCATACCAGGGCGCGAGCTCACGCCGCGTGGTGGCACTTTAGCGCCGGTTCGTGCCGAACCGGTACTAAAGGGGGGGGGGGCTTTAGTGACCACCCTTTAGTGCCGGTACTAAAGGGTGGCCCTTACGAACTGGCGCTAAAGCTCCGTTTTCTACTAGTGGGGTGGGGGGGCTCGCCGAAGTTAAGGAAGAACCAGCCGCAGCGGGGAGGGGGGCTCGCCGGAGAGGTACCCCAGTATCTATCTTAGGGTTCAGGGTGGGGGCGGTGGTCACTGACGGTAGTGGGGCGGTGGCGTGGGGATCGCCGGAGAAAAGCTCGGCACGGGGGGCCTAGAGGGATGGCCGGGGCGGCGGCGGACCGGTGGTGGGGAGTGGTTTCGGGGCGGGCGAGGCGGCGCACCGCCGGCCGCGGGGGGCTGTTTGGCCGGTGGTGGCTGGCAGCTCAGGGTAGCCTCACCTGATGCCGCTACATGACCAGCTGCCCCGGCTCTCGCACGCACTGCTAGTGCTGCTGCTACTGCTTTTCTGCTACTAGTGTGTTCCATTTTGACAGAAAAATTCAGTTGCGACAGTTAAGTTCAGTTTCGACAGTTAAATTCAGTTTCGACAGCTAAGTTCAGAGATGAGTGGCTAATGTATTTTACATCTAGCACTTGTGGTTATGTATTTTACGTCATCTATTGGAGATGCTATTAGAATTCCACTCAGGTTAACGTTGTCTCTCTTGTCCTGCTTCAGCCTCAGCGTCGTACAACTCACCGGAGCTACTCCAACGACGAAACCCTCCATCACAGTGGAGCAGTACCCTGGGCTCCATCTCCAGACGCCTAAGATCTTCTTCCCCTCCTCCGACAGCCAAGTGATCCGGATCATCCTCACCGACCAACCCAATCACGCGAAGATCGACATGGCTTAGCCAAAGGGGTTGTACACTTGTTGCATCTCTTTTTTACTCTACATGTTATATATATTATCCACTAAGCACACGGAGTAACGTGAAATACGATTAGTTTCTCCTACTATATGACAGGCAGTGAGGTACCAGGCAACTTAGCTATTCGTGATGAACTCTCTTGAATGCCATCATTATTAATCTCTGCGCGTTTGAGTTGTGCATTTGTCGATGGGCCTGGGAGTTGAGCTAGTAGGGCAGTGGCCTGGGTCCAAAGTAATAGAAGAGCACAAAAACATTTTTTGAGTGTAGGCTTTTCCTTGGTCAAGCCTGCCTACTAGAATTGCTAGTGCTTGAAAGGAAAACTGAAGGAAAAACATAGGAATTGGAAAGTTTCCTATGGTACTACTATTCATGAATTTGGCTCAAAGGAATGGAGCAAAGGAAAATTGTAGGATTTGTTCCTTTAGTGTCTCCTTGAAAGAAAAACTGTAGGAATTTTAATTTCCACTTGTCCTCCTTTTCAAATTCCTATTCATGAAGCACAAGACTAAGAGATAGTAGCATAATAGCATTATAACCGTACATTTTCTTGTGGTTTGACTTAATCTCACCTTGCTTCTTTGCATCCTGTGATCTTCCAATTCTTGTGAATCAAACACCCAGATTGGCATAAATCCTGTGTTTTTAAATTCTCTGTTTTGCACGTGCATTCCTATCCTATTTCTGTCTATTTCCTATCCCTGGATTGTTAGAATCCTCAAATTCAAACAAGCCCTTACATAATTACTTCTGTTACAGATATGTGTCAAAGAAAACCTTGTGTGGTTTGTCCTACTCCTGCTGCGTTGTGTTCCACCCCAGCTCAGCTGCTCCAATGACAGAAGGGTTCACCACAGCAGGGATCCGCTCTCCAGGTTGTCTTTCGCCGCCTCAGATCTTCTTCCCCACCGCCGGCAGCCACGACAACTGCAGTGCCATCATCAACTGAGAAGATGACCTTGAGGACTACCCGGGTCCACAAGAGAGGTTGCACTTTTCCGTGTCTGCTTACATTATGCATCGCTTAATATGATGACATGCTACTTTATCATCGTGTTCACCTGTTAGACTCCAAGTCAGGTCCAAACTAATGCTGAAACTTGAGTTTTTAAATGGTTGTGGGGTACATATTGGGGCAGCAATCACTACTATCTGTCTACTATCTGGTTAATCTCGGGTGTCTACTATGAGTTTCATGTTGGGTGCAAACAAACATTAAAGGAGCCATTATCTGTATTTTTTTACTAAAGCTATTATCTGCCTGCTATCATTGGTTTTGGGTCTATCCACAGTTTGCTACCATCACTCTGGATTTGTGCATGCACTCCTTACATAATCTCACTATGTTTTATTCCTATGCATGTCAGTTATTGTACACAATGGAACTGAACATGTAGAGCAAAAGAGACAAGCCTTGTGTGGCAATAAAATTTCATGCAGACGTCACTCCATGGTGAGCGCAAAGGCAGCCCCCCTCCACCCATTTCGGATCGTAATCAAGAGGAAGATAACTGTTCTGAGGGGGATTAAGAAGGATAAGACCACTCCTATTTACCCCCTGAGGTCTTCGCTCTAACTTGGCATGCTGATGTTGGTAATATCATGCATATGGTGCCTTCCATTGCTTACTGGATACATCAAATATGTCATATGCTTAGTTTAGACATGCTTTGTGTCAATGCCATCTGTTTAGTTTCTTTACCGTATATGTGAATCATGCAATGCCATCTTGTTTAGCTAGGCATCACATATGTGAATTTTGCAATGCCACCCTGGTTAGCCAGTCATCTTATATGTGAATTATATCATGCCATCATTTTTTTATTACGTGTTAAATTTGTCAACAATTTTAGTACATTCAATTACTCTTCCTATGTATCAGCCATTCAGCACGGTCATGGAAAAATCGGAAGTGGAAACAAGGTCTTCAGAGCAGACAATGCTATCTCATGAAGCGCATATCTTGCTAGTTACGGAAAGCTCCTCAGAGGAGGATTCAGAGACAGATGACCAGTCCTATCCCCCCCGAGGTGCATGCTCTGATTTGGCAGGGTTATGTTGCTCATATCATGCAGATGGTATCTTGCATTGCTATGTCATTTCCTTAGTTTAGACATGCTTTGTGTGAACGCCACCTATTTAGTGTCTAATTACCATATATGTGATTTATGCGATGCCATCTTGTTGTAAGACATTATATATGTGAATTATGCAATGCTATCTTGTTGCAAGGCATTATATATGTGAATTATGCAATGCCATGTTGTTTAGCCAAGCGTCATATATGTGAATTATATCATGCCATCCTTTTTTTTTGTATTTCTCGTTGCATTTGTCGACAATGTTTGTATATTCAACTGCTCTTCTTGTGCATCAGCCATTTGAATTGGTGATGGAGAAATCTGGAGTGAAAACAAGGTCTTCAGAGAAAACAATGCTACCTGCTGAAGCAGATATCTTGCTGGTTATAGATAGCTCTTCAGAGGAGGACTCAGAGGCAGATGACCAGTCCTATCATCCCCCTGAGGTGTATGCTCAAACTTGGCAGGGTTACATTACTCATATCATGCATATGTTGTATTGCAATGCTTAGTTTTTACATCATATGCACAATATTGAATGCCATTTCCTTAATTGACACATCTTATATGCGATTGCCCTCTGATCACTTGCTTAGTATGTAAATCATATATTTGAATTATATCATGCCAAGATGTTTACATAGACAGCATGTATCTGAATTATGGCATGCCAACCCATTTTCTAAAGACATAATATAGTTATATCATCTCATCCTGTTTATATAGTCACCATATTTTGAATTATGTCATTCTATCCTATTTAGTTAGCCATCATACATTTGAAATTTTGTCATGCTATCTTGTTTAATTAGCCATCATATATGTGAAATTATGTCCTGCTATTCTGTTTGGTTAGACAACATAAATGTGAATTATTTCATGCCCTGTTTTTTTCCTACTATCCATTGCACCTGTCTATCTTACAATGTTTGTACCTTCAATTACTTTTTTCCTACTATCCATTGCACCTGTCTATCCATTACTTTTGGTTAGACAACATAACTGTTTATCTGTGGGAGTAAAAACACGATTTTCAGAAAAGATTGTGCTACCTGTCGATGCAGATAGAACCACGGTTGTACTTGCCCAAGAACCAGCCCCACCACACATAACTCAGACTCACGCAGATTGTACCCCTGCCCAGTTGGACAGAGAACCAGCTACACCCCTTCTAACCCCAACCCCAGCAGATAGTAACCCAGTTCCAGTTGACACAACACCATCTCCACCACAGAGCACCCAAACATGAGCGGTTAGTAAGGCAACTGCAGTGCCCAAAGCACGAGGACCACCACTCCGAACCCCAAGTCAACACTTAAAGCAGAGAATTGTTCTCAGGTCAGGTTCCGTAGCTATGGTTCATACTACTTTGCTCTTACATCACTGTATTTACTCATATCAACTAATTTCAAATTGAAGGATGCAATTGAAACTCCAATGGCGCAACATGTATGTTTTAAACATGTTTCTTTAACGTGTTTGCTGTTGTAACTTGCTCTATGTTGATTTCAGTTTCAATTGAATAAACAATTATCTTCTCATGCCATGCACATTACAAGTGTTGTTATTGCTGTGTAGTTTCCCACACTTATATTCTGTCTATGCTGCTTTGTCTTAAATAGATATGATTCAAACTGTATCTATCTTGATTTGGCAACATAAACTAGAATGATATAGACCATACAGTGACCATACTACATAGATATATGTTTGTTTCATGTTGTTATCCTGTCCACCTTACTACTGAACTGGTTTACCAAAATGAGTTTCATATGCTACATTGTAAACCTGTGATGTGTTTGTTTGTTTCTCTTTTAGAACACGGATAAAATACTGGAGAAGAGTACCCTGTTATGCAATGGTAAAGGAAGTAATGCAGATAAGGTTCAAGATAGTGAGACATCCCTGTTGGTCTCCAAGAAAGCTGATAAAAACTATATTGAAGACACTGAGACAACCCCAAAGTCCTGTCTTGATGTAGTGTTCGAGTTACTGGCTAGTACTGTTGGCACCGGCTCTTCAAACTCGCTGCCAGAATCAATTTGGCTTCTTGACTCTCAACTTCAAGTTGAAAGACATCGCTCAGATGTTATGCGACAGGAAGCCGAAGGACTAAGGAAGTCCTTAGAGAAGTCAGATGCATACTTTCTGGTGCAACAGCAAGTGCAGGAGGATTTAAGCACCAAACAAGAGAAAGTTAACAAGCTTGCTAAGCATCTTGCCAGCATTATGGGTACCCAGGATATTGTTTATTGAGCTCTTCTGAAGTGGTTTCAGTTCTGGACTTGTTTTGCTGTGGCGTTTATTTGCACTGGTCACCAACTTTGACAACTAGTGTATATGATATGCTGCTTTGTTCCCTATATCTGCACTGGTGGCGAACTTTGATGCCCAGTGGATGTAATATGTGTAATAGCCGTGATAGCCTAGCGTAAGTTGCTTGCTTATTTATTTACTTGTTGTATTGTTTATTTGTTTGCTTGTAGTCAATGATGTTCTTTTCCCGTGGTTTTCTAGTGGCCGCAATAACCTATTTTTTAAAACTAGGCCACAATAACCAAGGGCTACATATTTACTGTAGTTACCATGGGCCTCCTACGGGCCGTAGAAACAATGGGCCTTCTTTGGGCCGTAGAAAGAATGGGCATTCTATGGGCCGTCGCATTAATGGGCCTTGTACGTGCCGTATGATCGATAGGCCAAACATGGGCCAATAACAGACCGCATTATGGGCCGTAAATGGGCTAGATTTGGAATCGTCCATTCATGGACCGACAATAAAAAGTCGTCGCTAATCTGCCATACTTGATGATGTTATGAAAACGGCCCAATGGAGTAACGGGCCACAAACGGGCCGATTGTAGCCGCGGGCTAAATTTGGCCCACATGCAGAAAAGGCCAATGACGGGCCATAAGTAACCGAATGCTGGAAATGAGCCCAAGAATAAATGGGCCCTGAGAAGGCCGGAAGATAACACGGGTTGGACACAACCCAATCGAATAATGGGCCGTTAATGAGTATAAAGGGGTACATTGTTCATTGCGGGCCTGATTCACCATGGGCCGTTAATGGGCCTAGAGTTACAAATGGTCTTGTATGGGCCGAAAGACATCATGGGCCATACATGGGCCGGAAGTTACAATGGGCTTGAATCATATTGGAAGGCCCAGATGAAGCTACTGGGCTTAATTCGGATAGGCGTAACGGGCCGTCATTTAGCGGGCCGTAAATGGGCTATATACGAACAGGCCGTTAATAGGCTTTCCTGGGCCGACTGTTACCTTTTGACCAAGTCAAACGGGCCAGCCTTTTCACCGGAATGGGCCTCTATTCGGTCGTGCCACGTGTTGACGTATCATAGGCGCCTCCTGTCCAATGAATGGATGACATCTGTCCCAACGGTGAACCAACACGTGTTTCCTCCGGCCAATGAGAATTTTACACGTGGAAAATCCTCATTGGTCCGGGCTGTTAGCGGGTTATCAGATCCAAAATCGGACCCGGTAGCTTAACAACATCCTGTTATGGTGGATGCCATGTGTCGGTCACCCTTGACGAAAGCACTTCCATGACGATAATTTTGATAATGTCATGGAACACTTCTACGACAGCACAGGTATGACTATATTGATTCTATCATAAATTTTTCATGGATGTATATGCATGACAGAAAACGTGACCTACTGTGACAAACACGTATCATCACGGAAGTGTCTTTTTTTTGTAGTGGCATTTCTTGACGCTTACCGATATTACCTATTCTTTGACATTCATCACAAGATAAGATGAACTTACGAGCATCCTTGAAGAGAGTAGGCCAATAAAACCCAGATTGCAATACCTTATGAGCAGTTCTGTCTCCCGATGATGTCCTCCATAAGCTTCAGACTGACATTTCCATAGGATTTGTTCCTGTTCATGCTCGGCTACACAACGTCTAATAATACCATCGACTCCTTCTTTATAAAGATGTGGGTCATCCCAAAAGTAATGTCTTAAATCATAGAAGAATTTTTTCTTTTGTTGGTGTGTGAAACTAGGTGGTAAATATTTAACAACAATGTAATTAGCATAGTCAGCATGCCAAGGAGCGTTATGAGAAATATTTATTGCAGCCAACTACTCATCGGGAAAGCTATCATCAATAGGTAGTGGGTCATCAAGAATATTTTCAAGCCTAGACAAGTTATCAGCCACAGGGTTCTACGCTCCTTCTATCAGTGATATGCAAATCAAATTCTTGTAGCAAGAGAACCCATCGAATAAGCCTAGGTTTGGCATGTTTTTTTCCATAAGATACTTTATTGCAGCATGATCAGTGTGAACAATTACTTTTGAATATACAATATAGGATCTAAATTTATCACAGGCAAACACCACAGCTAGAAATTCTATTTCAGTAGTAGTATAATTTCTTTGTGCAGTGTCTAGAGTTTTACTTGCGTAATGAATAACATTTAGTTTCTTATCAACTCTTGGTCCTAGAACAGCACCGGTAGCATAATCACTAGCATCACACATAATTTGAAAAGGCAAGTTCCAATCAGGTGGTTGAACAATAGGTGCAGAAATTAAGGCTTCTTAAGTGCTTCGAAGGCTTCTAAACAGTCATCATAAAAAACAAAAGGAATATCCTTTTGCAAAAGATTTGTAAGAGGCCTAGAAATTTTAGAAAAGTCTGTGATAAATCTCCTATAGAAACCAACATGACCAAGGAAACTACGAATACCTTTGATATCTTTAGGACATGGCATTTTCTCAATTGCATGAACCTTGGCTTTGTCCGCCTCAATACCTCTTTGAGAAATTTTATGGCCCAAAACAATACCTTCGTTAACCATAAAGTGGTACTTCTCCCAATTCAAGACAAGATTTGTTTGCCCACATCTCTGCAAAACTTGATCAAGATTGCTCAAACAATCATCAAAAGACTTCCCATAAATAGAAAAGTCATCCATGAAAACCTCAACAATCTTTTCACAAAAGTCAGAGAATATAGTAGTCAAACATCTTTGAAAGGTAGCAGGTGCATTGCATAAACCAAAAGGCATACGTCTATAAGCATAAGTTCCAAAAGGAAAAATAAAAGTGGTCTTTTCTTGATCAGGTTGAGAAACAGGTATTTGTGAAAAACCGGAATATCCATCAAAGAAGCAAAAATGTGTGTGCTTAGATAATCTTTCTAGCATTTGATAAATAAAAGGCAGAGGGTAATGATATTTTCTAGTTGCTTTGTTTAATTTTTAAAAATAAATTACCATTATATAGCATGTAACAATTCTTTGTGGAATATGTTCATTCTTATCATTAGGAACACCAGTAATTCTTTGTGGACAGGACTTACCAATCTACTATCAACTATAGGATAGATTATACCTGCTTCCAGAAGTTCTAATATTTCCGTTCTTACCACTTCTTTCATCTTCTTAACCGACGTTGGTGATCAACAACGGGTTTAGCATCAGGTTCCATATTAATCTTGTGCTGACATAAAGTGGGACTGATGCCCTTAAGATCATCAAGAGTATCTCCAATAGCAGCTCGGTGCTTCCTTAGAACTTTTAATAATATTTCCTCTTCCAATTCTTAAAGGTTAGCACTAATACTAATAGGATAATTTTTTCTCTCATCGAGATAAGCATATTTCAAAGTGTGAGGTAACTGTTTTAATTCAAACACATGATCACCTTTAGGTGGAGGAGGACCTCCTAGAGTTTTAGTAGGCAAATTGTGTTTAAGCAGAGGTTGTTGTTTGAACAAGATTCTATCTATTTCATTTCTTTCATGCATATGCAAATCATTCTCATGGTCTAGCAAATATTGTTCTAGTGGATCAGTAGAAGGTACATCAATAGAAGAAAGTCCAGTTATTTCATCCTTACTAGGCAATTCTTTTTTATGAGGTTTTCTACTAAACTTGGAAAAATTGAACTCATGAGACTCATCACCAAAGCTAGTACTGACAATTTGTTTCTCACCATCTATTTTAGCATTAATGGTGTTCAAGAAAGGTCTACCAAACATAATGGGACAAAAGTCATCCTGTGGGGAACCAAGAACAAGAAAATTAGCAGGGTATTTCATTTTTCCCACACAAGACTTCAACATCTCTAACAATCCCAAGTGGTGTGATTGTGTCTCTATTAGCAAGTCTAATAGTAACATCTATGTCTTCTATTTCTGCTAGCACCTATGTCGCATGAACCATGATAACAGTGATCACTTATCTTAACTGAGACAACAGGCATGCCAACAGCAGGTCTATGTTTATCTTTTTCATCGGGTTTGGCAATTCTAGCAGCTTCATCACAGAAGTAAATAACATGCCCATCTACATTTTCAACCAGGAGATCCATAACGATAGCAATACTAGGTTCTACCTTGATTTGTTCAGCTGGTTTAGGTGTTCTAATATAACTTTTATTGACCACAGTTGAAACTTTAGCATGTTCCATCATCCTAGCAGGGAAAGGTGGTTTTTCAATATAAGCAGTACGAACAACTGGATCAACATTATACATAATAGTTTCATCTTTAGCTATTAACGGTTCTTTAATTTCTTCTTTAATAGGTGGGTGATATTTAAACCAGTTCTCCTTAGGGAGATCAACATTAGTAGCAAAGATTCATAAAAGGAGGCTACTATCTTAGAGTCAATTCCATATTTAGTGCTAAACTTTTGAAAAGAATCGGTATTCATAAAAGATTTAACACAATCAAAATTAAGCTTAATACCTGACTCTTTATAATTCCCAATCTTCAGAGTTGTGTTTATTTCTTTCCAAGAGATCCCATCGGAATTCAATAGTCTTTTACCTAAAGGAACCAGTACAAGAAGTATCGAGCCTGGGTCGATCATTATGAAAAAGCCGAGCATAAAAATTATGAATAATAATTTCTCTCGAGAGCTCATGCTTGGGGCATGAATATAACATTGACTTAATCCTCCCCCAAGCTAGATCGATACTTTCTCCTTCATGAGGCCAAAAATTATATATATAATTCCGATCACGATGAACTAGATGCATCGGATTTTTTTGGTGAAACTCCAATTTCAATCGATTCCAATTCACGGATCTAATATCATTGCATAGCCTATACCATGCCAATGCCTTTCCCTTCAAATATAAAGGGAAAACCTTCTTCTTCGCTTCATCTCCGGGTAAACTTGCAAGCTTAAACAATCCACAAATTTCATCCACATATATCAAGTGCATATCAGGATGTTCGGTTCGATCTCCTGCATAAGGATTAGTGGGCAGTTGTTCTATCATACCTGAAGGAATTTCATATTCAGTATTTTCAGTAGGAGTAGTGGGTTGATGGGCGACTAATAGTGGTTTTGACCAAGGTGAAGATACCCCGAACAAACCCCTCAAAGGATTGTTCTCCGTAGTAACAAGTGAGAATAAATTTCAGCACGTAGTAATAATTTTTCCTTACCAAGAGTGCTTCAATCCCCGGCAACGGCGCCAGAAAAGAGCCTTGATGACCCACAAGTATATGAGATAATTCATAGTCCTTTCGATAAGTAAGAGTGTCGAACCCTACGAGGAGCAGAAGGAAATGACAAGTGGTTTTCAGCAAGGTATTCGCTGCATGCACTGAAATTTTAAGTAGCGAGTAGTTTGATAGCAAGATAATTTGTAATGAGAAGTAACGGTAATAGTAACAAAAGTGCAGCAAGGTAGCCCAACCATTTTGAGGCAAACGACAGGCCAAAACAGTCTCTTATGATAAGCAAAGTGTTCTTGAGGGTACACGGGAATTTCATCTAGCCACTTTCATCATGTTAGTTTGATTTGTGTTCACTACTTTGGTAATTTGATATGTGGGTGGACCGGTGCTTAGGTGTTGTTCTTACTTGAAAAAACCTCCTACTTATGATTAAACCCCTCGCAAGCATCCACAACTACGAGAAAAGTGTTAAGAATAAATTCTAAACATGGCATTAAACTTTTGGATCCGAATCAGTCCCTTACAGAATAGCGCATAAACTAGGGTTTAAGCTTCTGTCACTCTCTCAACCCATCATCCAATAACTACTCCACAATGCATTCCCTTAGGCCCAAGTATGGTGAAGTGTCATGTAGTCAACGTTCACATGACACCACTAAGGGAATCACAACATACATATTATCAAAATATCAAACACATATCAAGTTCACATGATTATTTGCAAAATGATTTCTCCCGTGACCTCAAGACCAAAAATAACTACTCACAAATAATAATAATGCTCAAGATCATAGGGGTATTAAATAGCATAATGGATCTGAACATATAATCTTCCACCAAATAAACCATATAGTAATCAACTACAAGATGTAATCAACACTACTAGTCACCCACAAGCACCAATCTATAGTACCGGTACAAGGATTGAACACAAGAGATGAACTAGGGTTTGAGAGGAGATGGTGTTGTTGAATATGTTGATGGAGATTGCCATCCTCAAGATGGGAGAGTTTTTGGTGATGATGATGACGATGATTTCCCCCTCCGGGAGGGAAGTTCCCCCGATAGAATTTCTCCGTCGAAGGACAAAAGTGCTCCCGCCCAACTTCCGCCTCGAGACGGCGGCGCTCCGCCCCGAAAGTCCCCCCTAATTTTTTTATAGGTCAAAATGACTTATATACCAGAAGATGGGCACTGGAGGTGGGCTGGGTTGAGCACAACCCACCAGGGCGCGCCTGGGGGGCCTGGCGCGCCCTGGTGTCTTGTGCTCACCAGGTGTCTGTAATGCCCTCGATGCGGCTATATCTCCCACGTGTCGAGGCACGACTTAGAGGCATAACCGCATTGAAAGCAATGTCGCAAGTGAGGTAATCTTCACACAACCCATGTAATACATAAAGGGAAAGAGGTACATAGTTGGCTTACAGTCGCCACTTCACACAATACATAAATAAACATCCATCATACAAATTACACTCAAGGTCCGACTACGGTACCAAAATGAAAGAAGACTACCCCAAATGCTACATAGATCCCCGGATCACCCCAATTGGGCTCCACTACTGATCATCTGGAAAAGAAACATAGTAACGACCACGTTCCTCGTCGAACTCCCAAGTGAGCTCGGTCGCGTCATCTGCACTGGCATCGTTGGTACCTGCAACTGTTGTGGTAGAATCTGTGAGTCGCGGGGACTCAGCAATCTCACATCCGCGAGATCAAGACTATTTAAGCTTATAGGTAGGATGAGGGTAGTGAGGTGGAGCTGCAGCAAGCGACTAGCATATATGGTGGGTACAACGCAAAAGAGAGCGAGAAGAGAAGCAAAGCACGGTCGTGAAACTAGAAGTGATCAAGAAGTGATCCTAGAACAACCTACGTCAAACATAACTCCAACACCGTGTTCACTTCCCGGACCCCGCCGAGAAGAGACCATCACGGTTACACACGCGGTTGATGTGTTTTAGTTAAGGTCAACTTCAGGTTTTCTACAACCGGACATCAACAAATTCCCATCTGCCTCATAACCGGGGGCACGGCTTTCGAAAGATAATACCCTGCAGGGGTGTCCCAACTTAGCCCATTATAAGCTCTCACGGTCAACGAAGGATATTCCTTCTACCGGGAAGACCCGATCAGTCTCGGAATCCCGGACTACAAGACATCTCGACAGTAATAAAACAAGTCCAGCAAAGCCGCCCGATTGTGCCGACAAATCCTGATAGGAGCGGCACATATCTCGGTCTCAGGGCACATCCGGATGAGACAGGCTACGAGTAAAACCAGGCAACGAGTTTCCCCGAGGTGGCCCCGCAGGCGGCTCGGTTCGGGCCAGCACTTAGAGAAGCACTGGTCCGGGGGGGGGGGGCTAAAATAAAGATGACCCTCGGGCTCGCGAAAACCCGGGGGAAAAAGGTAGTAGGTGGTAGGCAAATGGTAAAACCAATGTTGGGCCTTGCTGGAAGAGTCTTATTTAAAGCGAACTGTCAAGGGGGTCCCATAAATCACCCAACCGTGTAAGGAACGCAAAATCCGGGAACATAACACCGGTATGACGGAAACTAGGGTGGCAAGAGTGAAACAAAACACCAGGCATAAGGCCGAGCCTTCCACCCTTTACCAATTATATAGATGCATTAATTAAATAAGAGGTATTGTGATATCCCAACAAGTAAACATGTTCCAACAAGGAACAACATCTCCATGTTCCAACAAGGAACAAACTTCATCTTCACTTGCAACTAACAACGCTATAAGAGGGGCTGAGCAAAGCGGTAACATTGCCAATCAACAGTTTGCTAGGACATGGATGGTTAGGGGCTGACATGGCAATATGAGTGGCATGATATAGCAAGTGGTAGGTATTGCAGCATAGGCATCTAGCAAGCAAAGATAGAAGTGATTTCGAGGGTATGGTCATCTTGCCTGCAAGGTTCTCAGAGTTGTCGAAAGGTTGGTCCTCGAAAGCGTTCTCAACAGGTTCCTCACGTACTCGTCTCCCCGCTCTACCCACAACAAGAACACAAGCAAAGGGGACAAATATCAATCACGATGCAATGCGCAAGCAACATGATGCAAAACATGACATGATATGCGAGATGTGATATGCAATGCATATGCGTGCTCCAGAAGGACAAGGATGGGCAAGGCATAATCTTGGCAAACCAAGTATTCCACTGGATAGGTGAGGTGATTTCGGTTGAAATCGATATAAAGATCACCGGAATCGGATGCACGGTTTGCAAATGACAAGCAAAACAAGAATGACGATAATCTGCCATTAACAGCATGATGCTACTTAGCAAGCAACAAGAAACTAAGCTACTGCACTCAAACATATCAACAAAGCATATTACAGTAATCTACACAAGATGCTTGACAAAATATGAACACTGAGCTACGGCTAAATCACATCACAACAGGTTCAAACAAGCATGGCAAAAGTGCAAAAGATAACAGGTTCACAGACTTGGTGAAAATAACATGCCAGAAATTAACATTAGGGTGACATGTTTAGAGCAATGAAACAACATGCTACAGGATCAGGACATAGGAAAGTAAGGCATGGCATGAATCTACTCAAAGCACTTGACAAAAGTCCCTTACTGACCATAAGCCAAAAAGGGTCAGAAAATATGATTACACCCATGTCAATTAAGCAAGTTTCATTACAAGTTTCAGACTTAACAGAAAACTGGACATGTCAAAACCAGATAACGAGTAGGCATGTTTACGAGCTCGATGCACTCACTACAGAGCATTTCATGATAAACTAAGCAGACATACATCAAGAAGAATATGGCATAGGAACTATACATGGCAAGAATAACATCATAGCTTGCAAGGATCAACTACACCAAGCTTGGCAAAATCGAATAACATGTAAACAATCTGCCAACAACATTTTATAGCAAAAGTAGAGCTTGATTGAATCAAGCTATGGCACTCCATAAATACAAACAAAGGCATGGATGGATAGAGCAAATCCACATGCTCAAAACACTCTTACTGATCATGCTCAAAATAGGCGCAGATCTCTCGGACTCAACATGAACACATGGCATAAAAATAACAGCAGGCAGGGACTTTGTGAAAATACCAAGTCTCTGAAATCAGCAACATCAAGTACCCTAGTTTGCATGCTTGTGCTAGTCACTACAGAAATCACAAAAATACATGACATAATTCCCTGGAAAGGTAACGTGGCATATTACAAAACTCATGTAGTACTCAACTTCATAGGAGACACACATCAATCATGGCAAAAATGACAAAAGTGCATGTTCAGATAAGAATCAGAAACTAACATCACATAACCCTCTTCTAACAGCATTTCGGGTATCAAGATGAACTCAAATGAGGATGATGCAATGGAATGAAATTATGTACTACTCGAGGCGAACAATTAGACATATTATACGCATGAAACGGAGCAACGGATGCAAAGTTATGGCACGATGGACAGTTGACGATAATGTGAAAATCAAAAGACTTAGAAGATTTTTGGGACCGAGGGAAAAGTCAACCTCCGGCGGCACGGAAGCCGAGGCGGCCGGATCTGGCGCCGGAGTTCGCCGGAGAGGGCGAGGGTCGCCGGATCCGGGGCCGGGGCGGCCGGATCTGGCGCCGGCGACGGCGGGGACGCGCGGCGTCGCGGCGGGCGGCGCGGGCGCGGCAGCGCGGCAGCGGCAGCGGCGGGGCGGCGAGCGCGGCAGCGGCGGGGCGGCGAGCGCGACGGCGGCGGCGCTAGGCGGCGCGGGCGGCGGGGCGGAGCAGACGGGCAGCGGGGCGACTGGGCCCGCGGGGGCCCCGCACGGGCCGAGCGGACCGACGGCGAGGGGCGGGCGGCTTGCCCACGTGGCGGCTGCTGAGTGGCCGCGCGGCCGGCGGCGGACGTGTCCGGCGCGCGGACGGATGCGTCCGGCGGCGGCGGGGCGATTTGGCTAGGGTTAGGGTGGTTTTTACCCGGGATTGGAAATGGGGGAACTATAAATAGGCATAGAGGGGGCTAGGAAGCTCCAAATGGAGAGCGGTTTTCGGCCACACGATCGTGATCGAACGGCGGTGGACATGGGAGTGTCTTAGGTGGGTTATTGGGCTGTTTTGAAGGGGTGTTGGGATGCAACACACACGAGGCCTTCACGGTTACCCAGTTAACCGTTGGAGTACCAAACGACCTTCGATTGACCCGAAACTTGACAGGCGGTCTACCGGTGCTACACCAGGGCCGCTTGGCAAACCTCGGTCCAATCTGAGAATGTTTAATCCCCGCTCACGAAGAAATGTAAAAGGAGACACCGGGGGACATAGGAGCGCCGGATTGGAAAACGGACAACGAGGAAAATGCTCGGATTCAAGAGACGAATACGTATGCAAATGCGATGCACATGATGACATGATATGAGATGCATGACATGACCAAAATGCAAACTAACGGGAACCCAACCACGGAGGAAATATTATAACACAATGCCAGAAATGGCAAGAGTTGGATTACAAATATGGCAAGTTAGATCCGGGGCGTTACAACACTCCACCACTACGAGAGGATCTCGTCCCGAGATCTAGGACTGAAAGAACTCCGGATACTCGGAACGTAGGTGGTCCTCGCGCTCCCAGGTGGCTTCTCGGTGTGAATGGTGTGACCATTTCACTTTCAGGAATTTGATTGACTTGTTGCGAGTCTTGCGCTCAGTTGTTTCAAGAATAGCAACGGGGTGCTCATGATATGACAAATCTTCTTGAAGATCAATCTCTTCGAAGTTGATGGTGTGCTCAGGCGTCTTGAAGCACTTGCGAAGCTGTGACACATGGAAGACATCGTGCACATTTGCAAAGTTGGAGGGAAGCTCAAGTTGATAGGCGAGAACGCCTCGTTTGCCGATGATCTTGAAAGGACCCACGTATCTAGGGGCAAGTTTCCCCTTGATACCGAAGCGACGAGTTCCTTTCATTGGAGAGACGCGGAGGTAGACATGGTCTCCGATCTCGAATGCCAAATCACGATGTTTGCTATCGTAATAGCTCTTCTGGCGCGACTGCGCGGCTTTGAGGTTCTCACGAATCACCTTGCACATAGCCTCAGCCTCTGAGATCAAATCATTGCCAAGAAGCTGGCGTTCACCGGTTTCAGACCAGTTGAGAGGAGTACGACACTTTCTGCCATAGAGGATCTTGAATGGGGCTTTGCCCGAGCTGGCTTGAAAACTGTTGTTGTAAGAAAACTCAGCATAAGGAAGACAATCCTCCCACTTCATGCCGAAAGAGATAACACAAGCTCTGAGCATATCTTCAAGAATTTGGTTGACACGCTCAACTTGTCCACTAGCTTGAGGGTGGAAAGCTGTGCTGAAGCGAATATTTGTGCCCATGGCCTTCTGAAAAGAATCCCAAAACTTGGAGGTAAAGATGCTGCCACGGTCTGAAGAGATCAATTGTGGAATGCCATGCAAGGAGACAATTCTGGAGGTGTAGAGCTCTGCCAGCTGCGCTGCTATGATAGACTCTTTGATAGGAAGAAAATGAGCCACTTTGGTGAGCTTGTCGATGACGACAAAGATAGCATCATTTCCACGCTTGGACTTAGGAAAATCAGTCACGAAGTCCATTTCGATATGATCAAACTTCCATTCTGGAATAGCAAGAGGTTGGAGAAGACCAGCTGGTCGTTGGTGTTCTGCTTTCACCCTTCTGCAGACATCACATTCATTCACGAATTGAGCAATCTCTCGCTTCATTCGAG
The DNA here is from genome assembly GCA_032464435.1 of Aegilops umbellulata. NCBI lineage: Eukaryota > Viridiplantae > Streptophyta > Magnoliopsida > Poales > Poaceae > Aegilops > Aegilops umbellulata. Next base: position 109,712,407 of record CP136056.1, on the reverse strand, counting down.
TCCACCAATACGACTGCTTGAGGTCATGGTACATCTTCGTACTTCCAGGATGAATTGATAGAAGAGAATTGTGCGCTTTTTTCATAATGACTTTACGAAGATCACCCATTGGAACCACGATCCGGTCCTCGAAGAAAAGAGTATCTCTGTCATCAACTCGATAGCACTTGTATTTGGAAATGCCCTTGTCAATACCACGTTTCACCTTCTTCACCATGGTATCCATCAGTTGTGCCTCACGAATCTGATCTTCCAAGGTAGGAGAGATGATGAGGTTGGCAAGCAAACCTTGAGGGACAACTTGGAGATTCAACTTGCGGAAAGCTTCACAAAGATCCGGTTGAAAGGGCTTGAGGATTAAGCTGTTGCAATAAGCCTTCCTGCTCAAAGCGTCTGCAATCACATTAGCCTTGCCTGGAGTATATTCAATACTCGGATTATACTCTAGAATCATTTTGACCCATCGAGTCTGTCTGAGGTTGAGGTGGGGCTGAGTGAAGATGTACTTGAGACTCTTGTGATTGGTGAATATGTCCACTTTCCTTCCCAACAGGAGATGTCTCCAGGTTATTAGTGCGTGGACAACTGCGACCAACTCAAGATCGTGAGTGGGATAGTTCTTTTCGTTGGGCTTCAACTGACGAGAGGTATAGGCCACAACCTTATTCTCTTGCATTAAGACGGCACCGAGGCCCTAAAGAGAAGCATCACAGAAAACTTCATAAGGCTTGTCTTCGTCAGGAGGAGTCAGAACTGGAGCAGTGACGAGTTTCTCTTTGAGAGTGTTGAAATCAACGTCACACTCAGGAGACCAGACATACTTCACATGCTTCTAGAGGAGGTTGGAAAGAGGCTTTGCAATCTTTGAGAAATTCTCAACGAATCTTCGGCAATAGCTTGCAAGTCCAAGAAAACTGCAAAGCTGCTTGACATTCTGAGGAGGTTGCCAATTCAAAACTGCAGACACCCTCTCTGGATTAATAGCAATGCCCTTGGCAGAGATGATATGACCAAGATAAAGAACTTCATCAAGCCAAAATTCACATTTGGAGAACTTCGCATATAATTTATACTCTCTGAGCTTGTCGAGCACCAATCGCAAATGTTTGGCATGATCCTTCTTATTCTTGGAGAAAACCAAAATATCATCGAGATAGACCAAGACAAATTCGTTGATGTAGGGGTTGAAGATGAAATTCATCAAGCGAGTGAATGCTGGAGGAGCATTGACAAGGCCGAAAGACATGACAGTATATTCATAAGAACCAAAGCTTGTTCTGAATGCTGTCTTGGGAATATCTTCTTCACGAATGCGAATCTGATGATAACCCATACGAAGGTCAAGCTTGGAGAACACCTTAGCACCTTTAAGTTGCTCGAATAGCTCATTGATGTTGGGAAGTGGGTACTTGTTCTTGATAGTCTTCTTGTTCAATGGACGGTAATCGACACAAAGTCAGTCCGTGCCATCCTTCTTCTTGACAAAAAGAACACCACAACCCCAAGGAGAAGAACTCGGTCTGATCAGACCCATACGCTCTTGTTCATCGAGCTGTTTCTTCAATTCCTTCAACTCATCTGGTCCAAGCTTGTAAGGACGCTTGCAAACGGGTTCCGTGCCAAGCTCAAGATCGATAACGAATTCAACTGGCCGGCGGGGAGGCATACCCGGAAGCTCTTCTGGAAAGACATCTTGGTACTCACAAACGACTGGAATCTGAGAGATAGCCTCCAATTCATCATTCTCATTGAGAGAAAACAACCGAATGGTATCATCACGAGAGGCATAGATGATCACATCGTTAGAAGAGTGAGTCAATTGAATTTCCCTGGCAGCACAATCAAGCTGAGCCTTGTGCTTAGAAAGCCAGTCCATCCCGAGAATAAGATCAATATCAGAGTCACCAAGAACAATTGGTTTAGCCAGAAATCTATAGTCACCCATCTTGATACCGACATGCGGAACGCACATGGTAGATCTCAAACGTTTAGCCGGGGAAACAACTGGCAAAGCTTTAGGTAACGCCTCTGTGTCAAAATTGTGCTTCGATGCAAAAGGATATGACATGAAAGAATGCGATGCACCGGTATCAAATAAGACTTTTGCAGGATGATCATTAACAGGAAGGTTACCCATGATCACTTCAGAAGAATCCTCCGCTTGAGCTGCATTCATCATGTTCACCTTGACATGCTTAGGATTATGCTTGACCACTGGATTGCTGGAAGATTTCACAGGAGGAGGAGGCGGAAGGCGCCTCTGGTTGAAGCACTTGTTCGCATAGTGACCCTTCTGTTGACATTTGTTACAAGTCACCTCAGAGAGCGGACGATGATAAGGAGCACTTGGCCTTGGAGCTTGGTTCTGAGACTTGTTCTGATAGCCGGGGTTGGGTGGGTGGGAAGATCCACGACCACCTGAGTTCTTCTGCTGATAAGGCTGATGGAACGGAGGAGGAGGAGGCAACCAGAACTTCTGTTGCTTAGCTGCCACAAGTGAAGAACAAGAAGACTGAACTGCGTCTCTGACTCTCTTCTTAGATGCCTCACACTTGAGCTGAGCAACTTCTTGTTTCAGCGCCATGTTGTAGAATTCATCATACTTTAACGGCTCGAAAAGCACGAGAGCAAGTTGCAGATCTTCTCTGAGACCACGCCTGAATTGGTAGATCATACTCTTCTCATCAGGGATGTCTTGTCTTGCAAAACGAGAGAGCTTCTGGAACTGAGTGTTGTATTGATAGACAGACATGGTGCCTTGCTTGAGATTGCGGAATTCCTCACGCTTACTCTCAACAACACTTTCTGGAATGTGGTGAGCTTTGAAGTCACGGCGGAAATCATCCCAGGTAATCACACGACCTCCTCTGGAATCTTTGTATTGCTAGAACCACTCAGCAGCTTGATCTTTGAGTTGAAAAGAGGCAAACTTGACAAAGTCCTCAGGTCTGACATTGCTGCACTCGAAATGCTTGCTGATGTCCACGAGAAAATCATCGGCGTCTGTGGCCTCGACACAGTAGCTGAAGGTCTTTGGCTGATTAGCAAGGAACTGGCTGAGTGAAGCAAAGTGCGGCTGATTGTTGCCTTGGCCTTGATTCTCTTGATTACCTTGCCCTTGGTTGCGATCTTGCAAGAGCTGAATCAGAATCTGAGCGTTGGCATTTGTGGCAGTCATCAGGGCTTGCCATGCCTCCGGAGGCGGAGGTGGTGGCGGAGGATTAGCCTGACTTCCTTCATTGCGATCCGGATTCTGACGCGTTGGCGGAGCCATCCTGAAGAGGGTGACATCCATTAGCATCTTGACAGAGATATATTCAAGCTGAATCAAAGGAACGAAATTGCAACATATAGTCTTCACAATAAACATCCGAACGAGAATGAACGAATGAATTCCAAAGTAAAGCATCACACTTCCATAAGCTGAGAAGCCACTTAGAAGAAGGTAAGGAATAAAATCAACAAGGTACGGATGTGAACAAATACTTGGTAAGGATTACCCAATCACAAACCAAATATCTGCGGAAGAAATACTAGAGCTACATGAATTCCCACTTATAAACTCCCGAAACTTTCTGGTTATGCAATCAGGTGTTGGGGATACAGGGGACACAAAATATATCACCCAAACTAACAATACCTAGATCCAGCTGTATCCATCCTTCAACACATAACCAAGAAATCCTCGGAAATCGTCTACCTCAACCTTCGAAAAGCATCCGTTATACAAGTCATGGCAATACTCCCGCACTCGCCTCAGTACTGGGCTATCAGGGTTATCTCACCAACAACTGTACAAAAGAGATTTTTGATGTCGGCGTACTAAACTCAGGTATTCCAGAACTGCAACGATAAAATTATGACGACAACACTGTTGGAAATATGCCCTAGAGGCAATAATAAAAGCATTATTATTATATTTCCTTATTCATGATAATTGTCTTTATTCGTGCTATAATTGTGTTATCCGGAAATTGTAATACATGTGTGAATAACAGACAACAACGTGTCCCTAGTAAGCCTCTAGTTGACTAGCTCGTTGATCAATAGATAGTCATGGTTTCCTGACTATGGGCATTGGATGTCAATGATAACGAGATCACATCATTAGAAGAATGATGTGATGGACAAGACCCAATCCTAAACATAGCATAAGATCGCATAGTTCGTTTGCTAGAGTTTTCCAATGTCAAGTATCCTTTCCTTAGACCATGAGATCGTGTAACTCCCGGATACCGTAGGAGTGCTTTGGGTGTGCCAAACGTCACAACGTAACTGCGTGACTATAAAGGTATACTACGAGTATCTCTGAAAGTGTCTGTTGGGTTGACACGGATCGAGACTGGGATTTGTCACTCCGCTTGACGGAGAGGTATCACCGGGCCCTCTCGGTAATGCATCATCATAATGAGCTCAATGTGATCAAAGTGTTTGATCACGGGATCATGCATTACGGTACGAGAAAAGTGACTTGCCGGTAACGAGATTGAACGAGGTATTGGGATACCGACGATTGAATCTCGGGCAAGTAAAATACCGATTGACAAAGGGAATCGTATACGGGATTAATTGAATCCTCGACATCGTGGTTCATCCGATCAAATCATCGTGGAGCATGTGGGAGCCAACATGGGTATCGAGATCCCGCTGTTGGTTATTGCCCGAGAGCCGTCTCGGTCATGTCTGCATGTCTCCCGAACCCGTAGGGTCTACACACTTAAGGTTCGGTGACGCTAGGGTTGTGAAGATATGTATATGCAGTAACCCGAATGTTGTTCGGAGTCCCGAATGAGATCCGGGACGTCACGAGGAGTTTCGGAATGGTCCGGAGGTAAAGAATTATATATAGAAAGTGCTGTTTTGGCCATCGGGACAAGTTTTGGGGTTATCGGTATTGTACCGGGACCACCGGAGGGTCCCGGGGGTTCCACCGGGTGGGGCCACCTGCCTCGGTGGGCCACATGGGCTCTATGGGTGCGCCTTGGCCTACATGGGCCAAGGGGAACCAGCCCCTAGAGGCCCATGCGCCTAGGGTGGGGGAAACCCTAAAGGGGGGGCGCCCCCCTTGCTTGGGGGGCAAGCCCCACCCCTTGGCCGCCGCCCCCCTAGGAGATTGCATCTCCTAGGGCCGGCGCCCCCCCTAGGGGGCTATGTAAAAGGGGGAGGGGAGGGGGGCAGCCGCACCCTTGCTCCTGGCGCCTCCCTCTCCCTCTCCAACATCTCCTCCTCCTCCGTGGAGCTCGGCGAAGCCCTGCCGGAGTACTGCAGCTCCACCATCACCACGCCGTCGTGCTGCTGCTGGAGCCATCTTCCCCAACCTGTCCTTTGCCTTGCTGGATCAAGAAGAAGGAGACGTTACGCTGACCGTACGTGTGTTGAACGCGGAGGTGCCGTCCTTTCGGTGCTAGGATCTCCGGTGATTTGGATCACGTCGTGTACGACTACCTCATCCCCATTCGTTGAACGCTTCCGCTCGCGATCTACAAAGTGGTATGTAGATGCAATCTCTCTCCCATGACTCGTTGCTAGATAAACTCATAGATGGATCTTGGTGAAATCGTAGGAAAACTTTTGTTTTCTGCAACGTTCCCCAATAGTGGCATCATGAGCTAGGTCTATGCATAGTTCTTCTTGCGCGAGTAGAACACAATTTGTTGTGGACGTAGATTTGTCAACTTTTCTTGCCGCTACTATTCTTATCTTGCTTCAGCGGTATTGTGGGATGAAGCGGCCCGGACCAACCTTACACGTACTCTTACGTGAGACCCGTTCCACCGACTAACATGCACTAGTTGCATAAGGTGGCTGGCGGGTGTCTGTCTCTCCCACTTTAGTTGGAGCGGATTCGATGAAAAGGGTCCTTATGAAGGGTAAATAGAAGTTGACAAATCACATTGTGGCTTTCACGTAGGTAAGAAAACGTTCTTGCTAGAACCCTAATTCAGCCACGTATACCTTGCAACAACAATTAGAGGATGTCTAACTTGTTTTTGCAGCAAGTGCTTTGTGATATGATATGGCCAAAGTTGTGATGAATGATGAATGATCTATATGTGATGTATGAGATGTTCGTGCTATTGTAATAGGAATCACGACTTGCATGTCGATGAGTATGACAACCGGCAGGAGCCATAGGAGTTGTCTTTATTTTTTGTATGACCTGCGTGTCATTGAGAAACGCCATGTAAATTACTTTACTTTATTGCTAAACGCGTTAGCCATAGTAGTAGAAGTAATAGTTGGTGAGAAACTTCATGGAGACACGATGATGGAGATCATGATGATGGAGATCATGGTGTCAAGCCGGTGACAAGATGATCATGGAGCCCCAAGATGGAGATCAAAGGAGCTATGTGATATTGGCCCTATCATGTCACGTTTATTATTTGATTGCATGTGATGTTTATCATGTTTTGCATCTTGTTTACTTAGAACGACGGTAGTAAATAAGATGATCCCTCATAATAATTTCAAGAAGTGTTCCCCCTAACTGTGCACCGTTGCGACAGTTCGTTGTTTCGAAGCACCACGTGATGATCGGGTGTGATAGATTCTAACGTTCACATACAACGGGTGTAAGACAGATTTACACATGCAAACACTTAGGTTGACTTGACGAGCCTAGCATGTACAGACATGGCCTCGGAACACAGAAGACCGAAAGGTCGAGCATGAGTCGTATAGAAGATACGATCAACATGTAGATGTTCACCAATGTTGACTAGTCCGTCTCACATGATGATCGGACACGGCCTAGTTGACTTGGATCATGTAATACTTAGATGACTAGAAGAGGGATGTCTATCTAAGTGGGAGTTCATTAAATAATTTGATTAAATGAACTTTATTATCATGAACTTAGTCTAAAATATTTACAATATGTCTTGTAGATCAAATGGCCAACGTAGTCCTCAACTTCAACGCGTTCCTAGAGAAAACCAAGCTGAAAGACGATGGCAGCAACTATACGGACTGGGTCCGGAACCTGAGGATCATCCTCATAGCTGCCAAGAAAGATTATGTCCTACGAGCACCGCTGGGTGACGCACCTGTTCTCCCTACAGAACAAGACATTATGAACGCTTGGCAGTCACGTTCCGATGATTACTCCCTCGTTCAGTGCGGCATGCTTTACAGCTTAGAGCCGGGGCTCCAAAAGCGTTTTGAGAGACATGGAGCATATGAGATGTTCGAAGAGCTGAAAATGGTTTTCCAAGCTCATGCCCGGGTCGAGAGATATGAAGTCTCCGACAAATTCTTTAGCTGTAAGATGGAGGAAAATAGCTCTGTCAGTGAACACATACTCAAGATGTCTGGGTTGCACAACCGCTTGACTCAACTGGAAGTTAATCTCCCGGATGAAGCGGTCATTGACAGAATCCTCCAGTCACTTCCACCTAGCTACAAGAGCTTTGTGATGAACTACAATATGCAGGGGATGGTAAAGACCATTCCTGAGGTATATGCTATGCTGAAATCAGCAGAGGTAGAAATCAAGAAGGAGCATCAAGTGTTGATGGTGAATAAAACCACTAAGTTCAAGAAGGGCAAGGGTAAAAAGAACTTCAAGAAGGACGACAAGGAAGTTGCCGCGCCCGGTAAGCAAGTTGCCGGGAAGAAGCCAAAGAATGGACCCAAGCCCGAGACTGAGTGTTTTTATTGCAAGGGAAGTGGTCACTGGAAGCGGAACTGCCCCAAATACTTAGCGGACAAGAAGGCCGGCAAAACAAAAGGTATATGTGATATACATGTAATTGATGTGTACCTTACCAGTACTCGTAGTAGCTCTTGGGTATTTGATACCGGTGCAGTTGCTCAGATTTGTAACTCAAAGCAGGAGCTGCGGAATAAACGGAGACTGGCGAAGGACGAGGTGACGATGCGTGTCGGGAATGGTTCCAAGGTCGATGTGATCGCCGTCGGCACACTACCTCTACATTTACCTACGGGATTAGTTTTAAACCTCAATAATTGTTATTTAGTGCCAAGTTTGAGCATGAACATTGTGTCTGGATCTCGTTTAGTTCGAGATGGCTACTCATTTAAATCCAAGACTAATGGTTGTTCTATTTATATGAGAGATATGTTTTATGGTCATGCTCCAATGGTTAATGGTTTATTCTTAATGAATCTCGTACGTGATGATACACATATTCATAGTGTGAATACCAAAAGAGTTAAAGTTGATAACAATAGTCCCACATATTTGTGGCACTGCCGCCTTGGTCACATAGGTGTCAAACGCATGAAGAAGCTCCATGCAGATGGACTTTTAGAGTCTCTTGATTATGAATCATTTGACACGTGCGAACCATGCCTCATGGGTAAAATGACCAAGACTCCGTTCTCAGGAACAATGGAGTGAGCAACCAACTTATTGGAAATCATACATACTGATGTGTGCGGTCCAATGAGTGTTGAGGCTCGCGGTGGCTATCGTTATGTTCTCACCCTCACTGATGACTTGAGTAGATATGGGTATATCTACTTAATGAAACACAAGTCTGAGACCTTTGAAAAGTTCAAAGAATTTCAGAGTGAGGTTGAAAATCAACGTGATAGAAAGATCAAGTTTCTACGATCAGATCGTGGAGGAGAGTACTTGAGTCACGATTTTGGCACACACTTAAGAAAATGTGGAATAGTTTCACAACTCACGCCGCCTGGAATACCTCAGCGTAATGGTGTGTCCGAACGTCGTAATCGCACTCTATTAGATATGGTGCGATCTATGATGTCTCTTACCGATTTACCGCTATCTTTTTGGGGCTATGCTTTAGAGACTGCCGCATTCACTTTAAATAGGGCTTCGTCGAAATCCGTTGAGACGACACCGTATGAATTATGGTTTGGGAAGAAACCTAAGCTGTTGTTTCTAAAAGTTTGGGGATGCGATGCTTATGTCAAGAAACTTCAACTTGAAAAGCTCGAACCCAAGTCGGAAAAATGCGTCTTCATAGGATACCCTAAAGAAACTGTTGGGTATACCTTCTACCTCAGATCCGAAGGCAAGATCTTTGTTGCCAAGAATGGATCCTTTCTAGAGAAAGAGTTTCTCTTGAAAGAAGTAAGTGGGAGGAAAGTAGAACTTGATGAAGTGTTACCTCTTGAACCGGAAAATGGCGAAACTCAAGAAAACGTCCTGAGGTGCCTGCACCGACTAGAGAGGAAATTAATGATGATGATCAAGATACTTCTAATCAAGCTCCTACTAAAATTCGAAGGTCCACAAGGACACGTTCCGCACCAGAGTGGTACGGCAACCCTGTCTTGGAAATCATGTTGTTAGACAACGGTGAACCTTCGAACTATGAGGAAGCAATGGCGGGCCCGGATTCCGACAAATGGCTAGAAGCCATGAAATCTGAGATAGGATCCATGTATGAAAATGAAGTATGGACTTTGACTGACTTGCCCGTTGAGCGGCGAGCCATAGAAAATAAATGGATCTTTAAGAAGAAGACAGACGCAGATGGTAATGTGACCATCTATAAAGCTCGGCTTGTCGCTAAGGGTTATCGACAAGTTCAAGGAATTGACTACGATGAGACTTTCTCACCAGTAGCAAAGTTGAAGTCCGTCCGAATCATGTTAGCAATTGCCACATTCTACGATTATGAAATATGGCAAATGGACGTCAAAACGGCATTCCTTAATGGTTTCCTTAAGGAAGAATTGTATATGATGCAGCCGGAAGGTTTTCTTGATCCTAAGAATGCTGACAAGGTGTGCAAGCTCCAACGCTCGATTTATGGGCTGGTGCAAGCATCTCGGAGTTGGAACATTCGCTTTGATGAGATGATCAAAGCGTTTGGGTTTACGCAGACTTATGGAGAAGCCTGCGTTTACAAGAAAGTGAGTGGGAGCTCTGTAGCATTTCTCATATTATATGTAGATGACATACTTTTGATGGGAAATGATATAGAACTCTTGGACAACATTAAGGCCTACTTGAATAAGAGTTTTTCAATGAAGGACCTTGGAGAAGCTGCTTATATATTAGGCATCAAAATCTATAGAGATAGATCAAGACGCCTCATAGGTCTTTCACAAAGCACATACCTTGATAAGATATTAAAGAAGTTCAATATGGATCAATCTAAGAAGGGGTTCTTACCTGTGTTACAAGGTGTGAAATTGAGCTCAGCTCAATGTCCGACCACGGCAGAAGATATAGAAGAGATGAGTGTCATCCCCTATGCCTCATCCATAGGTTCTATTATGTATGCCATGCTGTGTACCAGACCTGATGTAAACCTTGCCGTAAGTTTGGTGGGATGGTACCAAAGTAATCCCGGCAAGGAACACTGGACAGCGGTCAAGAATATCCTGAAGTACCTGAAAAGGACTAAGGAAATGTTTCTCGTTTATGGAGGTGACGAAGAGCTCGTCGTAAAGGGTTACGTCGACGCTAGCTTCGACACAGATATGGATGACTCTAAGTCACAAACCTGATACGTGTATATTTTGAATGGTGGGGCAGTAAGCTGGTGCAGTTGCAAGCAGAGCGTCGTGGCGGGATCTACATGTGAAGCGGAATACATGGCAGCCTCGGAGGCAGCACATGAAGCAATTTGGGTGAAGGAGTTCATCACCGACCTCGGAGTCATACCCAATGCGTCGGGGCCAATCAAACTCTTCTGTGACAACACTGGAGCTATTGCACTTGCAAAGGAGCCCAGGTTTCACAAGAAGACCAGGCACATCAAGCGTCGCTTCAACTCCATTCGTGAAAATGTTCAAGATGGAGACATAGAAATTTGTAAAGTGCACACGGATCTGAATGTCGTAGATCCGTTGACTAAACCTCTCCCTAAGGCAAAACATGATCAGCACCAGAACTCTATGGGTGTTCGATTCATCACAATGTAACTAGATTATTGACTCTAGTGCAAGTGGGAGACTATTGGAAATATGCCCTAGAGGCAGTAATAAAAGCATTATTATTATATTTCCTTATTCATGATAATTGTCTTTATTCGTGCTATAATTGTGTTATCCGGAAATCGTAATACATGTGTGAATAACAGACAACAACGTGTCCCTAGTAAGCCTCTAGTTGACTAGCTCGTTGATCAATAGATAGTCATGGTTTCCTGACTATGGGCATTGGATGTCAATGATAACGAGATCACATCATTAGAAGAATGATGTGATGGACAAGACCCAATCCTAAACAAAGCATAAGATCGCATAGTTCATTTGCTAGAGTTTTCCAATGTCAAGTATCCTTTCCTTAGACCATGAGATCGTGTAACTCCCGGATACCATAGGAGTGCTTTGGGTGTGCCAAACGTCACAACGTAACTGGGTGACTATAAAGGTATACTACGGGTATCTCTGAAAGTGTCTGTTGGGTTGACACGGATCGAGACTGGGATTTGTCACTCCGCTTGACGGAGAGGTATCACCGGGCCCTCTCGGTAATGCATCATCATAATGAGATCAATGTGATCAAAGTGTTTGATCATGGGATCATGCATTACGGTACGAGAAAAGTGACTTGCCGGTAACGAGATTGAACGAGGTATTGGGATACCGACGATCGAATCTCGGGCAAGTAAAATACCGATTGACAAAGGGAATCGTATACGGGATTAATTGAATCCTCGACATCGTGGTTCATCCGATGAGATCATCGTGGAGCATGTGGGAGCCAACATGGGTATCCAGATCCCGCTGTTGGTTATTGCCCGAGAGCCGTCTCGGTCATGTCTACATGTCTCCCGAACCCGTAGGGTCTACACACTTAAGGTTCGGTGACGCTAGGGTTATGAAGATATGTATATGCAGTAACCCGAATGTTGTTCGGAGTCCCGGATGAGATCCCGGACGTCACGAGGAGTTTCGGAATGGTCCGGAGGTAAAGAATTATATATAGAAAGTGCTGTTTTGGCCATCGGGACAAGTTTCGGGGTTATCGGTATTGTACCGGGACCACCGGAGGGTCCCGGGGGGTCCACCGGGTGGGGCCACCTGCCTCGGGGGGCCACATGGGCTCTAGGGTTGCGCCTTGGCCTACATGGGCCAAGGGGAACCAGCCCCTAGAGGCCCATGCGCCTAGGATGGGGGAAACCCTAAAGGGGGGGCGCCCCCCTTGCTTAGGGGGCAGGCCCCACCCCTTGGCCGCCGCCCCCCTAGGAGATTGCATCTCCTAGGGCTGGAGCCCCCCCTAGGGGCCTATATAAAAGGGGCAGGGGAGGGGGGGCAGCCGCACCCTTGCTCCTGGCGCCTCCCTCTCCCTCTCCAACATCTCCTCCTCCTCCGTGGAGCTCGGCGAAGCCCTGCCGGAGTACTGCAGCTCCACCATCACCACGCCGTCGTGCTGCTGCTGGAGCCATCTTCCCCAACCTCTCCTTTGCCTTGCTGGATCAAGAAGAAGGAGACGTTACGCTGACCGTACGTGTGTTGAACGTGGAGGTGCCGTCCTTTCGTTGCTAGGATCTCCGGTGATTTGGATCACGTCGTGTACGACTACCTCATCCCCGTTCGTTGAACGCTTCCGCTCGCGATCTACAAAGTGGTATGTAGATGCAATCTCTCTCCCATGACTCGTTGCTAGATGAACTCATAGATGGATCTTGGTGAAACTGTAGGAAATTTTTTGTTTTCTGCAACGTTCCCCAACAAACACCTCGGAGCTCAACTCCCCGGGACACCTCCTCTAAACCCCCTGCTGACGGGAGGCAACCAAGACAATGTTGTCATCATAAAACCATCGGAACGATTCTAAGATACCCGCGTGATCCTAAATTTTTTTTTAGTGAAATTTGAGAAGAGAAGAGTCAAAACTCTACGTCAGGATGCCTTACCAGAGCGATGAGGAGACTGGGAAGTAAAAATAATTCCTAAACTCTCCGATATATAATTCCTAAATGACTCAAAACATTTTCTTTCTAGACACAACTCGGCCACTAAAGACGATCAATCAGTGGGGGCTCCTAAGGTCGGGGAAGGCTCTGATACCAACTTGTAACGCCCTCGATGCGGCTATATCTCCCACGTGTCGAGGCACGACTTAGAGGCATAACCGCATTGAAAGCAATGTCGCAAGTGAGGTAATCTTCACACAACCCATGTAATACATAAAGGGAAAGAGGTACATAGTTGTCTTACAGTCGCCACTTCACACAATACATAAATAAACATCCATCATACAAATTACACTCAAGGTCCGACTACGGTACCTAAATGAAAGAAGACTACCCCAAATGCTACATAGATCCCCGGATCACCCCAACTGGGCTCCACTACTGATCATCTGGAAAAGAAACATAGTAACGACCACGTTCCTCGTCGAACTCCCAAGTGAGCTCGGTCGCGTCATCTGCACTAGCATCGTTGGTACCTGCAACTGTTGTGGTAGAATCTGTTAGTCACGGGGACTCAGCAATCTCACACCCGCGAGATCAAGACTATTTAAGCTTATAGGTAGGATGAGGGTAGTGAGGTGGAGCTGCAGCAAGCGACTAGCATATATGGTGGCTACAACGCAAAAGAGAGCAAGAAGAGAAGCAAAGCACGGTCGTGAAACTAGAAGTGATCAAGAAGTGATCCTGGAACAACCTACATCAAACATAACTCCAACACCGTGTTCACTTCCCGGACCCCGCTGAGAAGAAACCATCACGGTTACACACGCGGTTGATGTGTTTTAGTTAAGGTCAACTTCGGGTTTTCTACAACCGAACATCAACAAATTCACATCTGCCTCATAACCGCGGGCACGGCTTTCGAAAGATAATACCCTGCAGGGGTGTCCCAACTTAGCCCATTATAAGCTCTCACGGTCAACGAAGGATATTCCTTCTACCGGGAAGACCCGATCAGTCTCGGAATCCCGGACTACAAGACATCTCGACAGTAATAAAGCAAGTCCAGCAAAGCCGCCCGATTGTGCCGACAAATCCTGATAGGAGCGGCACATATCTCGGTCTCAGGGCACATCCGGATGAGACAGGCTACGAGTAAAACCAGGCAACGAGTTTCCCCGAGGTGGCCCCGCAGGCGGCTCGGTTCGGGCCAGCACTTAGAGAAGCACTGGTCCGGGGGGGGGGGCTAAAATAAAGATGACCCTCGGGCTCGCGAAAACCCGGGGGAAAAAGGTAGTAGGTGGTAGGCAAATGGTAAAACCAATGTTGGGCCTTGCTGGAAGAGTCTTATTCAAAGCGAACTGTCAAGGGGGTCCCATAAATCACCCAACCGTGTAAGGAACGCAAAATCCGGGAACATAACACCGGTATGACGGAAACTAGGGTGGCAAGAGTGAAACAAAACACCAGGCATAAGGCCGAGCCTTCCACCCTTTACCAATTATATAGATGCATTAATTAAATAAGAGGTATTGTGATATCCCAACAAGTAAACATGTTACAACAAGGAACAACATCTCCATGTTCCAACAAGGAACAAACTTCATCTTCACCTGCAACTAACAACGCTATAAGAGGGGCTGAGCAAAGCGGTAACATAGCCAATCAACGGTTTGCTAGGACATGGATGGTTAGGGGCTGACATGGCAATATGAGTGGCATGATATAGCAAGTGGTAGGTATCGTAGCATAGGCATCTAGCAAGCAAAGATAGAAGTGATTCGAGGGTATGGTCATCTTGCCTGCAAGGTTCTCAGAGTTGTCGAAAGCTTGGTCCTCGAAAGCATTCTCAACAGGTTCGTCGTTCACATACTCTTCTCCCGGCTCTACCCACAACAAGAACACAAGCAAAGGGGACAAATATCAATCACGATGCAATGCGCAAGCAACATGATGCAAAACATGACATGATATGCGAGATGTGATATGCAATGCATATGCGTGCTCCGGAAGGACAAGGATGGACAAGGCATAATCTTGGCAAACCAAGTATGCCACTGGATAGGTGAGGTGATTTCGGTTGAAATCGATATAAAGATCACCGGAATCGGATGCACGGTTTGCAAATGACAAGCAAAACAAGAATGACGATAATCTGCCATTAACAGCATGATGCTACTTAGCAAGCAACAAGAAACTAAGCTACTGCACTCAAACATATCAACAAAGCATATTACAGTAATCTACACAAGATGCTTGACAAAATATGAATACTGAGCTACGGCTAAATCACATCACAACAGGTTCAAACAAGCATGGCAAAAGTGCAAAAGATAACAGGTTCACAGACTTAGTGAAAATAACATGCCAGAAATTAACATTAGGATGACATGTTTAGAGCAATGAAAAAACATGCTACAGGATAAGGACATAGCAAAGTAAGGCATGGCATGAATCTACTCAAAGCAATTGACAAAAGTCCCTTACTGACCATAAGCCAAAAAGGACCAAAAAATATGATAACGAGTAGGCATGTTTACGAGCTCGATGCACTCACTACAGAGCATTGCATGATAAAATAAGCGTACATACATCAAGAAGACATGGCATAGGAACTATACATGGCAATAATAACATCATAGCTTGCAAGGATCAACTACACCAAGCTTGGCAAAATCGAATAACATGTAAACAATCTGCCAGCAACATTTTATAGCAAAAGTAGAGCTTGATTGACTCAAGCTACGGCTCTCCATAAATACAAACAAAGGCATGGGTGGATAGAGCAAATCCATATGCTCAAAACACTCTTACTGATCATGCTCAAAATAGGCATAGATCTCCCAGAATCAACATGAACACATGGCATAAAAATAACAACAGGCAGGGACTTCGTGAAAATACCAAGTCTCTGAAATCAGCAACATCAAGTACCCTAGTTTGCATGCTTGTGCTAGTCACCACAGAGATCACAAAAATACATGACATAATTCCCTGGAAAGGTAACATGGCATATTACAAAACTCATGTAGGACTCAACTTCATATGAGGCACACATCAATCATGGCAAAAACGACAAAAGTGCATGTTCAGATAAGAATCAGAAACTAACATCACATAGCCCTCTTCTAACAGCATTTCGGGCATCAAGATGAACTGAAATGAGGACGATGCAATGGAAGGAAATGTTGTACTATTCGATACGAAAAAATAGACATATTATACGCACGAAACGGATCTACGGATGCAAAGTTATGGCACGATGAACAGTTGATGATAATGTGAAAATCAAAAGACTGAAGATTTTCGGGACCGAGGGAAAAGTCAACCTCCGGCGGCACGGAAGCCGAGGCGGCCGGATCTGGCGCCGGAGTTCACCGGAGAGGGCGAGGGAGGCGGCGGCGAGGCGAGGGTCGCCGGATCCGGGGCCGGGGCGGCCGGATCTGGCGCCGGCGAAGGCGGGGACTCGCGGCGTCGCGGCGGGCGGCGCGGGCGCGGCAGCGGCAGCGGCGGGGCGGCGAGCGCGGCAGCGGCGGGGCGGCGAGCGCGACAGAGGCGGGGCGGCGAGCGCGACGGCGGCGGCGCTAGGCGGCGCGGGCGGCGGGGCGGAGCAGACGGGCAGTGGGGCGACTGGGCCCGCGGGGGCCCCGCACGGGCCGAGCGGGCCGGCGGCGAGGGGCGGGCGGCGCGCCCACGTGGCGGCTGCTGAGTGGCCGCGCGGCCGGCGGCGGACGTGTCCAGCGCGCGGACGGACGCGTCCGGCGGCGGCAGGGCGATTTGGCTAGGGTTAGGGTGGTTTTTACCCGGGATTGGAAATGGGGGAACTATAAATAGGCATAGAGGGGGCTAGGAAGCTCCAAATTTAGAGCGGTTTTCGGCCAGGCGATCGTGATCGAACGGCGGTGGACATGGGAGTGTCTTAGGTGGGTTATTGGGCTGTTTTGAAGGGGTGTTGGGCTGCAACACACACGAGGCCTTCACGGTTACCCGGTTAACCGTTGGAGTACCAAACGACCTCCGATTGACCTGAAACTTGACAGGCGGTCTACCGGTGCTACACCAGGGCCGCTTGGCAAACCTCGGTCCAATCCGAGAATGTTTAATACCCGCTCACGAAGAAATGTAAAAGGGGACGCTGGGGGACATAGGAGCGCCGGATTGGAAAACGGACAACGGGGAAAATGCTCGGATTCAAGAGACGAACACGTATGCAAATGCGAAGCACATGATGACATGATATGAAATGCATGACATGAACAAAATGCAAACTGACGGGAACCCAACCACGGAGGAAATATTATAACACAATGCCCAAAATGGCAAGAGTTGGATTACAAATATGTCAAGTTACATCCGGGGCGTTACAGTGTCCCCCTCCGGTAGTTATTTGATCCAGTAATTCTTATTTATTCCATAAATATTCCTCATGAAGTTTCATCTCTTTTGGAGTTGTGCATAATATGGAGCGTGACGTAGCTTTTTCACGTCCAGATTTCCAGCTATCGGAATTCTCCCTCTTTGTGTGAACCTTGCATATTATGAGAGAAAAGGCATTAGAATTACTCCAAAAAGCATTATTATGCATAAGAACATTATAAATAGTAGGTAAACATGATGCAAAATGGACGTATCAGTTTTACATCGAAGACGTTCCCCTTACCGATCCAATTCGGCTGGGGCTACCCGAATATTCGAATCACCCGCCTATAAAGCGGTACAACTGGCGGCCTAGGGGTCCTTCCCAAAAGGACAATAAAGAGGTGTGGGCCCTGTCAGCCAAGATTAGGCTGTTGACTAGCAGCAAGTTAACCATGGTTGAAGTCATGGCCATCGCCATCACCTGATGCGTGCAACCCCTCCAACAGTGGGGTCACCCCTTATGGTGCTATAATGGGACCAATGATGTGACATGTCATCAGCGACAAGGGCCAGACAACAAGGCGGCCCTGGCAAAAATACTGGTCGACCTCTTCAAGGGAATGAAGCAGAGTTTGCTCGCATGAATATTCGGGAAGGCTACCCCGGATACAATCTGGCGGACTGGGTAAGCCACAATCCATTACTTTGAGCCCACATATCACATCAAATTCTCACTGATCGCCACTTGAGTAGGGATGGCGGCGTCAAGTTGCGTCCATCAGTTGCCCCATCCTCAACCAAAGAATCACTCTCGCGAAGGCGATCCGGGGTATCATGATGACCCAGAGACGTTGATAGAATTCGAGGATGGGGTGTTCTATCAGGAGGGCCTTGACGGCGTCAAGGTGGCCGTAACAGCCGATCACCCCGGGGTTCTTCCCTCTTCCACAATAAGTGAAAAGAAGACCCCCCTCCCGAACAGGGTGCTCGCCTCGCGCTACCCCCCACGTGCTGACTTCTGCTCCCAAGGGTCACCGCACTATGCATAAAAAAGCATCGGGAGGAGCATGGACCGCGCCAGCTTCAACCCTTGACGGGAGAGCAAAGCGGAAAGCTTTCGCCGAGGGAGACGCACCTGCCCCTTCTGCCCAAAGGTGACATGTTTAAGAATTGCAGTGGAGATCGCCTCTGTCATTTGTTTATTAAAGCTCGCTCAACTTTGAAGAAAACGCGTATCTCTACGTCAATCCGAAGACCTCCCGGATGCGTCGAACCGCAACTCCGGTCCCCATTCTTTAGCACGGGCCGGAGCCCCTTCCGAATACGCAGCGGCTGGCGTGCCTCCAGAGGACTCCAACGATGTTTCAGTCACTAATTCCAAAGTCGAGAGTGTAATGAAACATCGTCGTCGGAGGGAGACTTTGCGCCATACTGCCTTTACCGAACATGAGTTTAATGCTTTTGATTCGGTAGACGCGTACCTTGGAGCGGTCCGGACAGCCTTGATGGGTTTTCCGGTCCATTTTCCGCCAAGGTGTAGGTATATGGCTTGGGAGAGAGTTCCCTAACTAACTCGCCCCCAAGCCTTAATTCGGGTGGGACAACTGAGTTAAGGATTTCTAATGATATAATTTTGTAGGCCGCAAGAGAGCATAGCAAGAAACTGGCCGAAGAGCTTGAGGCTACCCGGAAACAGTTGGCCGACACAAAGGCCGAATTGCGTAAAGAGCCACTTCCCAACTCGGGGAAGGCTATATGGTGTATTTTATGTGTTCACACTATTTCGTCATGCAGCCACGGAGACCGCGAACGAGTTGCGTAAAGAGCTTGAGGCTGGTAATGCGTCTTGACTGATGACCCACAAGTATAGGGGATCAATCATAGTCCTTTCGATAAGTAAGAGTGTCGAACCAACGAGGAGCAGAAGGAAATGACAAGTGGTTTTCAGCAAGGTATTTTCTGCAAGCACTGAAATTATAAGTAACGAGTAATTTGATAGCAAGATAATTTGTAACGAGCAATTAACGATAGTAGTAACAAAAGTGCAGCAAGGTAGCCCAATCCTTTTGAGCCAAAGTACGGGCCAAAACAGTCTCTTATGATAAGCAAAGCAACTACGAGAAAAGTATTAAGAATAAATTATAACCATAGCATTAAACTTTTGGATCCAATCGGTCCCTTACGGAATAGCGCATAAACTAGGGTTTAAGCTTCTGTCACTTTTGCAACCCATCATCTAATAGCGCATAAATATGGTGAAGTGTCATGTAGTCGACGTTCACAAGACACCAATAAGGGAATCAGAACATACATACCATGAAAATATCGAACACATATCAAGTTCACATGATTACTTCAACAAGATTTCTCCCGTGACCTCAAGAACAAAATTAACTACTCACAAATGATAATAATGCTCAAGATTAGAGGGGTGTTAAATAGCATATTGGAACTGAACATATAATCTTCCACCAAATAAACCATATAGTAATCAACTACAAGATGTAATCAACACTACTAGTCACCCACGAGTACCAATCTATAGTTCTGGTACAAAGATTGAACACAAGAGCTGAACTACGGTTTGAGAGAAGATGGTGCTGTTGAAGATGTTGATGGAGATTGCCCTCCCCAAAATGGGAGAGTTGTTGGTGATGATGATGAATGATTTCCCCCTCCGAAAGGCAATTTCCTCCGGCAGAATCGCTCCGCCGAAGGGCAAAAGTGCTCCTGCCCAAGTTCCGCCTTGAGACGGTGGTGCTTCATCCCGAAAGTCCTCCCCTTATTTTTTCTAGGTCAAAATGACTTATATACCAGAAGATGGGGAGCTGAGGTTGGCTGGGCTGAGAACAACCCACTAGGGCGCGCCTGGGGGGCCTGGCGCACCCTGGTGTCTTGTGCTCACAAGTTGCCCCCCTCCAATAGTTATTTGCTCCAGTATTTCTTATTTATTCCATAAAAATTCCTCATGAAGTTTTAGCTCATTTGGAGTTGTGCAGAATAGGTGGCCTGACGTAGCTTTTTCAAGTCCAGGTTTCCAGCTGTCGGAATTCTCCCTCTTTGTGTGAACCTTGCATATTATGAGAGAAAAGGCATTAGAATTACTCCAAAAAGCATTATTATGCATAAAAGCCTTACAAATAACAGTAGGTAAACATGATGCAAAATGGACGTATCAACTCCCCCAAGCTTAGAACTTGCTTGTCCTGGAGCAGAAACCGAAATCGAAAAACATGTCCACATGCTTAGAGAGAGAGAGGTGTCGATAAAAACAAAATACAGACATAGAAGCATCATGTAAATTATTATAGTAGAAACAAACTTAAACATAAAACTTCTATCATAGAACATTTATCATAGACTTCTCATGAATAACTAACAATTCATCACAACATCAAAGTATAAAGCATAAACTCTATTGGAAACGGACAAACTATATTCTCAGTCAACTTTGCAACTACAATTCATCATCTTTTCGGGAAGGGTCACGTATCGTATCCTTTAGGCAAGTCCACATACTCAACCGTCATATAGTCTTCTATGATTGGTAGCACTCACTGCATACACATGAGGAAAACGTTTCAACCGGACACATAGGAAGATAGGGGCTTATAATTTCACCTCCCAACGTATTCACCTCAAGGGTGATGTCAACAATAACTCATGCTACCAATATCCAATTGGATATATGTGCCTAGATCTTTCCTCACCACATGATGCTTGCCAAAAGAGAAAAATAAAAAAGGAATTGGGAGAAAAACTTTGACTCTTGCATGAAAGTAAATACATAAAAGTAAAAGGTAGGCCCTTTGCAGAGGGAAGCAGAGGTTGCCATGCGCTTTTATTTGTATGCTCAATCTCTTAGTGCAAAAGAACACCATGTTATATTGCCCCTTATGATAGCAACCTTTATTATGCAGTCTGTCGCTTTTATTCTTTGTCATCACAAGTTCATACAATGCTCAATTTTCTCTTACACTAAATGATCTTACACTTTTAGAAGCAATTTTTATTGCCTTGTTGCGCTGATGACAACTTACTTGAAGGATCTTCCTCAATCCCTAGGTAGGTATGGTGGACTCTTGAAAATAAGATTCAGGTTTAAGGGTTTTTGGATGCACAAGTAGTATCTCTACTTGGTGCGGAATGTTTGGCTAGCAAAGATGGGGGGAAGCACCACATGTTGAAGGATCTATGACAATATAACATCTATGTGAATATGAACAAACATAAATCATTATGTTGTCTTCCTTGCGAACGTCAATCATTTTGGCATAATATTTTGATGGGGGCTCACAATCACAAAAGATTTCCAAGATGGTGTATTTGCATGCGAATCTTCTCTTCCCTTATTAATTCTTTCATGAATTGCATCATTGGCCAATGCTATGTTTTTCAAATAAAATTTTCTACTTATACTTTTCCTTATGTGATGTCATTAGTTACCATAAGATTAGCATATGATCTTTTTCATTTATTTCCTTTCTTTTTATTGAAACATGAAAAAAAGAAAGCAAAACGATTACAAAGATAGATCACTAAGCAAACTCTCGAAAAGAAAGGATTGAACTAAACTTTTATTTATCTAAAGAAAAAGATAACTATGGATCGAACTAAGGTAAATAAAGGCAAAGGATAGTGGAGGTGATATGATACCGGGGCACCTCCCCGAAGTTGGCATAAGCCAAGGGGAGTGCCCATACCCGATACTCAATTTTCTTTTGGTGATGGAGAAGGTGGTGGTGATGAAGTAGTAGCATTTTCCAATATAATCATAAGTAGCTCCCTCAAGCCTTGAATCTCTCGAAGGGCCTGATGAAGTAACTCAGCGTTTTTCTCCACTTTAGCCATTATGTGTTTAGTTTCCGGGCCCCAGGAGTTTGTTCCTGCATCACTTTCTCTTGGACGAGATATGTCCTTATTGGACGGTATGTGCACACGAGGAGTATTTTCCAACCCATAATTGTGAATCAAATTGTGAAAATTGTTACGATGTAACCTGTGTAAAGGCCTCCTTGGTGGGAGTCCTTGTTCACTTCAGGACTCTCTTGATTGTTTGATGTCCTCATGGCGTGGTGAGGATTAGGGCGAGTGGAGATACTTGCCAGTGTGCCTCTCCCAGAAGCCAGAGGGTAAACCCCAAGTGGAATTCCCTCTCGTTCCTCCATGGCAACCTCTTCAGCTTCCTCTCTCCTCAGATCCTCCCGGACGAACCATGCATCTTCTTCTCTGTTGTTGGAAGGTGAGGAAGACATGATGCTCACCAAGCTGAATCTGTCAGAAAACATCGAGAAAAGAAAACAGAAGATTTCTTTGCAATACAGTGGTCAATAGGTTCGGGGGGTATATAAAGATTTTTTTTATCTTGGGAAACAAGCAAACAGAAGAAAAACGGAGTCCAGAAGGTACTCGAGGTGGGCACAACCCATTGGGTGCGCCTGGCTGGTGTCTTGTGCCCACCAGGGGTGCCTTCCTGGTTGTTTCTTATTCTCCTATTTTTTGTTATATTCCAAAAGGGACAGAATATATTTTCACATATTTTTTGGATCCCGTTTACTTACCGTATCACATACCACCTTTTTTCTATGATCTTGTAGTGTTCTGGAAGGTTTCTTTTATGTGTTGTTCTGGTGCCATAGTTTGGATAATATTGCTTTCAACATTAATGCACATACCTGGGATATAATGTTTTATTCGTTGCCCATTAACAACCTTCGGGTTAGTACCTTCGGCATTATTTATTTTGATAGCTCGGAATCAATAAACCTCCTCGATAACATAGGGTCCTTCCCATTTGGAGAGGAGTTTTCCTGCAAAGAATCTGAAACCAGAGTTGTACAAAAGAACATATTCTCCAACCTTGAACTCACGCTTTTAGATTATTTTATCATGCTATATTTTAACCTTTTCTTTAAATAACTTGGCATTTTCATAAGCTTGTGTTCTCCATTCAGCTAATGAGCTAATATCAAATAACACTACTGCAGGATGTTGCTAACGCGACACTACGATCAGAGACCCATCGATGAAACTGTGTGCGATGCGATAATCGCAAACAGTGGTGTAAAAAAACCGTCAAAAAAGGTGCAAAACGTTTGCGATGGAGGATGCATCAAACACGGTTCAGATTTTAGTTGCGTGTGCGATGCAGGGCACACGATTCAGTTCAATTAACTGATTGAAATGAGGAGGAACAAAAGAAACGGGCAGCCAGATGGAGGTGTGTGCGATATACAGCATATTGTTCACTTGGATGAACCGTTTGTCATTCGGCAACACAAAAGAAACGGTCAGCCAGATCAAGGTGTGTGCGATATACGACATGTGGTTCACTCGGATGAACTGTTTGTGTTGAGACAAGAGAAGATAAATGGTTCCATATAACAAGAAGATGTGTGTGATACACGACAAACAAGTCTGTAATCAGAAATGTGTGCGATGCCTGATAATAACACAGACCCTTGCTGCTAATAAGACGTGTGTGTTGTGCGATGGGATTGCATACAGAACAACAACATATATATATATATACACACACACACACACACACTTATAAGGACATGGTTGATAACCAAATTAAACATCCACTTACATAGGTGGCTACTACAACCATGGCATTTGCACACACCAAAGTAAACTATTACATGCATAATTACATAGGTGGCTACTACACACATGACATTTCCACGCACCAAAAAAGTAAACTATATAGTACATACATGATTAACTAGCATAAACGATCATCTGATCATCATCTACTCCTTGTCACGCTTGCTCTTCTTGTGGCTCGATCTGGGCTCGTCGATTTGGGTAACGAGGCACTTCCTCATGTGAACGATCCGCCTGTGCATCTCGTAGCATGTGTACATGCTCCTGGCCGCGAACCTAAGGTGAGGTTCATCCAGTTGCTTTATCCAGGCCTGTGCCAGGATAGGGGACTTGTTCTCTGGGCATCCTGCTTCATCCTTCGTAGTAGGGGTCGATGATGGCCGACGCGAGTTCGACCAGGGAGTCCTTCTTCGTGCTGCCCCAGACCCTGTAGTGGTCATGGATTTCGACAAGGTTCTTGCAGGCCAAGCCCATAACACTGAGCGCTTTTACATCGTCGGTGGTTTCCACCATGGCGAACGTGTAGTCGGTGTTGTTGACAAACCTGTTGAAACGGTCGCAAGGCTCTATGGCCATGCAGTAGTGGTAGATGAGGACATGATGGCGCACGCACAACTGGGAAACGGCAACCTTCTGATCTATGCCGGGACGACCGACGGTGTACTGGAGGTCGATGCCGACCACCTTATACTTCTGTCAAGCAAGGAACTGCTCAACGTTGTTTATGTAGTTGTACACCATCGAGAGATCCATCTCCCTCGCGTGGGTCTCCACTCTATGCTCGCCGAACTCCATTGGAGCGCCGCTAGACATCCCTCTCTATGTGTCTTCGTGGGTGTGCTTGTTGTGTTGTGGGGCGCGATTGAAAGGTTGAAGAGACTAAGGTTATAATGGTCGCGGGAAATTAAGGGGAAGCCAGACGGCCAGGAATATTGGCAGGCACTAATGGAAGTTCTAATTTGAAGCGCGTATCTCCATCGTGCTGCACGTAAATGCATCGCATGGAAACGCGCGCGGCGCAACCGCATGCATATGCGGCCCCCGACGTGACCATGCGCACGCCCAACCGTTGGCAGAGCCCGCGTGGAGGGACACGAGCAGAGCGCTCCGCGGTTGCCTCAATGGCGAGTAACCATATATATATGCATATAGCAGTTGAACATAGAAGGGAAAGTTGTCCACAAGTTGAGCGCGCTGACGGATGCAAGCAGAGCGCGCCGCGGTGCCTAACGGCGAGCACATCATGATGCGGGGCCTAACAGCAAGTAGAGCTTGCCGAGGGACGCGAGCAGTGGATGACACAGTGATACGTGGCAAATAAGATGAACTGTGTGAGCGATGTCGGAGACATCAAGCACGAATCAGATTAGAGTTGCGTGTGCGATACGTGGCATAGAGCTGATCCATCCGAGCTATTTGTGATGGAATAAGCCGTGTGTGTTGCGGGCAAACGCTTGCTGGTATATAACCTTAAATTTAAGCAAAAAAGTGTTAATGCATGTCACCAAAATTGTATAACTGGAAATTATGTTCAAATACGAATCCAACGATATAATCTTTGGCGACATGCATTCGTATTTTATTAGTTAAATCCTACTTATAAACCATGACGGGGGTATAGTAGGTAATTAAATCGCAAACGTTTTTTTGTATTAACCGTATGTGTACGTGTCCTTTCATCCTCCTCTTGCACGTCTTGTCACCCTGCTACCGCAGACGGCTTACAACGCAAGCTTGGCAGCGCGCGGGGGCATTTTTCGGCCAAACGGTGGCTTGAAGTGGCGCCAATGAATCGTTGGTGAGCCCGTTCCCGCGCAACATCGCAAGTTCCTGCAAATCCCAATACTTATTGGCCTGCTATATAAACCCTTATGGCCGGCGAGTACAGCGTCGTAGTTTCCCCTCCCTCCCTGTAGCTTATCTCGTCTGCCTCTCCACAAACGCCAATGGCACTGGTCCGTCGTCATCGCTCAGCCACTCCACGGTCATCAGAGGACAACTCCAGTTGGGAGGCTACACCACGGCGGCGGCTCAGTCCCCGGCGTAGTGTAGTGCACGTGGCGTCCTTGTTGGCTGTGCGCGGAACACCCACCACACGCTCCGCCGCTTCTGCCCGTCGGCAGCTGTTGCCGGCCGCCGTTGCCGCCACACCACCGTCGAAATCCAGGGCCATCGCCCGCTCCGCCGCCGCGTCCCGTAGGCGGGAGGTGGCCGTCGTGGCCGCCACCCCACTGTCGGTCATCACCCGCTCCACCACCGTAGCCCGAAGGCGGGAGGTGGCCGTCGTGGCCGCCTGCCCATCGCCAGCCGCCATGGCCGCCGGCATACCGTTCACCGCCGGGATCATCACCCGCTCCACCACCGCCGCCCGAAGGAGGGAGGCGAAGGTGGAGGCATGCACGTGCGTCAGCGACCTTGCGCGCTACATCGAGTTCCTACGGGAGGAGGAGGAGCGCCTTGTCGAGCACGCAAAGAGCCTTACTGCAGTCGTGGACGCAGCACACGCCAACGCAGAGGCGAGGAATCAGGAGATCTACGAGTAGTCCGGCCGCTTTGAGAGGGATCGTCTGGAGCGGCAGTGGGCGTTCGACCTGGCGAGCGTCGCTGAACTTGCAGCAGCGGCAGACACCGTATTGCATTTGTCCAGCTCATCGACCTCCTCCTCCACCTCCTCTGCCTCTTACTGAGCGCGCTTGGCAGAGGAGAGGCTGCCGGAAGTAGCACAAAGCCCCTCCGTAGTAGTAGTATTTAGGGGCTATTTTGTTCAGTTCATCTGACTATAGATGTGTGGTGGAACTGTACAACGTACTTAAAATTAGCTAGTATATATAGTTGAACTAGCTATTTCAGTACGTGGTTGGCAACAATTGGGGACAAGTTTGGTCGGTTTAGCTGTAGAGTTGAACTGTTTGGATAAATTAAGAACAACTGCTTAATCTATGAATGAAATCAATGCTTAATTACTGAATTTTTAGTTGCAAAAATTAGATAGCGCTAGTGATTTCTAGCTGCATATTTTGACAAATCGCAGTGTTACAAGGATTGACAAATGGCAATGTTACTAGATCAACAAATGTCAATCTTTGCAGTTTGATAAATGGAAACATGCCCAATATGACAGATGCAAATCTTACCAAATTGTTTGTTAGTGGTTGCACACGGGTCAGCCAAAACAACCGTTTGCGTTGAAGGGATGCACAAATCCTGTGCTGCGAATTTTCCCTCGACTTAAGGGGGAAGACCATAGCACTCACTTTGCATACGGGTGTTCTATCTAAAACATTGATCAAGAGCTGCAGAAATCCTGCTCGGCACATTTTCTCTTGGCTTCCTCAGGAAACTGTCGGTTTGCATACGAGTGTTCTAACTAAAACGTTTGCAATCAAGAGCTGCACAAATCCTGCTAGGCCCATTTTCCCTTGGCTTCCTTGGGAAGTTGTCGGTTTTGCATACGGGTGTTCTGACTAAAACATTTGAGATGAGTGTGTTATATTTAAAAACCATATTAAACTGTGGCTTGGGCGCCATTAATGTAGAGGATGCGAGCAAGGCGAGCAGCCATGGAAGTCAAAGGCCTCGCTTCCCGATGTGCCTGTGCGGCGTACAGCTCGCACACTTCCCGGTGAGACTTCGCATTGGAGTACAGCTCGCGCGCCTCCCGTTTAGTCAAGCACTCAAGCACCTGTCCGCACGGCACCTCCTAGCCATTAAAAGAGTGAGGCGTGGCATCACGTGAATGGTTAACAAAACACACACAATTTAAATTATACAAAATGTTTGAGATGTTATAGTGGCACCTATTTGTTTCAAAATGCCTTTGTTGGCTGTTATTCGAGTGCGCCTTCTCTCAAAATGGACACAAAAAATACCACAGCATGTCGGGTGCCATTCCATCATAGCATGCCAAGTTTCCTGAATTGCAGACGAGTTTTGCATT
This sequence comes from Aegilops umbellulata, assembly GCA_032464435.1. Classification (NCBI taxonomy): domain Eukaryota; kingdom Viridiplantae; phylum Streptophyta; class Magnoliopsida; order Poales; family Poaceae; genus Aegilops; species Aegilops umbellulata. Next base: position 109,684,690 of record CP136056.1, on the reverse strand, counting down.
TACTAGAATTTAAAACGAAAGTATCTCAACATTGTGCCGGCAATCAACAGTGCCCTGGTGTTTGAAATTCATTCCCATTTCTTGCATGGGACCTAAGCATGCACCGAATGACACATATTTGATTTTTCAACCAATTTATACGCAGTGGAGCATATGCATGTAGTTCAAATTTTAAGTATACACATAAAATGCCTAGAAAACCCAGTTAATGTATAAAAATGTCCAAACGAACCCCGAAAAATTCCAAAATTAAACACAACACTCCTGTTGTTCTATGTTGACACTAGAAAATTTTTGAAGGCAATAAGAGGCAACGGATATCGTTTCGTCCCCAAAGGTGGCACGTTCCCTAACGAAACCATCACGCTTGTTGTGAGAAGCTCTGGTTTGTGAGAAGGTTATACCCAAACCTACCCCTAATGGGACAAAAAATTTACCATGGCATGTTGATGCCGCTCCATGATAGCATGCCATGTTTCATGAATTTTCAGACGAGTTTTGGATTTACTAGAATTTAGAAACCAGGTATCTCAATGTTTGCGGACGAGTAACGGTGGCAGGGTGTTTTAAATTCATTCCCATTTCTTGCATGGGACCTAACCATGCAACCAAGGACACATATATGATTTTTCAACTAGTTTATATGCACTCGAGCATGTGCATGCAGTTCAAATTTGAATTATGCACCAGAAATGCCTGGAAAACCTAGTTAATGTATCAAAATGTCCAAACGAACCCCAAAAAATGCCAAAATTAAACAAAACAGTCCTGTTGTTCTATATTGACACTGGAATTTTTTTGAAAGCAATAAGAGGCAACGGATATTGTTTCGTCTCCAAAGGTGGCACGTTCCCTACCGAAACCATCACTCTTGTTGTGAGAAGCTCTGGTTTGCGAGAAGCTTATATACAAACCTGCCCCAAAATGGGACAAAAAAATTTCCACGGCAAGTTGATGCCTCTCCATGATAGCATGGAACGTTTCATGAATTTTAGACTAGTTTTGGATTTACTAGAATTTAAAAACCAGGTATCTCAATGTTTGCGGCCGAGTGACAGTGGCAGGGTGTTTGAAATTCATTCCCATTTCTTGCATGGGACCTAAGCATGCACCGAAGAACACAATTTTTTTTCAACCCGTTTATATGCACTGGAGCATGTGCATGTAGTTCAAATTTGAATTGTGCACATAAAATGCCCGGAAAACCCAGTTAATGTATGAAAATGTCCAAACTAACCCCAAAAATTCCAAAATTAAAGACAACACTCCTGTTGTTCTATTTTGACACTAGAAATTTTTTGAATGAAATAAGAGGCAAAGGTTATAGTTTCTTCCCCAAAGGTTGCACGTTCCCTACCGAAACCATCACGCTTGTTGTGAGAAGCTCTGTTTTGTGAGAAGCATAGACCCAAACCTGCCCGAAATGGGACAAAAGTTTTACCACGACATGTTGATGCCGCTCCATGATAGCATGCCAAGTTTCATGAATTTCAAATGAGTTTTGGATTTACTAGAATTTAAAAACCAGGTATCTCAATGTTTGCGTCCAATTGACGGTGGCAGGGTGTTTGAAATTCATTCCCATTTCTTGCATGGGACCTAGGTATGCAACCAAGGACACAGATTTGATTTTTCAACTAGTTTATATGCACTGGAGCATGTGCATGTAGTTCAAATTTGAATTATGCACATAAAATGCCTAGAAAACCCAGTTAATGCATAAAATGTCCAAACGAACCCAGTGAAATTCCAAAATTAAACACAACACTCCTGTTGTTCTATGTTAACACTAGAAATTTTTTTGAAAGTAATAAGAGGCAACTGATATTGTTTCATCCCCAAAGGTGGCACGTTCCCTACCGAAACCGTCACAATTGTTGTGAGAAGCTCTGGTTTGCGAGAAGCTTATACCCAAACCTTCCCCAAATGGGAAAAATTATTTACCATGGCATGTTGATGCCACTCCATGATAGCATGCCAAGTTTTATGAATTTCAGACCAGTTTCGGATTTACTAGCATTTAAATACCAGGTATCTCAATGTTTGTGACCGAGTGATGGTGGCAGGGTGTTTAAAATTCATTCCCATTTCTTGCATGGGACCTAAGCATGCAACTAAGGACACATGTTTGATTTTTCAACTAGTTTATAAGCACTCGAGCATGTGCATGTAGTTCAAATTTGAATTATGCACATAAAATTCCTGGAAAATCAGTTAATGTATAAAAATGTCCAAACGAACCCCGAAAAAATCCAAAATTAAAGACAACACTCCTGTTGTTCTATTTTGACACTAGAAAATTTTTGAATGAAATAAGAGGCAAAGGATATAGTTTCGTCCCCAAAGGTGGCACGTTCCCTACCGAAACAATCACGCTTGTTGTGAGAAGCTCTGTTTTGTGAGAAGCGTATACCCAAACCTGCCCGAAATGGGACAAAAGTTTTACCACGGCATGTTGATGCCGCTCCATTATAGCATGCCAAGTTTCATGAATTTCACATGAGTTTTGGATTTACTAGAATTTAAAAACCAGGTATCTCAATGTTTGCGACCGAGTGACGCTGGCAGGGTGTTTGAAATTCATTCCCATTTCTTGCATGGGACCTAAGCATGCAACCAATACACAGATTTTATTTTTCAACTAGTTTATATGCACTCGAGCATGTGCATGTAGTTCAAATTTGAATTATTCACATAAAATGCCTAGAAAACCCAGTTAATGTATAAAAATGTGCAAACGAACCCCAAAAATTCCAAAATTAAACACAACACTCATGTTGTTCTATTTTGACACTAGAAATTTTTTGATAGCAATAACAGGCAACGAATATCGTTTCGTCCCTAAAGGTGGCACGTTCCCTACTGAAACCATCACGCTTGTTGTGAGAAGCTCTGGTTTGTGAGAAGCTTATACCCAAACCTGCCCCAAATGGGACAAAAAATTTACCACGGCATGTTGATGCCGCTCCATGATAGCATGCCAAGTTTCATGAATTTCAGATGAGTTTTGGATTTACTAGAATTTAAAAACTAGGTATCTCAATGTCTGCGGCCGAGTGACGGTGGCGGTGTGTTTGACATTGATTCCCATTTCTTGCATGGGAGCTAAGCATGCAACCAAGGACACAAATTTATTTTTTCAACACGTTTATATGCACTGGTGCATGTGCATGTAGTTCAAATTTGAATTATGCACCTAAAATGCCTACAAAACTAATTTAATGTTTAAAAACATTCAAACGGACCCTGAATAATTCCATTTTTTGGCGGCACACCTATAGTTGCATGTTCATTGCAGATAAAAGTTCTACCAATTCAAACACAATCCTTTGCAGCTGTGACCCCATTACGTAACTCAAATCAAGAAGAAAAATCAAGTAGATCACACACAGTTTATTATCACCAACCGTGTGAGATGCAGCACAAAATATCTTGGAGCACCGTGAGAAGGTGCCTCGGCTACAGTCCACAGCTGGCGTGTCAAGCACACTAGCTCACTCCCCAAATATCATTTCACTGTTCATTCGTCGCAGGTGAAAGATGGGGATGTGGACCCGCGCCGTGAGGGAAACTTCGACGGCCCACTCCGGTGAGAGCGCGGCCGCAGCCGCCATGCGCGTGCTAACAACCTTCGTGAGGGCGACCGCAATCTGCGTCCGGGCGGCCAAGGCAGCCCAAATGGCTGTTGTTGCTTCTCATGCATCGGCAGCAGCATCTGGCGAGAGCGGCACAGCAGCTGTCCATTCCGCATCGGTGGCCTTAGCCCTGATGTAGGCCGCCCACTACCATCTCGAGGCTGTCCACGCCCAGCTTGTGGCGGTCACCGCACAAACAAACGAAGCTTCTCCGACAATGGTCGGCAATCCACGGTCTAAGAGTTGGCAATCGCCGAGAAAGTTCGAGCAGCCGCCCGTTCCTGCGCGGCATACCTTGCCACGACGGAGCCCACCAAAGGCCGGATCGCGGCCGCCCACGCCCATCTCATGGCGGCCTATTCCAAAGATATGGCGGACGCGGATGGCAAGATGCTTGCCGAGTATGGTGCGATTGATGCCATGGAGCCCCTTCCCCAGGAGACCGTCGGGCGCAAGCTGGACATGGAGGCCGCTTTAACATCCCAAATTTTCAATTTGGAATATTATACATAGGTCATTCATGCATATCATGTTTTATTGCATTTCCGTTCCGAATCCTCGAAATCCTAAGCAACTCAAGGACCCACGGAGAGAGATGTGGATTTCCCCGATTTTCATATTTGATTTTATCAAATATGGGACGAGGATTTGATTTTAATTATTTTTCTCTCCGAAAAATATTTCACATTAAATTAAATGAGAGGAGATGATATGACTTCTCCAAAATAATTGAAATATTGGAGGAAAATATTAAAATCATTTATTTGATTTTATTTGGTTTTATTTTGATTTTATTTGCAATAGAAAAATTGCATGTTTTCAAAATTGCATTTTAGGGACAAGAAAATGTTCATCACGTTCTAAATATTTTATTTAGACCGTGAAAATTTGTTTTGGAATTTTTAGATTTTTATTTATTTTTCTAGGATTTATTTTCTATCGGCGAAATTATTATTATTTTTTTAAAAGTTCCCGCGCCCGACTGGGCCTAAGGCCCAGCCGAGCCAGGCCGGCCCGCATCCGCCACCGCCTCCCCGCGCGCGCGCACCGCCCCCGCCGCCTCTAGGACTTGGAGTCCGAGCCGGACTCCGACGCCGCCGCTTGCCCCCTCCTCCAAGCAGGCCCCCTCTCTTATAAGCCGCCACCCCCGCCGCCAAACCCACCACCACCGCAGCCCCGCCGCCCGCAGCCGCCGCTGCCTGCGCCTCGCGCCGCCGCCTGCGCTAGCCGCCGCCGCCGCCGCTTGCCGCCGTCACCCCGCAAGCCGCTGCCCCACAGCCCCGCCTCGCCGGACTCCTCGCCGGAGGTATCCGCCGGATCTGACCGCCGGTATTTCTTTAAAAAAACGTTTGGTTTAATTTTTTTTCGAAACCCTAGATTCGTTTTTTTTATCGCCGGTTTTTCTCGGTTCTTCTAATTAGTGGAAGTTCGTCCGAACGTTCATTTTAACGAACGTTTTTTGCCCGTTAGTTACAGCGAACGAATGCTCGTTCGTTAGTCTGTTCATCAGTTTTCTTTTATCAGATTTATTCCACGATTTCTCTGATCGTGATTTCTGATCCGATCTTAGTTTCTCTTTATCTTTTTGCACGTTTATCGGAATCAGGAGATTCAAGTGCCTGGAGTTTCGTCTCGAAACCCTCTTTCTGTTTAACCAACTCAAAAAAGTTTTTGCTACTGTAAAATTTGACCTAGTTCCAGATTAGTAAACAAAGCTTCTTTCTTTCACCGTTTGAGTTTCGTTGCTCCGTTCGATTTGATTCTTTTTGCGAACCGGAGTTCTTAAGTTGAACTTTCTGGTCAACCTCTTTTATTTGAGTTTTGCATGTGCATCTTTGCTTGTTACTTATGTATGATTTTGTTTGCTTGTAGAATTCCCGGAGTGCGAAGCGTGTTACTACGAGTCTCTAGGATTCGCGGATCGTCAGCAAGGCAAGTAACACATTGATCATACTCTTTACATACCCAGTTTTTATGCATTAGTTTCAATCCTCAAACATTGCATGATTAGGATGTCATTAACTTGTGGGTTGGGGAGTAGTTGATGAGGTAGAACCTATTGCCCTGTTATATTCAAACCCTTGGGAGTTACTTCTACGCTTGCTTATATTACTATGCTATGCTATGCTCGTAGACGTGGTTCGGGTTTGAGTGAAATCCATGACAGATGTGAGATTGTTAATTAATGGTTCAACTTAAGGTGGCAACTTAAATTAACATCTGGGTGGATTGAGTCACCTGGGGAACCCAGTGTTGTCTGTTTTTTTGGAAATCCCGGGGTACCTGTGCGATCTTCCTATGGACCGCCACCCAGGCTCAAAGGGAACTGAGATGATTCATGCTAGACACTTCTGTGTGCAGCCACAAGCTATTATGGGCTCTAGCATAGTTGAGTAAGTTACGTGAAGCTCTTGAAGAGGTAGATCAGCAGGTAGTGGGTTTTGTAAGTTTGGTATGGTCTACCCGGAGTAGAGAGTTAATGTGTCTGAAAGACTGTGTCTCGGTCATCCGTTTCTCAAACACCATGCAGTGCGAGAAATCCAACGGAGGCGATCGAGTCATGTGGGGAAACGTGCGCAAACCTCTGCAGAGTGTACAATCTAATCATGGTTAGCCGTGTCCCCGGTTATGGACAATTTTGAGTATCTAGTACTTGGGTTATCACATGTATCTCATCATGCTTAATTAATATTGTTGGGTTGTTAATCACTTTAATTGGGATTGAGTTGGGGGTACCTTCTCAATGTTGTTCAACCACCATGATAGTTAAATTAAAAATCTATTCCTTTGTTGTAGGAAAAAATTGGCTTTTCGCAAAACTATAACCATAGAGCTTTCCACCAGCCAAATATGCATGTAGTGATAGCATTATTTTGTTTATGCTCTATTGTGTTATATTGCTAGCATATTCCATGTGCTGACCCGTTTTCGGGCTGCAATGTATTATGTTGCAGACTTTTCAAACGAGGAGTAAGGTTCGTTAGGTCGTTGCCGCACAGCTCAGCTATGCCGTTGGAGTTGATGGACTCACTTTATCTTCCAAGCCTTCCGCTGTTATCGTATTAGATGGCCTTAAGCCATATTATTGTAATAAGTTCTCTTTTGAGACATTCGTTGTAATAAGTGTGTGATTGCTACTCTGTTATAAATCCTTCGAGTACTGTGTGTGTCAGCATTACCGATCCAGGGATGACACTGAAGCACAGAGACTTGACCATCTGAGGTCCGGTCGGTACAAGATGGTATCAGAGCACACGCTGAGTGTAGGACATGACCACTAAGATAAACCATTGGTCACACTTCTCTACTCATTTCTGACTCCTCTTCATATTCTACTCTTTAGGATGACGGAGATGAAGAACAAGTTTGCACAACCGGATGAAGACAGACCTTTTGGACGCCACTTGAAGGAAGTCACTAGATACTTGAACATTGGAATACCAAGCTTCACCGGGACGTACAACGCCACTTTACCTGAAGAGGAGCGCTGGATGATTCAAGTACAAGTTCCAGGAAGGACGTTCTCGCCAACTTCTAAACCCATAGAATTTTCTTTTGAAGCACCCACCTAGAGTCTAGGCAAGAGCATGGCAGCCCACATTACCATGGGACGCATTGGAGAAGTCTACAACAAGGAGCTTAAGGACACTATCTACCAAATATGTGGGCGCCGAGACGAGCAATGGGAAGTAATCAGCACCAGGAAGGATAGATCCATTGCAGCTTTCAACCAGGAGTTAAACCAGCACATTCGGCGTCAGGACATGATGGACTTGAAGAAGGCAAAGACTAGGATCATCGAGCTGGAGGAAGAACTCAAGTTTACACGCGATGGATATGAGGAGGAAATCAAGACACTACTGGAGAAGAATGATGACCTGATTAAGAAGATCGGAGTATTCATGGGAGGACCAGCACCGGGAGATGAAGACGACGATCCCGTTTGCCCTGACAACTACATCATCATCGACGACACCGATTCCGATCCCAGTGATGATGACTTTGAAGATGAAGCTGGAGCAGACATCATGGAGTCTTCCACCAATCAAAACTTCTAGATGACCACCATATATTAGTAGTATTTCCCCATGTATTTAGTATTAGTTGAGCACTTTTGCGATAGTTCTAGACCGTTTGTATGCCCTTGCTTGATTGATTGAGTGAATGATTGTGTTTGTCTCATGTGCATATGGGTAGTGCTTTCTCATTAGACCTTTTTTTTTCTATTCTAACCTCTTCCATCTAAACCCATCAGATGCCTCCGAGACGTAACACCGATTTTGCTTTCCCACCGGAGATCACCCAGTTGATCCAGCAGCAGAATGCCTTGATGCAATTGCTAGTTCAGAACCAGGGCACCACCACCAACAACAACAACAACCCACCGCCCGTGGACAACCTAGCCCGTTTTCTAAGGTTACAGCCGCCGGTGTTTTCCAGTAGCACTGAGCAAGTAGTTGCTGATGATTGGCTACGCCATATTGGAAGAGAGTTGACCACCACAGGTTGCACAGATGCTGAGAGGGTGCGCTTTGCCGCACATCAATTGGATGGACCAGGAGCCTCATGGTGGGAGAATTACACGACCACCTTTCCTATAGCCAACATTACTTGGGACCGGTTTTAGCAAGCTTTCCGCATGGCCCATGTCTCAACTGGAGCTATGCAGATGAAGAAGGGGGAGTTTCGCAACTTACGCCAGGGGAACCGTACTGTGGCTCAGTACATGGATGATTTTAGCAAGTTATCACGCTATGCCCCTGATGATGTAGCCACGGATGGCGCAAAGCAGGAGAAGTTTATGGAAGGGCTAAATGATGAGATGAGCATGCAGTTGATGGTAGCAACCTTCAACAACTACCAAGAGTTGGTAGATAAGGCTCTTATGATTGAAGGAAAGCAGCAGCAAATTGAGAGCCGTAAGAGGAAGTATGGACAAGGGAAGTATAACTCAGGAGCTCAGCAGAAGCCTTGCCTAACCCCGAACTTGGGAGGACTTGTTCATAATCATGGAGGCCATAACCACACTGCAGGAGGATCGCACAACCATAATGGTGCTAAGAATGGGAATGGGAATGGAGCTAACAATAATCCGAACCGCTCCAACCCATCCACACCCGCCAAAAGAGATCTATGTCAAGTTACTTGCTTTAAGTGCGGGAAGACATGGCACTATGCCAATGATTGCCCTGAAGGAAGGAATGGAAATGGAAATGGGAGCGCTGGGAAGAAGCGTAATCCATTCAACAAAGGACAAGTGAACCACGTTAACGTGGAGGAGGTTGAAGAGCAGCCGGACGCGGTAATAGGTAAGTTTTTGGTTAAGTCATTTACCGCTCTTGTTCTTTTCGATACTGGTGCATCGCATTCATACATATCAAGGGGATTTGTGGATAAGTTTAAACTACCAACCCAAACCCTTAGGACACCTCTCTTAGTAAGTTCACCTGGAGCAGAATACATGGCTAGCCGATGGTGTGACCAGATACCCCTAACCATTGGCATGCATGTTTTTCCGTCCGACCTAATTATCTTGGAGTCACAAGGATTGGATGTAATATTGGGTATGGACTGGATGTCAAAGTTTGGAGGAAGTATTGACTTTGCTAGTAAGTCGATTTATCTCACCACCCCGGAGGGAAAAAGGATTAAGTATGTGTCTAGGCATATGCCTTGGAGGAGCCAAGTGAATGCCCTTACGGGAATTGTTCAGGCGGAAGTGCCTGTAGTGAAGGATTACCCGGATGTTTTCCAGAGGAGTTACCAGGCATGCCACCGGATAGAGACATTGAGTTTTTGATAGAGCTGTTGCCAGGTACAAGACCAATATCCAAGAGACCCTATCGGATGCCCGCGAATGATCTGGAGGAAATTAAGAAACAGATCAAGGATTTATTTGAGAAAGGATACATCCGAAGAAGTTCATCACCTTGGGGAGCCCTAGTACTCTTGGTTGAGAAGAAGGATAAATCCCTAAGGATGGTTGTTCATTATCGAGCTTTGAATGAAGTGATGATTAAGAACAAGTACCCACTGTCGATGATCAATGATTTGTTTGATCAGTTGCAAGGAGCTGAAGTGTTTTCAAAGATCGATTTAAGGTCGGGATACCATCAGTTGAAGATACGAGAGAAGGACATACCAAAGACAGCGTTCACCATGCGGTATGGATTATACGAGTATACGGTCATGTCGTTTGGACTGACTAACGCCCCTGCATATTTCATGAGCATGATGAACAAGGTGTTCATGGAGTATTTGGACAAGTTCGTTGTGGTGTTTATTGATGATATTATGGTATACTCTAAGAACGAAGAGGAGCACAAAGAGCATTTGCGTTTAGTTCTTGAGAAGCTCAGGGAACACCAGTTGTATGCTAAGTTCAGCAAATGCGAGTTTTGGTTGAAGGAAGTCGGGTTCCTTGGACATGTTATATCCATAGAGGGTATAGCAGTAGACCCCAGCAATGTTCAATCAGTCACTGAATGGTTGGCACCCACTTCAGTTAGCGAGATCCGCAGTTTTCTTGGAATCGCAGGATACTACCGGAGATTCATTGAGAACTTTTACAAGATTGCAAAGCCAATGACTGAACTGTTGAAGAAGGATACTAAGTTTAAATGGATAGAAGATTGCGAGGCAAGTTTCCAGGAGTTGAAGAAACGTTTGACTACAGCGCCAGTGCTAACACTTCCAGATATACATAAGGAGTTCCAAGTGTATTGCGATGCCTCTCGCTTAGGACTTGGATGTGTGCTTATGCAGGACGGAAGAGTTGTTTCGTATGCCTCACGACAACTAAAACCTCATGAGTTGAACTATGCCACGCATGATTTGGAGTTAGCAGCCGTAGTGCATGCATTGAAGACCTAGAGACATTACCTTATTGGAAACCGTTGCGATGTGTACACGGACCATAAGAGCTTGAAGTACATTTTCACCCAGAAGGAGCTAAACCTTCGACAGAGGAGATGGTTGGAGCTTATAAAGGATTATGACATGAAACTACACTATCACCCAGGAAAGGCCAATGTCGTAACAGACGCCTTGAGCCGAAAGAGTTATGCTAATATCCTTGAAAGTAAAGGACTGCCAGAGGAGTTAGCAGAGGATATCATGGAACTTCGATTAGAGATTGTTCCTAGAGGTTTTGTTACGACAATGGAGGTCCAGTCGACATTGCTGGACAAGATTCAGGAAGCTCAGAAGGATGACAAAGAGATTGCCAAGATAAAGGAGAAGATGGGCAAAGGAAAGGCCAAAGGTTTTCGTGAGGATGAGCACGATACCTTATGGTTTGAGGACCGAATTTATGTGCCCAATAACCAGGAGATCAGGAAGTTAATACTTCAAGAGGCTCATGACTCACCATACTCGATACACCCCGGAAACACCAAGATCTATTTTGATTTGAAGGAACATTTATGGTGGACCGGTATGAAGAAGGATATTGCCGAGTATGTAGCCGTATGTGATGTATGTCAGAGAGTGAAGGCAGAACATCAGAAGCCAGCAGGACTGTTACAGCCTATGTCGATAACATAATGGAAGTGGGATAAACTTGGCAGGACTTTATCACCGGATTTCCCTGGACCAAAGCAGGATATGATTCCATATGGGTAGTAGTTGATCGCTTAACCAAAGTGGCTCACTTCATCCCAGTGAAAACCACTTATACAAGTGCGAAGTTGGCCAAGATTTATATGTCCAGGATCGTGTGTCTGCATGGAGTTCTGGGGACCATCGTATCAGATCGAGGAACACAATTTACCTCAAAGTTTTGGCATCATTTACACCAGACTTTGGGGACGAGATTGGAGTTCAGTATAACATTTCACCCGCAGACAGATGGACAGACCGAGAGAGTCAACCAAATTTTGGAGGACATGTTGAGAGCCTGTGCGCTAGATTATGGATCTAGTTGGGATGACAATTTGCCTTATGCAGAGTTCTCGTACAACAATAGCTACCAACCAGTTTGAAGATGGCACCGTTTGAAGCCCTGTATGGACGCAGGTGCAGAACACCGTTGATGTGGGATGAGGTAGGAGACCGACAGTTGTTTGGACCAGACTTGATCAAGGAGTCTGAGGGGAAGGTCAAACTGATTCGTGATAGACTGAAGATTGCTCAGTCCAGACAAAAGAGTTATGCAGATTCAAAACGCAAGGAGGTAACCTACGTCATTGGAGACAGAGAATATCTGTGAGTATCGCCCTTGCGAGGAGTGAAACGTTTTGGAGTTAAAGGGAAGCTAGCCCCGAGATTTGTAGGACCATATCGTGTTTTCGAATGGATAGGAGAAGTTGCCTACAAGTTGGAATTACTTGAGGGATTGTCAGGAGTTCATGGTGTGTTTCACGTCTCACAATTGAAGAAGTGTCATGCCGAGATGGCTAATATACCGTTAAGAGATACAGTACCCTTGGAGGCGATTCAGTTGGACAATGATTTAACTTATGAGGAGAAGCCAGTTAGGATTCTTGAGTTTGCCAGCAGAGTCACCCGCAGTAAGGTTATCAAGTTTTGCAAAGTTCAGTGGAGCCACCATACCGAGGATGAAGCCACCTGGGAACGAGAGGATGATCTTTGCAAAGACCACCCACACCTATTTTCTAGCCAACTCGAATCTCGAGGGCGATATTCATCTTAAGGGGGGAAGGTTTGTAACATCCCAAATTTTCAATTTGGAATGTTATACATAGGTCATTCATGCATATCATGTTTTATTGCATTTCCGTTCCGAATCCTCAAAATCCTAAGCAACTCAAGGACCCACGGAGAGAGTTGGGGATTTCCGAGGTTTTCATATTTGATTTTATCAAATATGGGAAGAAGATTTGATTTTAATTATTTTTCTCTCCGAAAAATATTTCACATTAAATTAAATGAGAGGAGATGATATGACTTCTGCGAAATAATTGAAATATTGGAGGAAAAATATTAAAATCATTTATTTGATTTTATTTGGTTTTATTTGGATTTTATTTGCAATAGAAAAATTGCATGTTTTCAAAATTACATTTTAGGGCCAAGAAAATGTTCATCACGTTCTAAATGTTTTATATAGACGGTGAAAATTTGTTTTGGCATTTTTAGATCTTTATTTATTTTTCCAGGATTTATTTTCTGTCGGCAATTTTTTTTAAGAAAAGTTCCCGCACCCGACTGGGCCTAAGGCCCAGCCGAGCCAGGCCGGCCGCAGCCGCCGCCGCCTCCCCACGCGCGCAACGTCCCCGCCTCCGCTCGGACTTGGAGTCCGAGCCGGACTCCGCTGCCGCCGCTTGCCCCCTCCTCCAAGCAGCCCCCCTCTCTTATAAGCCGCCACCCCCGCCGCCACCCCCGCCGCCAAATCCACCACCACCGCAGCCGTGCCGCCCGCAGCCGCCGCCGCCCGCGCTAGCCGCCGCCGCCACTTGCCGCGCCTCGCGCCGCCACCGCCGCTTGCTGCCGCCGCCGCCGCCCCGCAGCCCCGCCTCGCCGGACTCCTCGCCGGAGGTATCGGCCGGATCCGACCGCCGGTTTTTCTTAAAAAAACCGTTCGGTTTAATTTTTTTGAAACCCTAGATTCATTTTTTTTCGGATCACCGGTTTTTCTCGGTTCTTCTAGTTAGCGGACGTTCATCCGAACATTCGCTTTAACAAACGTTTTTCGCCCGTTAGTTACAGCTAACGAACGCTCGTTCGTTAGTCTGTTCGTCAGTTTTCTTTTATCGGATTTATTCCGCGATTTCTCTGATTGTGATTTCTTAGCCGATATTTGTTTCTGTTTATCTTTTCTCTCGTTTATCGGAATCAGGCGATTCAAGCGCCTGGAGTTTCAACTCGAAGCCCTCTTTCCATTTAACCAACTCAAACAAGTTTTTGCTACTGTAAAATTTGACCTAGTTTCAGATTAGTGAACGAAGCTTCTTTCTTTCGCCGTTTGAGTTTCGTTGCTCCGTTTGATTTGATTCTTTTTGCGAACCGGAGTTCCTAAGTTGAAATTTTTGGTCAACCTCTTTTATTTTAGTTTTGCTTGTGCATATTTGCTTGTTACTTATGTATGCTTTTGTTTGCTTGCGATAAAATTCCCTGAGTGTGAAGCGTGTTACTACGAGTCTCTAGGATTCGCGGATCGTCAGCAAGGCAAGTAACACATTGATCATACTCTTTCCATACCCAGTTTTTATGCATTAGTTTCAATCCTCAAACATTGCATGATTAGTATGTCATTAACTTGTGGGTTGGGGAGTAGTTGATGAGGTAGAACCTATTGCCCTGTTATATTCAAACCCTTGGGAGTTACTTCTATGCTTGCTTATATTACTATGCTATGCTATGCTCGTAGACGTGGTTCGGGTTTGAGTGAAATCCATGACAGATGTGAGATTGTTAATTAATGGTTCAACTTAAGGTGGCAACTTAAATTAACATCTGGGTGGATTGAGTCACCTGGGGAACCCAGTGTTGTCTGTTTTTTTGGAAATCCCGGGGTACCTGTGCGATCTTCCTATGGACCGCCACCCAGGCTCAAAGGGAACTGAGATGATTCATGTTAGACACTTCCGTGTGCAGCCACAAGGTATTATGGGCTCTAGCATAGTTGAGTAAGTTACGTGAAGCTCTTGAAGAGGTAGATCAGCAGGTAGTGGGTTTTGTAGGGTTGGTATGGTCTACCCGGAGTAGAGAGTTAATGTTTCTGAAAGACTATGTCTCGGTCATTCGTTTCTCAAATACCATGCAGTGCGAGAAATCCAACGGAGGTGATCAAGTCTTGTGGGGAGAAGTGCGCAAACCTCTGCAGAGTGTACAATCTAATCATGGTTAGCTGTGTCCCCGGTTATGGACAATTTTGAGTATCTAGTACTTGGGTTATCACATGTATCTCATCATGCTTAATTAATATTGTTGGGTTGTTAATCACTTTAATTGGGATTGAGTTGGGGTTACCTTCTCAATGTTGTTCAACCAACATGATATTTAAATTAAAAATCTATTCCTTTGTTGTAGGGAAAAATTGGCTTTTCGCAAAACTATAACCATAGAGCTTTCCACCAGCCAAATATGCATGTAGTGATAGCATTATTTTGTTTATGCTCTATTGTGTTATATTGCCAGCATATTCCATGTGCTGACCCGTTTTCGGGCTGCAACGTACTATGTTGCAGACTTTTCAGATGAGGAGTAAGGTTCGTTAGGTCGTTGCCGTGCAGCTCAGCTATGTCGTTGGAGTTGATGGACTCACTTTATCTTCCAAGCCTTCCGCTATTATCGTATTAGATGGCCTTAAGCCATATTATTGTAATAAGTTCCCTTTTGAGACATTCATTGTAATAAGTGTGTGATTGCTACTCTGTTATAAATCCTTCGAGTACTGTGTGTGTCAGCATTACCGATCCAGGGATGACACTGAAGCACAGAGACTTGACCATCTGAGGTCAAGTCGCTACAGCGGCGGCGGAGATCGACGAGCACCAACTGTAGTACTCTTTGTTTTGTTTAATTAAGAGCACCGGTCTTTAATTTGTTAGAGTAATGTTTAGGTCAGCTAACTCTCACTACTGCAGGATATTGCTAATGTGACACTTTAATTTGTTAGAGTAATGTTTAGGTTAGCTAACTCTCAAAACTGTGTGCGATGCAATAATCGCAAACGGTGGTGTAAAAAATCGTCGAAAAAGGCGCAAAACGTTTGCGATGATGGATGCATCAAACACGGTTCAGATTTTAGTTGCGTGTGCAATTCAGGGCATACGGTTTAGTTCAATTAACCATTTTCAGTCAGTAGGAACAAAAGAAACGGGCAGCCAGATGAAGGTGTGTGTGATGTTGATCATACGGTTCACTCGGATGAACTATTTGTGAATAGGCAATACAAAAGAAATGGTCAGCTAGATCAAGGTGTGTGCGATGTACAACATACAGTTCACTCGGATGAACTGTTTGTGATTAGGCAACACAAAAGAAATGTGTAAGTGCATCTAGTACCCCTTAGTGATTTTGTTGTATTGAAGACTTATAGGTTAAGAATCTAGTGTGTTTATGAGTGTACACATGTCTATAAGTCTATGAGGAGTTTGATATTTACAGAGAAAGTCGACCCCTAAAAATGAAGTTCTTCGACTGAAGACTTTGGTATTCTGAAGACTTTCTGAAGACTTTGAAAGTGAAGAAATTGGTGTGACCTTGAAGACTTGGTTTTCATTCGAGGAACATGAAGCGTATAGACTTTTGTTTTCGTAGTTCCATTTTCTCGCTCTTGAGTCATAGGGAACACCGACTGTTAAAGGGGGTCGAGGAAATACAAAGGAAAAATTTCCATGTGATTGCTCAACTCAAAATCCTACACCTACCAATCCCTTCGAGTGAAGCCATTGGAAATCTCATACAGTTCAGTCAATTTCTTCAGTGACAGAGACGCAGTTCTTCTGGTCACTGAGGAATTTGTTCTGACTGAGGAGTTAGGAATTTGCCAGTGCAGATTTCCTACACAGTGAGGAACATAATAGCCCTGAGGAATTTGAACCTCAAATTTCCGACCGTTGTTCTGCTACGCGCTAGCTGTCCCAAAATATCTTATCCACCTAACGGTCATATCATTGAAGGGCATTTATGTCTTATCATGTCGGGCTGCTCCCTAGGCTATATATAGCCAGCCCCTACAACCACTAGCTGGTTGGCTGCTCCACGAGAAACTGACACTTGTCACTTGAGAGCATCCCATCCTCCGAGGACTTTGAGCGAAAATAATCGAGGAAAATCCAAAACCCAAACCCAAACACCTACAAACCCAAAGTGATTGAGCATCACTGAAGAGATTGATCATGCATGGATCCGACAAAGACTATGCTTCTTCCAGACGGTTAGGCGTCATGGTCTAGAGCATCCAAGAGGAATTGTGGATCGCCGAGTGACCGAGTTTGTGAAGGTTCGGAAGTCACCTGAAGACTTACCACGAGTGATTGGGTGAGGACTGTGTGTCCTTAGCTTAAGGAGAATACGGTGAGGACTGTGTGTCCGGGACTGTGTGTCCTCAGGTTTAAATACCTAGCCGCTCCAACCAGATGTACAACTGAGACATCAGTTGGAACTGGTCTACCAAATCATTGTCTTCACCAAGCCAACTGGTTCTATTTCCTCAACTCTTTCATTTCCTCAGTATTGTGTTGTTTGCTTGTCATATCTGTGTTTGAAGACTTTGACTGAAGACTTTCTCAATTTACTCAGTTCAATTTCTTCAGTATGTTTGTCTTCATCTAGTGTTATCCTGTGAATACGCTTTCTGTATTCTGTTCTTGTCTTCATTTCATCATGATGAATATGCTTGTCTTCTGTCATGTTTACTTCTGAGTACTTATGCCGCTGCAAGTAGTTCTTCACTAAGGAATTTCCTCACTAGCAAATCCCTCAGTGAAGAATTCATAAAAATGGCCTATTCACCCCCGTCTATTTGATATAACGCACTTTCAATTGGTATTAGAGCAAGGTACTCCCTTGTTATGTGTGATTTTGGTTTCACCTCCTGGAGTTTTAGTTATGTCAACCGCAGGTATGATCAAGGTCTCTCCTGGGTGTCCTACCTTTGATGGGACGGACCACCCCTACTGGAAGAATAAGATGCGAATGCATCTTGAGGCAATTGATAATGATCTCTGGTATGTTGTGGAAAATGGTGTTCCCTCTATCTCACCCTCACTGAACGCTACCGACGTGAAGAGATTCAAGCAACTCGACTCTCAAGCGAAGGATATCATATGTGGCCATCTGAGCAAAGGACAGTATGGTAGAGTGAGTGCTTTGGAAACTACTAAGCTTATCTGGGATAGGTTGTCCAAAGTCAATGAAGGAGTTTCAACTCAGCGTGACTCTCGAGTTGATGTTCTTCGCAGTCTCTTCAACCGCTTCAAAAGGCTCGACAATGAAAATGTTCAACAAACCTTCGATCGCCTCACTGACCTCTCAAATGAGCTTCAAGCACTTGGTGCCACTGGCATCACCGACCATGAGGTGGTGAAGAAATTGCTAAGATCGCTTGATTCCTCATTTGATACTCTGGCATTGATGATACAAGAGCGTGCTGATTACAAGTCACTTGACCCCGCTGATATCCTCGAGAGGCTAAATACTCATGAGTTCCAGCTTGCTGAAAAGAGAGATCTCTATGGTTCGAGCTATGGCAGATCACGTGCACTGAAGGCCATGGTAGTATCTGAGTCCGAAGATGAAGACTCTGGTAGCAGCCTTGGTGACCCTGAAGAACTGAGTCATGATCTAGCACTGCTCGTGAAGAAATTCCAGAAGTTCTCAAGACGTGGTCATTTTGGAAGACCCTCAAGGAGCAATGATTCCTCATCCAGTGACTATAAGAAAAGGCTTTGTCACAAGTGCAAAAAACCTGGACACTACATCCAAGATTGTCCTCAGTGGGAAAAGGAATCAATGAAGAATAAATACAAGGATTACAGTTCTGATGATGCGAAGAAAAAGAAGAAATCCTCAAAATCTTCATCATCAAAATCCTGAAAGTCTTCATCTCACAAGAAGAGCAGCTCCAAGAAGGCTCGGGCATTCATTGGCAAGGAAATGGACTCTGAAGCGGAATCTGAGGAACAAGAGCAAGAGGAGGCATCTGAGGACTCCGAGTCTGGTGTGGTGAGCCTAGCCCTCGCTACTGCATTCGTCAGCAAGTCTATCTTCAACTCTGAAGAAAATGACCTCAACAACAAGGCTGATGAAGGCAATGACTACGCTCCCACCTATTGCTTCATGGCTAAGGGTGCCAAGGTACTCAAATATACCTCCTCTGACTCTAGTGAAAATGAATCTGATGAAAACCTTAAGCCCAGCTATTCTAAACTTGCTAAGATTGTTGTGACACAACAAAGGGCTTTTGAAAAGGTTCAAAACATGCTAGACAAAAGTGATGATATGTTGGGTGAAGAAATGGATCGCACTAAAATCTTGACTGAAAATCTTTAGAGACTTCAGACCAGGTTTGACAACCTTCAAGGTCATCATAACACTCTCTTATCTGATCATGAGAAACTTTCTTATGAATTTCTTCAAAGAAAGCAAGACCTTGAGAAGCTAAGAGTGAGTTATGAAGATCTTCAGAAGGAGCGCGATTCATTACTTGCTCAACAAATCAGCGTTGCTCAGGAAGAATTTGTTCCTCCATGCTTGAAATGCATTGAACATGAATCTGCTAATTCTTCACCTGAATGTTCAAATGCTTCTAATGTTACAAATTCTTCACCTGCCTCTGCTATCACTAATTCCTCATCTGAGGACATTGCTAGTATCACTGACGATGCAGGCCTGAAGGAATTGTACATGACAGGCATGTACAAAAGCGTCAAGGGGCATCAGACTCTGTGTGATGTGCTTAAAAAGCAGATCCTCAACAGGAACCCTAGGAAAGAGGGTATAGCCTTTGAGAGGAAACTCAATGCTGATGGTACATATTGGAAGTCTGAGCAGCACCCCAAAACCTCATGGGTTGCTTCAAAGGGACCTCCTATTCATCCATCTAATTTATCTGGTTATACATGTGAATCTTCTCACTCTTCTGATGAGTCATTTGACTCCAACTATAAACTGTTCAAAAATCAGAATGGTGACGTATTTGTTAGATATGTTGGCACTAACTGCAGAAACGGTTCCCCTATGAAGAAAATCTGGGTTCCCAAAAGGTTCCTTGAAAGTCTTCAGGTGAATGTCCTCATGACACCACCTGTGGAGAATAGGAACCCCAGATCAAATTCTTCATATGGACCAAATTCTTCATATGGATCCAAGTCCTCATAAGAACCAAATTCCTCACGTGGATCAAATTCCTCAAAAGGATCAAAGTCCTCATATGAACATCATCATGCTAACAACTCTGTTTCGCAGGGAAGAGCCAAGGGCTATGAATATGAGCATTATGATTCTAATCATTATGTTCATAAGTCCTCGAAGAATTTCTCTGCTTATTCATATGCTTACCCTAACTACTCTTATGTGAAACGAAATGGATTGGTCTCTATGCCACCATTCTCATATGGAGCTCATAGAGTGATGAACTCTTTGCCACCCCTTCAGATGTGGGTGGTGAAGAAAAGGAACTAACCTCTTCTGCAGGGTCAGGTCTCCAGACGTGCTGAAACGTCTGAAGAATTAGCTGGGGACTTGACAAAATGCCTGAAAGGACGCAGGCTAACCATGAAGAAATGAATTTTCATTTCACACGTCCCCCTACTGCTTTATTTGTCTCACTGCTTGATGAAATTGATCTGATGAATTGTGATATCATATTCTTCGCTGATGAAGTATATGAAGTTCATAAGCTGCACTAATTCATCTGCAGGATGATCAACCCAAAGCCACTGAGTGGGTCCTCGATAGTGGATGTACAAACCACATGACTGGTGACAAGAATCTATTGATGGATGTTCCCTTATCATCATCGCATCTGAAGCATATTATCTTCGCTGACAAAAGCAAAAGTCAGGTATTGGGTCTAGGTAAGGTTGCTATCACAAAGGGTCGACACTTGGACAAAGTCATGCTTGTTGAGTCCTTAGGATACAACCTTATGTCTGTCTCAATGCTTTGTGATCTTGATATGGTTGTTGTCTTTGGCAAGTATCGTCGTGTTGTGATTATGGAAGCTGACAATTCCAAAGTCTTTGAAGGCTTTAGGAGAGGAGACTTGTATATTGTTGATTTCTCTGCAGGCTCACAACCAGCCGTGTGCCTTCTTGCAAAAGCTTCAGAAGGATGGCTATGGCATCGACGACTTGGTCATGCAAGCATGAGGAATTTGCACATGCTTGCAAAGAAGAAGCATGTCATTGGCATTGAGAATGCCAAATTCCTCAAGGATCACTTAGGCGGTGCCTGTGAAGCTGGAAAGATGACCAAGGCCAAGCATCTAGCGAAGACTATCATGACCACTACTCGTCCATTTGAATTGCTTCACATGGATCTCTTCGGTCCTAATCATTATTCTGCTGTTTCAAATGAAGCATCTCAATATGGCTTTGTTATTGTTGATCATTACTCTCGTTACACATGAGTACACCTTGTTACTTACAAACATGAAGTGCAGGAAGTCTTCAAATGATTTTCCTCGAGGGCTTCAACCAACTTTGGTGTGAAGATCAAGCACATCAGAAGTGACAATGGCACTGAGTTAAAGAATTCATGCCTCGATGACTATCTTGATGAACTTGGTATTACTCATGAGTTATTTGCTCCTTATACTCCTCAACAGAATGGCGTCATGGAGCGCAAGAACAGAACTCTTGCTGAGATGGCTTGCACTATGCTTGATGAGTACAAAACACCTTGTCGTTTCTGGGTTGATGCAATTGATACTGCATGCCACATCATCAACAGAGTATATCTTCACAAATTCTTCATGAAGACGGCATATGAACTGCTCACTAACAAGAAACCCAATGTGAGTTATTTCAAAGTCTTCGGTGCTAAATGATGGATTAGAGATCCTCACCATAACTCAAAATTTGCACCGAAAGCACATGAAGGTTTTATGCTTGGTTACGGAAAGGACTCGCACACCTACAGAGTCTTCAACAATGTTCTTCACAAGATTCTTGAAACTGTAGATGTGCGGTTCGATGAAACTAATGGCTGGCAAAGAGAGCACCTACCTTCTATGATAGATGAACCAGCACATGAGGATTCTATCAAGTTCAAGGCTACTGAGGATGTCATCCCTACTCATTCCAGAACGTGAAGAACGTCGAGCTGATGCACCTGAGGAAAATGCTGAAGAAATTGATGCTGAAGAAAATGCTGATCAAATTCCTGAACGACAACCAACTCACCCTCGCGTTGCAAAAGAAGTCCAAGTGGAGAAGATCATTGATGACATTAGAGCACCAGGTCCTCTCACCCGCTCAAAAGCTTCACATCTATCTAACTTTTGTGGGCACTATGATTTTGTCTCTACCACAGAGCCCGCTAAGGTAGATGAAGCATTTCTGGAGCCTGAGTGGATTCAGGCCATGCAAGAAGAATTACATCAATTCAAGCTCAACAACATCTGGGAACTGGTCAAATGTCCAGATCCTCACAAGCATAATATGATTGGCACAAAGTGGATCTACCGCAACAAGCAAGATGAAAATGGCCTTGTGGCGAGGAATAAGGCACGACTAGAGCTCAAGGCTACGCACAGGTTGAAGGAGTTGATTTCGATGAAACTTTTGCACCTGTTGCTAGACTTGAGGCTATTCGCATATTACTTGCTTATGCTAACCATCATGATATCATCTTATATCAAATGGATGTGAAAAGTGCATTCCTCAATGGTAAGCTTGAGGAAGAAGTATATGTTGCTCAACCCCTAGGTTTTGAAGATCCAAAGAATCCTGACAAAGTCTTCAGACTCAATAAGGCCCTCTATGGCCTCAAGCAGGCCCCACGGGCGTGGTATGATACTTTGAAGGAATTCCTCATGAAGAATGGCTTCACACCCAGTTCACTCGATCCTACTCTCTTTACTAAGTCTTATGATGGTGAATTGTTTGTGTGCCAAATATATGTTGATGATATTATCTTTGGCTGTACTGACCAACGTTATAGTGATGAATTTTCTTATATGATGAGTGAAGAATATCAAATGTCTATGATGGGAGAGTTTAAATTCTTCTTAGGTCTTCAAATTCGTCAACAACGCAATGGCATATTCATATCTCGGGAGAAATACCTCAAGGATGTACTGAGGAAATTCGGCATGCAAGATTGCAAAGGCATCAAAATTCCTATGCCCACAAATGGTCATCTGTGCACCGATGAAAATGGTATTGACTTCGATCATAAGGTATACTGCTCCATGATTGGTTCTTTATTGTACTTATGTGCATCTAGGCCAGATATAATGCTTAGTGTTTGCATGTGTGCCCAATTTCAAGCTGCACCGAATGAATCACACCATAAGGCTGTGAAGCATATTCTTCGATATCTAGCTCACACACCAACACTAGGATTGTGGTATCCCAAGGGCTTGGATTTTGATCTCATTGGATATTCTGACTCTGACTATGCTGGTGATCGTGTGGACCGCAAGTGAACATCTGGTACATGTCATTTCCTCGGATGATCTTTGGTCTGTTGGTCCTCGAAGAAACAGAACTGCGTATCACTGTCTACTACTGAAGCTGAGTACATTGCTACTGGTTCTTGCTGTGCTCAACTGCTATGGATGAAGCAAACACTCAAGGACTATGGCGTCAACGTGAATAATGTGCCTCTCCTCTATGACAATGAGAGTGCCATCAAGATTGCTCACAACCCAGTTCAGCACTCGAAGACAAAGCACATTCAGATTCGTCATCATTTTCTTCGTGATCATGGGTTGAAGGGCGACATTTCTATTGAGCATGTGAAGACTAAAGAACAGCTAGCCGATATCTTCACTAAGCCCTTGGATGAGAAGAGATTTAGCAAGTTGTGGTGTGAGCTAAATATCTTAGAGTCTTCGAATGTACTTTGAAAAATGCACTCATCCTAACACTTATGCAAAATTGATGACTTAGATGTGCAACACATGAAGAAACATTTCTCTTTAATCAATGAAGAATAACACTCTAAGTGTGAAGAAATTAATGAAGAATTTGAATCTCAGAACCCTACGACAATTGTACGCGGTGTCTGAAATCATCATTCTTATACGGTGGGTCACGCCACCACAAAACGTTGCAAATCTTGAATTTTAGTTTTTCCACATTTTGAAATTACTCAGTTGTTCAAATTCTTCAACTTTGCAAAATCTTCACTTGTTCCGTCGTTTTTCTTCATTGGCTATATATATATATATATATATATATATATATATATATATATATATATATATATATATATATATATATATATAATA
This sequence comes from Aegilops umbellulata, assembly GCA_032464435.1. Lineage (NCBI taxonomy): Eukaryota > Viridiplantae > Streptophyta > Magnoliopsida > Poales > Poaceae > Aegilops > Aegilops umbellulata. The sequence goes on along the minus strand of CP136056.1, from coordinate 109,661,185 downwards.
TATGAGTTTAATGTCCTCTACAGCATTCACTTATGGTTATTTCTTCAAGTTGGTCTTTCTGCTAAGTGAATGTGATCGGACCCTTCCCCCTCTATGCTATACTCAACCCAATCTATTCACAAATTCTTCATGTGCGTTCTATTTGAAACTCGTTCAAAATCTTCATTGTGTCCTTGTGAGCTGAAGAAATTGCCAACGGAACGTTAAAACTAATCTTATCCAATTTTCGGTTTTGCCGCTCAAACCGTTCCGCATCCCACGATACATTATTCTATTCACCCACAATCTAACACGATCTCCACTTCACAGTACGTGGGTGACACATGTCATGCGAAGGAGAAGGGTCAGGGGCACGTTCGTCCCAAATCTTTGGGCGAACAGTTTTTCACCGTGGCTATAAATACCCCTATCCCCTTCCTCACTTCTTTTACTCCGCTTGAACTCTCTCTCCCGCTCGAGCTTCCCAAACCCTAGCGCCGCCGCTACTCCATCGTCGCCAGTGAGGAAGAGCTTCACTGCCTCGACCTCGTCGTTGCCGTACTCGCGCCGGCCGCGGAAATATTCACCTCCGCCGCTGTCGTAGATGTCTTCCTTTGCCGAGTTAGGGCATGGAAGATCTACACCGACGAACCTCAGTTCTCCGTCTCTGGGTTCGTCGTGTTCTTCATTCAGGGTAATTAAAAGTTACCTTTACTGCCCTCTTTGATTCGAAAATCTTCTACAAAATCTTCAAAGGTGTTTCAGTCTTCATATCCTCACACCCAAAAACACCTCACAAGTCATCTGCTCTTGATTCGTTTCTCTAAGCATCATTTTTCTTCAACATTCCTCAACTGTGTGGATCTTCGGTCTATACAACTCTGGAACCTAAGACAAAACGCTTAGTGAAATTCTTCAAGACTCATCTGGTCAAATTCCTCAAACTTGTTCTTTTTGAAAAACCTTCTGAGAACGCATATGACCTCTCCAAATTCCTCGCAACTATACTCTATTCACAGGTACTTATGTCCGCTGCTGAATCACTAGGTTCTCATCAACTTAACTCATTTGCAGTGTTCCTCGAAGAAAAGTTGCATACTTCTTCAGAGAATTCGATTGTTCAAATTCCCCAACTGAAGAAAATGGCTGACGGTAAAAGGCCACAGAAAGGAGGAAAGGAGCCTGAGGTCATGACTGCTTTTGAAATCTCTGATGACATCTATGCTGGGTACTGCACACCTCATGAGGAAGATAAAAATCAGCGCAAGGTGCACATTCAGAAGATTGAACGGAGATGGGCACGCAAATGGAGGGAATAGAGATATGTAACCCCAAAGTATATGAAGAAACTCGCACTAAATCCTCCGTGCCCATGAGCCCCATTGGCACCTGGCCAAGTGGCAGATCCCACTAGCATCAAACGCGGTGAGGACTTTCCTGAAGAATGGGCCAAGCGCCAAGCCAAGTTGGCCAAGCAAGGAAAAGAAGCAGTGAGGAAATTCAATGAAGACTCTGCTGTTGATGCCACTGAGGCTTCTGTCAAGCCAAAGAGATCTATGACAAAGAAGCCTGCGCGCAAGGCAAGTGCTTCACCAACAGTGCCCTCACGGCCAAGTTCCTCAGTTGTGCCCTCACGGGCAGAATCTTCAAAATCCTCAAGACCAATTCCTCATGCTACTTCTGCTCCTCCGAAATCCTCAGCTCCTCCAAAGTCCTCAGCTGTTCCGACAAAGTCCTCAGCACCTGCGCATCTGGCCTCATGCCAAAGGACTACAGGCATCTCCATCGCCTCTGGTGTCTCTGCGAGTTCCTCAGCTGCACCAAGTTCCTCAGATGGACCCTCTCTGTTGAAGACAAAGGCCACTGCTGGACGAGGCCCTCGCCCTAGTCCGAAGAAAAAGCAGGTGGCTTTCCAAGTGCCCTCTGACGATGATGAGGCTGATAAAGAAGAACTTGCCGAAATCATCAGAGATAGGCAAGCTAAGGCCGCTAGTGCCAAAGGCACACCTGTGCCACTACTCTTGGATCCAAGGGTGATCCTCGATTACATTGATCTCTGGCACAAGGACCAAAATACACCTATGCCAGATTTCAAGTTGACACCTAGCCTAAGTCACATGTTGACTCATTTCATCGAAGAGGAGAAATGGAAATATGAGCAGGCTAGACAGATCCAGAAATCACAGTACAGAAAAGGGAAACTGCTGAAGAAAAATGTTGTCAAGATGACACCTGAAGAACTTGTCAAGATGCAGGCTAACATAAAAACCCTCAGCGATAAATTTGATGCTTACTATGCTGATTGGAAAGGAACCAAAGTCAGGTTTGTCAAACTTACAGAAAAGTTCACCAATGTTGCAGCCCCATCGCAACAAGAAGTTTCTCAAGCTGAAGCTTCTGCTCAGCCCACTGAAGAACATGCCAGCACCGCTGATGACTTTCAGGCTGCTGAAGAAAATGCTAGTTCCAGGGCTGATGACTACATTCCAGCCGCTGAAGAAATTGCCAGGGCATCCACTAATGATGCGCCTGAAGAAAACGAAGAAGTCAGGGCAACTGCATCAGTTGCGCCTGAAGAAATTCAAACAGATTCCTCAGCTCCTCCGCGCCTATACCAACTCATATCCTTCCATCTGCATCAGATGTGAAGAAAACCAAGCCTGCAGAGCGAGCTGCAGTGAAGAAAAGGAAAGCATCAGGTGCTTCAGAATCTTCAGCTCCAAAGAAGATGAAGCCTATGACCAGCTCATTTGCAAATCCGATTGATGTTGTTCTGATTTCAACCATGCCATCAAAAGACCTTGTTCCTTTTGGTGAAGACTATGAGATCCCAAGCGGATCTGATGAAGAAACTCAATCTGCTGCTTCGTCAGAGCAGATTGACGAAGAAATTGAAGTGGATGCGATTCCTTCTATGCCAGTGGTATCCTCACCAATGCCTCAGTTCACAGCTGAAGAGGTTGGTGTTGAATAATTGGAAGATGAAGACGTGGATACTGGAAGTACAACGCCAGTAATAAATGATGACTTTTTGGAAAGTCAGCATCCCAATTCTCCACTATTCACCCCGCTACCACAAATTCCTCAATCCCCTGCACCAACAGTTCAAATGGGCTCTGAAGAAACTCATCCCACCTCATCTGTCCATGAAGACATTCCAGCCACTAGTGCTGAAGAAACTGCTGCTGCTAATGTGACAACACAGACTGCACCTAAAGAGGAACTAGAAATTCCTCAGTCTGAAGAACCTGAGATTGCGATTCCTGAGGTCGTGATGCAACTCACGGACACTCCTCTGCCAAAGCCAAAGGATCCGTTCTCAAGGAAGCAAAGGTTCAAGGCTGAAGTCTTCTTTGGCGAGCATGTATTCTTCACAGATTACAACCCATATGATTCTGCTCGCATAAGGAAGAGGCGTTTCTGGACTGCTAGTCAAGCAAACTTCTATTCCTCAGTGTTGTTTAACAAAGACAAAGTCTTCGATCATGCACATATTCCTCATGTGGACATGGAGTCTCCGCCGTGCTTTGAGCCAGTCCTCAGTGTTCTTCGCGACGCTGGGCTGCTAAACTTCTGTACTGACATCTGTGATTGGAATGAAGAACTCACTCTTCAGTTCTATGCAACGCTGCACATCACAGGAGATTCTGAAGATGTGAACTCATGGGTACTGGACTGGATGACAGAAAATACTCATTACAAGGCACCAGCTTCTGAATTGCTTCGTGCCCTCCCACTCAGTCCTCCCCTTGAAGGTGCACGTTGTGTCTATAGTGAACCTGAGCTTAAAAATCACCACATGCAAGTTTTGATGAAGCCTTTGAAGCCAGGGCAGGCCCCTCGAACCAATTTCCTCGTCAAGGAATTGTTGTATGTACCTCGGACTGTCTATCGCATTCTGTCGAAGACAATGAGTCCTATCAAAGGCCATGACTCAAATTATGAAGAAGTCGTTGGCATCATGAAGAATCTACTTTTCAATATCATTCATGGCTTTCCCGTCAACTTCCATGATTTCTTCATGGGGACTCTGGACAATATTGCTACGTCACCATTTGAGCTGAAGCCTTATGCCCATGGATTATGAGATTCATCAGGACAAGGTCTTCACTCAACTACAAAGCTGACACTCTGAACCACTGCAGCTACTTGCCTCCAATTGAAGTCCTCAAACGGACATTTTCCTCAGCTGATGACAAAGGCAATGCAGCTGCTGTGATAGATGAAGGATTTCGTCCATTGGATGGTCAATTTCGCAAGGCTGCATCCTATTCCACCAATGATGACTCTGTCACACATGACTCTGCCACCAACAACTCAGCCAAGCAAAATCCTCAAGCCACAGCACCCAGGGTGATGACTGATCGTGAGTTACTCCTCAGTATTCATCAGAAGGTTGATCGCAATCATAAATGGGTCAAGCATCAGTTTGGTTCAATTCTTCTCAACATGACCCCAACACACAATGCAGTGAAGAAAAACCACTACTACCTACATGAAACCTTCAACCGTACCTGGGCTATTCTATCTCATGTCTACAACGCTGAAGATCTAAAGAAAATGGGTCTCAAGGAAGAATTTGACTGGTCTGCACCTCCTCCGAAGAAATACAAGAAGGTCAAGGTTCCTTCTTTGGTGGCCAGCTCCTATTCTTCATCTCGTGACACTGATGAAAATGAGGACTTGGACGACACAGCGGCATGCCCTACTTCAACAACCGACCCGACAACGCTGGCGCTCCTTCATCAACTTGATTATCTTCAGGGGTGTTAGTCTTCAGTTTCGATCCTTTTGGTCATTCGATGACAAATGGGGAGAAATTTGAGTTAGTCTTCAAGCGGTCTACTATATGGGCATTTTTTTGCTAAGTTACAACTCTCGTTCTTCTGAAACTTTTATTGGATCGAGTTGTAAACTTATACCCGATGGTGGTCTGATACTTCTGCTACGTTATTCTGCATACTTATTCCAAGTTAATATTATCGAACGCATGCTGAAATTCGTCAGTCACCATATTTCATCATGCATTTCAAATTCTTCATATTATATATCAATGATTCAACTCTTCTAGTGTGCATTGCTTCAAAAGCAAATTCCTCACTATGCACTCAGGGGGAGTTCTTCTATATCTTGCAATCAAATTCCTCAATATCAGTATTTACACTTCATATGTTTATCCCCGTTGAAAACTTAACCTATATTGTCATCGATCACCAAAAAGGGGGAGATTGTAAGTGCATCTAGTACCCCTTAGTGATTTTGGTGTATTGAAGACTTATAGGTTAAGAATCTAATGTGTTTATGAGTGTACACAGGTCTATAAGTCTATGAGGAGTTTGATATTTACAGAGAAAGTCGACCCCTAAAAATGAAGTTCTTCGACTGAAGACTTTGGTATTCTCAAGACTTTCTGAAGACTTTGAAAGTGAAGAAATTGGTGTGACCTTGAAGACTTGGTTTTCATTCGAGGAACATGAAGCGTATAGACTTTTGTTTTCGTAGTTCCATTTTCTCTCTCTTGAGTCATAGGGAACACCGTACTGTTAAAGGGGGTCGAGGAAATACAAAGGAAAAATTTCCATGTGATTGCTCAACTCAAAATCCTACACCTACTAATCCCTTCGAGTGAAGCCATTGGAAATCTCATACAGTTCAGTCAATTTCTTCAGTGATAGAGACGCAGTTCTTCTGGTCACTGAGGAATTTGTTCTGACTGAGGAGTTAGGTATTCGCCAGTGCGGATTTCCTACATAGTGAGGAACATGATAGCCCTGAGGAATTTGAACCTCAAATTTCCGACCGTTGCTGTGCTACGCGCCAGCTGTCCCAAAATATCTTATCCACCTAACGGTCATATCATTGAAGGGCCTTTATGTCTTATCATGTCGGGCTGCTCCCTAGGCTATAAATAGCTACCCCCTACAACCACTAGCTAGTTGGCTGCTTCGCGAGAAACTGACACTTGTCATTTGAGAGCATCCCATCCTCCGAGGACTTTGAGCGAAAATCATCGAGTGAGGAAAATCCAAAACCCAAACCCAAACACCTACAAATCCAAAGTGATTTAGCATCACTAAAGTGTGATCCTGCGTGGATCCGACGCTTGTTACCTTTGAAGACTGTGCTTCTTCCAGACGGTTAGGCGTCATGGTCTAGAGCATCCAAGAGGAATTGTGGATGGCCGAGTGACCGAGTTTGTGAAGGTTCGGAAGTCACCTGAAGACTTACCACGAGTGATTAGGCGAGGACCGTGTGTCCTTAGCTCAAGGAGAATACGGTGAGGACTGTGTGTCCTCAGGTTTAAATACCTAGCCACTCCAACCAGATGTACAACTGAGACAGCAGTTGGAACTGGTCTACCAAATCATTATCTTCACCAAGCCAACTGGTTCTATTTCCTCAACTCTTTCATTTCCTCAGTATTGTGTTGTTTGCTTGTCATATCTATGTTTGAAGACTTTGACTGAAGACTTTCTCAATTTCCTCAGTTCAATTTCTTCAGTCTGTTTGTCTTCATCTAGTGTTATCCTGTGACTACGCTTTTTGTACTCTATGCTTGTCTTCATTTCATCATGATGACTATGCTTGTCTTCTGTCATGTTTACTTCTGAGTACTTATTCTGCTGCAAGTAGTTCTTCACTAAGGAATTTCCTCACTAGCAAATCCCTTAGTGAAGAATTCATAAAAATCGCCTATTCACCCCCCCTCTAGTCGATATAACGCACTTTCAAAACGGTCAGCGAGATCAAGGTGTGTGTGATGTACGACGTACGGTTCACCCAGATGAACTGTTTGCATTGAGACAAGAGAATAGAAATGGTTCAATATAACAAATACCATAAATATTGCAAGGTTCAAATTCAAAGATTACAACGCCCAAATTCAAACATTGCAAGCTACATCATTTTTGAAAAGTGATCAACCGCTGACAAGTCATGTATGGGTTTGACACAATAACTTTCAATTGCTTTGACATATGTTCTTCCCATATGAAGTTTGGCATTTTTGGAGGCACTTCCATTCCACAGTACTAGCCGGCTCTGATAATCATACCATTGATCTTTCCTAAATAAATGTGTGTTCAACCTCAGTACACTCAGCACCTTTGCTGCGGCAAGAAATAACCTGGCGAGTGTAATCTCCGGTGGGGTCCCTCGGTAGGAGTTCAAAGTAATATTTGAGAGATGCAGATCTAGGCATTCGATGTGATTGTTGTTATAAACATCATCCATCGGGCCTAATATGCACTACAAAAGAAGAGAACGTGTAAAATGCGCCAACGTGCCATCTTCGATCTGGCATGATTAACATGGGCATTTGATTACAATCTAGAAACATGTAGCCTTCTTCACAAGAGGTTGGATTGGATGAAAAATTTCCTAAGAAAGCTAGTACAGATGAATCCAAAGGAGAAATGCTTATGGACAATTGTAACCATATGAATGAAGCAGCCAATATGGGGTGGGGGTGTATGTCCTAAAATCCTGCAAAATTCCTTCAGAAATCGTAGTACATTTTCATTGTAAACTTGGGAAAAGGTGCAAAAAATGAACTCCCCTATGGTTAACATTTAACAGGAAAGGAACACACCTCGATATACAACTTCTTCAGGCACGAAAAGCATCTCAGGCAACTAAAAACTTGGTCCAAGTTGGGGATGACAGATTCTAGTGCCAAGACCTTCACTGTGCCCAGAGTCTGGGTGAAGTTTCGCTGGATGACAAACAAACATACATCTTCAAAACTAGAAATAATGTTGATATCAAGAAGGAGAGCTATATAAGGCGACTGTTGTACCTGAAAGTTGTAGTATTTGACAGACGAGTAGCTGATGTCTACTACACAACCTTCTTCTTGTAGACGTTGCTGGGCCTCCAAGTGCAGAGGTTTGTAGGACAGTAGCAAATTTCCCTCAAGTGGATGACCTAAGGTTTATCAATCCATGGGAGGCATATGATGAAGATGGTCTCTCTCGAGCAACCCTGCAACCAAGTAACAAAGAGTCTCTTGTGTGCCCAACACACCTAATACAATGGTAAATTGTATAGGTGCACTAGTTCGGCGAAGAGATGGTGATACAAGTGCAATATGGATGGTAGATTTAGGTTTTTCTAATCTGAAAATATAAAAACAGCAAGGTAACTAATGATAAAAGTGCGCGTAAACGGTATTGCAATGCTAGGAAACAAGGCCTAGGGTTCATACTTTCACTAGTGCAAGTTCTCTCAACAATAATAACATAATTGGATCATATAACTATCCCTCAACATGCAACAAAGAGTCACTCCAAAGTCACTAATAGAAGAGAAAAAACAAAGAGATTATGGTAGGGTACGAAACCACCTCAAAGTTATTCTTTATGATCAATCTATTCAAGAGTCTGTAGTAAAATAACACGAAGCTATTCTTTCTGTTCGATCTATCATAGAGTTCGTACAAGAATAACACCTTAAGACACAAATCAACCAAAACCCTAATGTCACCTAGATAGTCCAATGTCACCTCAAGTATCCGTGGGTATGATTATACGATATGCATCACACCATCTCAAATTCATCTAATTCAGCCAACACAAAATACTTCAAAGAGTGCCCCAAAGTTTCTACCGGAGAGTCAAGACGAAAACGTGTGCCGACCCCTATGCATAAGTTCACAAGGTCACTGAACCCGCAAGTTGATCACCAAAACATACATCAAGTAGATCACGTGATATCCCATTGTCACCACAGATAAGCACATGCAAGACATACATCAAGTGTTGTCAAATACTTAAAGACTCAATCTGATAAGATAACTTCAAAGGGAAAACTCAATCCATTGAAAGAGAGTAGAGGGGGAGAAACATCATAAGACCCAACTATAATAGCAAAGCTCGCAATACATCAAGATCGTACCACCTCAAGAACATGAGAGAGAGAGATCAAACACATAGCTACTGGTACACACCCTCAGCCCCGAGGGTGAACTACTCCCTCCTTGTCATGGAGAGCATCGAGATGATGAAGATGGCCACCAGTGAGGGTCCCCCCTCCGGCAGGGTGCCGTAACAGGGTCCCGATTGGTTTTTGGTGGCTACAAAGGCTTGCGGTAGCGGAACTCCTGATCTATTCTGCTCCCCGATGTTTTTAGCGTATATGGATATATAGGCGAAAGAAGTGGGTAAGGGGGGCCACGAGGGGCCCACGAGGGTGGGGGGCACGCCTAGGGGGGCAGGTGCGCCTCCCTGCCTCATGGCCACCTCGAAGCTTCCTTGACTTCAACTCCAAGTCTCCTGGCTCACGTTCGTTCCAAAAGTCACGCTCCTGAAGGTTTCATTCCGTTTGGACTCCGTTTGATATTCCTTTTCTGCGAAACACTGAAACAAGGGGAAAAAACAGAAACTGGCACTGGGCTCTGGGTTAATAGGTTAGTCCCAAAAATAATATAGAAGTGTTTAATAAAGACCATAAACATCCAAAACAGATAATATAATAGCGTGAATACTTCATAAATTATAGATACGTTGGAGACGTATCAGTAGCCCACCACTTTCAATTTCGGCGCAGAAATGACATTGATTCTTGTTGGACCTTGTCGATCAACTACAAGTAATCTCTCAAGTGAAGGTGTGTCCTCGATGACAATATTGTGGTCCACCTTTTGTGATCTCTCGTTTCAGCACCAGCAACACAAATAAATAGTCCGGAGAGTCCTGGAGGTGATGTACAAGCTACTCGACCAATTCATCGCCTGAAGACGAAGGAACTCGAGTGCAGTACAGCCGTCGAGCAGGTGCTCCATGTCATCCTTTGGGATGCGGATGGCGACGACCTCGAGGTGCTTTAGTCATGGTAGAAAAAGAGCGGGCGCGTCATTAAGGGGGGTGGCAGTAAATGAACTTGGCGAGGCACAGCATGGGCACGAAGCGGAGCGCGGACATTGGCATCAAGCGCATATGCCCATCATTATAACTTAGCTTCTCGAGCTGATCTATGGCGCGGGATCGGAACCACTCGTCAAGCTTGGCACGGTCCTTGCCATTGGAACGGAACTTGCCCGCGATAAGGCCTTTGATTGGGCCATCATGACTGCCGAGGATCTGGGACAACACATCCAAGCTTTGGCGATAGCCATGGCAAAGCTTGTGGGCGTCGAGGAGGTCAACAGGGGTGCGGAGCCATATGGTGCGCCACCGCCGGGAAAGGGCGGCTGTCCTCGCCCGATATTTGATTAAAAGGAGGGATATCATGACTATCAACATATCATCGAAGAGGTTGTTGATGAAGTCTAGGCCTGCTGGAGTCGCTTGCGGTTCTTTCTCGACCCGCCTCCGCTTGTTGGCAGCCTAGTTCTCCACCTCGTCAGCAGGGATGGAAACCTCTTTCTCCATATTCATGTCGTGCTCCGGTGCTTCAGTAGCCCTGGAGTCGCCACTCCCTCCGTTGGGGCGCTTCAGCGGCATCCTCGTACACTGACGGCTTTGAAGACTCAGTGCAACATCGAGGATGCGGGCGAAGAGAGAGGAATTATGTTTGTGGAGAGGATGGGGGATGCGGCCGCTCAGCGGCGCCATTAATATAGACCAATGGGAACGAGGCGGGCGGCGGTCCAAGGCTGTCTCGCTTCCCAATGAGAACAACTGCTTAATCTCTAGTATCAATGAAATCTATGCTTAATTACTGAATTTTAGTTGCAAAAAATAGATAGTGCTATTGATTTTTAGTTGGATATTTTGACAAATTGCAGTGTCTCTTGGCTTAGCACCGAAGTCTGGCTTTAATTTGCATACTGTAATTTGAACCGTTTACGTTGAAGAGATGCACAGATCTTGCGTCGAACAGCTTGTACGCTTCTCGGTGAGCCTGCACGCCGGACTGCGCTCGCACGCCTCCCGTTCAGTCTAGCAAATGTCCACACGGCACCTCCTATAGCCATTAAAACCAAGACACATGGCGTCACGTGAATGGTTAACCAAACGCACACGGTTTGAATTATACAAACGTTCGAGATATAAAAGTGGCAACTATTTTTTTCAAAATGCCTTTGTTGGCTGTCATTATTTGAGTGCGCCTTCTCCCAAAATGGACACGAAAATACCATAGCATGTCGGGTGCCCTTCCATGATAGCATGCCAAGTTTCATGAACTTCATACGAGTTTTAGATTTAATAGAATTTAAAAACGGTGCCCTGGTATTTGAAATTCATTCCCATTTCTTGCATGCACCCAAGGACACATGTTTGATTTTTCAACCAATTTATATGCACTGGAGCATGTGCATGTAGTTCAGATTTCAATTGTGCACATAAATGCATTGAAAACTCAGATAATGCATAAAAATGTCCAAACGAACCCCGAAAAATCACAAAAATTTACACAACACTCCTATTATTCTATGTTGACACGAGAAAACAATTTGAAATCAATAAGAGGCAATGGATATCGTTTCGTCCCCAAAGGTGGGGCGTTCCCTACCGAAAACCGTCATGCTTGGTTGTGAGAAGCTTCGGTTTGTGAGAAGCATATACCCAAACCTGCCCGAAATGGGACAAATTTTTTACCACGGCATGTTGATGCCGCTCCATGATAGCATGCCAAGTTTCATGAATTTCACATGAGTTTTGGATTTACTAGAATTTAAAAACCAGGCATCTCAATATTTTGCAGGCAATCAACGGTGCCCTGATGTTTGAAATTCATTCCCATTTCTTGCATGGGACCTAAGCATGCACCCAGGGACACATATTTGATTTTTCAACCAATTTATATGCACTAGAGCATGTGCATGTAGTTCAAATTTGAATTGTGCACATAAATGCATTGAAAACTCAGATAATGCATATAAATGTCCAAACGAACCCCGAAAAATCACAAAAATTCACACAACACTCCTGTTGTTCTTTGTTGACACGAGAAAAAAAATTAAAGCAATAAAAGGCAATGGATATCGTTTCGTCCCCAAAGGTGGGGCGTTCCCTACCGAAAACCATCATGCTTGTTGTGAGAAACTCCTGTTTGTGAGAAGCATATACCCAAACCTGCCCGAAATGGGACAAAAAATTTACCACGGCATGTTGATCCGCTCCATGCTAGCATTCCAAGTTTCATAAATTTCAGACAAGTTATGGACTTACTAGAATTTAAAAAGCAGGCATCTTAATGCTTTGCTGGCAATCAATGGTGCCCTGGTGTTTGAAATTCATTCCCATTTCTTGCATGGGTCCTAAGCATGCACCCAAGGACATAGATTTGATTTTTCAAAAAAATTATATGCACTGGAGCATGTGCATGTAGTTCAAATTTGAATTATGCACATAATTGCATTGAAAACTCAGTTAATGTGTAAAAATGTCCAAACGAACCCCGAAAAATCACAAAAATTCACATAACACTCCTGCTGTTCTATGTTGACACGAGAAAAAAATTGAAAGCAATAAGAGGCAATGGATATCGTTTCGTCCCCAAAGGTGTGATGTTCCCTACCGAAAACCATCATGCTTGTTGTGAGAAGCTTCGGTTTGTGAGAAGCATATACCCAAACCAGCCCCAAATGGGAATTTTTTTTTACCACAGCATGTTGATGCCCCTCCATGATAGCATGCCAAGTTTCATGAATTTCAGACGAGTTTTGGATTTACTACAATTTAGAAACCAGGCATCTCAATGTTTTGCCGGCAATCAACGGTGCCCTGGTGTTTGAAATTCGTTCCCATTTCTTGCATGGGACCTAACACTACAAAAAAAGACACATCCGTGACATTTTGGGCCGAACGAATTTTTTTATGTCATACATATGACACTTCTGTGACAATAATTGTGACAAAACCCGGTATCATCATAGATGTGGTGGGCTCCTACTTCTATGACAAAAAATCATGACAGAAAATGGGCTTTTCGTCCTGGGCGGGCCGGAGACGCAGCTGCATGACATTCTTTGGGCCGTCCATGATGGAAAAAACCATGGTAGAAGCGAGGGGGAGGAAAATTTTGGGGAGTTCCCGGTTACGGTGGGAGGTCGGGGGCCGAGCGATGCTCGTTTCTCTCGTACACGTACGTGTGTGTGTGCGAGGCGTTGGCTCTAACTGAACCCGAGCGATTGCACTGTAGGCTACGCGTTACTGAACCCAAGCGATCGATCGATGGTTGTTAACTGAACCCGATCGAGCGATTCCTTGGCTATTGCAGCTAACAGAAGCCGATCGATGGGATGAACAGTGAGCGTTGCGCGGGGGGGGGGGGGGGGGTGGATGAACAGTGAGCGGTGGCGTTGCCTCTGGATGAACAGGACCCCGTGGTTTGGTGGAGGGATGGATGAATAGTAGACGGTGGAGGGGTGCCCGTGGAGGGGTGGATGAACAGGACCCCGTGGTGTGGAGGGCAGGATGAACAGTAGACGGTGGACGGGTGCCCGTGGAGGGGTGGATGAACAGGACCCCGTGGTGTGGAGGGCAGGATGAACAGTAGACGATGGAGGGGTGCCCGTGGAGGGGTCGATGAACAGGACCCCGTGGTGTGGAGGGCAGGATGAACAGTAGATGGTGGAGGGGTGCCCGTGGAGGGGTGGTTGAACAGGACCCCGTGGTGTGGAGGGCTGGATGAACAGTAGACGGTGGAGGGGTGGTTGAACAGTAGTCGGTGGAGTAGCGCGCGGTGGACGCTGGATGAACAGGAGCCCGTGGAGGATGGAGGAGGTCGACGGTGGATGAACAGTATCCCGTGGAGTTATGTTTTCCGGTACGCCACACCCCTCCTGATGAACAGGACCCCCTTTTCGACCGTAGCGCTCCAACACAAGTCTGTTTCCTCCGTTTTGCGGTACACCACACCCCTCCTGATCAACAGGACCCATGTTTCGACCGTAGGAGGTCCGTTTCCTCCGTTTTGCGGTACTCCACACCCCTCCCGATCAACAGGACCCTCGTTTCGACCGTAGGAGGTCCGTTTCCTCTGTTGTGCGGTACGCCACACCCCTCCCGATCAACAGGACCCCCGTTTCGACCGTGGCCGGTCGAACACAAGGCCGTTTCCTCCGTTCTGCGGTATGCCAGGCCTCGTTTCCATCGCTTGTTCCGTCCAAGCCCTCCCGATGAACATGACGCATTCCGTTGCCTCCCCATGAACACGACGCATTCCGTTTCCTCCCCATGAACACGACGACGCTGTTGTTTCTCCGTTCCGACCCAGCACGAGCCCTCGCCGTACGTATGCACGAGTAGGCGTTCGAGACCCCGCCCGTATGTACACATACGTGGCCGTATTTTCTTCCTGCACCCTGGCCGCCTCTACTACGACACGTGCGCGCCTCTACATCCACCAGTATATATGTACGTACATGTTCGCGACCAGAATGACAATGCTACGTACGCTTTGACCAGGTGGGTCCCGACTGTCAGGCACTTCCTTGCGTGCGAAGGTGTAGCTGGTGGGTCCCAGCAGTCAGGGGGAAATGTTTTTTTCGCGAAATACGGTGGCCCGTCCGGTGGGTCCCTGCTGTCAGGTGGAGGAATCATTATTTTCCGCGTAATAAGGAGGCACTTCCTTGCTGCCGCTGTGGACCCTGCTATCAGCCTCTCCACGTAAAGTCCATGTCCGATGGAAGTCGTTCCTTGACCACGTTGACCACGCCGCGCCGAGAGCACCAGGGTGGTGGACGACGGCGAGGCCTAGGAAGGGGACGACGCGGAGCCGGTGAAGACGCGGCAGTGGATGCCCACGCGGAGAGGAGTATGAGTGTTCACTCGTTCGACTATGGTGTGAGGCTGCCGTCGCCACAGGGCCTAGCCAACGGTGGGAATAGTAGGGGGCGGTGAGGCCTCCACGGCAGCATAGCCGCCCACGGGAGGGAGGAGCAGGCGGCACGACCGGCGCTGCTTTGGGCGGCTGGAGCAAGAAGACCAGAGGTTGAAGAAGCACTACGGCCGTTGGATGGACATCGTACGGTCACTGCAGCTAGAATCGTTTATATTGACTAAGTTGACAAAGCCCTTGGTACGTCAACTTAGTAGGCCCACAGGTCAGCTTCCAAAACGGTGCGCCCCAGATGTCAGGGGGAAGAATCATTTTTGGGCGAGTAAAGCTAGAATATCCCAGATTGAAGAAGAAGCACGGCATCCGTTGGATGGACATCCAACGGCCACTGCTGCTAGAACCGTGTGTTGACTATAAGTTGACAAAGCCTTGCATACGCGTCAACTCTGTTTTTTTAGGGGGCACGTCAACTTAGTAAGGCCAGAAGTGTGTGGCAGAGAACTTATAGCCCTTTTGAGATTTGTAAGAATGTGTAGCCCATTTTTGAATTCTAATGGAATTTACTACAGCCCATTTACAGTTTGTTAAAAGTACAGCCCATTTCAACCAACCGTTCAAAACAGAATTCAATAAAAATTTCCCACATTTTGATGGGATCCGAAATATTTTTATCCCGAAATTTCTAGTCAGATTAAATAAATTTATATTACGTAAAATCCAACGAAACATTGCTCTCGCAACAATTAATGAAATTAAAATCTTCAATATCCAAAAATAATATTTTATAAAGTAATCACGTGTTTGGTGCATTTTTTTATAGTTACTGCCCAGTTTTTATAATTACATCTCATTTATTATTTCTTAAAGCCCAGTTTCTTGTTAAGCCTAATGCATCCCTCCTAGGAAAGATTTGCAGCCCAGCGGGGCGGAGGATAACAACTTGACCTTGCCTGGGTATTCCTAAAAAAAAGTATAGCAGGGCTAGCCATTTTCAGCTTGAAAAAATGTAATATCTGGGCTGGATATCTGGCCTGGGCGAGACGGGCCACAGCCTGCCCAGTTAATACCTGCAACGATGTTTTCATTGTTGTTTAGAGATGAAAAAAAATATCTGGGTTAAACATCGAAAAACTCTAAAGTGCTCACACCTCAAAAACACAAATACTGCTCCAGTTGCTTGGTCCCAGCTGTCGGCCGCTTCTTGTGCAATTCTCTCGTTTATTGACTACTACATAGGTTGACAATGGTGTGGGACCATGATGTCAGGAAACCAGGGGAAGCAAAATAAATTACTCTAGCGAGCGCTGCCACCTCTGCCTCGTTGTCTCCCGTGGAAACCCCGTTTCCTCCCTTTTTTTGCTCGTGCAAGGACCAATGCATGCAGCACGTCCATGCGGTTATTAGGCAAGAAATAAAAGCGCTTTGCATGCTATGAATTATGATGGCATGAATGGGTAGCTAATAAGGCATCCTCTTAACTGTTGTGATTAAATGTTGTGTTTAGAAGAGAGAAATATTCTTCTTTTCCACCAATCTGCTTGCACCTAGGTCATGATGCACCTTCTAATACGACTTATTCACCTAGACGGAGGGATTATAGTTTTATACATATATATAATAAGGAGGCACTTGCGTACGTGAGGCTATGGACCTGGTGGGTCCCCATTGTCATCCTCTCCAAGTAAAGTCATCTCCTCACCCGCACGCGCTTTCCGCCCGAAACAGTCAGCGCCGCCCGCCCCGCTTCCCGGTGCAGGCGATTGCTCCGCCTTCAAATGACACAAGTGTCGTCCGTCCGTCCATCTGCTGCCCACATTAATGATACGCGGTTGCCGAGGCGGCTACTCCGGCGCCACACGTCCGTCCCTCCACCCGCCCACCATTGCTATATAAACTGTTGCGCCGGCCATAGCCGCAGTCATCCGCATCCGTTCCCTTTCTCCTGCCCACACCACTACTATGCACCATGGCTTCCTCGTGCTCCATCGCTCTTCGAGACGGGCGGACGACAGACCACAAGGAGATGGCAGCCATTGCTGCTGACCGGCTGGCCGGCAGGCAGCCGGAGGACGACGACGTCCCAATGGAGAACATGGTAGTCGACGATCCGGTGCCAACCCCCTCCTCCACGCCATCCTCGCTGGTGCATTGCACCATGACCATCGGCGAGGCCCGTGCCGAATATATGGACAGTGTGAGGCAGATGCGTCAGGAGCAGTTCTGGGAGGCGCAGGCCGACGCCGCCTACAACCACCATCTCTTCCAGGAGCACCTGCAGGCGGAGGAGCAGATCGCCGCGGAGCGGGCGGAGTAGGAGGCGCTGCTCGACTCGTACCGCTCCGCCCGCAAGGGCCGCCTCGAGTGCTGGCGGTATTGCATGCGGGTGGTGGAGGCTGCAGCTGCCTACAAAGAGGCTAGAAAAGAGGGCAATGAAGCGGGCGAGGCGCTGTTTAGCGAGACCGAGGACGAGGCAGAGGACAATGCCGGCTCTGACGAGTCCCCGCTCCGCTGGCATCGACGAGGCCCTGCTCCGCCGAGGCCCCGCGGCGCCAACAACGAGGCAGAGGACACCGCCGGCTCCGCTGAGGCCCCGCCCCGCCAACAACGAGGCAGAGGATATCGCCGGCTCAGCCGAGGCCCCACCCTGCCGGCAACATGGGGGAGGATTTCCACCGCTCCGCTGAGGCGCTGCCCACCGGCAACGAGACAGAGGACATCGCCGGCTCCGCCGAGGCCCCGCCCCGCTGCCAACGAGGCTGCGCCACACAGAAAACGAGGAAGAGTAGAACACGGTAGCTCGCCGCCGCTCGTGTCCAAGTAAGGCCACCGCTGCTACCCTCCTGTTGAAGACAAGCTAGGCGGGTTGACCATTGACGGCTGGTTAGCTTCTTGGCGGCGGTGATGTGGAGTCAGGGAGTTGTGCTAGAGAATAACGCTGCTGATCATTGGGCTCCTAGTTGCCCTAATAGCTATGACAAGCTAACATCCAGCACACCCCTTTATAGTTGAAATGTATTGAAATCCGGCATGTTTATATGAAATCCGACCGTGTATGAATGAATTTATTTCGATTAGTTCGAATTCCTGTATCACTGGCATTGGATGAACATGCAAAACAATACGCACTAGCATTATTCCCAGGGTGATCACCTCGTTTGCAGCAGTTTCACATGTACTCCATCCGGTCCTTTCTAGTCTGCATACAAGTTTTGTCTGCAGTCAAAGTATCTCTACTTTGACCAATCTTATACAAAAAAGTATGCACTTACACAATGTGCGAAGTAAAAAGGAACAGAAGGAGTACAAAGAGTTTGAGCAGCTTTTTAGTGTTTCTCTACATTGCAATCAAACACACAGGCCTGGCAATCCATAGAGAACATTCAAAACAACCGATGATTATGCATCTCAGCGACTGACATGTCAGAGGCAATATTTACTTCAACTAAAGAATAAAGAAAAAATTGATCGACGCTGCTGACAGCAAAGGGTGTCCCATTCGAAAATATCAAACACATGTCTTGCTAAAATCAATGAGCAAAAATTAACAAGGTTGTCCCCATTCCAAAATATCAAATGCCTGTGATTGTGGAATGGGCAGGGTTTGCCATCAGTTCGGACATTGACATGGCACCTCGTGCTAAATAAACCAGCTATTCTTTTTGTGCAGTTCCACCAAAATCAACCAAATTCGCGCGTAGCTTGTATGATTTCGCCCTTATATGTTGCAATGCCTTGAACTTATCGGCACCACTTTCTTGTGGTGGAAATGAATGATTCGATGTATTCATGAACATTTTGTGCAGTTCCCATTGAAATCAAGCTGAGCACCCCTGTTTGCACAAATATAAAAAAAGTGATTACTATAGAGCAAACTGTACTATGAATTGACAGTTTCAACAGGCACATACATGGTCCATGTAGAGCACACATTTAGAAAAATGGAACTCACCAGAAAGAATCCTAGAACAACAGCAAAAAAATGGAGATTTTGTCAGTCCTTTTGAGCTGAAGTTAGTTTGGTCTTGTGGGGAGTAATGTATCCATCCTTCAACTGCTCATTCTGATGATAAGACAGACAGGGCTTCTTCATCCTGGCATAATCGAAACTAGTCACTTCACGTACTCCATGTTCTTCTTCAGAGGAAGATGATCCTGTTGTGGAACGACAAGAGGACTACTAAATGCTAGCATCACTGTTGCTCGAAAAAAAGGAAAAGAAAATATTTAAAACAACATAGACGAAGCACTTCTCAAGGACAATACCACTTTTTCATGACAGTATCTAAACAGTAGCACAACACCAATAGAGATGACAAAGCTCAATCATATGGATGAAATCAGTGGGCGAGTACCAACCTTTGTCAGGAGGCTTATTGTGTAGAGCATACAGATGAAGCATTTCTCCGAAACCATCTGTTGCTATCTACGGTGGTGGCCAAGCTTACTATATACTCCTCGATTAGTTTAATGTTCCCAACATCTTCTTGTGCAGTTCCACTAAAATATATGGTATCTTCAAAGAAGATCCCTATTTGCACAAGTAGAGATAATTACATATTACGTTAAGAGTGGCATCAAATCAGTGGCAAAACAATTGCTCGTTCCAGCCATAGCAATAAATTAAGATGCAAAACAATATCATTACTTGTGCCATCACAGTTCCAGTGCTTCATTACAGCACCGGGAGTTGATTTTTCTTTTTCTTCCCCTTGTTCTTCCCCTTCATCACTTGGTTCAATAACAAACAAGCTTCGCCTTCAATGTAAGATTTGGCATGTCAATTAGGGAGCACAAGTATAGTACTAAACTTAATTTTCTGATGAAAGTGGCAAAATACAGGCCAGCAGTTGTGAAATATCCTTATCTTACCTCAATGGGATATTACGGTGCACATACAGATTGGAAGTCTTGTCTCCATTTGTGCAGTTCACTAAAATCAAGCAACACTATCGTACAAGTAGCACAACATATGAATGCACACTACAGAATCATGTGAAATAAGGCTAGTACTGACCTCTCATGATGCGGAATTCAAACAACTCACAAGAAGAAGATCTGAACCAAATTCGCCTTAACGGATAGGAAGTAAGATCTCCTCTTGTGCAGTTCCACTAAGATCAAGAAATCAAGCAACGTTGTCGGTGTGACATTTTGGTTGAACTGCACAAAACACTCTTAAAACAAAAGTGTTTTGTGCAGTGCAACAAAAGGTCACAATGGCAACGAGGTGAAGCAGATAACCCTGTTTACACAGAGGTCCAAAGGAAACAATTAGTGGTCAATAACGGTGGATGACACAGAAGCCAACAAAAAGAAACATCTACCTTATCTAAATGTGAAAGAAAGCAAGACAGTAGCATTTCACAAACGGTGGCATTGATTAATATTATCATAGAGATTATATTAACAATAAAATTCGTTAAACAAGTAATTTGCTTTTAACTGTGGCATTGCATCAATTTTGCAGCGGCATTATTAGAGGGTGTTTGTTTACAGGGAAAATTTGGTGTACGGACTAAAAAAACTCCGTGTCAGTCTGTGTTGGTCCCAGTTTTGTTATCAGATGCCTTTCCCTATATGAGCGCACCAAATCTAGTCCTGCTCAAACTCTACAGCCTTGTCCCTTCCTTTCCTTTTTGAACTAGTACTTTCGCCCCTTCCTTTCCTTTTCGAACCACGTCCTAGATTTATGCGATACAACTTTACCCACTACTTTCCCCCATTCCTTTCCTCTTTGAACCACGTCCTAGATTAATGCTATACAACTTTCCCCCTTCACTTCCTCTTTGAACCACGTCCGAGATTCATGTTATATACAACTTTTCCCACTCCTTTCCTCTTTGAACCGCGTCCAAGATTCATGGTATACATGCAGCTAGAGCAATGCATGTGGAGTAAGTAAATTACACCTTAAGGTTCTTGGGGCGTGGTTCGGCGGGCGACGGGACGGCGGCGAAGAAGAAGGGGTCGGAGGCCCTCCCGCGCAGCCGCTGGGTGGAAAGTGCACAGCTGTGCCGGTAGTCCCTCACCGACGGCGACACCGTTAAGCCTCCTTCCCTTCCCGGCAGACGGATCCTGCCGGCTCTTTGAGCAGCAGTGAGGGGAGAGAGAGGCCAACGAAGTCTTGTTTAGATCTGGAGAGGGCGAGAGAGTGTGAAGAGAGCAACTACAAGTGCTGAGGCTCCAGCGTGTATATATATACTGGAGAGAGAGTGTGAAGCGTGCAAACCCTAGAAAACATTTTGACCAGTCAAAGAATCCTCCTGGCACAAATTATGCTCCAAGTGTAGTTATCGAACCCGAGACCTCAAGTTTGATGAGCGAACAGGCTAACCAGCTACACAACCCTCCCGGTATGTTCAACGAGAGGGAAATAACCTTTTATACATTCCTGAATCCTTATTATAACATACACACAAATTTTGGGCACTTGTATTCGACTTAAGTCAGTGTGCCACCGTATCTTGTATACTTACTACTCCCTCCGTCGAGGTGTAATAAGTCACGTTAGAAGGTGCAACGGGACCAAGGTGCGTGCGTGTGTGCGCGCGCGCGCGCACGCGCGCGTGTGTGTGTGTGTGTGTGTGTGTGTGTGTGTTTAACAGCATGTGTGTGTTAGAGAGAGCGAGAGATCAACCTACTCCTATAGAGAGATGTTGTGTAGTGTACGATTTTAGCCACAAGAGTCGGTGCATCCTCTCGTTTCCGGGCGTGTCCGGTAGGGACATGCGGACAGCTGCCATGGCCGCTCCTGACCAGCCTGGCCCACCCAAAGCCCCTCCATCGCCCGCGCGCGCTTCCCGTCCGAAATGGTCAGCGCCGCTCCAAAGAATCGGTGCCGCATTCATGCCCGGGCAGAGCGGACGCGATCTCTCACTGGCGCAAGAGTGGTGGTTGCTTCGTTCGTCCAACTTACTGCTGGGTCTATGTGATTTGACGGCTCATTGGTCTTTATTACTGAGGTCATAGGACTACTGGATGTCCCAAGCTTTCGGTGAAAGGAGGTATACCTACTAGATTACAATTTTCTCCATTCTTACAGCGGAGGCATGCAAGAGCAGTGAAAACATGCAGGCTCAGTGATCCGCATGTGGTTCATGGTGAAATCTCTACAAAGACTTATATTTAGGAACGGAGGAAGTACTAGTATAGTACGTACTGTAATTTATCAGCGAGATAAATTTGTACAATGCTATGAAGCTTCCAGCTTCTGTTACATGTATCTTGCATCCAAGGTTGCCCGTTACAACATTTCATCAAATACAAAGGAGGCTAACATGCATGCTATTGCATCTCAATGATTGACAGATCATAGCAAATATGTACTCCCTCCGTTCCAAAATAAGTTTCTCAACTTTGTGCAAACTTTGGTACAAAGTTGTACTACTACTAAAGTTGACACTTATTTTGGAACAGAGGCAGCTAAAGGAAAAAACGATCCATGCAGTCCCTAGCCCTTGAACCGTGAACCTGACCAGGCTTCAATTTGTTGGCAACGTTCGAGCTTCCTAATAAATGAAGTTTGCAACCTTTTGACCATCGGATCATTTTGTGCAATTTCACCAAAATTGAGATGAGCATCCCTGTGGCAAAGAAATTGAACAAGCGTGATTAGAATAAGATTACAGGGACTAGTTGATGAGACATAAACTCATCACAAGTACAGTACGTAGAAGCTAGTAGAGGTATGTGCGGGGCAAAGAAGTAGAGAAATATCCACAGTGAGTGATGTGGGCAGCTGGAGCAGTGGTGCAAGCCGGCTGTAAAGGCAGTTGTAGCTGAGGGACGTAGCTCAACCTTGAGGAGGGCGGCGGGAGGCGGCAACTGCCCACGTCGCGGCAGTGAGCAAGGGACGAAGGCAACCTCACCGGCTTTGTGAGAGAGAACGGCAGGGACCCCTGATCGGGACGTGCCGACAGTGGTTTTTCATCGTCGGCAACGGCCACCAAATCTACACTAAGCATCCACCCCTTCCCCAAGCGGATGTGATCCGCCGGTATGTTAGAGATGTGGCCACAGTCATTTTGTGCGAGATAGTGTGAAGAGAGAAACCACAGCAAGCAACCATGTAGGCTGGCCCGTCCTGACTATGTATATAGTGGAGCGGTTTCCTTTTCTCTCCATATGAACCTATCATATTGCATACGTGCCACTGAAGAAAAAAAACTTTATTTATAAATGACGCGGCACCTACTACTCGTTCTCCTATAACCTTGCGCTTGGCATCTCCAAGATATTAACCTTGCGATTGGCTCTTCGCCTCTTCGGGAAGTCGAGCAATAATGGTAGTGCAGTATATATCGTTCTGGCTATATGAGACCGAATGAATTGCTGCACGTCCACCACGTGGGCGAGGGTCGAGGGGCGAGGGAGAGTGCTACATACGGAGCAAAATGAGTGAATCTACACTCTAAAATACGTCTATATCCATCAGTGTTTGGAGTATGTACTAGTAGTTCATCTTGAAATCTACTAAAGGACATATATATTCCAAACAATATGATAGTATAATCTCTATAACCAAGGTAGTAGGGACGAGGAGTAAACGGAGGGAGTAGTAAAATTTTCTCCTCGGGCGGCGAGCCACCGCGCGCATGAGGGAGGGAGCGGGCGTAAGGCGTGGTAAGCAAGCTTCACCTCATCCTGCGAGCCACCGCGCCCGTTGGCAGGGGAGACGGCGTACTAAGCAAGCTTCTCCTCGTTCTGCAAGTTGACGGGACACATCAAAAGTACTCCAGTGTATAGAGACTTGCCTCTAAGGTAGGCCCCACATGGTTTGCCTCTTTTTTTAATTTAACATAACGCGTCAAGTCGCAATTTGTTTGTTCACCCATGGTAGACGATCCTCCCTCCACCAAGTGGACAACCAGTACATGTGCCAAATTACCATGTGGGCTGCCTTTTTCGTACAGAAATGAGCTCCACCGTGTACCCGCGCGGGGGTGGTTGGGAAAGAGACGGGAGTACATGCGCCGTGCATGCACCTCTTCTCTTCGTGCACGTCCCCCACCTATGTGGGGCGTGTGTGTGAGAGATACAAACCGCGTTCGTGAGTGTTTTTTGTTTTGCGGTGGGGGTGGGATGGGGGGTTGATTTCGTGAATTATTTGTGGGAATATGTGTCGATGACATCTCAAACAAAATTTTGCATGCAATGTGTGTGAAATGGAGGCCTATCCATATCATACATAGAGGGTCGGGTAATCCACGAGAAGAGAGGGAGGGGTCATAGCTATCGATAGAGTCAAAGAGAGGATCAAGTGGGTGGGTGCGAGATAGATGAAGAGAGCCATCGAAATTGTTTGTGTGTACAAGTCAAAGATATTGGGCGACTAGCCTACCGGAACGTTAGAGGGCACACGTCAAGTTTGTGTGTGGCAGGGAGACATGACTAGAGCGCTCGATGTATCGGTGTGTGTGGGGGGGAGGGGGTGGTGGGAGGGGTAGGCAGAGGCCTAACTATAGAGGTAGAACAACTCGTATATGTGTTGAGATGGAGAGACCCAGCTATGTCTTGAGGGAGATAGGTCGACATCCATACATAACTGAAGGACGGGAAATATGATGGGACAGAGAGAGAGAGAGAGAGAGAGAGAGAGAGAGAGAGGAGGGAGAGAGGGAGGGAGAGGGGTAGAGTGCTGGATGGGTGATGGAGTTGCTTCTCGAAGATGGTGGGAGAGGCCTACTAGACAAATTGAGGGTGGAACTGCAATGTTATCAGTAAGAGTGGGGATGTGTTTCTGTGTGTGCCTGTGCGTGATAGATCTGTCGGGACGCATCCATAGATGATGAAGGGGAACCATGTGTTTGGTAAGCAAACCTAACTAGATCGGTAGATCAATTGTTGTTTGTCGGAGGAAGGGAGAGACACAACTAATGAGGTAGATCGATTGATGTGTGGGTAAAAACGAGTTATAAGGACCTAGCTAGCTATATGTATAGCGAGAGATCGGTCGGTGTACGTCCATTTGTTAGAGGCAAATAAGTCCCAGTGAGACGGATAGACAGAGAGAATGGAGCTAGGAGGTGATGCGAGAGGCCCAACTACCAGCTAGATAGGGGGAGGAGTGTGCGGTTGTGAGAGCGATGAAAAGAGGGGCGAGAGTTTACCCGTGTGTCTGACCGTATGAGAGACACGGGGCAAGGACACATAAAGGAGGAGATTGAAGGTGTGTTTGTATGTTGTAGGCAGGCACCGCTGGAGAGGTTTATCGATCGGTGTGTGTCGGAAAGGAGTTGTGGAGACTCTAGTAGAACGACCTAAAGAAAAAAAAGAATGTGCCAGGTGGACAGAATGCCGAGGGAGGGGGAGGGCAAGGAGGGCATGTGCATGCATGAGAGAAAGTTAGTGGTAGCTACAAAGGTTAGAGGATTGTGTGGGTGTAAGAGACTAACAAAGATCATAATTTGATATGAAAGCGGATTCATATATTTGAATAGGAGATCATAGTGTTTTAAACATTGCATGCATGAATATAGCGGTGATGCACGTGTTGTGCACATGTTATACCATGATGTGATAATGCATGGCGTTTGCAACTCACAACTAAATGCCGAACAATCTAAACCATACTATACATCAAACAATCTCACATTTTATTTGAATTTGTGATAATGTGTGGCGTTCGCAGCTTACAACTAAATATCAAACAATCTAAACAATACTATATATCGAACATTCTCACATTTTATTTGAATTTGTGGTCATGTGTGGTGTTTGCAACTCACATCTAAATACTTGTAACCGTATGGGGCGGGGCACCATACATAATGTGATAAACACATTATACATATGAGACATGGTTTAGATTATGAAGATCTAGCTAGAGCTAGAAATGTAATGTGATTTGAAATCAAATAAAGTGGATTCAAAAAATCTAGTTGGAGTTCATATAGGAGTACACGTAGTTCATATGTAACTCGAGACTAATCTTGTGGTGTGCTGTGAAGATAATACACAAACGATGGTTTAACTTGATAATAATGATGATTGTAGATCTTACTAAAACAGAGATACGAATTTAAATGCTTTGACTTCACAACAATCATTACTGTAGATCTTATTCAAATAGAGAAACAAATTCAAATTTAGTTCATATTGAAGTGATAGTATATACGTTTGGAATGCACTAAAACGTTCATTTCAGTAGTAGGTTGCATACATTATACACGTAGCGAACTATTTGAATTTAACATAACATGAATTCAAAGTTTTGAATGACATTTGTAGGGCGCATTGATTTGGGACAGTACACGTTAGGCTTGTCCGGAAATTTCAACCCGCGTCTTGTGAGCCCGAAATATTTAAGATATATCTTTGTCTCGTTGTGCTACGACAACTCCCTCCATGTCAACCCGCGCCTTGCTATTCCGAAATTACAACGCGCGCGGAAACTCCCACCTCCTGTGAAATCCAGACACGGGAAATGCCCATGGTACACCTGAACCGAAAGAACCGCCTCAAAACGGTGGGGGTACTTTTGTAACTTACCCCACATTTCGGACAAGCGCGTCTCTAAGCCATGGTTCCCCACTGCCATCCCATCCGCCCACCCATTCGTACACCGAGGCCGCGAAAACCCGCGACGAAACCCCACACCCTGCTCCATCCGCCACCCAGCCGGAGCCTCTTCCCCGACGACGTCGTCCACAGCAACACCTCGACGTCCCTCATCCATCGTACCGGATGAGGATCCGTCGTTGATCTCATCATCCCACCGGTTCAGCCACCCTGTCCTCCACCTCCAAGGAGATTCCCGACGTTCCCCTCGTCTTTCGCGCCACCTCCATTCCCACACTGCCATCTTCACCTGCACCGCCGGAAGAGCATCATCATCACCGTTTCCTCGGATGAAGCTGCGGCCTAATTGGCGCCACCAAAGAGGTTGTACAGTAATCGCTGCATTTTCTTCTTGATTCGATCTCAAGGTGCTGTCGGTGCTCGGTCCCGAGCTGACACGACGCGACTCCATCCACGGCGGCGTCGCCGGCCACTTCCTCCACGGCGTCGCTCCCTCGGCGGCGATGTCCACATCAGTAGGACATGCTGCTGCTTTAGCTCTCGCTCGCGCTGCTGCTCTGCTCTTGCTCTCGGTCCCCTACCTGGTCTGCTCTTGCTATTGCTCTTGCTCGCGCTGCTGCTCGCACTGCTGCTCTCGCTCTTGCTCTTTCTTGCGATGCTGCTCCGATTTATCTACACTTCAGTCGATTGAATCGACTTTTGGGTCAGTCGATTTTCAGGTGGTGGGGGGCTCGTCGGGGTGAAGGAAGAACCCGCCGCAGCGGGGAGGGGGCTCGCTGGAGAGATACCCCACTATCTATCTTAGGGTTCAGGATGGGGCGATGGTCGCAGGTGGTGGCGGGGCGTTGGTGGGGCGGTGGTGTGGGGATCGCCGGAGAAAAAGCTCAGCATGGGGTGGCCTAGAGGGATGGCCGGGGCGGCGGCGGAACGGCGGTGGGGAGTGTTTTTGGGGCGGGCGGGGCGGCGCAACGCCGGCCACAGGCGGCGGGGGGCTGCTGTTTGGCCGGCTCAGGGGGGTGGAGGTTGAAGATGAACCGCAGGCCCTTGATTTCGTATCCAACGGCTGCAAAATCGACTGACCAGAGATGAAAAAGTCAGTCGACCGACATGTAGCCTCACCTTGCTAGTGCGTTCAGTTATGGCAGCAAAATTCAGTTTCGACAACAAAATTCAGTTTTGACAGTTAAGTTCAGTTTCGACAGTTAAGTTCAGTTTCGACAGTTAAGTTCACTTTCAACAGTTAAGTTCAGAGATGAGCGGCTGATGTATTTTACATCTAGCACTTTGTGGTTACGTATTTTACGTCATGTATTGGCGATGCTATTATAATTCCACTCAGGTTAACGTTGTTCGTTGTCTCTCTTGTCCTGCTTCAGCCTCTGCGTCATACAACTCACCGGAGCTGCTCCAACGACGAAACCCTCCATCACAGCGGAGCAGTACCTCGGGCTCCATCTCCAGACGCCTAAGATCTTCTTCCCCTCCTCCGATAGCCAAGTCAGCCGGAGCATCCTCACCGGCCACCCCAATCACGCTGAGATCAACATGGCTTCGCCAAAGAGGTTCTACACTTGTTGCATCTCTTTTTTACTCTACATGTTATATATATTGTGCACTGAGCACACGGATTTGTTCCTTTAGTGTCTCCTTGAAAGAAAAAACATCGGAATTTTAATTTTCACTTGTCCTCCTTTTCAAATTCCTATTCATGAAGCACAAGACTAAGAGATAGTAGCATAATAGCATTATAACCGTACATTTTCTTGTGGTTTGAC
Source organism: Aegilops umbellulata (assembly GCA_032464435.1). NCBI lineage: Eukaryota > Viridiplantae > Streptophyta > Magnoliopsida > Poales > Poaceae > Aegilops > Aegilops umbellulata. The sequence continues at coordinate 109,633,184 of CP136056.1, read as the reverse complement.
TTAATGTCACCATGCTTCTTTGCATCCTGTGATCTTCCAATTGTTGTGAATCAAACACCCAGATTGGCAGAAATCCTGTGTTTTTAAATTCTCTGTTTTGCACGTGCATTCCTATCCTATCCTGTCTATTTCCTATCCCTGCATTGCTAGAATCCTCCAATTCAAACGAGCCCTTATAGAATTACTTCTCTTACAGATAGTTGTCAAAGAAAACCTTGCGTGGTTTGTCCCGCTCCTGCTGCGCCGTCGTCCACCCCAGCTCAGCTGCTCCAACGACAGAAGGGTCCAGCACAGCAGGGATCCGGCATCCAGACTGTCTTTCGCCGCCTCAGATCTTCTTCCCCGCCGCTGGCAGCCATGAAAACTGCACTACCTGTCAGGACCCCGATTCCAAGTCACATCGACCCAGCCGGTAACACCTCAAATCACTTTGCGGCATCACGCACGATAATCCCACGGGTGTCGCCTTACCATGGCCCGGGACCGTTTGCGCCTTTTGGCTCACGTATATGATAGTGTCGCTAGCATCCATATGACAGAGAACCCGGGCCGACATGGCTAGTCGTGAACCCAAAGCGGCGCTAACCCATGGGGACAGGCATACATGAATCAACTTCGAGCATGTCGGTCAACAATGTGTGAATCCGGGCTGTAGCACTGGGCTAACAGGGCTCCGGTAACCTGGGCTGTAGCAGGCTAGGAAGGACTCTGGATGACACCGCGTGACATTTCCGCAAAGGGACAGACACAGGAACGAAGTGAAACACATGCGGGCCAGTCAAGTGTCCAGAGCAGTAGTGCTGGGCTAGCAAGACTCCGGTAACCCGGGCTGTAGCGGACTACTATCGCTAAGGGAGCACTAGACTACATTTCCCCATATGAGAGGCTGCCAAGGATAAACAACTAGATTGTCGGATCCCACTCATACCAAGCATTTCAATCATACACACAATATGCTCGATATGAGTACATACAACATGGCATCACAACAAAACTCTACAACTCAAAGTACTTTATTTAAAAGGCTCCGAGGAGCCATACAAGACATGTTCATACAGGTAGGGGTCACATGACCCGACACTCAAGTCATACAATCATACAAGCACATGCGGAAGCAACTTAGTCTGAGTACAAACACCGGAAAGGAAAAAGGCTTGAGGAAGCCTATTTATCTACAGAGGGCCCTTCCAAGGCTTGGACCACCACCTGGGTGGCTAGTCACTCGTCGACATCAAGGTCTACGTAGAACCCATCAGAGGGGGCGGTGTTGTCGTCTGAAAACATTAATTAAAGAAACATGAGTACGGAGGTACTCAGCAAGTCTTACAATAGAATCCTACTATACATGCACATTCTCAAGAAAGTAGTGGATTTATTGCAGCAAGCCAGCTTTGACTCTTGGTTAAGCTATCCTACGATAGACACAACTTGTAAAGCATTTGTCGCACACGAGTCCACTAATCACCAACACAATACTCCACCGTGGATCCTCTCTCATCAACCTACGAGAGGGCCATCCGCGGTACTCACACTTATCTTGAGGCTTTTAGTAGTAACCATTTGCTTGTCTATGAACTACATAGGTGACCAAGTAGTCCTTTACCGCGGACGTGGCTATTCGAATAGCTTTATACCCTGCAGGGGTGTACTTCTTCACACATGCTCTCACCACTTATCGCCGATACACGACGTGTACTCAGCAACCTTCAAGCGGAAGCCCAGCAAGGGTGTCAGCCACGACCTGACTAAACACACGAGTCCCTAGTCTAGGTTTATCGCCTATTCGGATTCCATCCGCAGGGAGTCCGGCCGAGGTTTCCACTAACGGCCCCGAACGATGTGTGCAGGGTTCCCGAGACACCAAACAGGCGACTTGGTACACCGTGCCACGTGCCTACCGCAACACAGCCCACCCCTAAGGTCAGCGCTGCGTGCGGCAAGTCGAGGGGGTCCATTGGTTTCAGGCCCAATGCGTGGTAGTAACTGAATCTTAAATAACACAAATAGATCTCAGTTCTTAGGGATGGCCTCAATGAAACAAGCCACCATGTACTCCTACATGGCCTCTCATCGATTCCTTTACCAAATCATATTCAACACTTCACTCTCATTACCGACACATCCTTTCACTCTAGTTCATCATCCCGATGAGCCAGACCTGACACAACTCTAAGCATACCAAGCATAGCATGGTAGGAAACACAAATATGGTGCAATCTACTCCTACACATGCTAGTGGGTTTCATCTAGTTACTGTGGCAATGACAGGTCATGCAAAGGAAGTGGGTTCAACTACCAGAACACACAACAGTCTGAATCGTGATGTCTTAATGCAGTAAACAAGAGCAGAAGCGAGAACATGGGTTTGTATCAGAATGATCAATGGGTTGCTTGCCTGATGTAGTGGTAGTAGGGTACTGCCCATCATATGGATATTCGGGGTTATCCTCGGAGGCAGAGCCTACCACAAAAGACACACCGAACATAATCAACACATGGCAATATGCAACAATATGTTGCATGCTATGACATCGCAATATGAATGTGTCTTGGCCTAATGCAAGCTAAAACAGAAAGGAATGAACTCATTTGAATCAAAGATTCAAATGTTAGTTCATTTAACATAGCCATATTAGTGCATTATCTTATTTTGCTTGAACAGCAGGGTTAACTTGTTTTGTCATGCATGAAACCATTACCAATGGATAGGTTGAATTTTTCTGATCGAAATTCATATATAAATCTTTGCATTTGGTGTTACAAATTAATTTCTATGAATTTTTGAAGTTTGCATCAATTTCTGGAATTTCCTATACAAAAATAAATCCAGAAATTAGTTATTGCGTCAACAGTGCGTCAGGGTGACGTCAGTGGTCAAAGGGGACGTCCAGGTCAACCTGACCAGTGGGTCCCGCGTGTCAGCAGTTATTTAAACTAACTAAATTTAGTTAAAACTAATCTGGGTTAATTAGGAGAGGGGGGCCCCCACTTGTCATAGACTCAGGGGAGTCAACCTGGGCCCACCTAGTCAAAGTCAAAAGTCAAACACGCCGGCGTTTAGCCGCCGGCGAGGCCAGACGCGGCGGTGGAAGTGCATTAACGGGTTCCGGCGACCAAAAGAGCAGCGGAGTGGATCTACGCGTAGCTGGGAGCAAGCCGCAGCGTTTGGTGGCAGTGGTTGAGCTCGGGGTGGCCGGAAACGTCGCCGGCGACGAGCTTGGCGGTTGTCGGAGACGGGAGAAGATGAACCCGAAGCTACGAGGCACGGCGAGGCGCGTGGAGTGGTGCTACGGGTTCCTGCGAGTGCGCTGAGTGCGTTGGACATGGTGGTGTGGCCAGTGGTGGCCGGAGCATCGTCGACGACGAGCTCCGCGGCGGCGCGTGCGGTGAAGCCTCGTGCAGTTGCGACGGTGCTCGAGGGAGAGAACGGAGAGGATGGGGAGGTGCAGCAGCTCACGGCGGTCATGTAGGAGCAGACGGCGCGGTCGGGGACGAGCTGATGCGGCGGCGACGGCGAAGGGGATCTGCGGCGGTGCTCGGTGAAGATGAGCATGAAGACGAAGCAGGGCTCACGAGCGCTCGGGGCTCGGGCTTCTCGACAGAGTCAACGATGGCGGAGTTGTTGGACACGGTGGCTCGGTACGGGGGCGGCGGTGGACGCGGTTTCACGGTGGCGCAGGCACAACAGCGTAGGCCATGGCGGAGGGAGAGCGAGAGAGAGAGGCAGGGGAAAATGCGAGATGTCCACGGGGTCGGGGCGGCGACGTGGAACTCGCCCAGGTGTCCAGGGGCGCGGGCGGCAAGCAGCTAACGTTGTGGCGAGCTCGTGCTCACCGGCGTCACCTCTGTGCCTGCCTGGCGAGGACGAAGCAGCTGGCTGGCGTGGGCCAGCACAGTGCTGGGCCGGCCAGGTGGGCTGCAGCCTGGTAAGTTCCCTCCTTCTCTTTATTTCTATTTTTCTATTTTTGTGTAAGTTTGTGTCTTTATTAAAAATAGCTAGGCACTTCTAAAAATCCTGAAAATAATCAGAGGCTCTGTTTAGAATATTTCCAACAGCCCACACTTATTTTCATAATTATTTGAGCATTCAAAATATTTACTAGCATTTAAATGCCCAAATGCAATTTACATATGATTTAATTCAATGACCTTCTGTTGACCTAGAAAATTGTACACCAATTTTGCCAGAGGTTCTAACCCAAGACAAAGAGGGTGAACTTTTTAAAAGGGCATTTCAGGTTCATTGAAAATATTTTTAGTAAACCTTAGTTGATTTCAGACGGGGTGCTGGGGGTTCTGTCTTCCCCAATTCAAGTTTCTGATGAAAGATAGACATGATGCAACACTCTAATGCATGGTCTAGCTAGGATGTGACAACTCACCCCCACTCAAAAGAATCTCATCCCGAGATTTAGGATCCGTCGGGAAGAAGGTGGGGTACTCAAGCCGAAGACGATCCTCCCTTTCCCAAGTATCTTCTTGTTCGGAATGGTGTGACCATTGAACCTGGAGAAACTTGATATTCCGGCGTCGAGTGGTACGCTCGGCTTGATCAAGGATACGAACGGGATATTCTCGATATGTGAGATTATCCTGGAGGTCAAGCGTTTTGTTGTCCACTCCACGGATAGGATCCGAGAAGCAACGCCTGAGTTGAGAAACGTGGAAGACATCATGAACTCTGGAAAGATGCGGAGGTAGTTCCAACTAGTAGGCAACTTCCCCTCGTTTGGCAAGAATGCGAAAGGGTCCAATGTAACGAGGAGCCAATTTGCCTTTGATACCGAATCGATGGGTTCACTTCAACGGTGTAACCCGAAGGTAAGCCTTCTCTACAACTTCATAAGACATAGGCTTATGCTTGCGGTCGTATTGACTCTTTTGACGAGATTGGGCTGTTTTCAACTTCTCACGAATAATGCAAACCTGCTCTTCTGCTTCCTGAATCATGTCCGAGCCAAAGAGTTGTGTTTCCCCGATTTCTGACCAGTTAAGAGGCGTTCGACATTTTCGTCCATAGAGAACTTCGAAAGGAGCTTTGCCCAAGCCAGCTTGATAACTATTGTTACAAGCGAACTCGGCGAATGGAAGGAATTTCTCCCAATCCATACCAAAAGAGATGACAGAAGCTCGGAGCATATCCTCCATAATTTTATTGACTCGTTCTACTTGACCACTTGATTGAGTATGGAAGGCAGTGCTAAAGGAGAGACGAGTTCCCATAGCATTTTGGAAACTTTCCCAAAATCGAGAGGTGAGGAGACTTCCACGGTCTGAGTTAATCTCCAATGGAACACCATGAAGAGACACTACTCGGGAGATGTACAAATCAGCTAGCTGGCTAGCGGTTATACTCTCACGAACGGGTAGGAAGTGGGCTACTTTGGAAAGACGATCGACAACAACGAAAATATCATTATTCCCTCTCTTTGTCCTGGGAAACCCGGTAATGAAATCCATACCGATTTTATCCCATTTCCATTCTGGAATGGCCAAAGGTTGAAGGGTGCTAGCAGCTCGTTGATGCTCTGCTTTAACATGACGACAGACATCGCAATTAGCAATGTATTGAGCGATTTCTCTCTTCATCCTAGTCCACCAAAACCTCTGGCGTAGGTCTTGATACATTTTAGTACTACCAGGATGAATGGTGAGAGGGGATTCATGAGATTCCTTAAGGATCAATCGCCTCAGGTTGCATACCTTGGGAACCACTAGACGGTCTCCAAAGAACACAAAACCTTGATCATCAATGGAGAAACAATCTACGACTCCTTTCTTGATGTTTCTCTTGATACGGGAGATTCCCGGATCTACCTTCTATGCCTTGATGATCTGATCCGTAAGGGTAGGTTTCGCCACAAGGGTGGAAAGGAATCCTCGAGGAACAATGTGAAGGTTAATCTTACGAAATTCCTCGTGGAGAAGTGGTTGACTTTGTTGTAACATCAGGTTGTTACAATAAGATTTACGACTTAGTGCATTGGCCATGACATTGGCTTTGCGTGGGGTGTAAGTTATTCCTAAATCATAATCCGTAATCAACTCGACCCAACGTCTTTGCCAGAGATTCAAATCCGGTTGGGTGAAGATGTATTTCAGACTTTGGTGATTGGTGTAAACCTTGCAACGATTACCGAGGAGGTAATGTCGCCAGGTTTTGAGTGCATGGACCACTGCTGCAAGCTCTAGATCATGTGTGGGATAGTTATCCTCATGTGGACGCAACTGTCGAGAAGCGTAGGCAATCACATGACGATCTTGCATGAGTATGCAACCTAGTCCTTGTCGCGAGGCGTCGCAATAGATAACAAAGTCCTTAGAAAAATCTGGTGGTACGAGTACGAGAGCAGATGTCAGGCGTCTTTTCAGTTCCTGAAAGCTGAACTCGCACTATGGGGTCCACTCGAACCTTTTATCTTTCTTGAGGAGTTCAGTTAGGGGCTTAGCAACCTTGGAGAAATTCTCGACGAAGCGGCGGCAATAGCTCGCTAAACCAAGGAAACTCCGAACTTGCTTGACCGTTTCAGGTGGAGTCCAGTCAAGGACAGCTTGAACTCGCTCGGGATTGACAGCAATGCCCTTACCAGAGATTACATGGCCTAGATAGGTCACTTCTGGCAACCAAAATTCGCACTTAGAGAATTTGGCATAAAGGCGATGCTCTCGAAGTTTCATAAATACCAGCCTTAGATGTTCGGCATGTTCTTCCTCATTCTTGGAGTAGATGAGTATATCATCGAGGTATACCACGACGAATTTATCCAAATACTCCATGAAGATCGAGTTCATTAGCCGAGAGAAGGTGGCTGGAGCATTGGTTAACCCGAAAGACATGACGGTGTACTCGTATTGGCCATAACGAGTAACAAAGGTCGTTTTAGGAATTTCCCCGTTCTTGATTTTGATTTGATGGTAGCGCAACCTCAAATCCATTCTAGAAAAGACTGAGGATCCAGCGAGCTGATCATACAAATTGTTGATCTTGGGGAGCAGATACTTGTTCTTGACAGTGACCAAGTTGACAGGTCGGTAATCTACAACCATCCGATCCGTTCCATCCTTCTTCTTGACGAAGAGGACGGGGCAAGCCCATGGAGAAGAACTAGGACGGATGAAAACTTTTTGCAAGGACTCATCAAGTTGTTTCTTAAGCTCGGCTAGTTCTAGGGGTGCCATCTTATAAGGTCTTCTAGAGATTGGGACAGTTCCTGGAACAAGGTCTGTCATGAACTCGACATCTCTGTCAGGTGGAACACCTGGCAGTTCCTCTGGAAAGACATCCGGGAAGTCAAGCACTACCGGAATATCTTCAAGGTCTGGAAGGGGGTTGGCATTTAAGGAGTAAAGCTGACGCTTAGACACTCAGGTCAAAACATTGACTGTCTTGCCCGATGGTTGGGTGAGTTGAACAGTTCTAGTAGACCAACCAATCTTAGCGTAATGGGCTGACATCCAGTCCATACCCAAGATGATGTTTATGTCCGAGGACTTGAGAGCTATTAGTGATGCAAGGAAGACCAATCTATCAACAAGGATTTCATTTCCATGGCTGATTCTAGAGGTTTGCCACTTAGAACCAGGGGTTTGAATTACCATGAAGGTGGGCATGTCACAAAATGTTGTGTTGTGCAATCGAGCATAGCTCAAAGAAATAAATGAATGAGATGCTCCAGTATCAAAGAGAATAGTTGCCGGATGGCAATTAACAATGAGTGTACTGAGAACAACGTTGGGGTCCTCATGAGTTTCTTCAGCTGAGACGTAGTTGACATGGCCACGAGCAGTGGTGGCTGGCTTGGCGTAGAGCACCTTTCCTGCTGGCTTGCCACGGCCAACAGACTTCCCAGGCTGATTGGGGTTGTTCTGGGGACACTCACGGATGTAGTGACCCATCTCCCCACACTTGAAACAAGTTATCACATTGGGGCGTGGAGCAGCATTAGCAACGGGGCCACCATAAGTCTTGGGCGGTGCATACTGCGGGTTGAGGCGAGGCGCCTCAAAGGATGGCCTCGGAGTGAACCTGGGTGGCAGAGCGGTGTTTGGAATCTAGACCCGGCGCTTCTGAGATCCAGAGCCGGATGAAGAAGCAAAGTCATGGGAGTGCTTGCGTGAAGCTTCAAAGTCAGTCTGTCCTGTCTCAGCACTGATGGCCTTGTTGTCTAACTTCTGGAAGGAGGTGCACTCGTGCAGACGAAGGTCACGGCGAAGCTCGGGGCTAAGTCCCTTGCGGAACCTTTCCTGCTTCTTAGCATCGATGGATACCTCTTCAGGAGCATATCGTGCTAGATTTCCAAAGTCACGACTGTATGCATCCACAGTCAGTCTACCCTGGGTGAAATTGCAGAACTCTTCCCTCTTACGATCCATGAGACCTTCTGGGATGTGATGCTCATGGAAAGCCTCACTAAATTCAGCCCAGGTAGTGATTTGGCCGACCGGGCGCATAGCCTCAAAATTTTCCCACCAAAGGCTAGCAGGGCCTTCGAGGTGATAGGCAGCAAAGGTAACCTTATCAGCTTCGGCTACATTGGCAGAATGTAGCTTGTGGGTGATGCTGCGAAGCCAGTCATCCGCATCGAGAGGCTCGACGGAATAATTAAACTTCGGTGGATACAACTTGACAAAGTCATTTATTGACACCAGGTCGTTCCTTGGCTGGCGTGCAGTATTCTGCTCAATCCGCTCCAGCAAGCGGTTGGTCTCACGCTTGTTTCGTTCTGCCTCCAGCATAACTTCGGCCAGAGAAGGCGGTTGAGGCAGATTTTCATTCCTAGCTGCGCTGGCTTCACCCTGCTCCGGAGCAGCAGGGTTGTTGCGGGTGTTGACCATCCTAGGAAAACAAGTCAACGGCTTAGACAAGGATGGCAAAATTTTGGCAAGGAAGTGTAGAATGTAATGGATAACACTGAATGCAGAGATGTTCATCCGTATGACATGGTAATATAGAAACTGCCATATATATACCAACGGTCATACACACCATACATAGTTTAGTACAAGCTCAGGCTAAAGTACAACTACGATGAAAGACGTTACATCTCATCGAAGGCATTCCAAGCTCCTATACATTATTTTTCTACACCTCCAGAATTGATACACACTAAGTCATATTCCACAGGTCATGCAGGACGGTGGAAATACAACTATTACAATACTAGTGCTACTACTACTAACTCAGACAACTCCGTAGTAGTCCTCATAGAAGTCACTTCCATAGCCTGGAAGCTCAACGTGATCATCCAGGAACAGACGGTCCTGAGGAGCTTGTGGACCATAGGGGCTAGGATGAGGTCTTGGACCAACAAACGGTGGCCTGCGGGGACCACGGGGTGGGGTGATGCCTCCCACATCACGCCAATCCACCATGTCTGGCAGAGCAGATCTCACAGGATATAGATCCCTCGTATCCATACATCCAGCTTGCACAACCGGTGCAATCCGAGTCAAAGTGGCCCAATGATCAGCACGGGTGTTGAAAAGCTCCAGTCTTAAGGCCCGATTCTCTCGGTCTTTATTCTTGAGCATCTCGGCAGTGGTGCAAGTTAGAGAGTCCTCCTGCATGGAGTCAGCATAAATAGCCTGGAGATACCCTTGCGCTCCCGGGAGTGAAGCTGGCATATAATGGAAGTCGGTGTTCCGAAGCAGGCCAGTCCTGACTCGCATGATGGTCATTATAGAATAGGTAGCATCCTGCACAGCCATCTCAATAGTAACCCCGAGTCCATAGGAACAGTGGAGGGGCTCGGTAGATCCAGGATAAGAAGGAAATATCCTGACAGTGCAGAAATATTGGCTTTGATTAAAGTCTCGGAATTGCTCTTCGACAGTGTATTCGGGATACCAATGGTAACCCATCTCGATCATTACCCGGACAAACATAGCCGTATGACCGGGCACATCGAGGCACCGGGTCAGGCGAACCACTTGGTTTTGAGCACGAGTGGCCATCTGAAAGCACAACCACAATGCACAGACATTAGAATTTCTAGGGAAAATTGGACAGCATAACAACTGTAAATGCTCAGGAACAGATTTGAGACATTCACAACAGATTGCAAAACCACTCAACAACATCATATCAAGGTTCTGGTTCAACTAGTAACATACTGAAGTAGTAGAAACTGAACTGAGGCTGGTAATCAACAATCCTATAAGTTACTACGGATTAGTAACGCGTGAACCTGATAGAGAGAAGAGAGCCTAGTCCTTAACCCACGTAGAATGAGAAGAGAATGACACAGATCAGAGGGCATAAGGTAAAGGAGTAAAAGAGCCTTACGTTCCCTCCCACAATCAATTCCCCTACATATAACTAAAGCATTTCTAGACTCGACATCGACCAGTTTGGCTTAGCGAACCTACAGGCAGTCCAGCTCTGATGCCAACGCTGTCAGGACCCCGATTCCAAGTCACATCGACCCAGCCGGTAACACCTCATATCACTTTGCGGCCTCACACACGGTAATCCCACGGGTGTCGACTTACCATGGCCCGGGACCGTTTGCGCCTTTTGGCTCACGTATATGATAGTGTCACTCGCATCCATATGACAGAGAACCCAGGCCGACATGGCTAGTCGTGAACCCAAAGAGGCGCTAACCCATGGGGACAGGCATACATGAATCAACTTCGAGCATGTCGGTCAACAGCGTGTGAATCCGGGCTGTAGCACTGGGCTAACAGGAGTTCAGTAACCCGGGCTGTAGCAGGCTAGGCAGGACTCCGGATGTCACCGCATGACATTTCCCCGAAGGGACACACACAGGAACGAAGTGAAACACATGCCGGCCAGTCAAGTGTCCAGAGCAGTAGTGCTGGGCTAGCAGGACTCCGATAACCCGAGCTGTAGCGGACTACTATCGCTTAGGAAGCACTAGACTACATTTCCCCATATGAGAGGCTGCCAAGGATAAACAACTAGATTGTCGGATCCCACTCATACCAAGCATTTCAATCATACACACAATATGCCCGATATGAGTACATACAACATGGCATCACAACAAAACTCTACAACTCAAAGTACTTTATTTAAAAGGCTCCGAGGAGCCATACAAGACATGTTCATACAGGTAGGGGTCACATGACCGTACACTCAAGTCATACAATCATACAAGCACATGCGGAAGCAACTTAGTCTGAGTACAGACACTAGAAAGGAAAAAGGCTTGAGGAAGCCTATTTATCTACAAAGGGCCCTTCCAAGGCTTGGACCACCACCTGGGTGGCTAGTCACTCGTCGACATCAAGGTCTACGTAGAACCCGTCGGAGGGGGTGGTGTTGTTGTTTGAAAACATTAATTAAAGCAACATGAGTACGGAGGTACTCAGCAAGTCTTACAATAGAATCCTACTATACATGCACATTCTCAAGAAGGTAGTGGAGTTATTGCAGCAAGCCAACTTTGACTCTTGGCTAAGCTATCCTATGATAGACACAACTTGTAAAGCATTTGTCGCACAAGAGTCCACTAATCACCAACACAATACTCCACCATGGATCCGCTCTCGTCAACCTACGAGAGGGCCATCCGCGGTACTCACATTTATCTTGAGGCTTTTAGTAGTAACCATTTGCTTGTCTATGAACTGCATAGGTGACCAAGTAGTCCTTCACCGCGGACGCGGCTATTCGAATAGTTTTATACACTGCAGGGGTGTACTTCTTCACACACGCTCTCACCACTTATCGCCGCTACACGACGTGTACTCGGCAACCTTCTAGCGGAAGCCCAGCGAGGGTGTCGGCCACGACCTGACTAAACACACGAGTCCCTAGTCCAGGTTTATCGCCTATTTAGGTTCCATCCGCAGGGAGTCTGGCCGAGGTTTCCACTAACGGCCCCGAATGATGTGTGCAGGGTTCCCGAGATACCAAACGGGCGACTCCGTACACCGTGCCACGTGCCTACCGCAACACAGCCCACCCCTAAGGTCAGCGCTGCGTGCGGCTCCCAACATACTACAAACACCAGAAACTACTTTGCAACTCCCGGACAGAGGGAAAGAGTGGTTAATAAGTGGAGGGGGTCCATTGGTTTCGGGCCCAATGTGTGGTAGTAACTGAATCTTAAATCACACTCACAGATCTCAGTTCTTAGGGACGGCCTCAATGAAACAACCCACCATGTACTCCTACATGGCCTCTCATCGATTCCTTTACCAAATCATATTCAACACTTCACTCTCATTACCGACACATCCTTTCACTCTAGTTCATCATCCCGATGAGCCAGACCTAACACAACTCTAAGCATAGCAAGCATAGCATGGTAGGAAACACAAATATGGCTCAATCAACTCCTACGCATGCTAGTGGGTTTCATCTAGTTACTGTGGCAATGACAGGTCATGCAAAGGAAGTGGGTTCAACTACCACAACACACAGCAGTTTGAATCGCGTTGTCTTAATGCAGTAAACAAGAGCAGAAGCAAAAACATGGGTTTGTATTGGAATGATCAATGGGTTGCTTGCCTGATGTAGTGGTATTAGGGTACTGCCCTTCATAAGGATATTCGGGGTTATCCTCGGAGGTAGAACCTACCACGAAAGACACACCGAACATAATCAACACATGGCAATATGCAACAATATGATGCATGCTATGGCATGGCAATATGAATGTGTCTTGGCCTAATGCAAGCTAAAACAGAAAGGAATGAACTCATTTGAATCAAAGATTCAAATGTTAGTTCATTTAACATAGCCACATTAGTGCATTATCTTATTTTGCTTAAACAGCAAGGTTAACTTGTTTTGTCATGCATGAGACCATTACCAATGGATAGACTGAATTTTTCTGACTAAAATTCATATATAAATCTTTGCATTTGGAGTTACAGATTAATTTCTATGAATTTTTTAATTTTGCATCAATTTCTGGAATTTCGTATATAAAAATAAATCCAGAAATTAGTTATTGCGTCAGCAGTGCGTTAGGGTGACGTCAGTGGTCAACCTCACCAGTGGGTCCCGCGTGTCAGCAATTATTTAAACTAACTAAATTTAGTTAAAACTAATCTGGGTTAATTAGCAGAGGGGGGCCCCACTTGTCATAGACTCAGGGGAGTCAACCTGGGCCCACCTAGTCAAAGTCAAAGGTCAAACACGCGGGCGTTTAGCTGCCGGCGAGGCCAAACGCGGTGGTGGAAGTGCATTAACGCGTTCCGGCGACCAAAAGAGCGGCGGAGGGCATCTACGCGTAGCTGGGAGCAAGCCACAGCGTTTGATGGCAGTGGTTGAGCTTGGGGTGGCTGGAAACGTCGTCGGTGACGAGCTTGCCGGTCGCCGGAGTCGGGTGAAGACAAACCCGAAGCTACGGGGCACGGCGAGGCGTGTGGAGTGGTGCTACGGGTTCCTGCGAGTGCAGTGAGTGCGTTGTACATGGTGGTGTGGCCAGTGGTGGCCGGGGCATCGTCGGCAACAAGCTCCGCGGCGGCGCGTGCGGTGAAGCCTCGTGCAGTTGCTACGGTGCTCGAGGGAGAGAACGGAGAGGATGGGGAGGTGCAGCAACTCACGACGGTCACGTAGGAGCAGACGGCACGGTCGGGGACGAGCTGATGCGGCGACGACGACGAAGGGGATCTGTGGCGGTCCTCGGTGAAGATGAGCTTGAAGAAGACGAAGCAGGGCTCGCGAGCGCTCGGGGCACTTCTAAAAATCCTGAAAATAATAAGAGGCTTTGTTTAGAATATCTCCAACAGCCCACACTTATTTTCAGAATTATTTGAGCATTCAAAATATTTACTAGCATTTAAATGCCCAAATGTAATTTACATATGATTGAATTCAATGACCTTCTGTTGACCTAGAAAATTGTGCACCAATTTTGCCAGAGGTTCTAACCCAAGATAAAGAGGGTGAACTTTTTAGAAGGGCATTTCAGGTTCATTGAAAAAAAAATAGTAAACCTTAGTTGATTTCAGAGGGGGTGCTGGGGGTTCTGTCTTCCCCAATTCAAGTTTCTGATGAAAGATAGACATAATGCAACACTCTAATGCATGGTCTAGCTAGGATGTGACACTACCATCATCAACCGAGCAGATGACCTCGAGGACTACACGGGTCCGCAAGAGAGGTCTCACTCTTTCGTGTCTGCTTACGTTATGCATCGCTTAATATTACATGCTACTTTATCGCCCTGTTCACCGATTAGACTCTGAGTCAGCTCCAAACTAATGGTCAAACTTGCGTTTTAAAATGGTTGTGGGGTACATATCGGGGCCGCTATCAATAGTATCTATCTACTATCTGGTTAATCTCCGGTGTCTACTATGAGTTTCATGTTGGGTGGGAAACAAACAATAAAGAAGCCATTATCTGTATTTTTTAATTGAAGCCATTATCTGCCTGCTATTATTGGTTTTGGGTCTATCCACAGGTTGCTATCATCACTCTGGATTTCTGCATGCACTCCTTACATAATCTCACTATGTTTTATTCCTATGCATGACTGTTATTGTAAACAATGGAACTGAACATGTAGAGCAAAAGAGACGAGCCTTGCGTGGAAATAAAATTTCATGCAGACGTCGCTCCATGGTAGGCGCAAAGGCAGCCCCCTCCATGCATTTCGGACTGTAATCGAGAGGAAGATATCTGTTCTGAGGGGGATTCGGAAAGAGAAGACAACTCCTATTTACCCCCTGAGGTCTTTGCTCTAACCTGGCATGCTGATGTTGGTTATATCATGCATATGGTGTCTTGCATTGCTTACTTTATACATCAAATATGTCATCTGCTTAGTTTAGACATCCTTTGTGTGAATGCCATCTGTTTAGTTTATTCATCGTTTATGTGAATTATGCAACGCCATCTTGTTTAGCCAAGTATCATATATGTGAATTTTGCAATGCCATCCTGCTTAGCCAGTCATCTTATATGTAAATTATATCAGGCCATCCTTTTTTTTGGTTACATATTACATTTGTCAAAAATGTTATTACATTCAACTGCTCTTCGTATGCATCAGCCATTTGACACGGTGATGGCAAAATTCTGGAGTGAAAACAAGGTCTTCAGAGCAGACTATGCTATCTAACGAAGTGCATATCTCGCTGGTTACGGATAGCTCCTCAGAGGAGGATTCAGAGACAGATGACCAGTCCTATTCCCCCCCGAGGTGTATGCTCTGACTTGGCAGGGTTATGGTTCTCATATCGTGTGTATGGTGTGTCGCATTGCTATGTCATTTGATTAGTTTAGACATGCTTTGTGTGAATGCCACCTGTTCAATGTCTAATTACCATATATGTGAATTATGCATTGCCATCTTGTTGCAAGACATTATATATGTGAATTATACAATGCTATCTTGTTGCAAAGGCATTATATATGTGAATTATGCAATGCCATGCTGTTTAGCCAATCATCATGCATGTGAGTTATATCATGCTATTAGTTTTTTTGTATTACATGTTCCATTTGTCGACAACATTTGTATATTCAACTACTCTTCGTGTGCATCAGCCATTTGAAGCGGTGATGGAAGTATCTGGAGTGAAAACAAGGTATTCAGAGCAGACAATGCTACCTGCTGAAGCAGACATCTTGCTGGTTACACAGAGCTCCTCAGAGGAGGATTCAGAGACTGATGACCAGTCCTATTTTCCCCCTGAGGTCTATACTCAAACTTGGCAGGGTTATATTACCCATGTCATGCATGTTGCCTTGCATTGCTTAGTTTTTACATCATATATGGATTGCAATCTGCTTACTTGCTTACTATATAAATCATATATTTGAATTATATCATGCCATCATGTTTACATAGTACATACACATCATCTATCTGAATTATGGCATGGCAACCCATTTAATAAAGACATCATATAGTTATATCATATCATCCTGTTTCGTGTTTACAGTCATCATATTTTGAATTATGGCATTCTATCCACGAATGTATGTGAATTACGGCATTCTATCCACGAATGTATGTGAATTATGGCACGCCAACCTATTTAATAAACACATTATATAGTTATGTCATGTCATCCTGTTTACATAGTCTCATATTTTGAACTATGTCTTTCCATCTTTTTTAGTTAGCCATCATAATGTGAAATTGTGTCATGCTATCCTGTTTAGTTAGCCATCATATATGTGAAATTGTGTCATGCTATCCTGTTTGGTTAGACAACATAAATATGAATTATTTCATGCCCTCTTTTATTCCCCACTATCCATTGCACCTGTCTATCATACAATGTCTATACTTCCAATTACTTTTCTTGTTTATCAGCCATTTGAATTGGAGACCGTGATGGCAATATCTAAGGGAGTAACAACACGGTCTTCAGAAAAGATAGTGCTACTAGTTGATGCAGATAGAACCACAGTTGTACTTGCCCAAGGACTAGATCCACCGCACATAACCAAGACTCTCGCAGATTGTACCCCTACCCAGTTGGACAGAGAACCAGCTACACCCCTTCTAACCCCAACCCCGGCATATAGTAACCCAGTTCTAGTTGACACAGCACCGTCTCCACCACAGAGCACCCAAACACGAGCAGTTAGTAAGGGAACTGCAGAGCCCAAAGCACGAGGACCACCACTCCGAATCCCAACTCAACGCTTAAAGGAGAAGAAGATTTCTTCTCAGGTGAGGTTCTGTAGCTATGGTTCATACTCCTTTGCTCTTGCATGACTGTATTTACTCATACCAACTATTTTCAAATTTGAAGGATGGAACTGAAACTCCAATGGCGCAACAGGCATGTTTTAAACCTGTTTCTTTAACTGGTTTGCTTTTGTAACCTGCTCTATGTTGATTTCAGTTTCAATTGAATAAACAGTTCTGTTCTCATGTCATGCACATTACAAGTGTTGTTATTGCTCTATAGTTACCCACACTTGTATTCTGTCTATTCTGCTTTGTCTTGAACAAATATTATTTGAACTGTGTCTCTATCTTGATTTGGCAACAAAAACTAGAATGATATAGACCATAAAGTGACCATGGTACATAGATATATGTTTGTTTCATGCTGTTATCCTGTCCACTTTACTACTGAACTCATTTACCAAAATGAGTTTCATATACAACATGGTAAACATGTGATGTGTCTGCTTGTTTCTCTTTTAGAATGTGGACAAAATATTGGAGAACAGTACCGCGTTATCCAATGGTAAAGCAAGTAATGCAGATAAGGTTCAAGATAGTGAGACATCCCTGTTGGTCTCCAAGAAAGCTGATAAAAACTATCTTGACGACAGTGAGGGAACCCAAAAGTCCTGTCTTGATGTAGTGTTCGAGTTACTGGCCACTACTGCTGGCACAAGCTCTTCGAACTCGCTGCCTGAATCAGTTCGTCTTCTTGAGTCTCAACTTCAAGTTGAAAGACATCGATCAGATGTGCTGCGACAGGAAGCTGAAGGACTGAGGAAGTCCCTGTAGAATTCAGATGCATATTTTTTGGTGCAACATCAATCATTGGAGGATTTAAGCGCCAAACAAGAGAAAGTTAATAAGCTTTCTAAGCATCTTGCCAGCATTATGGGTACCCAGGATATTGTTTCTTGAGATCTTCTGAAGTGGTTTCAGTTCTGGATTTGTTTTGCTGCGGCGTTTATTTGCGCTGGTCGCCAACTTTGACAACCAGTGTATATGATATGCTGCTTTGTTCCCTATATTTGCACTGGTGGCGAACTTTGATGCCCAGTGGATGTAATATGTGGAATAGCCGTGATAGCCTAGCGTTAGTTGCTTGCGTATTTATTTCCTTGTTGTCTTGTTTATTTGTTTGCTTGTAGTCATTGCAGTTGTTTTTCCGCGGTTAGCTAGTGGTTGCAGTAACCTATTTTTTAAAACTAAGCCACAATAACCATGGGCTAATATTTACTGTAGTGACACTGGGCCTCCTACTGGCCGTAGAAACAGTGGGCCTTCTACGGGCCATAGAAACAACGGGCCTTCTACGGGCCGTAGAAACAACGGGCCTTCTACGGGCCGTAGAAACAACGGACCTTCTACGGGCCGTAGAAACAATGGGCCTTCTGTGGGCCGTATTATCAATGGGCCTTATACGGGACGTATAATCGATTGGCCAAACATGGGCCAAACAGATCGCATTATGGCCGTAAATGGGCTAGAGTTGGAATCGTCCGTTCATGGGCCGACCATATTGGGCCATCGTTAATAGGCCGTATTTGATGACGCTATGAAATCGGCCCAACGTATTAACGGACCACAACCAGGCCGACTGTAACCACGGGCTGAATTTGGCCCACAAGCAGAAAATGACAGTAACCGGCCGTAAGTAAACGAATGCTGGAAATGAGCCCAAGAATAAATGGGCTCCGAGAAGGCCGAAAGATAACATGGGCTAGAAATGGCCCAATGGAATAACGTGTCGTTAATGGGTATAAAGTGATACACTGTTCATTATGGGCCAGTTTAACCACAGACCGTTAATGGGTGTAAAGTGATACACTGTTCATTACAGGCCAGTTTCACCACGGGCCGTTAGTAGGCCAAGAGTTACATAGGGCCTCATATGGGCCGAAAGACGTCATGGTCCATACATGGGCCAGAAGTGAAAACGGGCTGGAATCATATTGGATGGCCCAGATGATGCTACTGGGCCTAATTCGGATAGGGCGTAACAGGCCTTGGGTTAGCGGGCTGTAAATGGGGTATATTCGAACATGTCGTTAACAGGCTTTCCATGGGCCGACCCGCCAGCTTTTGACCAAGTCAAACGGGCCGGCCTTTTCACAGAAATGGGCCTCTGTTGGGCCGTGCCACGTGTCGACGTATCATAGGCGCCTATCTGACCCACTGACGAGCTGACACGTGTTTCATTCGGCCAATAAGAATTTTACACGTGGAAATTTCCCATTGGTCGGGGCTGTTAACAGGTTATCGGATCCAAAACCCGACCCGATAGTTTAATGGCGTTCCGTTACGGTGGTTGCCACGTGTCCGTCACCCTTGACGAAAGCACTTCTGTGACGCGCGATTTATCGTCATGGAAGTGGACACTTCCGTGATGATAATTTTGGTAATGTTATGGAACACTTCTACGACAGCACAGGTATGACTATCTTAATTCTGTCATAAATTTGTCATGGATGTACATGCATGACAAAAGAGCGACCTACTGTGACAAACACGTATCATCACGGAAGTGTTTTTTTTTGTAGTGTAAGCATGCACCAAAGGACACAGATTTGATTTTTTTTTCAACCAATTTATATGCACTGGAGCATGTGCATGTAGTTCAACTTTGAATTATGCACATAAATGCATTGAAAACTCACTTAATGCATAAGAATGTCCAAACGAACCCCGAAAAATCACAAAAATTCACACAACACTCCTGTTGTTCTATGTTGACACGAGAAAAAAAATTGAAACCAATAAGAGGCAATGGATATCATTTCGTCCTTAAAGGTGGGACGTTCCCTATTGAAAATCATCATGCTTGTTGTGAGAAGCTCCAGTTTGTGAGAAGCATATACCCAAACCTGCCCCAAATGGGACAAATTTTTTACCACGGCATGTTCATGCCGCTCCATGACACTACTAGGAAAAAGGCTACTAGTAGCGCGGGTAAATTGGCTACTAGTAGCACGGGTAGTATCGCGCTACAGCTAAAAGTTAGTAGTAGCGCGGGGTAAACCCACGCTACTACTAACATTTTACTAGTAGCGCGTATGTCACCCGCGCTACTACTATTTCACACCCACGCTACTACTAACGAAATAGTAGTAGCGCGTCTATAGAACTACACGCTACTAGTATCCACGTCTATAGAACTACACGCTACTAGTATCCTAAATACTAGTAGCGCTCCGTTTCCCCCCAAGCTACTACTTACTAATTAGAAATTAAAAAAAATAAAATCCGTCAATTCCATTTTATGCATACAATTCTAACAACTAAAACAAACCCAGCTTTGTAATAAACCAGCAGCATTACACATCATTAAAAAGAGAAGATTTATAGTAAACCAGGAGCATTAGAGCATATCCATACATCTACACTTATTGCCTAGTCACTTATTCCCAGCTAGTGCAAACACAGTTAAATGCAAACAAAAATGCATAAAAACGTCAAACAGTGGCATTCTATCCCTCCAAATGATTCGCTCCCTCTCCATCCTTGCAATCATCTTCTTCTCCCTTATGTGCTTCTCCCATTTATGAATCCAAGATTTCTGTAAAGAGCAAAGAGCAAAGAACAAATAAAATGAAATTTCACCTGACATATTTTTCCTTGCATGTTGTGATGTACAGTAGCTACGGGAATAAATATACAAAAAGAAAAAAGTGAGTGATTTCTATTAACAAGAGATCACCTATGTAATAGCTACAAACAAATGAACCTGCTACACCAACGCATATCATGTCTTAGATTGATATTCTCCACGTGTTACACATATACACCATCAACTATTTGTCATAAAGTATTTGTAAATGACTAATTGGGTTCTTTAAACTTCTAAGGGAAAGCAAGATGCCATGGCCTTGCTCGCTGCTAACCTCACTAACTTTGGAGTCTGCAGTACTTTGGAATGAATTGAGAGTGTCACTTATAGCACTGGATGCCACCAATTATTTTCAGTAATGTAACTGCAGTAATGGATAATCTCACTAACCGCTGTAACTTTCTTTGACTACCGATTATATGGGTTGTCATTAGTCATAAACATTTCCATCTGAGATGGGCTTAAGTCATAGAGGAATTGAGGAACGTTCTTGTAATTATCCATTACTGCATGAAGGTTAAAAATAAAGCTTTAAAGCCACACGTAAAATAATTGGCATGGAAAGCATTAGGGATAAGGTACTATTGCTTATCGGCTCACCATAAAAAGCTAGAAACTGCTATAGTTTGTAACCATGCATAGGTGTTTCATATGAGGGCATTTTACATCAAGAGTTTGATGAGACAAGACCACCTAGGAAGATAAAACATGGGCATAGCATGTCTGGCACTTATGCATAGTCAGCTTGCAAATGACTACCATTTCTCCCCTACGTGTTTCCTTAAAAAAACTTCTACGGCTTCTTAACAACCACCAGGCAGTAAAATAGCCCTATGCTTACATATTTTCCTACCATTTGGTAGACAATATGAAGATGATATATTGTGCATGTCCTGTGAGGTAAGGAGCCGGACATGCTACAAACTATGCATCCACAAACTACATTAATCTACATGCGGAAACATAGGAAGAGAGTTAAGGCAAGCAAATTGTTACGCACCTGTGAACAATGTCATTGTTGTGGTCGATCGCAGTCTATCTCTCTCTCTCTCTCTTGTGAATTTCATCGAGTAACTCAAGAAAATATGCTATTCTGCTGAATCTGCTATTCTGCTGCTACTTACCCAAAATATGCTCGCAACTCGACAGCATCTAGAGTAGCTCCCAGGCCTCAACCTGCCAAAAGCAACAACAACCACAGTTGAACCACGCATGCATCAATTCAATAGTACTAGCCTTTTACATTACAATAAGCATTGATTTTGGTTCATCACAACACAAGATAGTGTGTGTTCATAAACGTTGATTTTGAACCTTTGTTTCTAGAACCTGGGCCTGCTGCCAAAGCTTCACTGAAGAATGCCATCAAACTGGAATTACAGAATGATGGCCGTAATGCAAATGCAGACACAGAATGCATGAACCTGGGTTACTTGCTGTCAAGAGAGACCACAGCCAAAGCATTTTCTTTGCTACTTCTAAAGTTTTGAGTTGGTGGTCGTCTGTTCACTTCTAATAGCCCTCACCACTTCTCCCTCCGTCCTGTCAAGTGGGCCAGTGATACGTCTCCATCGTATCTACTTTTCCGAACACTTTTGCCCTTGTTTTGGACTCTAACTTGTATGATTTGAATGGACTAACCCAGACTGACGCTGTTTTCAGCAGAATTGCCATGATGTTGTGTTATGTGCAGAAAACAAAAGTTCTCGGAATGACCTGAAACTCCACGGAATACCTTACAATAAATAAAAAAATCCTCGCCAAAGATGAAGACCAGGGGGCCGACACCCTGTCCACGAGGGTGCGGGGCGCCCCCTAGGGCGTGCCCCCCTACCTCATGCCCCCCCTGGACACCTTCCGACGCCAACTCCAACTCTATATATTTGCTTTCGGGGAGAAAAAAAATAGAGGAGAGGAAATCATCGCGTTTTACAATACGGAGCCGCCGCCAAGCCCTAAAACCTCAAGGGAGGGCTGATCTGGAGTCCGTTCGGGGCTCCGGAGAGGGGGATTCGTCGCCGTCATTGAGGGAGTCCTGGATTAGGGGGTGTTCGGGTAGCCGGACTATACCTTCAGCCGGACTCCTGGACTATGAAGATACAAGATTGAAGACTTCGTCCCGTGTCCGGATGGGACTTTCCTTGGCGTGGAAGGCAAGTTTGGCGATGTGGATATTCGAGATCTCCTGCCATTACAACCGACTTTGTGTAACCCTAACCCTATCCGGTGTCTATATAAACCGGAGGGTTTTAGTCCGTAGGACAACTTCATCATACAACAATCATACCATAGGCTAGCTTCTAGGGTTTAGCCTCCTTGATCTCGTGGTAGATCTACTCTTGTACTACCCATATCATCAATATTAATCAAGCAGGAGTAGGGTTTTACCTCCATCGAGAGGGCCCGAACCTGGGTAAACTTCGTGTCCCTTGTCTCCTGTTACCATCCGGCCTAGACGCACTCTTTGGGACCCCCTACACGAGATACGCGGGTTTTGACACCGACATTGGTGCTTTCATTGAGAGTTCCTCTGTGTCATCACTTCTAGGCCCGATGGCTCCTTTGATCATCAATGACGAGGCGGTCCAGGGTGAGGCTTTTCTCCCCGGACAGATCTTCGTCTTCGGCGGCTTCGCACTGCGGGCCAATTCGCTTGGCCACCTGGAGCAGATCGAAAGCTACGCCCCTGGCCATTATGTCAGGTTTGGAAGCTTAAGCTACGCGGCAGATATCCGCGGGGATTTGATCTTCGACGGATTCGAGCCACAGCCAGGCGCGCCGCACTGTCTCGAGGGGCATGATCTAGCTCTGCCGCCGAACAGTGCCCTGGAGGCCGCACACGCACCGGTTCCGACCCTTAATTCGGAGCCTATTGCACCAATCGAGGATAAGCGGTTGGACGTCACCTCGGGGGCTGCGATCTCAAAGGCGATCGAGCCGAATGCCAGCCCCGCACTCTGCATGACCCGTGACTCCGAGGATCCGGATTCCTCTCCGGACTCCGAACCCCCCGCGCCCCTGCCAATCGAATCCGATTGGGCGCCAATAATGGAGTTCAACGCCGTGGACATCTTTCAGCACTCGCCCTTCGGCGACATCCTGAATTCTCTAAAGTCTCTCTCTTTATTAGGAGAGCCCTGGCCAGACTACGGTCAGTGAGTATGGGATACGGACGATGAAGAAATTCAAAGCCCACCCACCACCCACTTGGTAGCCACTGTCGACAATTTAAACGACGTGCTCAACTTCGACTCCGAAGACATCGACGGTACGGACGACGATGCAGGAGACACATAAGAACCAACGCCTATAGGGCATTGGACGGCCACCTCACCTCATGATGTGTACATGGTGGATACCCCTAAAGGTAGCGACCACGAGGAAAACGGGGATAGAACTGTGGGGACCCCGACTCATAAGTCGTGATCACCGTATGCACGTGTACAGTGATCCCAGAGATCAATGCTCACTGAACACACAGAAGCTGAATAACAAGTGTCTTACATCCATCCATACAGTATTACACAAGTAGGATCACTATGGTCAAGTCTTGAGTATAACATTGCAGCGGAAATCTTCGTCGATAACTTGGACCCATGCCATCTGCCTTAACCCTACAGGCATTCTGACTGGGAAGCGTCCTAGCTCGCATGTTCGTCACCGAAGTATTCTTCATCATATCCTGTTCTTTTATGCCTGGCCAATAAAATAACAAGTGGCAAGCCAATGAGTACTTTGAATGTACTCGCAAGCAACCCATGTTTTGGCTCAAGATACAATAATGCATGATATAGGTAAATTTTTGCGGAAAGCTAGTTTTGAGTGCAATGACATGTTCAACAAATTGTAATACATGCATCATGAGAATTCAAGTAACCATAAGGACAGGTTACATATATCAACATAAATAGAGTGGGCACCAACCCAACTCAATCATGTCAAGTCCTTGACTTGACCCAAGTAGTTCTTCCCACACACGCTGGTTTGAAAACACGTGGACGTAGTTTAAGCAGCACCGCCCAACTGTCCTTGACTGTGGACACGGCTATTCGAATAGTTTAACACTCTGCAGAGGTTGCACACTTTACCCACAAGATCCGGGGAACTTCCGTGTCATCCACGACCCGCGATACCTCAAGTACCCGGGGTAAGCAACCGATCACTACCTTTCCCTATACGACACTAACAAGGAGTCCACTCGTTGTTCCATATCCTCACGATGTACATCATACGAGACTCGCTCAAGATCGTAACATCCGAGAGTGGACACAACGGTGTATCCGGTGCCCTGTAAAGACAGTCATGGCCGCCCTACCTGGCATGACCCCGTCCCGAGAGAGAGCACCAACTCTCCCCCGTCACTAGTAATGCGGGCTCCAAGCTAGTATCGGCCTAGGTAATCAATAATGCCCTTTCCCATATAAGGGTAGAGTGGTTGCGCATGTAAGGTTGGGACAGTCGACAAATCTTAAATCTAATCTGTTTTCGAAAACAACACACACTTGCCTTGGTACACCACTTCGTCATCAAGTGGTTACCCATCTCATTGTCTCCCTCGGGCATAAGTGGCACCCGACGGGGTTTTCGAAAAGTCTTTGAAAACACTTTGACTCCATCACCATGCATATACCCGTCCCTTTTTGCATAGCAACTACTTTGGCATCCTATCTACTTCCACCGGCATAACCCTCATAAGGAAGTAGGGTCATGCATCATGCAGGTATCAACGAGGAAGTAACGAAGGCAACCCACCAAAGTGGTTACCATCTCATCATGATCTCGATGCAAGCAATAAAAGTGCCATATGACATGCATAAAAAGGGTTTCATAGACATGGTCAAAGGGCTGCTTGCCTTAGTCTTCAAGGTCTTCAAGTCCTTCTCCTTCTTCTTATCCAACTACCTCGTTAAATACGAGATCTATTCGCCGCAAGAAAATAACGAGAAAATAAGGCAATAGTAAAATAGCAAAACCAAAGTGATCAGAAAAATGTCAACTTGTTTTCGATAAATACTAGGGGAAAATCTAAGAAGGTGAAAATTACTAGTTATGGATTTGGAGTTGTGGAACAGGAGAAATGGATTTTCAAAGGCATATTTAAATGCTTAAAATCACATTTAAATATTTATAGTAAAGAAAAGTTGGTTGGATTTGAATGGAAGTTGCACCATTAAATAGGTTGCAATATTCTAGGAATTTAGAAATTGGAATTAATTTATTTGGACTATTATTTCTCCCTGTAGAATTTTTACAAGACAGCAAGAAAAGGAAAAAGAAAAATGGCACTGTGCCACTGGGCCAGAACAGCCGCAGGGCAACAGGCCCAGCCAGCGGGCCGGCCCAGCCAAGCCAGCGCACAGCGTGCGCGCGCCCGTCCTCCCGTTTCAAACCTGACGGGCGGGGCCTGTAGGTCAGAGAGAGAGAGAGGGGCGCGGGGACGAGGGGGAGGATGACAGGCGGGGCCCGCCTGTCATCACTAACCCGTGTACAGGGGGGTCGCGGTGCTCACCGGCGATGATGCAGGCCACGGCGAGCTCCGGCGAGTGCGGGAATGGCTTCAGGGGACTGGCGCACGTCGGGAGGTGGTGGACTTGGCCGGCAGGGGTGCCTGGTTCGCCGGCGACGAGGTCCGTGGCGGAGGAGCTTCGGGAGTCGACGGCTCCGGCCGTTTCCGGCTGCAAAAGAGGCGGGGAAGGAGGGGGAAATGATCAGTGGGAGGAGGCAGTTCCAGATCGGGGCAGAGGAGGAGCGGGGGTGGCCTGTACCTCGCGAACTCTGGCGAGCCGACGCGGCGGAGCTCGAGCTCGATCTCAAGCTCGGGTGGTTCTAGGAAGGAGCTGGGGTGCAGGGGAAGGTTTTGGCGATGCAGAGAGCGAGTGGTGAGGGTGGAAGGGCCCGGGAAGGACTTTATATAGGCGGACGGGGAGGTCAAGCAGACCCGTGCGCCGGCGAGCTCACGCTCGTCGCTGCGGGGCTCGGGAGAGGAGAGCGCCGTGTCTGGGGCGTTTGTGGGCTCGGTCCAGAGCGAGGGAAAGAAGAGAGAGAGGGAGCAGGGGGCCAGAGGCACCGCGCGTGTGAGCATGCTCACTGGTGCGCTCGGGCGGCCGCCGCGCGTGCGAGCTGGGGTGAGAGGAGGGAGAAGGAGGAGGGGGCCGGCAGCGTGCCGTGTCCCAGACGTTGAGGCACCTCGGGGGACACGAGGGGGAGATCCGAGGTGGCCGGATGTGGCTGGAAGGGGGTGGCTACAGTGCGGGAGCGCACTGTAGCGCACTCCAGAGCATGCAAATGGCTGCCATGGCATTGTTTAAAAGGGCAGGGCGTGTCCACTAGTGTCTAGCAGGTCTAGGGGGGAGTAAAGAAGAGGAGAGGGGCATTGGATGCCCTGGATGGCCACTGGAGTGAGGAGGGAGGTGAAGAAGAGGGGGAAAGTGGCTGTCCAGAGAGAGGAAGAGGGGGTTTTCACCCCTCAATTATTGAGCTGGGGACTTGCCATTGTTACTGGAGGTGAAAGGGGTCTAGGGGGAGCTGTGGTAAAATGTGGAGCTCACCAAGAATAGTGGAAAGGGTCCAAACAGTGGTTTTTGCAAAATGTCATAAGGTGTTTGATGTTGATTTGGTCAAGAAAATGATCTCCAATTGCCATGACACTTCATAGGGTGAAATGACACATATAATTAGGGCCTTCCACCAATTTGGAGCTTAATTGGGCAAAGTTGCCAATGCAACTTTTGTAAACCCTAGAAATGAGCAGAAATGGACTTGTGTAGATCTAGTTGAGCAAATCACTTCTCCTTGATGCACCACTTGGTGTAGTGGCCTCATTTGGTCATGTGAACATGCTCACAAAAGTTGGGGTCAAGGAGAGAAAGTTGGTAGTACAAACTGGTTCAAATTTGATTCTGGTCAGAGAGGGTTTTGGGGCACTTTGATCAAGATAAAATTCTCTCCAACTTGTGCCATTTGGTCTAGATGCATTATTACACCATTTGAGCATGTGCACCAAGTTTGAGAGCAATTGGACATGTTTGACAGTGCAAAGCTGTTCAAACTTGAAAAATGACAGAAGTGGTTTTGAGAGGGTTTCATGGGGTTATACTGTTCTCCATGACATGGTACTTGGAATGATCATCAAAAATGTTATATGGGACATGCTAGAATTTTCTTGGATTTTTGTGAAAATATTTCATGTAGAAATATTTCAAATCCTTGAAATGAGCAGAAATGGTTTTGGGAGGTTTTATCCTATATTTTGATCATGACCATGTGTTGAAACTCATATATATGGAAAATATATGTCCATTGAGTCTCCCTAATTTTTATAAAATATTTTTAAAGCTTTAAAATAATTTTAACCTATTTAAGACCATTTCTGGCCTTAAGAAAAAGCCTTTAAATAAAATAGGAAAATAACTTTTAAAATTATATTTTTGTGGTTTCTGGGTAACCTATATCTAATAGGAGCCAAAAATAGTTTTGGAAAGATTTTTACTGCCCTTAATTAAGTACTTGCAGTGCAATCCTCAATCAAGGGGTTTTTGGAAAACTAATTTTTGAAAATACTATTTGGCCAAATTATTTTTGTAAGAAAATATTATATTGTACTATACACTTGGCATGATCATTGGGAAGAGGTTTTGGATCAAGGAGAAGAAGTATAGAAGGTGGAGTAGTTGACTATAAAGAGCACTTGAAAAACCACTCAGAGAAAACCAACTTTAAAATAAAAGCCAATTAATGCAAAAGTTTTTGTTGGTCCAAATTTTCATGCTTTATTAATGCAAATGATATGTTACAAAATGCAGGGTGTGACAGACCTACCCCCCTTACAAGAATCTCGTCCCCGAGATTCCGAGACTAAGCGCGGAAAGGAATACGGAAACTTGGATCTGGGGTAGTTTTCACGTCCTCATACTGCTTCAGCTTCCGTTTGGTGCTCCATCGAACCTTGAAGATCTCGATGGTGTGGCTTTGCATTTGTCGTCCTACTTGATCCGGATTGCAATTGGGGTCTTTCGCGTATGTCATATTGGGCTGGGGGTCAATGGTTTGATGATTGATGCCCTGGTTGAGACCGGGCTAATTAGGAAGTTGGAAACGCTTTTGAGGGTGTGTCGCGTGGAAAGCGCTGTGCACAGTGGGTAACTCAGGCGGTAAGTCTACCTGGTAGTTGTCTTCTCTTCGTCTTGTGGCGAGCTCGGAGGGGGTTGTTAAATCTTGGCGTGGGTTTCCTTGTCGTGAAAATGTTTGGTTCCCTTGAGAGAAGTGGCTTGCAGATATGCCTGGTCTTCGATGCGGAGGTTTACTTCTTGATGATGGTGGTTGGTCCAGTTCTTCCTCCTGGACATGGCGTTCTTCAGATGTTCCCTAACCAACTGAATGGTTCTTCTTCCGTCTTTGGGTAGGCAAGTATGTCATCAAAGAAAGATGGCAACTAACTTGTCCGAGTACTCCGTGAAGACTTGCCCACGGGGTACTTAGGGTATAGGTTGGGGTATCGGTGGTGGTTATGGTTGGGTATTGGCCAAGGTTTCCTTGTCCTAGAGCCAAAGCCCATGGTTGTGATTCCTACCATATCGTGGCTTGGTGTGGCTTAACGGTTTCAAGGATTCTAGTGTATGAGTGAACATTTATCATCTTATCCTTGAGCACAGTTTCTGAGATGCCAATTATTCTATCTAGTCTTTCCAAATAATCACATCATGTTATCGAAAGAATCATCCCGTATAGGTCAACTCCAATCATCACTCATGTTATTCATATCCTCATGACTCTCGAGAGGAGGTCTAACAAAATCATATATGTCTACAATCCCCCAAACTCGTATGTATGGCTACCCCTAAAAATCCATGGGTTGAGCACATAAGATGCTAAGCTTGAATTTAATCACCACAATCCAAGTGCTCAGTCTATTGATCCAAGGTCCGCGATAAAGCATCTCTATCCTAAGGAAACACGTCGTAAGCCACTCCAAGATCTTGTTTCCTTCCTATGAATCAACCAACAGCCCATTAGCTTTCATCAATCACTACATAATCCCATGTTTATGATGTTCCACATGATCTCCTAAAGTCCATATAATCCCCAAATGCTTGAAAGGGCTGTCTCTACTATAGTAAGTCCATCAATTTCCATTATCATGATCAGGTAAACTCCAAGATCAAGCTCATTCATATCCCTAGATAAACTCCAACAATTAATCCAATCTCCTAGTTTATCGTCCTCCAAGAAACATGGTATCACGATCGAGATCAGCAGTCTAAATCCAATTTACTCCGAACCACGTAGACATACTCAACATCTATATTCAACTAGAATCACCTACTTAAATCCAAATCTCTTGTCCAACGAGAATTCCTACATGTTCCCCTCAAGTTATTTATCATCATGACAACTATCTCCTATCAATATCCCCTGGCTAAGTCAAATCCCCATACTTCCAAGAATTCAGCTTGCGATCTTAATTGTCCTATAAATCCAATTTGCTCAGGGGTAATGAAAGCTATGCTACTCTATAATCATGATCCAGCCACGTTTATCTACCAACATCAAAGCCTCATAATCCTCCAAATAGTCCCATATAATTCCTCAAGCCATAGATATAAACTCATA
This sequence comes from Aegilops umbellulata, assembly GCA_032464435.1. Classification (NCBI taxonomy): domain Eukaryota; kingdom Viridiplantae; phylum Streptophyta; class Magnoliopsida; order Poales; family Poaceae; genus Aegilops; species Aegilops umbellulata. The sequence continues at coordinate 109,603,352 of CP136056.1, read as the reverse complement.
TAGTCATTTGACCTTAATTCCTACATCCTTAAACTGGTCTTCCCTATGGCATTGCCAGTTTTGGTGCTATCTTAGGACGATAATGTGCTCTTTCACTATGTCCACTAGTTCCATAATGAACCCAGTTGATAAGCAAGGCTTACTGAGGCTTAACTGGTTCTCTTGCAAGTATGTGGGTTAAGCACATGGTTAAGGATTCGAGATGGGGAATCTTATGAAGTCTCGAAGGGTCTAGGAATGGGTTTCTAGTCTGGAGGGTCAAATATAACTTTACGGGGTTGCGCTTGGTCGTGGAGATTGTAGCAGAAGTCTTCATTGCTAGTTGGTTGCCGAGGCAGGATCCTTGGTGCATCTTGTCTTGCTGATCTTCAGTTGAGGCGAGAGATGATAGGGAGAAGTAGCATAAAGGGGGATGCCTAAAGGGGGTTCTATAGTGCGGGTGCAAACAACAAGTGCCAAAAAGGGCCAACACAATCAACAAAATAAGGCAGGTGATATAGTTGCGTACTTGTTGCCTACGGCAAAAAGGGCGACTGATATCAAAACACAAACAAGTAAAAACAGCAAGACAAAACATGGTTCCATTCGAACCATCCCACGGACTCGACTACACATATGGGGGTACACGACTCATCCTACCCTAGGGGTCCTCGGACTTGGTAGTCGTGCTTGCTTGGAGAGAAGGGTGCTCAATCTTCAGTTTCTGGGTTCCCCTTGTGGTGCCAAAGGATATGCGGTAGTTGGCTGCTTGTTGGGACACATCCTTTTAATGTGCCCATGTTCACCACACTCGTGACAAGTGACGGAAGAAAAAGGGTTTCTATTCAGTCTTGGATATTGTCGTCGGGGGCCTGTCCATGATCCTTTATGAGGTGGATATGGAAATCCATTCCTATGCCTTTTGCGTGGGGTTTGGTTGCGAGCTTTCTGAAGTCCCTTGATTTGCTGCTCTTGATTAAAAATGTGGGCTTCTAAGGCAGTGATTTGTTGTTCTCGCTCGACCACCTTCTTCTTCTCGAGGCAGTGGAGGTGCAGAAGTGAAGGGAGGTCTTGGCGAGCCTTAAGGAATGCTTCGGTAAGGTGACGTAGAAGGTAGTCTCCGGCGTTGATGTAGCGGATCTGGTACTTGAGGGTTGGATCCTCATCTTCTAGGGAAATCATCACTTGAGCTGGGGCTCCAAATCCGTTCTTTCAAGGTAGATAGCGGGTGGCGTGTTCTTCTTTCATTTCTGGCAGGAGGCCTCGAAGATGGAGGAGTGCTTCATATGCCACTTGCTGAATGGCCAGGTCTTTTGTTGGCATAGGTGGTCCAATGAAGAACCACCCCTGGGGTGAGGTCTTGGCAGGCACAAAAACCTTGGCATAGAACTCCTTCTCGAGCACATCATTTTCCAGTTCATGCAGGGTGTATACGGGCAGCAAGGGGTAGTGGCATTGTTGGAGGCAGTCTTTTAAGAGTGATGGAAATCCTATCATAAGAAGTCTCAAGGGGACGACAGCCATCTACAAAAGTTGAATAGGGGAGGTCAATATGGAAAAATATTCCTCGGGTTCGATAAGCTTAGAAAAGAAGAGAAGTTCAGATGGTCTCAAGCTAACTAACGTCCATGCTAACTAAGGCTTCCTACAGTCAGGATGGCTCTGATACCAGCTCTGTGGGGACCCCGACTCATAAGTCATGATCACCGAATGCACGTGTACAGTGATCCCAGAGATCAATGCTCACTGAACACACAGAAGCTGAATAACAAGAGTCTTACATCCATACATACCGTATTACACAAGGAGGACCACTATGGTCAAGTCTTGAGTATAACATTGCAGCGGAAATCTTCGTCGATAACTTGGACCCATGCCATCTGCCTTAACCCTATAGGCATTTTGACTGGGAAGTGTCCTAGCTCGCATGTTCGTCACCGAAGTATTCTTCATCATATCCTGTTCTTTTATGCCTGGCCAATAAAATAACCAGTGGCAAGCCAATGAGTACTTTGAATGTACTCGCAAGCAAACCATGTTTTGGCTCAAGATACAACAATGCATGATATAGGTAAATTTTTGCGGAAAGCTAGTTTTGAGTGCAATGACATGTTCAACAAATTGTAATACATGCATCAGGAGAATTCAAGTAACCATAAGGACAGGTTACAGATATCAACATAAATAGAGTGGGCACCAACCCAACTCAATCGGGTCAAGTCCTTGACTTGACCCAAGTAGTTCTTCCCACACACGCTGGTTTGAAAACATGTGGACGTAGTTTAAGCAGCACCGCCCAACTGTCCTTGACCGTGGACACGGCTATTCGAATAGTTTAACACTCTGCAGAGGTTGCACACTTTACCCACAAGATCCGGGGAACTTCCGTTTCATCCACGACCCGCGATACCTCAAGTACAAGGGGGTAAGCACCCGATCACTACCTTTCCCTAGACGACACTAACAATGAGTCCACTCGTTGTTCCGTATCCTCACGATGTACATCATACGAGACTCGCTCAAGATCGTAACATCCGATAGGGGACACAACGGTGTATCCGGTGCCCTGTAAAGACAGTCATGGCCGCCCTACCTGGCACGACCCCGTCCCGAGATAGAACACCAACTCTCCCCCGTCACTAGTAATGCGGGCTCCAAGCTAGTATCGGCCTAGGTAATCAATAATGCCCTTTCCCATATAAGGGTAGAGTGGTTGCGCATGTAAGGTTGGGACAGTCGACAAATCTTAAATCTAATCCGTTTTCGAAAACAACACACACACTTGCCTTGGTACACCACTTCGTCATCAAGTGGTTACCCATATCATTGTCTCCCTCAGGCATAAGTGGCACCCGACGGGGTTTTCGAAAAGTCTTTGAAAACACTTTGACTCCATCACCATGCATATACCCGTCCCTTTTTGCATAGCAACTACTTTGGCATCCTATCTACTCCCACCGGCATAACCCTCATAAGGAGGTAGGGTCATGCATAATGCAGGTATCAACGAGGAAGTAACGAAGGCAACCAACCAAAGTGGTTACCATCTCATCATGATCTCGATGCACGCAATAAAAGTGCCATATGACATGCATAAAAAGGGTTTCATAGACATGGTCAAAGGGCTGCTTGCCTTAGTCTTCATGGTCTTCAAGTCCTTCTCCTTCTTCTTATCCAACTACCTCGTTAAATACGGGATCTATTCGCCACAAGAAAATAACGAGAAAATAAGGCAATAGTAAAACAGCAAAACCAAAGTGCTCAGAAAAATGTCAACTTGTTTTTGGTAAATACTAGGGGAAAATCTAAGAAGGTGAAAATTACTAGTTATGGATTTGGAGTTGTGGAACAGGAGAAATGGATTTTCAAAGGCATATTTAAATGCTTAAAATCACATTTAAATATTTATAGTAAAGAAAAGTTGGTTGGATTTGAATGGAAGTTGCACCATTAAATAGGTTGCAATATTCTAGGAATTTAGAAATTGGAATTAATTTATTTGGACTATTATTTCTCCCTGTGGAATTTTTACAAGACGGCAAGAAAAGGAAAAAGAAAAATGGCACTGTGCCACTGGGCCAGAACAGCCGCAGGGCAGCAGGCCCAGCCAGCGGGCCGGCCGAGCCGAGCCAGCGCACAGCGCGCGCGCGCCCGTCCACCCGTTTCAAACCTGACGGGCGGGGCCCGCAGGTCAGAGAGAGAGGGGCGCGGGGACGAGGGGGAGGATGACAGGCGGGGCCCGCCTGTCATCACTAACCCGTGGACAGGGGGGTCGCGGTGCTCACCAGCGATGATGCAGGCCACGGCGAGCTCCGGCGAGTGCGGGGATGGCTTCAGGGGACTGCCGCACGTCGGGGGGTGGTGGACTTGGCCGGCGGGGGTGCCTGGTTCGCCGGCGACGAGGTCCGCGGCGGAGGAGATTCGGGAGTCGACGGCTCCGGCCGTTTCCGGATGCAAAAGAGGCGGGGAAGGAGGGGGAAATGATCAGTGGGAGGAGGCGGTTCCAGATCAGGGCAGAGGAGGAGCGGGGGTGGCCTGTACCTCGCGAACTCCGGTGAGCCGACGCGGCGGAGCTCGAGCTCGATCTCGAGCTCGGGCGGTTCTGGGAAGGAGCTGGGGGTGCAGGGCAAGGTTTTGGCGATGCAGAGAGCGAGTGGTGAGGGTGGAAGGGCTCGGGAAGGCCTTTATATAGGCGGACGGGGAGGTCCAGCAGACCCATGCGCCGACGAGCTCACGCTCGTCGCTACGCGGCTCGGGGGAGGAGAGCACCGTGTCTGGGGCGTTTGTGGGCTCGGTCTAGAGCGAGGGAAAGAAGAGAGAGAGGGAGCAGGGGGCCAGAGGCACCGCGCGTGTGAGCATGCTCACTGGTGCGCTCGGGCGGCCGCAGCGCGCGCGAGCTGGGGCGAGAGGAGGGAGAAGGAGGAGGGGGCCGGCACGCGGCAGCGTGCCGTGTCCCAGACGTCGAGGCACCTCGGGGGACACGAGGGGGAGAGCCGAGGTGGCCGGATGTGGCTGGAAGGGGGTGGCTACAGTGCGGGAGCGCATTGTAGCACGCTCCAGAGTGTGCAAATGGCTGCCATGGCATTGTTTAAAAGGGCAGGGCGTGTCCACTAGTGTCTAGCAGGTCTAGGGGGAGTAAAGAAGAGGAGAGGGGCATTGGATGCCCTGGATGGCCACTGGAGTGAGGAGGGAGGTGAAGAAGAGGGGGAAAGTGGCTGTCCAGAGAGAGGAAGAGGGGGTTTTCACCCCTCAATTATTGAGTTGGGGACTTGCCATTGTTACTGGAGGTGAAAGGGGTCTAGGGGGAGATCTGGTAAAAAGTGGAGCTCACCAAGAATAGTGGAAGGGGTCCAAACAGTGGTTTTTGCAAAATGTCATAAGGTGTTTGATGTTGATTTGGTCAAGAAAATGATCTCCAATTGCCATGACACTTCATAGGGTGAAATGACACATATAATTAGGGCCTTCCACCAATTTGGAGCTTAATTGGGCAAAGTTGCCAATGCAACTTTTGTAAACCCTAGAAATGAGCAGAAATGGACTTGTGTAGATCTAGTTGAGCAAATCACTTCTCCTTGATGCACCACTTGGTGTAGTGGCCTCATTTGGTCATGTGAACATGCTCACAAAAGTTGGGGTCAAGGAGAGAAAGTTGGTAGTACAAACTGGTTCAAATTTGATTCTGGTCAGAGAGGGTTTTGGGGCACTTTGATCAAGATAAAATTCTCTCCAACTTGTGCCATTTGGTCTAGATGCATTATTACACCATTTGAGCATGTGCACCAAGTTTGAGAGCAATTGGACATGTTTGACAGTGCAAAGCTGTTCATACTTGAAAAAGGACAGAAGTGGTTTTGAGAGGGTTTCATGGGGTTATACTGTTCTCCATGACATGGTACTTGGAAAGATCATCAAAAATGTCATATGGGACATGCTAGAATTTTCTTGGATTTTTGTGAAAATATTTCATGTAGAAATATTTCAAATCCTTGAAATGAACAGAAATGGTTTTGGGAGGTTTTGTCCAATATTTTGATCATGACCATGTGTTGAAACTCATATATATGGAAAATATATGTCCATTGAGTCTCCCTAATTTTTATAAAATATTTTTAAAGCTTTAAAATTATTTAACCTATTTAAGACCATTTCTGGCCTTAAGAAAAAGCCTTTAAATGAAATAGGAAAATAACTTTTAAAATTATATTTTTGTGGTTTCTGGGTAACCTATATCTAATAGGAGCCAAAAATATTTTTGGAAAGATTTTTACTGCCCTTAATTAAGTACTTGCAGTGCAATCCTCAATCAAGGGGTTTTTGGAAAACTAATTTTTGAAAATACTATTTGGCCAAATTATTTTTGTAAGAAAATACTATATTGTACTATACACTTGGCATGATCATTGGGAAGAGGTTTTGGATCAAGGAGAAGAAGTATAGAAGGTGGAGTAGTTGACTATAAAGAGCACTTGAAAAACCACTCAGAGAAAACCAACTTCAAAATAAAAGCCAATTAATGGAAAAGTTTTTGTTGGTCCAAATTTTCATGCTTTATTAATGCAAATGATATGTTACAAAATGCAGGGTGTGACAAGAACGAAGGATCAATCCCTCGAAAAACAATCAAAGCGTCGGCGCAAACGCCCACCCAAGCCCTGCCTCGATACAGACCCAACCATAGAGCAGGATGAGACAGCAGGCGACGAGCATGCCCTAGAGCAACCTTACGCCGGATAAACCAGCGGAGAAGAAGAACCTCCACAAGAGGCTCGTTGCAACCGCACGCAGTCTGAAAAAACAAAAGCGGAAGCTCAAGACTGCAGAAGATGCACTCAGGATCAGATGGAGTAAAGTAATCAACAGCGCAGACAAATACGGCGATAGTCGCCGCACTAATAGCTATCCGAAGCGAAAGATACTGCCTAAATTCGACGAAGAGGCCTTAGAGCCCTCGCACTCAAAAAGTAAAAAAGCCACATGGTCGGATAGACGACCCCATAGCCAGCATAAAGTGGCAAATGGCGCCGCACTTAAGCCGGCACGCGACCCACTTATGGATTTGCATCAAAAAGATGGCCCAGCCAGGTCCATTTATGGGCCAAGAAAGCAAGCTCTCGTAAGCAATGCAATAAAACCGTTATGAGAATCCGGCACACCCAAATATAGGGGTGCCGCACATCCCCTATGTTTCACCGATGAGGTCCTGGATTATGAATTTCCAGCGGGATTCAAACCCGTAAACATAGAGGCATATGATGGGACAACAGACCCTGGAGTCTGGATAGAGGATTACATCCTCCACATACACATGGCTAGAGGAGATGATCTCCACGCCATCAAATATTTACCACTAAAGCTTAAAGGACTAGCCCGGCATTGGCTTAAAAGCCTTCCTGAAAACACAATTGGAAGCTGGGAAGAGCTCGAGGATGCTTTCCGAGCAAATTTTCAAGGGACTTATGTCCGTCCTCCGGATGCTGACGACCTCAGTCAGATAACACAACAGCCCGGAGAGTCAGCTCGGCAGTTCTGGAATAGATTTCTTACTAAAAAGAATCAGATAGTCGACTGTCCGGACGCCGAAGCCCTAGCAGCTTTTAGGCACCATGTCCGAGACGAGTGGCTCGCCAGACACCTCGACCAAGAAAAGCCAAGAACAATGGCCGCATTAACAAGCCTCATGACCCGCTTTTGCGCAGGAGAGGATAGCTGGTTGGCAAGATGTAGCACCAGCGACCCAAGTACATCCGAAACAAGGGATGGAAACGGAAAACCGCGACGCAACAAGGATTGTCGCTGGACTAAGGAAAACAGTCCAAAGAGCATGGCAGTCAACGCCGGATTCAAAGGCTCACGGCAGAATCAGAAAAAGCCGCCCATCCAGGATAACAGAGATGATTTATCCAACCTAAACAAAATCCTGGACAGGATATGTCAAATACACAGTACTCCGGGGAGGCCTGCTAACCATACCCACAGAGGTTGTTGGGTTTTCAAACAATCCGGCAGACTCAACGCCGAACACAAGGGGCTCGAAACACCAAGTGAAGACGAGGACGAACCCCAAAAGCAGAGCACCAGGAAACAGAAGAATTTCCCACAAGAAGTCAAAACAGTAAACCTACTTCATATAAAAAAACGTGCGGCGCCCATAAAGGTACGCGCCACACGACCCATCCTAAAGGGGTCCCGCCACTGGTTGTCAAAACCAATCATCTTCGATCATCTGGATTATTCAAGAAGTACCAGGAGCGTAGGCTGGACTGCCTTTGTACTCGATCCAATAATCGGCAGACTCAAGTTTTCAAATGTCCTTATGGACGGTGGCAGTGGACTAAACCTGATATATCAGGACACAATCCATCACATGGGGATAGACCCAACAAGAATCCGTCACAGCAAAACCTCCTTTCAAGGGGTAACGCCAGGTCCGGACACCCGGTGCATGGGTTTTCTCCGGCTTGAAGTTATATTCGGCTACTCCGTTAACTTCCGTCGTGAAAAGCTAACTTTCCACACCGTCCCATTCTCAAGTCGCTATCAAGCACTACTAGGACGCGAAGCTTTCGCCCGCTTGAACGCAATACCACATTATGCATCTCTAACGCTTAAAATGCCCGGTCCACGAGGCATCATCTCTTTGAAGGGGAAGCATTGAAGTGCGCCTCCCCCAAGCGGAGGACTGTGCGGCCGCTTTGACAGCCCCACAGTAAAATGGCTTCACCGGCCAAAAACTTTGGAATAGGTCATTAAAGACCACGAACGCGGATAGACGAGTTCGGTACAAAATTATCATCGATGCAGGCTTAGTGGCCATATACCCCCGCACTAGGGGCTCCGTAAGAGACAATAAAGCTCAATTTTATATATTTTACTTTATACTTTGTTTATTTTAAAATCTTGTTCGACACGACCCATTTTTAACTCAGTTCCTCTCTTTTACAGATGAACGTCGTGCGGCGCCCGTCCAGGATACGGCACAACGGAGACATAGGCGCAGACGTGCAGTAGGGACCCGTCCTAAGGATTCTTTTTAGATTAAGACCCTGCGTAAACCTTTTTTACTATCTCTTGTTGCTACATATCCCCTGGTTTTCTCTGCTATAACCAAGGAGGACGCTGGCGTCTTGGCATGTGGCCACGTCAGAATTTTTGCGCGTACCTGGACACTAGGGGCTTTTTAATAAAGAGTGTTGTTTTGCCCGCACTTATAAAGACCGAACACCTTAGGGAGTGTTCGGCGTTGCGACTTTTGGCATTATATGCATCAGCTCCGAATCATGTCTTTGGTCAAATGTTGGGTTGCCCGGCTCCTGAGTTCGGCTACCTTACGTTCCGCTCTATCGGCTAAGGTAGCACCAGGAGAACTACTGCGATTGTGCCCCGGTTAGGCCGGGCGAGAACCTCAGTAGAGAAAGCCGAAAACTGACTGTCATGATGTAGCGTGAGACTGGTCAGCCACTCGATGACTTATTGGAATCTATAGGATTCCTCCGCTTTAACGAAGGGCCGTTTCCGGGCCAGGCACATACGCGCCCCAAACTCGGGCTAGCGCAGTCGCCACCAAGGGGCTACCTAAATAGTCCCCCTGTCAAGCTCCTATGGCTAAGTGAAAGTGTTAAAGCATTATAGTCCGGTTGCCTGGCCCGCTGCGCTGTCACCTCCTTTGTAGGACCAAGACGTTGGATTAAGTGTGAAAATGCGTCTTCTGCGAGCACCCCCGCACTATGTGCGTGGGGGCTGAAGCCAACGACTGCCATCTTTCAGATTTTGTATATATATATCTTAAAACGGCCGCACAGGAGGTTTTCCCAATACTTGAAGGCACAAGTATAAAAGGCCACTACAATTTATCAAAATATTGCTTTATAATTACATATGCTATCATAACATAGCATCCTTCGAGCACTGCGTCTCTATTACACGAGCGTCCTCAAGGACTTCCTGAAAATAGTGCTCGGAGGGTACCCGACTTTTGTCCGAATCTCGGGACGCAACAACGATGGTCTCCATCTCTGCCCAGTATGTCTTGACACGGGCAAGAGCCATCCATGCGCCCTCTATGCATGCTGACCTCTTCATCGCATTGATACGTGGCACCGCGTCAAGGAATTGCTGCACCAAGCTGAAATAACTCTTCGGCTACGATCTCCCTGGCCACAAATGACCCATGATGTACTACATGGCGAGTCCGGACAACCTATTCAGTTCGGCCCATTGAGCCAGGCGATCGTCCACTGCTAGTGGACGCTCTGGATTGTGGAACTGCGACCAGAAAAGCTTTTCCACTTCGCGATCTTTTAGATCTCGAAAGTGTTCGGTCGCATCAGCAGCACTTGCTGCCAAATCCAGATAGGTCTCCTCCACACTCCACATCTGGTCTAACGGAGCAAACTTCGGATCGCAAAACTTCCTCCGCAGCATAGAGGGCTTTCGAGCTGCAATCTGTTCGGCCTGACGCAGCTCCTCCTTCGCAGCTCTCATCGCAGAGCGAGCGTCCTTGGCATCGGCAACGACCTTCTCTAAGTCCGTCTGTCTAGCCCAGTCTTCTTTCTCAAGAAGTTTGCAATGGTCAGCAGCGCCCTTTAACTTCATGGCCATCTCGGCCATGTCCTCCTTGCTTCGGCAGTGAGCAGCCTGTTCGGCTCTCAGCTCTTCAAGGGCTTTCTCGGCAATCGCATCGCTTTTTCTGGCTTGTTCTTTAGCTCGGGCAAGTTCTGCCCTAAGACTCTCCACGGCGGTCGCACAATCTACGTCAAGCACACACATCGTAAGACACTGGCACGAAGCTCCTCGTACCTGATGCCGCCCGAGGAATTACATACCTTGAGCCTCATCAAGCCGCTTGTTGACAAGCGCGATGTCGGCATCTACCACGTCCAGTTGCCGCTTTAGTTTGGCAAAATCATCAGTTCGGCTCGATTCCGTACACCTCGCCACCTACATTCAAAGGCGACATCTTAGACCTGGGATTATGATCCTCTGCGTGCCGTCATTCCTTGACGACGCGCAGAGTCTCAGGGGCTACTATCTACACAGGGCGGATCTTACTTATGCGCAACTGACAAAAGTGTACATTATCTAACGTACCTCAAAATCCGTTAGTAAACTCTTGACGGACTCATGCAATCCGCTTTTTGCGGATGAAATCCTTTCAATCACCGTGCCCATCAAGGCACGGTGCTCCTCTGAGATGGAAGCTCGCCCCAGCAGAATCTTTAGCTCCTCCGGCCGAGCACCCGACGATGCCAGACTTGTCCTATGGCCTCTTTCGAAGGCCGGGCGCGGAGAATCTTGGGGGGCCACATAGCTATCTTCCGCCCCTGCCGGATTCGGCGAAACCCTTCGCGACGACACTTCAGGGTCGCCTGCCTCGCTAGGCGGTATGGCAGGGGGAGGCGTCCCGCTCTCCATCATCTCCGGAAGAAGATCCCCGAAGATGAGCTCTGCTGAGAAGGGCTGAGGCCCGAGCTACAAGGTAAAATTTCGGTTAATCTTCTCAGATATAAATCAAGGATTCCTCTCATCCCTCAAAACGAAAATCTTTCTCTACTTACGGCTCGCTGGAGGGCTGATCCCTTTGAGGGCGTAGTTCGGCCGAGGAACTCCCTGGCGTCGGGCACTCTGACGAGGATTTTTTCCCCGCTTCAAGGCCATGGTCTCCGAGTCTTCAGAGGCGGCCCTCTTCTTCCCCTTAGGAGAGGAATTGTCGGTTCCTCCCTTCAGAGAAGCCTCCTTCGAGGAGGCCATAGTTTCCTTGTCCTCCCCCTTACTTCCCTCCAAAGGCATTATCTTCAACATCCTGACAAGCACGGGATCCGGCCTGGTTTAGGGAAGGGGAGCCGGACACCTGATCAGCTTTGCCTTCGCTATCCACTCCTGTTTAAAAGAACAACTCTTTTAGGGGCAGGTTTATGACAATTATATGGATAGCGAGTCCGGGCACAAGGTTACTTACTTGAGTATCCGGGCGATTGCAGCTTAAACCTGCATCCTTGGTTAAATCCGGACACATTGCTTGTGATCCGAAGAACAATTTGTACATCTCCATGGGCGTTGCGCCCATAAAATGTTGGAGAACTCGTGGTCCCTCCGGATTAAACTCCCACAAGCGGAGGGAGCGACGTTTGCCGGGCAAGGTTCGGCGAATCAGCACAACTTACATCACTTTGACCAAGTTGAGGTCTCTTTCCAAGAGATCCCTGATTCAGCCCTGCAACAAAGGCACGTCATGAGATGGCCCCTAGTCTAGGCCTTTATTGACCCATGACCCTAGCTGTTGTGGGGGACCCGAGCGAAAGGCAGGCGGCGCCACCCATTTGGTGCCCCTGGGAGCGGTGATAGAGAACCACTCCCGTTGCCATAAGACGAGCTCCTCTTTAAAAGAGCCCTCGGGCTAGGGAGCATCAGCATTCTTACTTATAACAGCGCCTCCGCACTCTGCGTGCCGTCCCTCGACCATCTTTGGCTCCACTTTAAAGGTCTTGAGCCATAATCCGAAGTGAGGGGTAACACGGAGGAACGCTTCACACACGACGATGAAAGAGGAGATATGGAGGATGGACTCCAGAGCTAAGTCGTGAAATTCCAGCCCGTAATAAAATAGCAGCCCCCTCACAAAGGGATCCATTGGGAAGCCTAACCCCCGAAGGAAGTGAGATATGAACACCACGCTCTCACCAGGATGAGGACTGGGAACGGCCTGCCCTTGAGCAGGCGGCCTATGTGAAATTTCGCCAGTCAAGAACTTAGCTTCTCTCAACTTTAGCACGTCCTCCTCCGTGACGGAGGAGGGCATCCATCGACCTTGAAGGTCGGAGCCGGACATTGTCGAAGGTCGGAAGCGCCTGGAATCTGGAGCCTAGGGTGTTGGAACTCGAGGCGACGGGGAGAACTCGTTTGAGATTGGATAAAGGAGTAAGGCCTTGGTCTCTTTATAAGAGGTTGAATACCAAGAGCCCTCCCCGTAATCGAGGAAATGTGCTAACGGGCACGATTGGGTTACCCACGACCGTATTGATGAGAATCCTGTAAATAAAGGGGACACGATCTCTGCTTTGACAAGACGTGCCAAGGAAACCGCCTCGCAAAACGCGCTGAGGTGGAGAAGTGAAAATGATTCGAATAAGGGCTTGGCCCTAGTGTGATGTCATGCTACAGAATACGTCAGCAGATCAGATTTGTGTTAATGATTATTCTCTCTATGGCAATATGTGGAAACTTATTTTGCAGAGCCGGACACTACTCTTGGTGTTTACAATCTTTTATGAAGAACTTGGAGGAGGAACCCGCCTTGCAATGCCGAAGACAATGTGCGTGTCGGACTCGTCGTCATTGAAGCCTGGTTCAGGGGCTACTGAGGGAGTCCTGGATTAGGGGGTGTTCGGGTAGCCGGACTATACCTTCAGTCGGACTCCTGGACTATGAAGATACAAGATTGAAGACTTCGTCCCGTGTCCGGATGGGACTTTCCTTGGCGTGGAAGGCAAGCTTGGCGATGCGGATATTCGAGATCTCCTGCCATTACAACCGACTTTGTGTAACACTAACCCTATCCGGTCTCTATATAAACCGGAGGGTTTTAGTCCGTAGGACAACTTCATCATACAACAATCATACCATAGGCTAGCTTCTAGGGTTTAGCCTCCTTGATCTCATGGTAGATCTACTCTTGTACTACCCATATCATCAATGTTAATCAAGCAGGAGTAGGGTTTTACCTCCATCGAGAGGGCCCGAACCTGGGTAAACTTCGTGTCCCTTGTCTCCTATTACCATCCGGCCTAGACGCACAGTTCGGTACCCCCTACCCGAGATCCGCCGGTTTTGACACCGACAGTCGTCATCATCAACCATCCTCCATCACCAATTTCATGATGCTCACCGCCGTGCGTGAGTAATTCCATCATAGGCTTGCTGGACGGTGATGGGTTGGATGAGATTTATCATGTAATCGAGTTAGTTTTGTTAGGGTTTGATCCCTAGTATCCATTATGTTCTGAGATTGATGTTGCTATAACTTTGCTATGCTTAATGCTTGTCACTAGGGCCCGAGTGCCATGATTTCAGATCTGAACCTATTATGTTTTCATGAATATATGTGAGTTCTTGATCCTATCTTGCAAGTCTATAGTCACCTACTATGTGTTATGGTCCGGCAACCCCGAAGTGACAATAATCGGGACCACTCCCGGTGATGACCATAGTTTGAGGAGTTCATGTATTCACTATGTGCTAATGCTTTGTTCTTGTTCTCTATTAAAAGGAGGCCTTAATATCCCTTAGTTTCCAATAGGACCCCGCTTCCACGGGAGGGTAGGACGAAACATGTCATGCAAGTTCTTTTCCATAAGCATGTATGACTATATTCGGAATACATGCCTACAATACATTGATGAATTGGAGCTAGTTCTGTGTCACCCTATGTTATGACTGTTACATGATGAACCACATCCGGCATAATTATCCATCACTAATCCGATGCCTACGAGCTTTCCATATACTGGTTTACGCTTATTTACTTTCCCGCTGCTATTATTACAATCACTACAAAATACCAAAAATATTACTTTGCTTTCATTACTCTTTTGTTACCGTTACCACCACTATCATATTACTTTGCGACTAAACACTTTGCTGCAAATACTAAGTTTCCAGGTGTGGTTGAATTGACAACTCAGCTGCTAATACTTGAGAATATTCTTTGACTCCCCTTGTGTCGAATCAATAAATTTGGGTTGAATACTTTACCCTCGAAAGATTTTGCGATCCCCTATACTTGTGGGTTATCAAGACTAATTTCTGGTGCCATTGTCGGGGAGCATAGCTCTATTCTTTGAGTCACTTGGGATTTATATCTGCTAGACACTATGAAGAACTTGAAAGACACTAAGACAACAATTTATCCCTCAACTACGAGGGGAGGTAAGGAACTGCCATCTAGCTCTGCCCTTGATTCACCTTCTGTTATGAGTAAGCTTGCGACACCTAAACCTGCTTCTGATATTTGTTCTGATATGTCGCATGTTATTGATGATGCCACTTCTGCTATGCATGATACTTATGATGAAACTACTTCTATGCCTGATACTACTGTGCCCCTTAGTGAATTTCTTGATGAACAAATTGCTAGGGCTAGAGAGAAAGAAATTATTGAATCTGATTATAATGATGAAAGTGATGATGAAGATAGGCCTATTATTCCTGAGGGTTATGTTTTTGATATGGAATCTTCTGCCGCTATTCTAGCTTGCAGATATCCTCATGAACTTAAAAGGCTATTAGTTAAATGGAACAAAGAACCTCTTAAAGATAAAACGAGGCCTGACCCTGCTTTTGGTACTTCACCTATCTGTGTTCCTGATAAGGATTATGAATTCTCTGTTGATCCTGATATAATTACTCTGGTTGAATCTGATCCTTTTCATGGCTATGAATCTGAAACTGTTGTGGCACATCTTACTAAATTGGATGATATAGCCACCCTGTTTACTAATGATGGGAGATCGCGCTACTTTTATATACTTAAAATATTTCTGTTCTCATTAAAGGGCGATGCTAAGATATGGTTTAATTCTCTTGATCCTGGTTGTGTGCGTAGTCCCCAGGATATGATTTATTACTTCTCTGCTAAATATTTCCCTACTCATAAGAAACAAGCTGCCTTAAAGGAAATATACAACTTTGTGCAAATTAAAGAAGAGAGTCTCCCACAAGCTTGGGGGAGGCTTCTCAAGTTACTTAATAATTTGCCTGATCGTCCTCTTAAGAAAAATGAAATACTTGATATCTTTTATAATGGACTAACTGATGCTTCCAGAGATTACCTGGATTGCTGTGATGGTTCTATTTTCAGGGAAAGAACACCGGACGAAGCTGAAATTCTATTGAATAATATGTTGACAAATGAAAATAATTGGGCACCTCCTGAGCCAGCTCCCGCTCCAATTAATGATCCTATTCCTAAACCAACTCCGAAGAAGAGAGGTGTTCTATTTCTCAGTCCCGAAGATATGCAAGAGGCAAAGAAATCTATGAAAGAAAAAGGTATTAAAGCTGGAGATGTTAAGAATTTACCTCCTATTGAAGAAATACATGGTCTTAATTTACCGCCTGTTGAAGAAACATATGATCTTGATCCATTACCTATTGAAGAACGTCCTAATCCCGATAACCTGACACAGGTAGTAAAGGTAAATTCTCTCTATAGATATGATAAAGCTGAAATCCCTCCTACTAAAATTGCTAGTTAGTGCTTGAATGAGTTTGATAACTTTATGTTTAAGCAAGAAGACTTCAATGCTTATTTTGGTAGATAATTAAAACAAAATGCTTATATGATTAAACACTTGGGTGATTATATGGCTAATATTAGAGGTGAACTTAAACTTGTTAGCAAACATGCTTCTATGGTTACCACTGAAGTAGAACAAGTACTCAAGGCTCAAAAACAATTGCTCGATGAAATGTATAGTAAGAAAAATGATTATGCTGTTATAGTGGCTACTAGAACTGGTAGAATGACTCAGGAACCTTTGTATCCTGAAGGCCACACTAAAAGAATTGAGCAAGATTCTCAGAGAAATAATATTGATATACCTAGTTTTTATAAAAAGAAGAAAAGGAAAAATGATAGAATTGTGCAAACTTCTGGTGAACCTATTGCTGAACCACCTGATAATCCAAATGATATCTCTATGTCTGATGCTGAAACACAATCTGGTAATGAACATGAACCTAGTGAAAATGTTAATAATGATGTTTGCTACCTCTTGAGCTTGCGTTGGTTTTCCCCGAAGAGGAGAGGATGATGCAACAAAGTAGCGTAAGTATTTCCCTCAGTTTTTGAGAACCAAGGTATCAATCCAGTAGGAGGCCACACTCAAGTCCCTCGTACCTGCACAAAACGATAGATACTCGCAACCAACGCGATTAGGGGTTGTCAATCCCTTCACGGTCACTTACGAGAGTGAGAATTGATAGATAATGTTTTTGGTATTTTTGATATAGAGATGCAAAATGAAAAGTAAAAGTCAAAGTAAAAAAGGAAAGCAAGATTAAAGTGATGGAGACTGATATGATGAGAATAGACCCGGGGACCATAGGTTTCACTAGTGGCTTCTCTCAAGAGCATAAGTATTCTACGGTGGATGAACAAATTACTGTTGAGCAATTGACAGAATTGAGCATAGTTATGAGAATATCTAGGCATGATCATGTATATAGGCATCACGTCCGTGACAAGTAGACCGAAACGATTCTGCATCTACTACTATTACTCCACTCATCGACCGCTATCCAGCATGCATCTAGAGTATTAAGTTAGAAACAGAGTAACGCCTTAAGCAAGATGACATGATGTAGAGAGATAAATTCATGCAATATGAAATAAACCCCATCTTGTTATCCTCGATGGCAACGATACAATACGTGCCATGATGCCCCTTCTGTCACTGGGAAAGGACACCGCAAGATCGAACCCAAAGCTAAGCACTTCTACCATGGCAAGAAAAACCAATCTAGTAGGCCAAACCAAACTGATAATTCGAAGAGACTTGCAAAGATAACCAATCATACATAAAAGAATTCAGAAAAGATTCAAATATTATTCATAGATAGACTTGATCACAAACCCACAATTCATCAGTCTCAACAAACACACCACAAAAAGAAGATTACATCAAATAGATTTCCACGAGAGAGGGGGAGAACATTGTATTGACCCGAAAGTCTGAAGTAAACTACTCACACTTCATCGGAGAGGCTATGATGATGTAGAAGCCCTCCGTGATGACGACCTCCTGGATCACGTTTAGTGAGAAAATCACGTTCCCGAAGATTTTATTCTGTTTGGACTCCGTTTGATATTCCGTTTCTCCGAAACTCTGAAATAGGCAAAAAACAGCAATTCTGGGCTGGGCCTCCGGTTAATAGGTTAGTCCCAAAAATAATATAAAAGTGGAAAATAAAGCCCAATATAGTCCAAAACATTAGATAATATAGCATGGAGCAGTAAAAAATTATAGATACGTTGGAGACGTATCAGGCATCCCCAAGCTTAAATCCTGCTCGTCCTCGAGTAGGTAAATGATAAAAAGAGAACTTTTGATGCGGAGTGCTACTTGGCATAATTTCAATGCAAATCTTCTTAATTGTGGTATCAATATTCAGATTCAAAAGATTCAAGATAAAAGTTTATATTGACATAAAAAACAATGATACTTCAAGCATACTAATAAAGCAATTATGTCTTCTCAAAATAACATGACCAAAGAAAGTTATCCCTACAAAGTCATATAGTCTGGCTATGTTACATCTTCACCACACAAAGTATTTAAATCATGCACAACCCCGATGACAAGCCAAGCAATTGTTTCATACTTTAACATTTTCAAAACTTTTTCAATCTTCACGCAATACATGAGCGTGAGCCATGGATATAGCACTATATGTGGAATAGAATGGTGGTTGTGGAGAAGACAAAAAGAGGGGAAGATAGTCTCACATCAACTAGGCGTATCAACGGGCTATGGAGATGCCCATTAATAGATATCAATGTGAGTGAGTAGGGATTGCCATGCAATGGATGCACTAGAGCTATAAGTATATGAAAGCTCAACAAAAGAAACTAAGTGGGTGTGCATCCAACTTGCTTGCTCACGAAGACCTAGGGAAATTTGAGGAAGCCCATCTTTGGAATATACAAGCCAAGTTCTATAATGAAAAATTCCCACTAGTATATGAAAGTGATATAATTAGAGACTCTCTATCATGAAGATCTTGGCGCTACTTTGAAGCACAAGTGCGGTAAAAGATAATAACATTGTCCCTTCTCTCTTTTTCTCTCATTTTTTTATTTGGGCCTTTTCTCTTTTTTTATGGCCTCTTCTTTTTTTTCGTCCGGAGTTTCATCCCGACTTGTGGGGGAATCATAGTCTCCATCATTCTTTCCTCACTTGGGACAATGCTCTAAAAATGATGATCATCACACTTTATTTTTCTTACAACTCAACAATTACAACTCAATACTTAGAACAAGATATGACTCTATATGAATGCCTCCGGCGGTGTACCGGGATATGCAATGAATCAAGAGTGACATGTATGAAAGAATTATGAATGGTGTATTTGCCACGGATACGATGTCAACTACATGATCATGCTAGCAATATGACAATGATGGAGCTTGTCATAATAAACGGAACGGTGGAAAGTTGCATGGCAATATATATCTCAGAATAGCTATGGAAATGCCATGATATGTAGGTATGGTGGCTGTTTAGAGGAAGGTATATGCTGGGTGTATGATACCGGCAAAAAGTGCGCGGTATTGGAGAGGCTAGCAATGGTGGAAGGATGGGAAAAAAGTGCATATAATCCATGGACTCAACATTAGTCATAAAGAACTCATATACTTATTGCAAAAATCTAGAAGTTATCAAAGCAAATTATTATGCGCATGCTCCTAGGGGAATAGATTGGTAGGAAAAGACCATCGCTCGTTACCGACCGCCACTCATAAGGAAGACAATCAATAAACACCTCATCCTCCGACTTCGTTACATAACGGTTCACCATACGTGCATGCTACGAGAATCACAAACTTCAACGCAAGTATTCTTCAAATTCACAACTACTCAACTAGCATGACTCTAATATTATCACCTCCATATCTCAAAACAATTATCATGCTTCAATCTTCTCTTAGTATTCAATGCACTCAAAAAGAAAATTTCACAAATCTTGAATACCAAGCATATTATTATTAAGTAATTTACCATGCTATTAAGACTCTCAAAATGATCTAAGTGAAGCATGAGAGATCAATAGTTTCTTTAAAGAAAATCCACCACCGTGCTCTAAAAGATCTAAGTGAAGCAGATAGAGCAAAATTATCACGCTCAAAAGATATAAGTGAAGCACATAGAGCAAAACTACATAGCTCAAAAGATATAAGTGAAGCACAAAGAGTATTCTATCAAATTTTAATTCATAAATGGCTCTCTCAAAGGTGTGTACAGAAAGGATGATTGTGGCACACTATCAAACAAAGACACAAATAGTACAAGACGCTCCAAGCAAAACACATATCATGTTAGTGAATAAAAATATAGCTCCAAGTAAAATACCGATGGAAGTGGACGAAAGAGGGGATGCCTTTCGGGGCACCCCCAAGCTTTGACTTTTTGGTGTCCTTAGATTATCTTGGGGTGCCATGGGCATCACCAAGCTTAGGCTCTTGCCACTCCTTGTTCCATAATCCATCAAAAGGTTTCACCCACAACTTGAAAACTTCACAACACAAAACTCAATAGAAATATCATGAGCTCCGTTAGAGAAAGAAAACATAAAACCACTTCAAAGTACTGTAATGAACTCATTCTTTATTTATATTGGTGTTAAACCTACTGTATTCCAACTTCTCTATGGATTATAAACTATTTTACTAGCCATAGATTCATCAGAATAAGAAGACAACACACGAAAAACAGAATCTGTCAAAAACAGAACAGTCTGTAGTAATCTGTAACTAAAGCAAACTTCTGGAACTCCAACAAATCTACCAAAATTAGACGACCTATAAAAATTGTTTATTTATCTGCAGCAATTGGAATCAGTATTTTATCACGTTCTGGTGATTTTTAATAATTCGGGCACTGAGCGCAAAGTTTCTGGAAATTACAGCAAGATCAAATAACTATTATCCAAGAAGATCTAATAGGTTTAGCTTGGCACAAACACTAATTAAAACACAAAACCACATCTAAACAGAGGGTGGATGGGTTATTTTTTCCCTAACAGAAGGAAAACACAAAAACTAAAAATAAAATTGGGTTGCCTCCCAACAAGCGCTATCGTTTAACGCCCCTAGCTAGGCATAAAAGCGAGGATAGATTTAGGTATTGCCATCTTTGGTAGGCAATCCATAGGTGGCTCTCATGATAGTTTCATATGGCAATCTTATTTTCTTTCTAGGAAAGTGTTCCATGCCATTTTTTATTGGAATTTGAAATCTAATATTCCCTTCCTTCATATCAATTATCGCACCAACCGTTCTAAGGAAAGGTCTACCAAGAATAATAGGGCAAGTAGGATTGCAATCTATATCAAGAACAATGAAATCTACGGGCACATAATTCCTATTTGCAACAATAAGAACATCACCAATCCTTCCCATAGGTTTCTTAATAGTGGAATCCGCAAGATGCAAATTTAGAGAGCAATCATCAAAGCCATGGAAATCTAGCAAATCACACAAAGTTTTGTGGATAGTGGAGACACTAGCACCCAAATCACACAGAGCATAAAACTCATGATCTTTAATTTTAATTTTAATAGTTGGTTCCCACTTGTCGGTGTCAAAACCGGCGGATCTCGGGTAGGGGGTCCCGAACTGTGCGTCTAGGCGGATGGTAACAGGAGACGAGGGACACGATGTTTTTACCCAGGTTCGGGCCCTCTCGATGGAGGTAAAACCCTACTCCTGCTTGATTAATATTGATGATATGGGTAGTACAAGAGTAGATCTACCACGAGATCAGAGAGGCTAAACCCTAGAAGCTAGCCTATGGTATAATTGTTGTTCGTCCTACGGATTAAAACCCTCCGGTTTATGTAGACACCGGAGATGGCTAGGGTTACACAGAGTCGGTTACAATGGAAGGAGATCTACATATCCATATTGCCAAGCTTGCCTTCCACGCCAAGGAAAGTCCCATCCGGACACGGGATGAAGTCTTCAATCTTGTATCTTCATAGTCCAAGAGTCCGGCCAAAGGTTATAGTCCGGCTATCCGGACACCCCCTAATCCAGGACTCCCTCAGTAGCCCCTGAACCAGGCTTCAATGACGACGAGTCCAGCGGGCAGATTGTCTTCGGCATTGCAAGGCGGGTTCCTCCTCCAAATACTTCATAAAAGATTTGGAACACAAGGATAGTGTCCGGCTCTGCAAAATAAGTTCCACATACCACTGTAGAGAGAATAATATTTACACAAATCTAATCTGCTGACGTATTCCGTAGTGTGACATCACACCACAGCCAAGCCTTTATTCGAATCGTTTTCACTGTCCCACCTCAACGCGTTTAGCGAGGCGGTTTCCTTGGCACGTCCTGTCGAAGCAGAGATCGTGCCCCCTTATTATGGGATTCTCATCAATATGGGCGTGGGTAACCCAACCGCGCAATTGATTATGGCGCTTGGGAGATAAGCGAGTTTTACCAGGTTGGTGGGGACACGTAGTTTCGTCCGCCCATATAAGGGGATAGGATCCACCTTTTCATCCACGCCTTCTTCCTCCTTTGCTCATCCATTTTCGCCCACTCGAGCTCCAACGCCCAAGTCCGCACTCTCTTCCTCAACCTTCTCCAACCATGTCTGGAGCGGGAGGCAAGTGGATGGTCTCCTCTGTCACGGAGGGTGACGCCAAAAAGCTGAGGAGAGCCGGATACCTGCCCAACGACATCGTGCACCGGCTCCGAGATGAGGGGCAGCTCATCCCCACCCCCAGGCCCCATGAGAAGGTCGTCTTCCTTACCCATTTCCTCCGCGGACTGGGATTCCCTCTCCACTCATTTGTCCGGGGGCTCATGTTCTACTACGGCCTGGACTTCCACGATCTGGCCCCAAACTTCATCCTCAACATCTCAGTGTTTATCGTCGTGTGCGAGGCCTTCCTCTGCATCCGTCCCCACTTAGGCTTATGGATGAAGACCTTTAGTGTCAAGCCGAAGGTTGTGGGCGCCCGCCAAGCGGAGTGCGGAGGCGCCATGGTGGGCAAGATTCCCAACGCCCTATGGCTCGAGGGCTCCTTCGTGGAGACCATAAAGGGGTGGCAATCGGGGTGGTTCTACATCACCGAGCCGCGTGACCCCAAATGGGTCGCAGTCCCTGAGTTCCGATTCGGAGCCCCTACGCGGATCACCTCCTGGAAAGAGAAGGGCCTGGCGTGGGGCAGTTCGGGAGAGGTGACCGGACTCCAAACATGTGTTCAGAACCTGGTGAGCAAGAAGTTCAAACTCGTCAACGTAGTCCATGTTATGCTCATCCGCCGGATCCTCCCGTGTCGACAACGGGCTTTCAATTTGTGGGAGTTCGATCCGGCCTAGCACCAAACTCTGAGCCGGCTCTTCGACACAACCCATGAGGATGCCTGGAACGTGCTATTCAAGAGCGCCGAGGCTCCTCCTCCCCTTATCGAGGACCGCGGATTCAGTGCAAAGCGGCAAGCCAATGTGGTAAGCGATTTTACCTTTTACAGGATACTCGTTTTCCATAGTTTGACTCTATGCGGGATCTAAACTCCCGTACCTTTGACAGGATTGGTAGGAGACATCCGGGCAGATCAGCTGTCCGGCTCCTGTACCCGAAGACCCAGCAGACGCCCGCTTGGCGAAGCTGCTGGTTCCGGCACCTTATGTGGTGCCAGAGAAGAAGGCCAAGAAGAAGGCCATGGGAACCCGGAAGAGTTCCCGGCGCCCGGTGGAGTCGGACTCACCGTCCGATGACTCCGAGGCGCACTCCTCCCACGAAGACGAGGAGGAGGAAAGAGAGGTTCCTTCCCCCGCCGGGGGAGAAAAGAAAAGGAAGGCCGCCCCAACTAGGGGGGGGGGGCGGAGGGTCCAAGAAAGGAAGGACCCTCCCTCCGGACTACTTCACCAACGCCGCCGACAGCGACGAGGAGTGGCCGACAAGGGGCAAGCCCCTGGCGAGGTCGTAAGTATTCGGACACCAGAGTGACTCATGGTGTTCCTTTATTGCCCAGCTTCTCCTGACGCCGAATATAATTATGCAGTCCGCCCAAAGTCCGGCTCGACGTGTCGTCGAGCGGTTCCCTGGGTTCATCGGATGTGAATAGTTTTTCACTTCCGGCCGCTACGAACCCTCTCCCTACAGACGACGCCGAGGTGTTGTCCCAAAAGGTCCCAAGCCAGGGGGAGGTGGCGCAGGAGGCGCCGCAAGGCGACCTCCCGGACTCTAGGCGCAAAGGGGATAAGACCCCCAAGGGTTCCAAGTCCGGCCCTAGGCCGGACACCGCACCGGAACCTTCAATGGTTCTGGAGTCCGACAGGCGCCCCCCTAAGAAGAAGGGCAAGCCTACGACGCCGGTGACCTCCATCCAACCGGAGGCACCGGATAACTTGCTAGAGGTGCTTAATGGCGCCTCCATCCACGAGGAGCACCGCACTATCATGAGTGCGGTGATCCAGAAGGTTCAGTCCGCCAAGAGCGGGCTGACAGAAGCCTGTGCCAGCCTGCTAACAGGCTTTGAGGTATGTAAAAGATATGTGAAAATATTACCGCATAGACAGCAGCCCCTGATGCTCTGTTTGGCGTTCAAAAAGAAAAGCCGAATAGAGGATCGAAAAATATTCGCAGGAGTCTAACATAATTAAGTCAATATGCGTATGCAGGCTTCGCTGCTGGCCTCTGCCGCACTGACTGCGGAGGTGGACATGCTAAAGCAGAACCTCGAGCGGTCCGAGCAAGAGCTCGGCCTTGCCAAGAAGCAGCTCGAGGATAACCAAGGTACGCAATGCCTTGTGTAAGAATATATAAAAGAAAGAAAATGTACTTTGCAAAAAATGACAGGATCGTTATTGACGTGCTAGGGGCCACGACTGAGGTGGCAACCCTTAAGCAAGCGCTTTCCGAGGCCGAAAAGAATGCGGCCACGGAGCGCACCGAGCGGGAGAAACATGAGGCGTGAGTTGGCGAGGTACAACAAGAGCTCCAGGCTCTTGTGAAAAAACACGAGAGTTTGGAGCTTGACTCAAAGACGCGAGAGTCCAAGCTCGCGACGGCCCTCGAGAGCGCGAAGTCTGCCAAGGCCGAAGCCTAAAAAGCCCTGCAGGAAGCTGAGGCGATGAAGAAGATAGCGGCGGGTAAGGCATTCTTTATGCAAAGCAAGAACGTGAAAGTGAATTACTTGTTACTTACCCGAGTCCGGAGCTCTCCAGGAGCATTCGCAGATTTGCCCCGTAGCGTGTCAGATGCCGCCGCCTTCTACCGGGCCGAGGACGGGAGCTCGACGGAGAAGGTGTTCTGGTCTCAGTATGCTGAGGTCGGACACATGGTGCCCTTGAGCGACCAGTTGAAGCAACTGGTCAAGCTCCATAAGGTGGCCGAACAGGTCATGAAGGGCCTCATAGTTCGGTTGTGGCCTGGAGAGGCTCTGCCTGGGAGCTACTTTGGGCTGGTAAGGCGGCTGGTGGATGCTTGTCCGTGGCTTGAAGTTATCAAGCGCTCCGCCTGCATCGAGGGCACCCGTAGGGCGCTTGCCCGTGCTAAAGTGCACTAGGGCAAGATGGACGCGGAGAAGCTGGTGAAGGACGGGCCACCGCCGGGCAAGGAGCATCGCCACCCCGAGATGTACTATGAGGGCATCCTGAAGGGTGCCCGCCTTGTGGCGGATGAATGTGCCAGGGATGTAATATTTGAGTAAACTCACTCGTGTTATCCTGTACGCTGAAAACTTTGTTCATATGCGCTATGCAACGCTTGTTTAATTTAAAATATTACCTTCTATGCGGTCGTTTATTAAATTTGAGAGATGGCGAGTCGTCGGCTTCTGCCCCATGACACGAGTGCTGGGGTGTTCGGGATAAACCTGAGCACTCTTTTTCCCATTCTTGGGTCCTTCGAGGGAGGTGCTCAGCACAACGAACAAGGCAATCGGACTATAATGCGTTATCACTCTCACTTAGCCAGAGAATTCTATAATTTTAAATTTCGGCGAAGCCCCTAGTGTTCGGAAGATCAAGTTCGGGGCGCTATACACGCCTACGCCAGACAAAACCGACTCCTCACTCGAAGCGGCATAAGTCTTTAGGGACTCGAAACCTCTCGAACAGCGACCAACTCTCGACGTATCATGACAGTCAGTTTTAGCTATCTCTACTGAGGTGCTTAACCCAGCTCAACCGGGGCACAATCGTGGTAGTTCTCCCAGCGCTACCTTAGCCGATATAGCGGAACGTAAGGTACCAAAACATGGGAGCCGGGCAAACCCAACTATTGACCAAAGGCATGATTCGGAGCTGATGCATATAATGCTATAAGTTAGGAGGGCCGCACTTATGAAAGTGTTCGGACTTCTCACGCCGTATTAGGGGGTGCTTGAGCCCCTGGCGTATTGGCCGTACCAAAGTGTACGGGTGCTAAATGTCATAACTGAACATATATATGGAAAGAGAAAGAAATGAATAGAGAATGCAATAATAAGCTGAAGCTAAGCATTGTTTATTCAAAAGGCTGCGGTAAGAGCAGAATGATACAAATAATGCGATAAGCAAGAGATGGGACTGTTTGACATGTCCCCCTCCGGGGGCGAGCTGTGGGGCGGTATGTAAGACAGATATTTTTCTCGTTATACAGACCACCTGGGAATTCGACGCAGCTTCTTGCCTCATTTGTTGTTGCATCGTGTGTTCGGCGATTGTACTGTCGGACAAGCCTTCCGGAGAGTGGAGTCCTGAAAGTAATTTGGGCATGCCGTGGTCGTGCCCCTCCCCCTCCGCCCATGGTATTTTCACAGTGTAATTGTGTACGCTTAGTAGTGATTTCGCCGTTTCGCGAGGGCTGGGGTTGGGGCCAAATTGCTATGCTTGCTCGGAACGTGCCTGGCGGTCTTGCTGTAGGTTACTCCGGGCACGCTTGAGGGTGTCCGGACGTTTAAAAGCCGGACTGGAGAATTGCCTTGAGAGGTTGCTTTGTACTTCCGCCGTGAGGGCCGCCGTATGCTCCTCCGTTCGGAGAGAGCATTCAGTGTTTCCATTGACCGTAATGACTCCTCGAGGGCCTGGCATCTTGAGATTGAGGTATGCATAGTGCAGCACCGCATTGAACTTTGCAAATGCGGTTCGTCCGAGCAGTGCGTGATAGCCACTGCGGAACGGGACTATGTCGAAGATTAACTCCTCGCTTCGGAAATTATCCGGGGATCCGAAGACCACTTCAAGTGTAACTGAGCCTGTACAGTTGGCCTCTACACCTGGTATGACGCCTTTAAAGGTCGTTTTTGTGGGTTTAATCCTTGAGGGGTCTATGCCCATTTTTCGCACTGTATCCTGATAAAGCAGGTTCAGGCTGCTGCCGCCGTCCATAAGGACTCTAGTGAGGTGAAATCCGTCAATGATTGGGTCTAGAACCAATGCGGTGAATCTGCCATGGCGGATGCTAGTGGGATGGTCCCTTCGAGCAAAAGTGATCGGGCAGGAGGACCATGGGTTGAACTTTGGTGCGACTGGCTCCAACGCGTATACGTCCCTTAACGCACGCTTCCGCTCCCTCTTGGGGATGTGGGTTGCGTATATCATGTTCACCGTCCGCACTTGTGGGGGGAAGCCCTTCTGTCCACTATTGTTCGGCGGCCTGGGCTCATCATCGTCGTCGTTGTGTAGCCCCTTGTCTCTGTTTTCGGCATTTAACTTGCCGGCCTGCTTGAACACCCAACAATCCATGTTGGTGTGATTGGCTGGTTTTTCTGGGGTGCCATGTATCTGGCATGAGCGATCGAGTATACGGTCCAAACTGGACGGGCCCAGAGTGTTTCTTTTGAGTGGCTTTTTCCGCTTACCGGGTTTAGAGCCTCTGAATCCGGCATTAACCGTCGTATCTTCAGCGTTTGTCGCTGTTAATGCGGCGCTTGTGCTTGTTGCAACGTGACCTGCCATTGCTGTCCTTGGTGTCATTACCAGGGCTCTTGGTCATGTTATTGCTGCGAGCCAGGCGGCTGTCTTCTCCTGCGCAAAAGCGGTTCATGAGTGTCATGAGGGCTACCATAGATTTCGGCATTTCCTGTCCAAGGTGCTGGGCAAGCCACTCGTCGCGGATGTTATGCTTAAAGGCTGCTAGGGCCTCTGCGTCCGGACAGTCGACGATTTGATTTTTCTTGGTTAGGAACCGTGTCCAGAATTGTGTGGCAGATTCTTCTGGCTGCTGAATTATGTGGCTAAGGTCATCGGCGTCTGGTGGTCGCACATAGGTGCCCTGGAAGTTGTTGAGGAATGCGGCTTCCAGGTCCTCCCAACAACCAATTGACTCTGCTGGCAGGCTGTTAAGCCAATGCCGAGCTGGTCCTTTAAGCTTGAGTGGGAGGTATTTGATGGCGTGTAGGTCATCGCCGTGGGCCATGTGGATATGAAGGAGATAGTCCTCGATCCATACCGCAGGATCTGTTGTGCCATCATATGATTCAATGTTTACGGGTTTGAAACCTTCTGGGATTTGATGATCCATTACTTCATCTGTGAAGCATAGTGGGTGTGCGGCACCTCTGTACTGGGCTATATCACGACGTAGCTCAAATGAGCTTTGTCTGCTGTGTTCGGCCCGGCCGGATTTACTGTATCCAGCGTGACGGTTATCGTCTCGTGTCGTGGGGTGCCCACGCGATCCGTAGATTGATCTTGTTTGACTTGCCTTGTTCTCCAACATATCCCGCAGGTCTAGCGCATTTCCCCGTGCCTTGGTAATTTTTGAGCGGCGCCGGGGTGCGGCTTGGGTGGAGGGCCTGGAAGCCTCTCTGTCGCGGCCGCGAGGTGGCCGGTCAGCCGCATCATGCGCTGGTGATGTAGGTTTAAATGCTTCCTCCTCTAATCGGGGTAGCAACCTGCGCTTTGGCTAGCTCTTGGAGGGGCGTTCGAGTTCGTACTCCTCAGCCGCAAGAACTTCAGTCCATCTGTCGGCTAGCAAGTCTTGATGAGCTCTAAGATGTTGTTGTTTTTTCTTAAGGCTACTCGCCGTGGCCATAAGCCTGCGCTTAAAGCGTTCTTGTTCGACGGGGTCCTAAGGCACGAGGAATTCGTCGTCGCCGAGGCTTGCCTCGTCTTCGGAGGGAGGCATGTAATTATCATCCTCTTCCTCTCTGTCTGCCGCCCTCTCAAGGGGTCTAGCTTCTCCATCCTCCTGTGCTGAATCTTACTGGAGGGAGTTGTCTTCGGCACTATCAAGGGTTTTATTATCTCCCGTGTCGGTATCACCATTTTTGCTTTGGCGGGACTGAGAGCGGCGCCGCTGACGCCGACGCTTAGGTTGCTTCTTGGAGGGGTCATCCTCCGCTGTTCCGTCGCCATTGCCCTCTTTTGGTGTATCCACCATATATATGTCGTATGACGAGGTGGCTTTCCAGTGCCCTATAGGCGCTGGTTCCTGTTTGTCTCCTACATCGTCGTCCATACCGTCGATGTCTTCGCAGTCGAAGTCTAGCATGTCGGTTAAATCATCGACACTGGCTACGAAGTGGGTGGTGGGTGGGCGTCGAATTTCTTCGTCGTCCGCATCCCAATCCTCTCGGTCGTAATCCGGCCAGGACTCACCTGACAAAGAGAGATACCTTAGTGAATTCGGAATATCGCCAAAGGGCGAGTGCTGAAAAATATCTGCGGTGGTGAATTCCATGATCGGCACCCAATCGGATTCGATTGGCAGGGGCGCGGGGGGTTCGGAGTCCGGAGACGAGTCCGGCACCTTGGGGTCACGGGCTTCGCAGAGGATAAGGCTGGTGTTTGGCTCGATCGCCATTGAGACTGCAGCCCCCGCGGCGGGGTCTAGCCACCCGTCCGCGATCGGCGCAGTTGGATCTGAGCTAAGGGTCGGAGCTGATGCGGGTGCGGCCTCAAGGGCACTACTCGGCGGCAGAGCTAGATCATGCCCATCGTGACAGTGCGGCACGCCCGGCTGTGGATCGAATCCGTCGAAGATCAAGTCCCCGTGGATGTCGGCCGTGTAGTTCAAACTTCCAAATCTGACCTGATGGCCAGGGGCATATCTTTCAATCTACTCCAGATGGCCAAGCGAATTAGCCCGTAGTGCAAAGCCGCCGAATACGAAGATCTGTCCGGGGAGAAATGTCTCACCCTGGACCGCATCGTTGTTGATGATCGGAGGAGCCATCGGGCCTAAAGGTGATGACATAGAGGAACTCTCAATGAAAGCACCAATGGAGGTGTCAAAACCGGAGGATCTCGGGTAGGGGGTCCCGAACTGTGCGTCTAGGCAGATGGTAACAGGAGACGAGGGACACGATGTTTTTACCCAGGTTCGGGCCCTCTCGATGGAGGTAAAACCCTACTCCTTCTCGATTAATATTGATGATATGGGTAGTACAAGAGTAGATCTACCACGAGATCAGAGAGGCTAAACCCTAGAAGCTGGCCTATGGTATGATTGTTGTTCGTCCTATGGACTAAAACCCTCCGGTTTATATAGACACCAGAGAGGGTTAGGGTTACACAGAGTCGGTTACAATGGAAGGAGATCTACATATCCATATTGCCAAGCTTGCCTTCCACGCCAAGGAAAGTCCCATCCGGACACGGGATGAAGTCTTCAATCTTGTATCTTCATAGCCCAAGAGTCCGGCCAAAGTTATAGTCCGGCTATCTGGACACCCCCTAATCTAGGACTCCCTCACCACTCATCATAGAGTTTTCTAGGGATAGAAACTTTCAACTCAAGTTTTTCTTCATAGGATTGCATCAAGGCATCAACAATATGTTCGGTTAAGGCTTTCTTTAGACTATAAGCATGAGGAGCATTTAGCACGGATTGCAACAAGGAAATACAATCAATTAAAGAGCAAATTTCACAATTAAATTCCTTGAAATCCAATATAGTGGGTTTAGCAACATCTAGATTTTTATTTCTTTCAATCCCACTTTCATCAATTTCATCATAAAGGTCTAAATACTCCAAATTTTTAGAATGCCTTCTAGGTAAATAAAGATCATATTCAGTTTCATCAAGATTCTTATTGCAAAACAAAGATTTGATAGGGGACACATCAATAACTTTTAGATCTTCATCTTGATTTTCATAGGAATTGGAAGAACACGCTTTAATAAAGGCATCTTTAGAAGCACGCATCCTAGCGGTTCTTTCCTTGCACTCAACAATGGAAATTCTCATGGCTTTGAGAGACTCATTGATATCATGCTTGGGAGGAATAGATCTAAGCTTTAAAGAATCAACCTCAAGAGAAATCCTATCAACGTTCCTAGCCAAATCATCAACTTTAAGCAATTTCTCCTCAAGCAAAGCATTAAAATTCTTTTGTGAATTCATAAACTCTTTAACACTACTCTCAAATTCAGAGGGCATCTTATTAAAATTTCCATAAGAGTTGTTGTAGGAATTTCCATAATTATTAGAAGGAATACTAGGACAAGGCCTAAGATTAAAATTCCCTCTATACGCGTTGTTACCAAAATTATTCCTACCAACAAAATTCACATCCATAGATTCATTATTTTTCTCAATCAAAGTAGACAAAGGCATATCATTAGGATCAGAAGAAACACTCTTAGAAGAAAATAATTTCATAAGTTCATCCATCTTTCCACTCAGAACATTGATTTCTTCTATAGCATGCACCTTTTTGTTAGTGGATCTTTCAGTGTGCCATTGAGAATAATTAACCATAATATTATCTAGGAGTTTAGTAGCATCTCCTAAAGTGATTTCCATAAAAGTGCCTCCCGCGGCCGAGTCTAAAAGATTTCTATAAGCAAAATTCAATATGGCATAAATTTTTTGTATAATCATCCACGAATTAAAACCATGAGTAGGACAATTACGTAGCATTAATTTCATTCTCTCCCAAGCTTGTGCAACATGTTCATGATCAAGTTGTTTAAAATTCATAATGTCGTTTCTAACAGAGATGATCTTAGCGGGAGGAAAATACTTAGAGATAAAAGCATCTTTGCACTTGTTCCAAGAATCAATACTATTTTTAGGCAAAGACAAAAACCAAGCTTTAGCATGATCTCTAAGAGAAAAAGGAAATAGCTTCAATTTAACGACATCATTATCGACATCTTTTTTCTTTTGAATATTACATAAATCAATGAAGCTATCAAGATGAGTAGCGGCATCTTCACTAGGAAGGCTGGCGAATTGATCTTTCATAACAAGATTCAACAAAGCGGTATTGATTTAAAAAGATTCATTATTGGTAAGAGGAGCAATCGGAGTGCTAAGGAAATCATTATTATTTGTATTGGTGAAGTCACACAATTTGGTTGTATCTTGAGCCATCGCGACAAACAAGCAATCCAACACACGAGCAAACAAAGGCAAGCGAGGAGAAGGCAAAAGGAAGGAGAGGAGGATAAGGAGAAGGAGAAGGAGAAAGAGAGGGCGAATAAAACGGCAAGGGTGAAGTGGGGGAGAGGAAAACAAGAGGCAAATGGCAACTAATGTAATGTGAGAGATAGGGATTGTGATGCGTACTTGGTATGTTGACTTTTTTCATAGACTCCCCGGCAATGGCGCCAGAAATGGCTCATTGTCGGGACTCCAAATCTTGACTTGACCTTGCGTAAGCCTCCCCGGCAACGGCACCAGAAATTCTTCTTGCTACCTCTTGAGCTTGCGCTGGTTTTCCCCGAAGAGGAGAGGATGATGCAGCAAAGTAGCGTAAGTATTTCCCTCAGTTTTTGAGAACCAAGGTATCAATCCAGTAGGAGGCTACGCTCAAGTCCCTCGTACCTGCACAAAACGATAGCTACTCGCAACCAATGCGATTAGGGGTTGTCAATCCCTTCACGGTCACTTACGAGAGTGAGAATTGATAGATAATGTTTTTGGTATTTTTGACATAGAGATGCAAAGTGAAAAGTAAAAGGCAAAGTAAAAAAGCAAAGCAAGATTAAAGTGATGGAGATTGATATGATGAGAATAGACCCGAGGGCCATAGGTTTCACCAGTGGCTTCTCTCAAGAGCATAAGTATTCTACGGTGGGTGAACAAATTACTGTTGAGCAATTGACAGAATTGAGCATAGTTATGAGAATATCTAGGCATGATCATGTATATAGGCATCATGTCCGTGACAAGTAGACCGAAACGATTCTGCATCTACTACTATAACTCCACTCATCGACCGCTATCCAGCATGCATCTAGAGTATCAAGTTAGAAACAGAGTAACGCTTTAAGCAAGATGACATCATGTAGAGAGATAAATTCATGAAATATGAAATAAACCCCATCTTGTTATCCTCGATGGCAACGATACAATACGTGCCTTGCTTCCCCTTCTGTCACTGGGAAAGGACACCGCAAGATCGAACCCAAAGCTAAGCACTTCACCCATGTCACAAAAAACAAATCTAGTAGGCCAAACCAAACTGATAATTCGAAGAGACTTGCAAAAATAACCAATCATACATAAAAGAATTCAGAGAAGATTCAAATATTATTCATAGATAGACTTGATCATAAACCCACACTTCATCGGTCTCAACAAATACACCGCAAAAAGAAGATTACATCGAATAGATCTCCACGAGAGAGGGGGAGAACATTGTATTGAGATCCAAAACGAGAGAAGAAGCCATCTAGCTACTAACTATGGACCCGAAGGTCTGAAGTAAACTACTCACACTTCATCGGAGAGGCTATGATGATGTAGAAGCCCTCCGTGATGACGGCCCTCTCCGGTGGAGCTCCGGAACAGGCCCCAAGATGGGATCTCGTGGATACAGAAAGTTGCGGCGGTGGAATTAGGTTTTTGGCTCATGTTCTGATCGTTTGGGGGTACGTAGGTATATATAGGAGGAAGGAGTACATCGGAGGAGCACCGAGAGGCCCACGAGGTAGGGGGGCGCGCCTTGTAGGGGGCGCCCCCCACCCTCGTGAACGCCTCCGGTACTTCTTGGAGTAGGGTCCAAGTCTCCTGGATCACGTTCGGTGAGAAAATCACGTTCCCGAAGATTTTATTCCGTTTGGACTCCGTTTGATATTCTGTTTCTCCGAAACTCTGAAATAGGCAAAAAACAGCAATTCTGGGTTGGGCCTCCGGTTAGTAGGTTAGTCCCAAAAATAATATAAAAGTGGAAAATAAAGCCCAATATAGTCCAAAACAGTAGATAATATAGCATGGAGCAATCAAAAATTGTAGATACGTTGGAGACGTATCAATGTTCATGAGGATGCTCAACCTAGTAATGATAATGATGTAGAAATTGAACCTGCTGTTGATCTTGATAACCCACAATCAAAGAATCAACGTTATGATAAAAGAGACTTTGTAGCTAGGAAACATGGTAAAGAAAGAGAACCTTGGGTTCATAAACCCATGCCTTTTCCTCCCAAACCCTCCAAGAAAAAGGATGATGAGGATTTTGAGCGCTTTGCTGAAATGGTTAGACCTATCTTTTTGCGTACGCGATTGACTGATATGCTCAAAATCAATCCTTATGCTAAGTATTTGAAAGATATTGTTACAAATAAAAGAAAGATACCGGAAGATGAAATTTCCACCATGCTTGCTAATTATACTTTTAAGGGTGGAATACCAAAGAAACTTGGAGATCCAGGAGTACCTACTATACCATGCTCCATTAAAAGAAATTATGTTAAAACTGCTTTATGTCATCTTGGAGCCGGTGTTAGTGTTATGCCTCTGTGTTTATATCGTAGACTTGACTTGAATAAGTTGACACCTACTGAAATATCTTTGCAAATGGCTGATAAATCAACTGTTATACCTGTCGGTATTTGTGAGGATGTGCCTGTTGTCGTTGCAAACGTTACTATTTTAATGGACTTTGTTATTCTTGATATTCCCGAGGATGATAGTATGTTTATTATTCTTGGAAGACCTTTTCTTAATACTGCAGGGGTTGTTATTGATTGCAACAAAGGCATTGTCACTTTTCATGTTAATGGTAATGAGCATACGGTACACTTCCCGAGGAAACATCCTCAAGTCCACAGTATCAACTCTATTGGAAAAATTCCATCGATTATATTTGGAGTTTTTGAATTTCATTTTCCTACTATCAAAAAGAAATATGACATACTTATTATTGGGGATGTGCATATCCCCGTTGAGGTAACCTAGTGTTATTCGAAATTTCTCCGGTTTCATGTTAATCGGAATGAGTTTGTTAACAAGACTTGATCAACCTTGTTTGTGGATTCCTTTTGATGAGCATGAGATGGATGAAACTAGAAGCACAAACTTCTGGACCCTATCTATACTTTCTGTTATTTAGTTGAAATAAAGTAAAAATAGTATTTTTCTGTCTATTTCCTGGTTTATCTGTGCAATATAAAAATATCCTGAAAATAAAAGTTCTCAGAATGACATGCCAATTTAATATGATTTTTTTGTGAATATTTGAGGATTTATGGTGCAAAAATTACCGCGGGGGGAGCTGCCACCTGGCCACGAGGGTGGAGGGCGCGCCCTACCCCCCTGGGCGCCCCCTGCCTCGTGGGCCCACGATGGCCCTCCTCTACTTATTCTAGCACCCATCTTCTTCCTCTTCCTCCCATAAACATGAAAAACCAACTCAAGCATGAGTTCCAGCCCTCTTTGCTGTGATTTTCGATCTCCTTGCTCAAAGCACCTCTCATAAAACTGCTTGGGGAGATTGTTCCTTGGTATGTGACTCCTCCATTGGTCCAATTAGTTTTTGTTCTAGTGTTTTATTGTTTGCAAATTTGTGTTGCATAGGTGACCACGTTCTTGAGCTTGCATGTCAAATTTATATGGTTCCAAGTAGTTCTAATGCTTGATATAGGCTCTAGGCACTTGTAGGAGTAGTTGCTATCAGTTTTACTGAAGTTGCTTCACTTTTGTTTGAAGTACTAAAAATTTCAGATTATTTCAGAAAATAATGAAGAGACTTTTGAGGGGCTCATCAAGCTGAAGCTTGAAGGAGAAACAAAATGAAGAAGCATAGAGGCCCAAATATAATTTGCCTCGTACCACGGAGATCCGGCCGTGTGAATGGCCTTCCGGTAATTTCTTGGTACAGGCCGGGATTTATGAGGATTTCTATTCATTGATTGAGAATGCCGGCCTCGCCGACTTCGTCTGCGACCAACGTCCTCAGTATCTCTTACTCACAAATACTTTTGTGCAAAACTTCTACTTTTTCCCTAAGGAATCACCTCCTTCAGTAGAGTTTCATTTATATGACGTTGTTAAAAAGATGCCATTAGCTGAATTTTGCAAAGTTTGCAACATATCCCCTTAGGGTATCTTAGAGGAACCACCCCGTAAAGAGGTGGAAGCATTTATTAACACTATCTCTGTGGGAGAAACCAGGAAGGTTTCTGATGCAAGAATCACTAGCATACATTTTCCTATATTACATTATTTTGCCTTATTTGCTAGTCGTTGCTTGATTGGTTGTGGGAACTGTGGAAACGTTAGTGTTCCTGATATTATTATTTTGTTCCATGGTTTATACCGCGATAACACTGTTAGTATGGGCGGAATTATTGCTAGACAGTTAAGTATGAACCGTACTAAGGGTCCCATCTTTGGAGGCATTTATGCTTCACGCCTCGCTGCACATTTTAACAAAGCTATTAGGCTTCATGAGAAAGAAGAAAAATTGCTGCCTACTGCTTATTTAGATTATAAGAGTATGCTGGCGCATGATTTTCTCGTTAAGGGCAGGGAAGGAGAGCTCCAATATAAATTATTATTTCATAAACATCATCCTGAAACTATTACCTTGCCTGCTCCTTCTTTGTTTAATTTTGCAGGACCCTATCTCATTACGTGGGCTGCAGTCCAAGCCTACCGGAATCCTGCACCAGCCCCGGAACCGGAACCACAAGAGGAGCCTCCACGATAGTCTGTTTATTCTTGGGATCCGGAGATGGCTGTCAGCCAATGGCAGTCAGAGTCTTCCTCATCATAGTACAACCCCAACTATTCTTCGTCGCAGTACGACCCCAGCTACACCTACGGGTATCCTCCAGGCTATCCTTGGCAATAAACCAACTTAGGACAAAAGTCTAAGCTTGGGGGAGTACGTGTTTCTCACTGACATTAAATTTATGTTCACACACACTCCTTGTTAGATGTCGGTGCTCATACGCTTTCATTGTAATATCCATGCTAGTTTATTTTCTTTTTCCTGCTTTCTTCTTGTGCGTTTGTTAAACCTTAAGAAAAACCAAAAAAATAGTAGTAGTTTACTTTCCTGCTATAGTAGTAGTAATTAAAAAGAAAACCCAAAAATATTTCCCGTTCTTCTTTTGCTTGTTGGGAGCTTTCCCGTGTAAATAGTTTTATTTCTTTTCTTTTCTTTGGGGGTCGATAGGAGAAGACCATAATTAAATTGTTGAAGTGGCTCTTATATGCATTATTGTTGATTTAACCAGGAGCCCATATTGCCTTGTCTTCTCCTGTTTATTGAATGCTCGCAGATTCCAGCTTAGTCCAATGCACGTGCACTCTTATTATTATTCACATCGCTCGTTCGTGCAAGTGAAAGGCAATTATGATGATATATGATGGACTGACTGAGATGAGAAAAGCTGGTATGAACTCGACCTCTTTAGTGTTTGTAAATATGATGAGTTCATCGTTCTTGATTCAGTTTATTATGAATAAACATGTTTGCAATGACAATTAGAGATTGTAGTTACTTGTTCCATGCTTGATTAGCTATGAGTTATAATGGTTTACCTTGCGTGCCAACATGCTATTGAGATGATTATGATGTGGTATAGTGGGGTGGTATCCTACTTTGAATGATTTAAGTGACTTGACTTGGCACATGTTCACGCATGTAGTTGAAACAAAATCAACATAGCCTTCACGATATTTATGTTCATGGTGGATTATATCCTACTCATGCTTGCATCCAATGTTTATTAGTTTTAATGCATGTACATGGCTGTTGTCGCTCTCTAGTTGGTCGCTTCCCAGTCTTTTGCTAGCCTTCACCTGTACTAAGCGGGAATACTGCTTGTGCATCCAATCCCTTAAACCCCAAAGTTATTCTAGATGAGTTCACTATACCTTCCTATATGCGGTATCTACCTGCCATTTCAAGTAAATTTGTATGTGCCAAACTCTAAACCTTCAAATAAACATGCTGTTTTGTATGCTCGAATAGCTCATGTATCAACCAAGGCTGCCCTTATCTTCCATGTTAGGCGGGTTATTCTCAAGAGGAGTGGACTCCGCTCCTCACTCACGAGAAAATGGCTGGTCACCGGGATGCCCAGTCCCATGCTTTATGCAAACTAAATCAAAATTAATTGCAAACAAAACTCCCCCTGGGACCTGATGTATGTTGGAGGCACTCGTTGTTTCGAGCAACCCATGGATTGATGCTTGTTGGTGGAGGGGGAGTATAAACTTTACCATTATGTTTGGGAACCACCTATAATGTGTGTGACATGGAAGATATCGACATCTCTTAGTTGTTATGTTGACAATGAAAGTATGCCTCTCAAAATATTATTTACCTATATTTCAAAACCGAGCTTTGGCACCTCTACAAATCCCTGTTTCCCTCTACGAAGGGCCTATCTATTTACTTTTATGTTGAGTCATCACCCTCTTATTAAAGAGCACTAGCTGGAGAGCGCAGCAGTCATTTGAATTCATTACTATTAATTTATATTGGGTATGACTACGATTGGATCTCTTTTACCATGAATTACAATGTCTAGTCAGTCCTTGATCTTTGAAGGTGCTCTGCATTTATGTTTTGCGGTCTCAGAAAGGGCTAGCGAGATACCATCTTGTTATATCATGTTATGATTATTTTGAGAAAGTGTTGTCATCCGAGATTCATTATTATGGCTCGCTAGTTGATTATGATATTGATATGAGTAATTATGAGACCTGAGAATTATTGCAAATGTGGTTAGTTATAATCTTTGCTGAAAACTTGAATGCTGGCTTGACATATTTACAACAACAAGAGCAAACAGAGTTTGTAAAAGTTTTTCTTTATTTCCTTCAGTTTGTCAACTGAATTGCTTGAGGACAAGCAAGGGTTTAAGATTGGGGGAGTTGATACGTCTCCGTCGTATCTACTTTTCCAAACACTTTTGCCCTTGTTTTGGACTCCAACTTGTATGATTTGAATGGAACTAACCCGGATTGACGCTGTTTTCAGCAGAATTGCCATGATGTTGTTTTATGTGCAGAAAACAAAAGTTCTCGGAATGATCTGAAACTCATCAAAGATGAAGACCAGGGGGCCCACACCCTGTCCACGAGGGTGGGGGTGCCCCCTAGGGCGCCCCCTACCTCGTGGGCCCCCTGGACACCTTCCAACGCCAACTCCAACTCTATATATTTGCTTTCGAGGAGAAAAAATTAGAGGAGAAGAAATCATCGCGTTTTACAATACGGAGCCGCCGCCAAGCCCTAAATCCTCTCGGGAGGGCTGACCTGGAGTTCGTTCGGGGCTCTAGAGAGGGGGATTCGTCGCCGTCGTCATCATCAACCATCCTCCATCACCAATTTCATGATGCTCACCGCCGTGCGTGAGTAATTCCATCGTAGGCTTGCTGGACGGTGATGGGTTGCATGAGATTTATCATGTAATCGATTTAGTTTTGTTAGGGTTTGATCCCTAGTATCCATTATGTTCTGAGATTGATGTTGCTATGACTTTGCTATGCTTAATGCTTGTCACTAGGGCCCGAGTGCCATGATTTTAGATCTGAACCTATTATGTTTTCATGAATATATGTGAGTTCTTGATCCTATCTTGCAAGTCTATAGTCACCTACTATGTGTTATGATCCGGCAACCCCGAAGTGACAATAATCGGGACCACTACCGGTGATGACCATAGTTCGAGGAGTTCATGTATTCACTATGTGCTAATGCTTTGTTCCGGTTCTCTATTAAAAGGAGGCCTTAATATCCCTTAGTTTCCAATAGGACCCCCCTGCCACGGGAGGGTAGGACAAAAGATGTCATGCAAGTTCTTTTCCATAAGCACGCATGACTATATTCAGAATACATGCCTACATTACATTGATGAATTGGAGCTAGTTCTGTGTCACCCTATGTTATGACTGTTACATGATGAACCACATCCGGCATAATTATCCATCACTGATCCGATGCCTACGAGCTTTCCATATACTGGTTTACGCTTATTTACTTTTCCGCTGCTACTGTTACAATCACTACAAAATACCCGCTGGTACTGTTACAATCACTATAAAATACCAAAAATATTACTTTGCTTTCATTACTCTTTTGTTACCATGAGGAGTGGCTACTACTTTCCCTGCTATAGTCAAAACATAGTTCCATGACCATATCCAGGACTGGTTTTGTCATATCAAACTAATGTGCTCTCTCATTCTCTTTTTGATTAGTAGTATCGTATCCATCTATCCATTGGAAGCATATATTGGAAAAGCGATCATTGTTCCCTTGACAATCTGATCTATGCATCGTGCTTGCTTCTTTTTCTTAAAAAAGGTAGTAGGCTTCATGAGTACCATTGGGAAGGAAATTGCTACAAGGGACTGTACCCTTTCCCAGAGCGAGCTCTAAGTAGCTCTTGATCCATAGGAAACATCTCTTTCTCTCTCTCCCTGTACCAACAGTGTTAAAATTAGATTTGCTTCTTATTTTGTCTATAATTGACTAGACGGCGGCCTTGTATTCTTTTACTGACCTATTGCTTATTTTCAGATGTATCGTGTCGTGGACAATGATCCACGCCCTTGTGTGATACTTCCTGTAATTGAAACTGAATTTTACTTCTGAATTAAAATCTTAAGGTTGTGTAATGCAAAAAACATAAACTGCATATCAAATTAGTGTGTTTTTCACTACAATGCAGCTGCATTCTAAATGTTTAATCACTTTGGCATCAACTGGCCCTATATTTAGTTACGTGACAGGACAAGATAGGTAGTTAGTTGTGAGTGCCACGGTGAAGTTGAAGCTTTCTTTCTTTAGGGAAATGTTAGACTCACATTAGTACATTACAGAGAGAAACAAAAACACCAAGTAGTACTAGAACTATGAAAGCCACTCTTACCTTACTTGGTCATTTTGTGAAACACCTTCCGTGTGACAGCAGCTTGCACCGCCCGCATAGCATGGTCTTCAGTTGGTTGTGCCTCTTCTTCTGCTCAAACAGGATACAAACAAGACAATGTTGTCATGTCCAACAATCATACAGTCAAGATAAATAAATCATCACTTTAGAATTTCATTTCCGAGTGCAGACACTACATCAGCCATCAGGTGTGATTTGGCATCGAATTTTCACTGCCGACAGTGACGACGGGCGAAAGAAAACTTTTTTTTACTCCTCCCACATCGTGTCATGTTAGTCCATGCTCTGATAAGCCAATGAACACACTGAAAATGGTAGCGAGCTGAGCCGGTGGATACGCTTGCCTACCAGGTCATAGGTGGCAGGCTCGACATGGCCGGGGGACCCCTCCTCGCCGGCGTGCAGCGGGGCAACGCAGCCGTAGCAGCAGACAACGCCGGAGGGCGTCTTCTTGGCCAGGGCCCTCCGCTTCTCCTTACGGCGGCGGCGCCTCTCGACGTCCACCTCTGGTGCGCGCGTGCGGGCGCCCATCGGGGCCGCGGCCACGAGCTGCCGCCCTAGGTACACATCGCCTCGTGTCGGCGTGGCGGGGCTGACCCCGTCTGATGGAGGAGACGGCGAGGGGGGCGGGGCGCTGGGGGAGGTGGCGCGCGTGAGTGGAGAGGGAGAGGGAGGCGGTGGCGGTGGCTGACGGGTGGTGCTTGGTGGGACGCCAGGCGGCGGCGCCGGGGATTTGGGAAAAGGGAGAGGAAGAGCGGGCGGAGTGGTCAGGCGAGGCGGAGGGGAACTTGGCTGGTAACGGTGCCTCCGCGAGCTACGTGTCTATACATGCGTTGGTGGTTCTCTAGTCGTAGCGCTGGTTTTATACCCCAAGCTGCTACTACGGCCTGTCGCGGGAGGCACGATGCAGACCACATAGTAGTACCGTGGGGTTTATACACCGCGCTACTACAATCAACTGTGTAGTAGCGTGGGTTTATACCCCGCACTACTACTACTACTTGTCCCGGTGAGCACGGTGGAGACCACTTAGTAGTAGCGTGGGTTTATACCCCGCGCTACTACTAGTGCATGTCCCGGTGAGCACGGTGGAGACCACTTAGTAGTAGCATGGGTTTATACCTCGCGCTACTACTATCAACTTAGTAGTAGCGTGGGTTTATAACCCGTGCTACTACTAATTAGTAGTAGCGTTTGTTTTAAACCGCGCTGATGGTAAGATTCTGTGTGTAAGGTTTTTCCCTAGTAGTGCGATAGCATGCCAAGTTTCATGAATTTCAGATGAGTTTTGGATTTACTAGAATTTAAAAACCAGGCATCTCAATGTTTTGCCGGCAATCAACGGTGCCATGGTGTTTGAAATTCATTCCCATTTCTTGCATGGGACCTAAGCATGCACCCAAGTACACAGATTTGATTTTTCAACCAATTTTTATGCACTGGAGCATGTGCATGTAGTTCAAATTTGAATTATGCACATAAATGGATTGAAAACTCAGTTAATGCATAAAAATGTCCAAGCGAACCCCGAAAAATCACAAAAAATAACACAACACTCCTGTGTTCTATGTTGACACGAGAACATTTTTGAAAGCAATAAGAGGCAATGGATATCATTTCGTCGCCAAAGGTGGGGCGTTCCCAACCGAAACCATCATGCTTGTTGTGAGAAGCTCTGGTTTGTGAGAAGCATATACCCAAACCTGCCCCAAATGAGATAAAAAATTTACCATGACATGTTGATGCCGCTCCATGATAGCATGCCAAGTTTCATGAATTTCAGACGAGTTTTAGATTTACTAGAATTTAAAAACTAATGAGCTCAATGTTTGCGGCCGAGTGACGGTGGCAGGGTGTTTGACATTCATTCCCATTTCTTGCATGGGACCTAAGCATGCACCCATGCACAAAGATTTGATTTTTTAACCAATTTATATGCACTGGAGCATGTGCATGTAGTTCAAATTTGAATTATGCACATAAATACATTGAAAACTCACTTAATGCATAAAAATGTCCAAATGAACCTTAAATAATTCCAATTCTTTTATGACACACATATAGTTGCATGACAACTGCAGATAAAAGGTCTAGCAATTCGAACACCGTCCATGGCCGCTGTGACCCCATTATATAATTTAAATCAAGACAAAAAATCAAGTAGATCCCACACAGTTTTTTATAACCAACCATGTGAGATGCAGCACAAAATATCTTGGAGCATCGTGAGAAGGTGCGACGGCTGCAGTCCACAACCCGCTCTGAATGAGGAACCGTGTCTGATGACACTTTGCGCGCCAGTTTTTTGGCTGAAGGGATTCCAAATTTTCGGCTTCCGCGGAAATATCTACCTCCTCGCACC
Organism: Aegilops umbellulata; assembly: GCA_032464435.1. Classification (NCBI taxonomy): domain Eukaryota; kingdom Viridiplantae; phylum Streptophyta; class Magnoliopsida; order Poales; family Poaceae; genus Aegilops; species Aegilops umbellulata. Next base: position 109,560,703 of record CP136056.1, on the reverse strand, counting down.
TCCCCCTTACCAAAAGCAACATTTCCCCTCTTTATGTCTTCCTTTCCAAGTTGAAACCTTCTCTCCTTGCTTGCAACACCACCGCCTCCTTGCTGGTGACCCTCCTTCACGCTGCTTGGCCTCGCCTATCCAGGAAGGTAATCCACACCCGACCCCCATCCTCCTCCTCCTTCCACATCCCACATGCCCCGACCGCCGGCGCGAGCGCGACACCTTCCACCCAAATTACCGACCCCTCCACCAAATAAGCGCCGTCCTAAGCCATGGTGCACGCAGTATAGCCAGGACCTCAAGGAGCATTTGGCAGCGGATAAGCAAATCGCGGCCGCATGCGCGTATGAGGTTGCGATGGCTGCCATTCATGCCGACCCCCAGATCTTGGAGGAGCACCTCGCTGTCGAGGCCACCGTTGACACCTCGCGCACCGACAACACGACGCGGTTGGCTGCTTTAAACGACAGTTCGTGGTGTTTTCTCGAGGCCACCGGTGGTGCCTTCGATGAATACTACGAGGTGTTTTCTCAGCGTGCACGTGCTTACCTCATCTCGAGAGCTAACAGGTTGGTGCCCGGAGCGGCTCAGGCAACTCACCACTACAGCGAGGGCACCCATGATGTGGAGGCCTTGCCCTCTTCCATGTCCAAGGAGCCAATCGTCATCGATATCTTCGACAATGAGGAGTAACTTGTCTTATTAGCTCACTATAAGGACCCATGTTCAGTTTGCTAGCTACTGCCTTTCCTTAACAAATTCTAGTGAATAGTGCTATCTACTTTTACCATGCAATCTTCTGCTATAGTGTATATGTTCTATATGTCGTGCAATGTGGTGTTCAATTAAATGCTTGGTTCAATTCTACAAATGTGAAGTTCAATTCTTCAAGGTGCAATATTTCCAAGTTTCTAAGCATGCTTGGTTTGGTTAACTGTCTGATCTTCTATTAGGAGTATGTTATATTGTTCAATTGGTGTTTAGTTAACTGCTTGGTTCCTTTGTTGTGGCTTGGTTCACTTGTTGTGGTGTTTAGTTAACTGCTTGGTTCAATTCTGCAATGCGATGTTCAATTGTTGTGGCTGCATTCTGTTATTGTATAGCATGTGAGGAATAAATCGAATTTGGCTGTACTTAATACATGAGAAACAAATACAATTGCTATATTTCCAAGTTGTCAAGCATGCTTGGTTTGGTTAACTGTCTGATCTTATATTAGGAGTATGTTATATTGTGCAATGTGGTGCTCAGTTAACGTTTGGTTCATTTGCTGTGGTGTTTAGTTAACTGCTTGGTTCAATTCTGCAATGCGATGTTCAATTGTTGTGGCTGCATTCTGTTATTGTATACCTTATGAGGAATGAATCGAATTTGGCTGTACTAAATACATGAGAAACAAATACAATTGCTATATTTCAAAGTTGTTAAGCATTCTTGGTTTGGTTAACTGTCTGATCTTCTATTAGGAGTATGTTATATTGTGCAATGCGGTGCTCAGTGAACGTTTGGTTCATTTGTTGTGGTGTTTAGTTAACTGCTTGGTTCAATTCTGCAATGCGATGTTCAATTGTTGTGTCTGCGTTCTGTTATTGTATACCATGTGAGTAATAAATCGAATTTGGTGCACTTAATACATGAGAAACATATACAAGTGCTATATTTCCTAGTTCTTAATCATGCTTGGTTTGGATAAATGGGTTTTCCATGTGGCTTGAATTAATCTGATGAATTGGCAATGTGCTTATTTTTCATCAACATATTTTACTGATAGCATGCGAGCCCTTACTTAACCTGATGACTAACTACCTTATATGTGTTGCAGGGAAACAATGGGAAGCACTGAGGTTTACAAGATGGTACTAACTATTATACCTTGCCTTTTTTTATTCCTTTGCCCCATTTCTAATATAGAGAAGATATTTATGCACATCCTTGTTTTCAGGCCTTTCCAAAGCAGTTCACTGATGATTACCTCTCAAACCACCTGTATGCTCAGGAGGCGAGGAAGGTATTCATACAACACCCATGGTTCAATATTGAAGTGTTCCTAAAGAGGACAAAGGATGGACGGTCAATCATCCATAGGCACTGGCCTAAAGTTACAAAGACCTTCAACGTCAATGAAGGCTCAGTATTCTCCTTTTGCTTCAGCAGTTTTCCAGATGATATACATCTGTCTATCTACCGTCTATGATGCTAATTTTGAAAGGTTATAGATGTTGCATGTGAAACTTGGTGCTGGTGTAGTTGTGTAATGGGGTAGCTGAGTGCTGAAGCTATATGATGTTGTACTCTGATGTATTTCAATTATGAAAATGAAATATATTCTATGGTTAATATGAAATGTCAATTAGATTAATAAATGGATTATTAATAATTGGATAATTAGCCTGCTAATTTCCTTTTTCTATTGCAAATGGTTATTGAGAAAACACCGTGTGTGATGCATTCAATAACGCACACAGTTTCTAGGAATAAACTGTGTTGGATCAATGAACAATCACAAACGACCTTCTCTTCAAAACTGTTTGCGTTAGGCCACCTTGCGCAAACATTTAACACATAAAAACTGTGTGTGATGGACAACCTTTGCCACCCGGTTTCTTCTATGCACCGTGTGTGATGCATTAAATAACGCAAATGATAAAATTGTTAATATCGTGTGCAATGGAAACGCTATCACAAATGATTTAACGGGGGAAATTGTGTGTGATGTACCTGTGAAAGGAAACGTTTTCCTTGGAGTGACTATGTGGGATGTACATACGAACAGAAATTTTTAGCAGGGACTGACTATGTGGGATGTACTTGCGACCGGAAACAATTTCGCCTGTATAGTTGTATTTTTAGCTCTATTGTATGTATTTCCGTATTTGAGCACTCGCTGGTCGCACACGAACTCATTTTGCCGAGCATGTGTGCCAGCACTACAAAAAAAATACACTTCCGTGATGATATGTCTTTGTCATAGTAGGTCGCTTTTTTTGTCATGCATGTACATCCATGACGATTTTATGACAGAACCAAGATAGTCATACCTGTGCTGTCGTAGAAGTGTTCCATGACATTACCAAAATTATCATCACGGAAGTGTCCACTTCCATGACGATAATTCACGCGTCACAGAAGTGATTTTTTCAAGGGTGACCGACACGTGGTATCTACCATAACGGAATGCCGTTAAGCTATCGGGTCAAGTTTTGGATCCGATAACCCGTTAACAGCCCCGACCAATGGGGATTTTCCACGTGTAAAATCATCATTGGCTGGAGGAAACACGTGTCGGCTCATCGTTCGGACAGATTTCATCCACTCATTGGACGGAAGGCGCCTATGATACGTCGACATGTGGCATGGCCCAACAGAGGCCCATTCCTGTGAAAAGGCCGGCCCGTTTGACTTGGTCAAAAGGTGGCGGGCCGGCCCATGGAAAGCTTGTTAACGGCCTGTTCGCATATAGCCCATTTACAGGCCGCTAACCCAAGGCCCGTTACGCCCTATCCGAATTAGGCCCAGTAGCGTCATCTGGGCCATCCAATATGATTCCAGCCCGTTTTCACTTTTGGCGCATGTATGACCCATGACGTCTTTCGGCCCATATGAGGCCCTATGTAACTCTTGGCTTATTAATGGCCCGTGGTGAAACTGGCCTGTAATGAATAGTATATCAATTTATACCCATTAACGGCCCGTTATTCCGTTGGGCCGTTTCCAGCCCATGTTATCTTTCGGCCTTCTCAGAGCCCATTTATTCTTGGGCTCATTTCCAGCATTCGTTTACTTACAGCCCATTACTTTCATTTTCTGCTTGTGGGCCAAATTCAGCCCGTGGTTACAGTCGGCCCGTTTGTGGTCCATTAATACGTTGGGCCGTTTTCATAGCGTCATCAAATACAGCCTATTAACGATGGCCCGTTATGGTCGGCCCATGAACGGACGATTCCAACTCTAGCCTGTTTACGGCCATAATGCGGTCTGTTTGGCCCATGTTTGGCCAATCGATCATACGGCCCGTATAAGGCCCATTGATGATACGACCCGTAAAAGGCCCATTGTTTCTATGACCCGTAGAAGGCCCATTGTTTCTACGGCCCGTAGAAGGCCCACTCTTTCTACGGCCAGTAGGAGGCCCAGTGTCACTACAGTAAATATTAGCCCATGGTTATTGTGGTCTAGTTTTAAAAAAATAGGTTATTGCAGCCACTAGCTAACCGCGGAAAAAGAACTACAATGACTACAAGCAAACAAATAAACAAGACAACAAGGAAATAAATAAGCAAGCAACTAACGCTAGGCTATCACGGCTATTACACATATTACATCCACTCGGCATCAAAGTTTGCCACCGGTGCAAATATAGGGAACAAAGCAGCATATCATATACACTGATTGTCAAAGTTGGCGACCAGCAAAATAAACGCCGCAGCAAAACAAATCCAGAAATGAAACCACTTCAGAAGATCTCAAGAAACAATATCGTGGATACCCATAATGCTGGCAAGATGCTTAGCAAGCTTATTAACTTTGTCTTGTTTGGTGCTTAAATCCTCCAGCGCTTGCTCTTGCACAAGAAAATATGCATCTGAATTCTGCAGGGACTTCCTCAGTCCTTCAGCTTCCTGTCGTAGCACATCTAATCGATGTCTTTCAACTTGAAGTTGAGACTCAAGAAGACAAACTGATTCAGGCAGCGAGTTCAAAGAGCTTGTGCCAGTAGTAGTGGCCAGTAACTCGAACACTACATCAAGATAGGACTTTTGGTTCCCCTCACTGTCGTCAAGATAGTTTTTATCAGCTTTCTTGGAGACCAACAGGGATGTCTCACTATCTTGGACCTTATCTGCATTACTTCCTTTATCATTGGATAACGCGGTACTGTTCTCCAATATTTTGTCCGCATTCTAAAGAGAAACAAGCAGACACATCACATGTTTACCATGTTGTATATGAAACTCATTTTGGTAAATGAGTTCAGTAGTAAAGTGGACAGGATAACAGCATGAAACGAACATATATCTATGTACCATCGTTACTTTATGGTCTATATCATTCTAGTTTTTGTTGCCAAATCAAGATAGAGACATAGTTCAAATAATATTTGTTCAAGACAAAGCAATAGACAGAATATAAGTGTGGGTAACTATAGAGCAATAACAACACTTGTAATGTGCATGACATGAGAACATAACTGTTTATTCAATTTAAACTAAAATCAACATAGAGTAGGTTACAACAGCAAACCAGTTAAAGAAACAGGTTTAAAACATACCTGTTGCTCCATTGGAGTTTCAATTCCGTCCTTCAAATTTGAAAATAGTTGGTATGAGTAAATACAGTAATGCAAGAGCAAAGGAGTATGGACCATAGCTACAGAACCTGACCTGAGAACAAATCTTCTTCTCCTTTAAGCGTTGAGTTGGGATTCGGAGTAGTGGTCCTCGTGCTTTGGGCACTGCAGTTCCCTTACTAACTGCTCGTGTTTGGGTCCTCTGTGGTGGAGACGGTGTTGTGTCAACTGGAACTGGGTTACTATCCGCTGGGGTTGGGGTTAGAAGGGGTGTAGCTAGTTCTCTGTCCAACTGGGTAGGGGTACAATCTGCGAGAGTCTGGGTTATGTGTGGTGGATCTAGTCCTTGGGCAAGTATAACCGTGGTTCTATCTACATCAACTGGTAGCACTATCTTTTTTGAAGACCGTGTTGTTACTCCCTTAGATACTGCCATCACGCTCTCCAATTCAAATTGTTGATAAACAAGAAAAGTAATTGAAAGTATAGACATTGTATGATAGACTGGTGCAATGGATAGTGGGGAATAAAAGAGGGCATGAAATAATTCATATTTATGTTGTCTAACCAAACAGGATAGCATGACAAAATTTCACATATATGATGGCTAACTAAACATGATAGCATGACACAATTTCACATTATGATGGCTAACTAAAAAAGATGGAAAGACATAGTTCAAAATATGAGACTATGTAAACAGGATGACATGACATAACTATATAATGTGTTTATTAAATAGGTTGGCATGCCATAATTCACATACATTCACGGATAGAATGCCATAATTCAAAATATGATGACTGTAAACACTAAATAGGATGAGATGATATAACTATATGATGTCTTTATTAAATGGGTTGCCATGCCATAATTCAGATAGATGATGTGTATGTACTATGTAAACATGATGGCATGATATAATTCAAATATATGATTTATATAGTAAGCAAGTAAGCAGATGGCAATCCATATATGATGTAAAAACTAAGCAATGCAAGACAACATGCATGACATGGTTAATATAACCCTGCCAAGTTTGAGCATAGACCTCAGGGGGGAAATAGGACTGGTCATCAGCCTCTGAATCCTCCTCTGAGGAGCTCTCTGTAACCAGCAAGATGTCTGCTTCAGCAGGTAGCATTGTCTGCTCTGAATACCTTGTTTTCACTCCAGATACTTCCATCATCACTTCAAATGGCTGATGCATAGGAAGAGTAGTTGAATATACAAACATTGTCGACAAATGGAACACGTAATACAAAAAAATGATAGCATGATATAATTCACATACATGATGATTGGCTAAACAACATGGCATTGCATAATTCACATATATAATGCCTTTGCAACAAGATAGCATTGTATAATTCACATATATAATGTCTTGCAACAAGATGGCAATGCATAATTCACATATATGGTAATTAGACACTAAACAGGTGGCATTCACACAAAGCATGCCAAAACTAATCAAATAAAATACCAATGTGAGACACCATACGCACGATATGAGCAACATAACCTTGCCAAGTTAGAGCATACACCTCGGGGGGGGGGGGGAATAGGACTGGTCATCTGTCTCTGAATCCTCCTCTGAGGAGCTATCCGTAAACAGCAAGATATGCGCTTCATCAGATAGCATAGGTTGCTCTGAAGACCTTGTTTTCACTCCAGAATTTGCCATCACCGTGTCAAATGGCTGATGCGCATGAAGAGCAGTTGAATGTACTAACATTGTTGACAAATGTAATATGTAATGAAAAAAAGGATGGCTTGATATAATTTACATATAAGATGACTGGCTAAGCAGGATGGCATTGCAAAATTCACATATATGATGCCTGGCTAAACAAGATGGCGTTGCATAATTCACATAAACGATGAGTAAACTAAACAGATGGCATTCGCACAAAGGATGTCTAAACTAAGCAGATGACATATTTGATGTATAAAGTAAGCAATGCAAGACAACATATGCATGATATAACCAACATCAGCTTGCCAAGTTAGAGCGAAGACCTCAGGGGGTAAATAGGAGTTGTCTTCTCCTTCTGAACCTCCCTCAGAACAGATATCTTCCTCTCGATTACAATCTGAAATGCGTGGAGGGGGGCTACCTTTGCGCCTACCATGGAGCGACGTCTGCATGAATTTTTTTTCCACGCAAGCCTCGTCTCTTTTTCTCTACATGTTCAGTTCCATTATTCACAATAGCTATCATGCATAGGAATAAAACATAGTAAGATTATGTAAGGAGTGCATGCAGAAATCCAGAGTGATGGTAGCAACCTGTGGATAGACCCAAAACCAATAATAGCAGGCAGATAATGGCTTCGGTTAAAAAATACAGATAATTGCTTCTTTAATGTTTGTTTCCCACCCAACATGAAACTCATAGTAGACACCGGAGATTAACCAGATAGTAGATAGATACTATTGATAGCGGCCCCGATATGTACCCCACAACCATTTAAAAACTCAAGTTTGAGCATTAGTTTGGAGCTGACTCAGAGTCTAATCGGTGAACAGGACGATAAAGTAGCATGTAATATTAAGCGATGCATAACGTAAGCAGACACGAAAGAGTGCGACCACTCTTGCGGACCCGTGTAGTCCTCGAGGTCATCTGCTCGGTTGATGATGGTAATGCAGTTTTCATGGCTGCCAGCGGCGGGGAAAAAGATCTGACACGGCGAAAGAAAGTATGGAGGCCGGATCCCTGCTGTGCTGGACCCTTCTGTCGTTGGAGCAGCTGAGCTGGGGTGGACGACGGCACAGCAGGAGCGGGACAAACCACGCAAGGTTTTCTTTGACAACTATCTGTAAGAGAAGTAATTCTGTAAGGGCTCATTTGAAATGGAGGATTCCAACAATGCAGGGATAGGAAATAGACAGGAATAGGATAGGAATGCACGTGCAAAACAGAGAATTTAAAAACACAGGTGTCAGCGTCAAAACCAGCGGATCTCGGGTAGGGGGTCTCGAACTGTGCGTCTAGGCAGATGGTAACAGGAGACGAGGGACACAATGTTTTTACCCAGGTTCGGGCCGTCTCGATGGAGGTAAAGCCCTACTCCTACTTGATTAATATTGATGATATGGGTAGTACAAGAGTAGATCTACCACGAGATCAGAGAGGCTAAACCCTAGAAGCTAGCCTATGGTATGATTGTTGTTCGTCCAATGGACTAAAACCCTACGGTTTATATAGACACCGGAGAGGGCTAGGGTTACACAGAGTCGGTTACAACGGAAGGAGATCTACATATCCGTATCGCCAATCTTGCCTTCCACGCCAAGGAAAGTCCCATACGGACACGGGAAGAAGTCTTCAATCTTGTATCTTCATGGTCCAAGAGTCCGGCCAAAGGTTATAGTCTGGCTACCCGGACACCCCCTAATCCAGGATTCCCTCAACAGGATTTCTGCCAATCTGGGTGTTTGATTCACAACAATTGGAAGATCACAGGATGCAAAGAAGCATGGTGAGATTAAGTCAAACCACAAGAATATGTACGGTTATAATGCTATTATGCTACTATCTCTTAGTCTTGTGCTTCAAGAATAGGAATTTGAAAAGGAGGACAAGTGACAATTAAAATTCCTATGTTTTTTCTTTCAAGGAGACACTAAAGGAAAAAATCCGTGTGCTCAGTGGACAATATATATAACATGTAGAGTAAAAAAGAGATGCAACAAGTGTACAACCTCTTTGGCGAAGCCATGTCGATCTCAGCATGATTGGGTTGGCCGGTGAGGATACTCCGGCTGACTTTGCTGTCGGAGGAGGGGAAGAAGATCTTAGGCATCTGGAGATGGAGCCCGAGGTACTGCTCCGCTGTGATGGAGGCTTTCGTCATTGGAGCAGCTCCGGTGAGTTGTACGACGTCGAGGCTGAAGCAGGACAAGAGACAACGAACAACGTTAACCTGAGTGGAATTCTAATAGCATCTCCAATACATGATGTAAAATACATAACCACAAAGTGCTAGATGTAAAATAAATCAGCCGCTCATCTCTGAACTTAACTGTCGAAACTGAACTTAAATGTTGAAACTGAACTTAACTGTCGAAACTGAATTTGCTGTCGAAACTGAACGCACTAGCAAGGTGAGGCTACACGTCGGTCGACTGACTTTTTCATCTCTGGTCAGTCGATTTTGCAGCCATTGGATACGAAATCAAGGGCACGCGGTTCATCTTCAACCTCCACCCCCTGAGCCGCCAGCCACCACCGGCCAAACAGCAGCCCCCTGCCGCCCGCGGCCAGCGGTGCGCCGCCCCGCACACCCCGAAAACACTCCCCACCGCCGGTCTGCCGCCGCCCCGTCCATCCCTCTAACCCCGCCCCCCATGCCGAGCTTTTTCTCCGGCGATCCTCACACCACCACCCCGCCAATGCCCCGCCACCGCCGGCGACCACCGCCCCCATCCTGAACCCTAAGATAGATAGTGGGGTACCTCTCCGGCGAGCCCCCCTCCCCGCTGTGGCTGGTTCTTCCTTCACCCCGGCGAGCCCCCCCCACCCCCTGAAAATTGACTGACCCAAAAGTCGACTCAGTCGACTGAAGTGTAGCTAAATCGGAGCAGCATCGCAAGCAAGAGCAAGAGCAAGAGCAGACCAAGCAGGGGACCGAGAGCAAGAGCAGAGCAGCAACGCGAGCAAGAGCAAGAGCAGACCAGGCAGGGGACCGAGAGCAAGAGCAGAGCAGCAGCGCGAGCGAGAGCTAAAGCAGCAGCAGCTCCTACTGATGTGGACATCGCCGCCGAGGGGAGCGACGCCGTGGAGGAAGTGGCCAGCGATGCCGCCGTGGATGGATCCACGCTGTGTCGGCTCGGGACCGAGCGCCGGCAGCACCGTGATATCGAATCATGTAGAAAATGCGGCGATTAGTGTACAACCTCTTTGGTGGCGCCGATTAGGCAGCAGCTTCATCCGAGGAAACGGTGACGATGATGCTCTTCTGGTGGTGCAGGTGAAGACGTCACTGTGGGAATGGAGGTGGCGCAAAAGACGAAGGGAACGTCGGGGCAGCTCCTTGGAGGTGGAGGATGGGGTGGCTGAACCAGCGGGACGATGAGATCGACGACGGATCCTCATCCGGTACGGTGGACGAGGGACGTCGAGGTGTTGCTGTGGACGACGTCGCCGGGGAAGAGGCTCCGGCTGGGTGGCGGATGGAGTAGGGTGTGGGGTTTCGTCGCGGGTTTTCACGGCCTCGGTGTACGAATGGGTGGGCAGATGGGATGGAAGTGGGGAACCATGGCTTAGAGACACGCTTGTCCGAAATATGGGTTAAGTTACAAAAGTACCCCCATCGATTTGAGGCGGTTCTTTCAGTTCAGGGGTGCCACGGGCATTTCGCGTGTCGGGATTTCACGGGAGGTGGGAGTTTTCGCGCGCGTTGTAATTTCGGAATAGCAAGGCGCGGGTTGAGATGGAGGGAGTTGTCAGAGCACAACGAGACAAAGATATATCTTAAATATTTCGGGCTAACAAGGCGCGGGTTGAAATTTCCGGACAAGCCTAACGTGTGATATACCAAATCAATGCGCACTACAAATGTCATTCAAAACTTTGAATTCATGTTATGTTCAATTAAAATATTTCGCTACGTGTATAATGCATGCAACCTACTACTCAAATGAACGTTTTAGTGCATTCCAAACGTATATACTACCGCTTCAATATGGACTAAATTTGAATTCATTTCTCTATTTGATTAAGATCTATAGTAATGATTGTTGTGAAGTCAAAGCCTTTGAATTCGTTTCTCTGTTTTAATAAGATCTACAATCATCATTATTATCAATTTAAACCACCGTTTGTGTATTATCTTCACAGCACACCACATGATTAGTCTCGAGTTACATATGAACTATGTGTACTATATGAACTCGAACTAGATTTTTTGAATCCACTTTATTTTGATTTCAAATCACATTACATTTTTAGCTCTAGCTAGATCTTCATAATCTAAACCATGTCTCATATGTATAATGTGTTTATCAAATTATGTATGGTGCCCCGCCCCCTACGCCTACAAGTATTTAGATGTGAGTTGCAAACACCACACAGTACCACAAATTCAAATAAAATGTGAGAATGTTTGATATATAGTATTGTTTAGATTGTTCGATATTTAGTTGTAAGCTGCAAACGCCACACATTATCACAAATTCAAATAAAATGTGAGATTGTTTGATGTATAGTGTGGTTTAGATTGTTCGGCATTTAGCTGTGAGTTGCAAATGCCATGCATTATCACATTATGGTATAACATGTGCACAACACGTGTATCACCGCTATATTCATGCATGCAATGTTTAAAACACTATGATCTCCTATTCAAATATATGAATTCGCTTTCATATCAAATTATGATCTTTGTTAGTCTCTTACACCCACACAATCCTCTAACCTTTGTAGCTACCACTAACTCTCTCTCTCTCGTGCATGCACACGCCCTCCTCGCCCTCCCCCTCCCTCGGAATTCTATCCACTAGGCACATTCATTTTTTCTTTAGGTCGTTCTCCCAGAGTCTCCACAACTCCTTTCTGACACACACCGATCGATAAACCTCTCCAGCGATGCCTGCCTACAACATACACACACCCCTTTATGTATCCTTGCCTCGTGTCTCTCAAACAGTCAGACACACGTGTAAAATCTCGCCCCTCTTTTCATCGATCTCAGAACCGCACACTCCTCCCCCTATCTAGCTAGTAGTTGGGCCTCTCGCACCACCTCCTAGCTCCATTCTCTCTGTCTATCCATCTCGCTGGGCCTTATTTTCCTCTAACAAATGGATGTACACCGACCGATCTCTCGCTATACATATAGCTAGCTAGGTCCTTATAACTCGTTTTTACCCAAATGTCAATCGATCTACCTCATTAGTTGTGTCTCTCCCTTCCTCCGACAAACAACAATTGATCTACCGATCTAGTTAGGTTTGCTTACCAAACACATGGTTCCCCTTCATCATCCATGGATGCGTCCCGACAGATCTATCACGCACAGGCACACATAGAAACACATCCCCACTCTTATTGATAACATTGCAGTTCCACCCTCAGTTTGTCTAGTAGGCCTCTCCCACCATCTTCGAGAAGCAACTCCATCACCCATCCAACACTCTACCCCTCTTCCTCCCTCTGCCTCCCTCTCTCTCTCTCTCCTCTCTCTCTCTGTCCCATCATATTTCCCGTCCTTCAGTTATGTATGGATGTCGACCGATCTCCCTCAAGACATAGCTAGGTCTCTCCTTCTCAACACATATACGAGTCGTTCTACCTCTATAGTTAGGCCTCTGCCTACCCCTCCCCCTCCCCCCACACACACCGATACATCGAGTGCTCTAGTCACGTCTCCCTGCCACACACAAGCTTGGCATGTGCCCTCTAACGTTCCGGTAGGCCAGTAGCCCTATATATTTGACTTGCACACACACAATTTCGATGGCTCTCTTCATCGATCTTGCACCCACCCACTTGATCCTCTCTCCGACTCTATCGATAGCTATGACCCCTCCCTCTCTTCTCGTGGATTGCCCGACCCTCTATGTATGATATGGATAGGCCTCCATTTCACACACAATGCATGCAAATTTTTGTTTGAGATGTCATCGACACATATTCCCACATATAATTCACGAAATCAACCCCCACCCCACCCCCACCCCAAAATAAAAAACACTCACGAACGCGGTTTGTATCTCTCACACACACCCACGTAGGTGGGGGACGTGCACGAAGAGAAGAGGTGCATGCACGGCGCACGTACTCCCGTCTCTTTCCCAACCACACCCCCACGGGTACACGGTGGAGCTCATTTCTGTATGAAAAAGGCAGCCCACGTGGTAATTTGGCACGTGTACTGGTTGTCCACTTGGTGGAGGGAGGATCATCTACCACGGGTGAACAAACAAATTGTGACTTGACGTTTTATGTTAAAAGAGAGGCAAACCATGCGGGGCCTACCTTAGAGGCAAGGCTCTATACACTGGAGTACTTTTGATGTGTCCCGTTAACTCGCAGAACGAGGAGAAGCTTGCTTAGTACGCCGTCTCCCCCGCCCACGGGCGCGGTGGCTCGCAGAATGAGGTGAAGTTTGCTTACCACGCCTTACGCCCGCTCCCTCGCCCATGCGCGCGGTGGCTCGCAGGATGAGGAGAAAATTTACTACTCCCTCCGTTTACTCCTCGTCCCTACTACCTTGGTTATAGAGATTATATCATATTGTTTGGAATATATATGTCCTTTAGTAGATTTCAATATGAACTACTAGTACATACTCCAAACACTGATTTATATAGACGTATTTTAGAGTGTAGATTCACTCATTTTGCTCCGTTTGTAGCACTCTCCCTCGCCCCTCGACGCTCGCCCACGTGGCGGATGTGCAGTGATACGTCTCCAATGTATCTATAATTTTTAATTGCTCCATGCTATATTATCTACTGTTTTGGACAATATTGGGCTTTATTATCCACTTTTATATTATTTTTGGGACTAACCTATTAACCGGAGGCCCATCCCAGATTTGCTGTTTTTGTGCCTATTTTAGTGTTATTTTTGGAAGGAAAGCTACCGGATGGACTTGGACCCCACGTCAGGAGAGAAGGAAGGTGCTCATGATGGTGGGGGCGTGCCCACCCCCCTAGGGTGCGCCCCCTGCCTAGTGGGGCCCCCGAAGCTCAACCGATGTACTCCCTGCACCCATATATACCTATGTACCCTAAAACTTCCAGAACAGAGATTAGATCGGGAGTTCTGCCGCCACAAGCTTCTATAGCCACCAAAAGCCAATCGGGACCCTGTTCCGGCACCCTCCCGGAGGGGGGAACCCTCACCGGTGGCCATCTTCATCATCCCGGCGCTCTCCATGACGAGGAGGGAGTAGTTCACCCTCGGGGCTGAGGGTATGTACTAGTAGCTATGTGTTTGATCTCTCTCTCTCGTGTTCTTGATTTTGTACGATCTTGATGTATCGCGAGCTTTTCTATTATAGTTGGATCTTATGTTTCTTCTCCCCCTCTTCTCTCTTGTAATGGATTGAGTTTTCCCCTTGAAGTAATATTATCGGATTGAGTCTTTAAAGATTTGAGAACACTTGATGTATGTCTTGTCGTGCGTATCTGTGGTGACAATGGGATATCACGTGATTCACTTGATGTATGTTTTGGTGATCAACTTGCGGGTTCCGCCCATGAAACTATGCATAGGGGTTGGCACACGTTTTCGTCGTGATTCTATGGTAGAAACTTTGGGGCACTCTTTTAGGTTCTTTGTGTTGGTTGAATAGATGAATTGAGATTGTGTGATGCATATCGTATAATCATACCCACGGATACTTGAGGTGACATTGGAGTATCTAGGTGACATTAGGGTTTTGGTTGATTTGTGTCTTAAGGTGTTATTCTAGTACGAACTCTAGGGCTGTTTGTGACACTTATAGGAATAGCCTAACGGATTGATTGGAAAGAATAACTTTGAGGTGGTTTCATACCCTACCATAATCTCTTCGTTTGTTCTCCGCTATTAGTGACTTTGGAGTGACTCTTTGTTGCATGTTGAGGGATAGTTATATGATCCAACTATGTTATTATTGTTGAGAGAACATGCACTAGTGAAAGTATGAACCCTAGGCCTTGTTTCCTATCATTGCAATACCGTTTATGCTCACTTTTACCACTTGTTACCTTGCTGTTTTTATATTTTCAGATTACAAAAACCTATATCTGCCATCCATATTGCACTTGAATCACCATCTCTTCGCCGAACTAGTGCACCTATACAATTTACCGTTGTATTGGGTGTGTTGGGGACACAAGAGACTCTTTGTTATTTCGTTGCAGGGTTGCTTGAGAGAGACCATCTTCATCCTACGCCTTCCACGGACTGGTAAACCTTAGGTCATCCACTTGAGGGAAATTTGCTACTGTCCTACAAACCTCTGCACTTGGAGGCCCAACAACGTCTACAAGAAGAAGGTTGTGTAGTAGACATCAAGCTCTTTTCTGGCGCCGTTGCCGGGGAGGCTAGGTAAGTGAAGGTATATCTTTAGATCTTGCAATCGAATCTTTTTGTTTCTTGTTTTAGCACTAGTCTAGTTTATAAAAGAAAACTAAAAAATGGAATTGAGTTTGCCTCATACGCTTCATATTTTTAATATCTTTCGTGAGTATGATGGAAAGGAAAATTGTGCCAAAGTGTTAGAAGAAGAATGCATTAAAATGTTTGGCACTGAATCTTCGAATGATGAGCATGATTGCAATGTTGTTAGTATGAACTCCTTGAATATACATGGTACTAATGATGAGTGCACTAGTTATGATGAAAATGCCTCCTATAAACATGTCAATTTTTGTGGAGTGCATTGGGTTTGTAAGTACACACCAAATAGGGAAGATAGATATTGCAAGAGGCATAAGTACTTAGAAACCAAATTGTTGCAAGAAGAGCTAGATGAATGTGCTGAAAGATTCAATATTTTTCATGCCCCTTGTGAACTTTGCAATGAACATGGTCATTTAAAGCTCCAATGCTATTTGTTTCATGATCAAGTCGAGTCCAAATATTGTGATAATTTGATTACCCTTGAGCATCATAAAGAGCATCATAAAGAGCTTAGCCTTCCCAATATCCTCCTATTATTTCTTACGATGAATCAGGTAATGAGGAGGAGCCTTCTATTCAACCAATCTCATTAATAAGGAGCTCCCAAAAGAGGATTGAACCCACACATGAGATGAAGAAGAAGAAAAGAAAAAGGAAGAGAGGTAAAAAGGTACCTCTCCCAAATAAGGTTGCTCCTATTATTGTTGTGCCTCATGAAAATGAATCAAAAATAATTGTGGAATATGATGCACTTGATGATGATCTCGTTATGCCTACTGCTTGTTGTGATGATTATGATTGGGAAGATAATGATACTTCTTATGATCTTGAAAATCTTTTTGGCACTTGCTTGGAAGAATATAATAATTGCTATACTATCGGTGCTATCTATACCATTAATGATGAGAGTGATTATGCTTATGATATGAAAAGGCCCAAGCTTGGGGAAGCTATGTTTAATAATGCTATTTTTTTTAGCCTCCCAAGTTTTGATATGCAAAGTTGTTATGATGATAGCATGCCTTCTACCTATGATGATTATATTGATGAAAGTGGGTTTGGAAGAGTGTCAACTTTAGGAAGTAGTTATCCCACAATATTGGAGGATGTTAAATCTTATAATATTTATGAAAGTGGATTTGGAGAGGTCATGACTTTATTTAGTGATGTATCCACTATTTCGGAAGAGGTTTCAATCGATTATGATGAGAACAAAGTTGCTACTTATGATGATTATTGTGATGAAACTTATGCTATAAGGAGTAGTGATGATTATATTTATAAAACTTGTCATGATTATGATTACCCTTTTTCTAAACATTACTCTTTTTATTTTTTCTGAACATTACTCTTTTAATGTGGAAACGATTTATAGTATTCAAGTCTCATATGAAACTCCCACTATTCTGAATGAGAAGAATTTTGCTTATGTGGAGATTAGTAAATTTTCGATGCTTGTAGATCATGAAAAGAATGCTTTAGGTGTTGGTTATATATTTGAATTCATTCATGATGCTACTGAAAATTGTTATGAGGGAGGAATATATGCTTCTACATATTGCAATAATATCAAGTTTCCTCTTTATGTGCTTAAAATCTTGAAGTTATGCTTGTTTTACCTTCCTATGCAAGGTGATTCTTGTTCCCATAAGTTATTTGCTCACAAAATCCCTATGCATAGGAAGTGGGTTATACTTAAATGTGCTTGTCATATTCTTCATGATGCTCTCTTTATGTTTCAATTCCTATCTTTTATGCGAGCATCATTGAAATCATCATGCCTAGCTAGGGGCATTAAACGTTAGCGCTTGTTGGGAGGCAACCCAGTTTTATTTTAGTTTATTGCTTTTTGGTTCTGTTTAGGAATAAATAATCCATCTATCTTCTGTTTAGATGTGGTTTTATGTTTTAATTAGTGTTTGTGCCAAGTAGAACCTTTGGAAAGACTTGGGTGAAGTCTTTATGATCATGCTGTGAAAAACAGAAACTTTAGCGCTCACGAGATTAGCTAGAACATTTTACTGGAGAGTGCTATTTAGTTGATTGTTTTTGAAGATGATTACTAGACAAATTTATTTTAGAATTGTTGGAGTTCTAGAAGTTTGCGTTAGTTACAGATTACTACAGACTGTTCTGTTTTTGAAACATTCTGTTTTCTTTGTGTTGTTTGCTTATTTTGATGACTCTATGGCTAGTAAAATAGTTTATAAACCATAGAGAAGTTGGAATATAGTAGTTTTAACACTAATATAAATAAATAATGAGTTCATTACAGTACCTTGAAGTGGTATTTTGTTTTCTTTCGCTAACGGAGCTTACGAGTTTTCTGTTAAGTTTTGTGTTGTGAAGTTTTCAATTTTTGGGTAAAGATTCGATGGACTATGGAATAAGGAATGGCAAGAGCCTAAGCTTGGGGATGACCAAGGCAACCCAAGGTAATATTCAAGGATAAATAAGAGCCCAAGCTTGGGGATGCCCCGGAAGGCATCCCCTGTTTCGTCTAATTCCATCGGTAACTTTACTTGGAGCTATATTTTTATTCACCACATGATATGTGTTTTGCTTGGAGCATCATTTTATTTTCTTTAGCTTTGCTTGCTGTTTGAATAAAATACCAAGATCTGAAATTATTAAATGGGAGAGTCTTCACATAGTTGCATAATTATTCGACTACTCATTGATCTTCACTTGTATCTTTCGGAGTAGTTTGTTGTTTGCTCTAGTGCTTCACTTATATCTTTTAGAGCATGGTGGTAGTTTTATTTTGAAGAAATATATGAACTCTCATGCTTCACTTAGATTATTTTGAGAGTCTTAAATAGCATGGTAACTTCCTTAAATAATCCTAATATTCTAAGCATGTATGATTTCTAAGAATTCTTATGAGTGTGTTGAATACTGTCGGGGGAAATCTGCCTCCACGAACACCTATGGGGACCGAGACCCTTTCTGGTTCGGCGGGGGGCGGAGGTCGCGCGAAGAGCGGATCGAGGCGATGCACACAAGGGGTTTACCCAGCTTCAGGCCGCACGGATGCGTAAAACCCTACTGCTGCTTGGTGGTTTGTATTGTGTTCTTGTCTGGGAGCGCTGAGTGCTACAGTACAATCAGGCAACTAATCAGACCGAGCGTGAGTGGCCTCCTTCATCCCTCCTTCTCACGTTGCGCATGGGGCCTCCTTTTATATGCGCAAGGGGTTACCCACAGGTGGCAACGTAGGCGGGGGTAAAACTGGAAAACGCTGTGTTGGGTACAACTGTTTGCACAGTGCTATCATACCTAACTCTGACAGCAGGGGACAAGGGCATTAAATGCCCGTCTGGGTCGCCCAAACAGTGCAGAAAAGGGGCCGTCAGGGGCACCACCGTTTGCCACGACGGCTACCCTGTCAGCGTCACTTCGCCACCGCATGCCCCTGGCTGCGCAGCTTCTCGCCACGTACGCCTGGAATGGCCCCAGAGCGACGCGAGGGTGGATGAGCTGGAATGCAGGCGTGGGGTGGTGACTTGCCGCGGCAAGCGCCTTGCCGCGGTTGACGCCTTGTCGCGCCCGGGAGCTTGTTGCTCACCGGTCCTCGCCGGGACGCGTGGCGCGTCGCAGCAAGTCTCTTGTCGTGCCTTGGTCGGCCTTCCCGGCAAGCTCCTCTTGCCGGGGCCTTGTGCTTCGAGCGATCGTCCCGGCAAGAGTGCTCTCTTCGGGTGGCCTTCCCGGCAAGCTCCTCCTGTCGGGTCCTCGGCTCGAATACTTTGTTCTTGGATGGCCCAAAAAGGGACCATGGAGAGTTTTGGCGATCGCCTGGCAAGCCTTGCCGCGGGGTGCTATGACTGCTCGTGCACAAGTTCGGGGTACTAAGGTACCCCTATTTTAGTACAACGACAGGAGCCCCCGGGCCTGGGCCATACACGGTGTCGAGCGGTGTTGGGCCAGGCCCAAAACAGTGCACGGGCACGCGCGGCCTGGGTCACGCTGCATCTTCTTCTGCATCCACCACGCACTCCCCGAACGGCACGCGTCGAACGCGGCATCGTGGGGAGAGGCGTGCGTGACGTGGGTGGCGTGCGCGGGGCTGAGCCCCGTGGGCGTGCGTCACGTCGTAGGTGATTTGTATATTCGGAAAGGCGAAACGCCCCCTCCCTTCCCCCTTATAAGCAGGGGAAACAGGGGCAGTCCGCCCACCCGCTAGTTGCGATTCCTCGAAAATCTCCGCCACTTCCCAAGAGAAGCAGCGTTCCGCACCTTCCATCGCCACCAGTGCTACCGACGTCGTCGACCTCCCTCCCTGCTTCCGGCATGGCCCCGAAGGGCGACAAGGGGAAAGGGAAGGCCGTGAAGTCGGCCGAGGCGCAGCGGCTTGAGGCGCTGCGAAAGGAGCGGACGACCTTCCCCCCTGAGCTCGACGCGTTGGTCCTGAGGGAGGAATTCTACCTCTTCTGGTCGAAAGGGACGCGAGCGCATCCGCGCACGAGGGTTCTTCCCGCCGCCGCCCAGAAGGAGTATCCGACCGGGTATCCCTTCTTTGCTCTGTTCTTCTATTGCGGGCTCTGCCCGCCCTTCTCTGAATTTTTCTACGACATCATGAATACCTACGGGTTCCATCTCCTTGATTTCACCCCCAATGTTGTCCTGACCATGGCAATTTTCGCACATCTTTGCGAGAACTTTGTCGGAGTCTATCCAAACGTAGCCCTCTTCCGCCACTTCTTCACGCCTCGAGTAGAGAGAGGAGAGCCCCTCTCCGGCGGAATCGCTTGGATCTCGAAGCTCGGCAACAAGGATGCTTATCTGGAGGGAGAGCTCCGCAGCAAATGGGAGGAATGGAGAGCAGACTGGTGCCTGATCGTCGAGGAGAACCCGCAGCCATTCACTGCCGTGCGCCGAACTCCTGTGGTGCGTGGCAGGGATTGGAGTGACGTGTCCCCGGACGACGACAAGCCGCAGATTGCCGTTACCCGGATCCCGCGGCTTAGGCGTGCCGGGCTCACAGTTGGCGCCGTTGGCACAAATTTCCTCCGCCGCCGCATCGCTCCCCTGCAGGAGAAAGGGAGACCCGCCTGGGAGTTCCAGAATGCGGCAGACATCATGAGGCTCCGCCCTGGCCTCAACTTCAATTTCACTGTCTTGGAGCTTGACGGGACGCTCAGGGAGCTGTTCAAGCACGACCCCGATCACCCTGAATGGTTCAAGCTACTGCGAGGCGTCGTCCCGTTGTGCAACAATTCGTTGCTCAGCTGCATCCTTGCAATGATGCCGTTGTGCGACTCGCACGAGATCGACTCCACTTGGCAGGAGCCCGCCGGCGATGTCGTGCGGGCGTTCTTCAACGACTTGGTGGAGGTGCCAGTCGACCCCGACGAGCAGAAGGGCCTCACCCGGGACACCACCGACGCGGAGTTGGCGCGCATCGCCTCCAGGATGGAAGAGGCGGCGGCAGCCGCGGCCGCGGGCAAATTTGGATTCACATTGGCGGAGGCGGACGCAGCGGAGGCGGAAAGCCTTGTCGATCGAGCGGAGTTTGCCGGCGAGGAAGAGCCTGCCGGGCACGGCGTCGAGGCGGACAAGCCCACCGAGGACACGAGCGGCTTGCCGGAGACGGACGCCTCTTCCTCCCAACCTTTGGGGAGCTCGTCACGAGGGAAGCCCCCGGCTCAACCATGGAGGCGTCTCCGCAAGGCCGGAGACGTGGTGGGGCGGCAGACGAGCCAACAGCCGCAGCGCCGCGTGACGCGCTCCGCTGTGTCAGCAGGAGCGGGGTCTTCGCAGGCCGCTGCTTCTGCTCCTGCCGCCCCTCGCGCCACGGCGGCGGCCGGGGCAAGGCCGTCTCGGGCTAGCGCCACCACTGCCTCCGCCAAGCTGCCGAGGGAGCCTACTCCTCTGCCTCCTCGCGCCAGAAGCGGGCCAGTCTTCGACTTCTCCGCGCTTAGCTCCGACGAGGAAGAGGGAGAGGAGTAAGATCCTCGTTGTACTTGTATTTCTTCAATTCTTATAGTTGTGTCTTGCACCTCATTTGCTTTCCTCTGAATTCACTCCTTTTCAGGACTCTGGCTCAGAGGGCGGCAAAGAGAGCCAAGGTCCCAGTGGTCATCCTTGACGACGAGCCCACTGTGACGGCAGGGGGTGCGCCTGAGACGACCTCATCGGACCCACCAAATAATCCTCAGAGCAGCCCCCAGCGTAAGCATATGATTTTGCTTCCTACCGTTGGTCACGCCTGGGCACTCTTCGTTTTTTGATATCTGACTGTTGATTTGCGTAGGAGCAGAGCAGCCCCACCAGGAGCGTCCGGAGACCGCCCCCGATGCGCCACCCGCTACAACTATACCGCCAAGGGGGAGTTCCCCGACAAGGGAGGAATCCCTGGCAAAGGAGCAGTCTCCGGCAAGGGAGCAGTCTCCGGCAAGGGGGCAGTCTCCGGCGAGGGAGCGGTCCCCGGCAAGGGACAGCACCGGCGACCCCGTGGCGACGGAGATCGTGACCGCAGACCCTGGCGAAGGTAACCTTCTTGCCTCGAAACTCCCCTGGGGTTCTTCTTTTTTTTTGGATAGTTGCTTGACTTCTCTCCCTCTTTCAGCCTTCAGACCCGCCTGCCACGGACCTGATGGAGACCGAGGTCGTCGTCGAGGAGGACGCGCGTGGCCATACCGACGACGTGGCCACCACCGGAGGGGCGGACGGTGAAGAAGATCTGGCCGGCGAAGAGGCCGCCAAGGCTGCCGCAGCGGCCGCCGGCGAGGGGGCCGGCGATCGTACGGACGGCCTTGGGCCCGCAGGGGCGCCAGGCGCTGCGCCGACCGCCGATCCTGCTTCCGCCGGAGCGTCGGGCCCCGAGGAGCCCCAGCCAGGCGTCTACCTGAAGGCTGGCGATGATATCTTCATCAAGCTCCCCTGGGAGTCGACTTCCAGGGCGCCGGTCGAGGGGGATACCTTGGATGGAGAGGTGCTCGCCTCCGCCGGGCTGACGCTGGTTGATGCGCCAAGCAGCAGCGGCGGCGAGCCTGAGGAGGAGTGGCTGCTCCGGAACCTGGTGTCACTCTACCGCGCCCGACAAGCCAAGGTGGAGCGCTGGGAGGCGCTTGTCACGAAGGCGGGAGTGGACATGGAGAAGCGCGCCGAGGAGCTCCGGGAGCTCAACCAGGAGGCCCTCCGATCCTTGGCGGAGGAGCGAAGGCAACTCGACGAGGCACGGACGGCCTTCATCCTCGAGAAGGCCGAATCCGAAGAGCAGCAGAGGCTTGCCGCCGAGGGGCTGGCCGCGCGGGAGGGCGAGCTGGTGCAGCAGAAAGCCAACCTCGCCAACCACGAGGAGGAGGTCGCCGCGCGCGAGCAAGCGCTTGGCGGAGCCCTCAAGGAAGCGCAAGATGCTGCCGCGGCCGCTGAGGCCGCCAAGAAGGAGCTGGAGGCGAGGGTGGCGCAGCTCGACACTGATCTTTGGGCGAGCGGTGAGGAGCTCGCCGCGCTCAAACAAGAGCGCGAGAAGGGTGTTTATACCCTCGGCGAGATGCAAGGACGCTTCGCCGATAAGATCAATGAGCTTGACGGCGCCAAGGACTCCAATGCCGATCTCAAGATGAAGCTGGCCACCTTGTCCAAGATGCTGGACAGCGCCAAGGAGCGAGAGACGGCCTTGCGGAAGGAGATCGCGGACAACGAGGCGCTGTTGGAGAGCGCCGCAGTTACCCAGAACGACTTCAGGGCGGCGGTGGAGCAGTGGACGAAGGGTCTGGTGGACATCGCCGCCTCCATCGACAAGGAGCTATAGTTGTTGGGGATGGAGGGTCACGATTATCCCTCCGGTGCGAACCTCCCACCCAGCGCCAAGCTCACTTCGTTCTTCAAAGGCGTGGCGATGGCCCTCTAGGCTCTCCGGGATGCGATCCCGGAGCGGCTGGACGACGAGACGCGCGATGCCTGCGCTGGAGCTCTTGAGAAGGTGTTGGTGAAGATTGTCTTCCGCAACCCAGGCCTCAAGCTCACCAACGTCCTCAGATCCCTGCCGTCAGACGCTGACCTGGAGGAGATCAGGGCCCTCGTCGCGCCCATTGTGGAAAGGGTGGCCGGGATCAAGAGGATCGAGGGCGACCGTGTGGATTAGGCCGCCCGCCCTTTTCTTTTCTTGTCGCCGCTGGCCGAGTTATGAAAGCAATTCATTAGGGCCGCGACAAGCTATCTTGTAATATAATTTTATCTTAGGTAGTGAATGCACTGTTACTTCCTCTATTTGATTCCTTCCTTAGTATGTTATTGCCCTACGATTTTAGGGAACTTGCCGGTGTAGGCACACTTGCTGAGTGCGGGACATCAGCAGCCCGCTGGCGGTGCCGTTGCCGGCAAGAAACCTTGTCGTGACTAGCCGCGGTTCACTTAAGTTGTTGAGCAGGCTCGAAGCGAAATAAGGGCACAACTGCAGTTGCAGCACACTCAAGTCGCTGAGCAAGCTCGAAACAAAGTAAGGGCGTGAGTCTGGTCGCAGCATACTTAAGCCGTTGAGCGGACTCGAAACAAAGTAAGGGCGCAACTAGCCACGAGCTGGTTCCTTCGCACACAGGTTTTCCATACAAAGTACGGTCATTCGAGGAAGATAACTTTAGAATTTAAAAACTTGAGTGCTCAAACTTTGGCAACTTAGCTTCTCCGTGGCTCGCTCCCCGGCAAGGTCGCTTTCCGGCAAGGCGAAACATGAGGCTCGTCATCGCTTACCGGGGGTCAGTGCTGCACAGAGTGTCAGATAATGCATGCAAAGAATAAAGAGCATGAGATCAACAAGATGCGCGGAACTCATGAACTCAATCTGTGCACAGGGTCTGCGCCTGGCTCTGTACAAAGGATCACATGCAACAGCGACAAGACTTTGTACAAAAGGGTGGTTGCCGGACGGGGTCCGACAACCGTGCCTTACGGGCGAAACTTACGAAGATGCCCAACGTTCCAGGAGTTGCTCACCGGAGTGGTATCTTCTGTCTCAAGGCGGACAACGCCAGGCCTAGCGACTTGTTTCACCCGGTAAGGGACTTCCCACTTCCTCGAAACTTCTGGCACTAACTTTGCGGCTTTAAAAGCAGCGCAAAGCTTGCTGGTAGCGAGCAGCTCGCACAGCGGCCTGAAGACGGTCCTCCTCGAGGAGCAGTGCGTCATCTCGTCGCAGCTGCTCTTGCTCGAGCTCAGCGTGAGCGAGCACTCGAGGTGGCACGTATGCGAGGTCCGTGGGGCTAACTGTCCCCGCTCCATGGAATAGAGCGAGAGGTTGCCTGGTCATACCAGGGCTTACCTGCGCCGAGAGGTGTCGGCGTATGTTCGGACGCCGCGGCACCATGGGCTCGGTGCATATTCGTACGTCGTGGCACCATGAGCTGGCTTGGTGACGCCCGTTCCGCCGCCGGTGCCGTCCCCACCACCCGTTTGCTCCAGGGGCGGCGGGTTCGATGCGGATGGACCAGCCACCTCCGGAGCCTTCTTCTTCGGTGGCATGTCGATGAAGATGATGGAGATCTAGCCTGTGCGGACGCCGGAAAAGGTTCACACAACTTCGACGCCCCCTACCTGGCGCGCCAAAGATGTCGGGGGAAATCTGCCTCCACGAAAACCTATGGGGACCGAGCCCCTTTCTGGTTCGGCGGGGGGCGGAGGTCGCGCGAAGAGCGGATCAAGGCAATGCACACAAGGGGTTTACCCAGCTTCGGGCCGCACGGATGCGTAAAACCCTACTGCTGCTTGGTGGTTTGTATTGTGTTCTTGTCCGGGAGCGCTGAGTGCTACAGTACACTCAGACAACTAATCAGACCGAGCGTGAGTGGCCTCCTTCCTCCCTCCTTCTCATGTTGCGCATGGGGCCTCCTTTTATATGCGCAAGGGGTTACCCACAGGTGGCAACGTAGGCGGGGGTAAAACTGG
Organism: Aegilops umbellulata; assembly: GCA_032464435.1. Classification (NCBI taxonomy): domain Eukaryota; kingdom Viridiplantae; phylum Streptophyta; class Magnoliopsida; order Poales; family Poaceae; genus Aegilops; species Aegilops umbellulata. Next base: position 109,535,414 of record CP136056.1, on the reverse strand, counting down.
AAAATGTTGTGTTGGGTACAGCTGTTTGCACAGTGCTATCATACCTAACTCTGACGGCAGGGGACAAGGGCATTAAATGCCCGTCTGGGTCGCCCAAACAGTGTAGAAAAGGGGCCGTCAGGGGCGTCACCGTTTGCCATGACGGCTACCCTCTCAGCGTCGCTTCGCCACCGCATGCCCCTGGCTGCGCAGCTTCTCGCCACGTACGCCTGGAATGGCCCCAGAGCGACGAGTGGGTGGATGAGGTGGAACGCAGGCGCGGGGTGGTGACTTTCCGCGGCAAGCGCCTTGCCGCGGTTGACGCCTTGTCGCGCCCGGGAGCTTGTTGCTCACGGGTCCTCGCCGGGACGCGTGGCGCGTCGCAGCAAGTCTCTTGTCGTGCCTTGGTCGGCCTTCCCGGCAAGCTCCTCTTGCCGGGGCCTTGTGCTTCAAGCGGTCGTCCCGGCAAGCTCCTCTTGCCGGGGCCTTGCTCTCTTCGGGTGGCCTTCCCGGCAAGCTCCTCCTGCCGGGGCCTCGGCTCAAATACTTTGTTCTTGGATGGCCCAAAAAGGGACCATGGAGAGTTTTGGCGATCGCCTGGCAAGCCTTGCCGCGGGGTGCTACGACTGCCGTGCACAAGTTCGGGGTACTAAGGAGAGAGCCCGGGGAGGTGGCGGACGATCAGGCACGAAGCGCCCCGACCAGGGAGGACGCCGCGACAAGGACAAGCAACGACAAGCGGACAGACCTCCCCGCGGCCGCGACAAGAACGAAGACGACGACGAAGACGAAGACATGGATGATGTCAAGACCAGTGAGCAGGAGTTCCAGAAAGCCACAGAGGTCTTGTGCATAGACGGCGGTGCTTCTCTGCATACTTCTCACCGCCAGCTCAAGCAGTGGGCGCGGGAAGTCCATGCAGCGGAACCACCCGTCGAGTCGCGCAAGCCTCTGAAATGGTTCAGCACGCCTATCATCTTCGATATTGAGGACCACCCTGACCGCACAACTGCGATCGGGTGCTTGCCGATGTTGGTCTCACCAACAGTCCGCAACCTCAAGGTCACTAAGATGCTAGTCGACGGCGGGGCCGGCTTGAACCTGATCTCCTCCGCTGTACTCCAGAAACTCCAAGTCCCCGACAGCGAGCTCGAAGAGACCGACACGTTCCAAGGAATCAACCCGGGAAGGAGCAAGCCAAAGGGGAAGATAACGTTGCCAGTGACATTTGGCAGCGAGCTGAACTTCAGGACAGAGAGGATCACTTTTGACGTTGCCGATTTTCCATTGCCCTACAATGGAATCCTCGGCCATCCGACGCTCGCCAAGTTCATGGCGGCCTCTCACTACGCGTACAGCATGCTCAAGATGCCAGGCCCGATAAGCGTCATCTCTGTCCCCGGCGACAAGAAGGATGCCCTTATCTGTGCCGACAAGATCTACCAAGAAGCAGCAGTCGCGACGGATCACAAGCCACTTGCCGCTGAAGCTCCCGGAGGGAAGAAGAAGACCAAGCCCGGCAAGTGCTCTGGTGCCCGCTCCGGCAAGCGCACCTCTTCGGAGTGCTGCGCTACCGTCGAGGACGCGCCATCGAGCTCCACCGGCAAGAGCAAGAAGTCAATGGCAGCCTCGCCAACGACCAAGAAGGTGTCCGCCAAGGAGGACGACACTGGTGGTACCTTCACCATCAGTGCCACTCTCGACCCCAAATAGGAAAGCGCGCTCGTTGCTTTCCTGCGGGCGAATATCGATGTGTTTGCCTGGCAACCATCTGACATCCCCGGCGTTCCCAGGAAACTGATTGAGCACTGCCTCGCCGTCTGTCCTCATGCGCGGCCCGTCAAGCAGAGAGTCAGGAAGCAAGCGGTGGAACGCCAAGAGTTCATCGCGGAAGAGATCAAGAAGTTGGAAGCGGCAGGCCTTGTCAGAGGTGTGCTCCATCCGACGTGGCTGGCCAATCCTGTTGTCGTGCGCAAAGCGAATGGGAAATGGAGGCTTTGCATTGACTTTACTGATGTTAACAAAGCTTGTCCCAAAGATCCCTTTCCCTTGCCGCGCATTGACCAGATTGCTGACTCCACGGCCGGATGTGACGTGCTTTCATTTCTTGACGCATACTCAGGGTACCATCAGATCTTCATGGCTGAAGAAGATGAGGAAAAGACCGCATTCATCACTCCACGTGGCACGTACTATTTCGTACGGATGCCCTTTGGTTTGAAGAATGCCGGTTCGACGTTTGCAAGGGTTGTCCATACCGCTTTTGAGCCACAAATTCACAGAAATGTGGAAGCCTACATGGATGACATAGTGGTCAAAAGCAGGAACAGGGCAACTCTGATTCAAGATTTAGAAGAGACCTTTGCGAACCTGCGCATGATCAGCCTCAAGCTCAACCCCGAGAAGTGCGTGTTTGGAGTCCCTTCCGGCAAGCTTCTCGGGTTCTTCGTGTCTCAGCGAGGAATCGAAGCCAATCCAGACAAAATCAAGGCCATCGAGCAGATTGAAGCACCAACACGCGTCAAGGATGAACGAAGGCTTGCCGGCTGCGTCGCGTCTCTCAGCAGGTTTATTTCCAAGTCTGCAGAATGCGCCCTACCATTTTTCAAAGTTTTGAAAAAGGCGGGTCCAGTAAAATGGACTCCGGAAGCGGAGGCTGCGCTGCAGGACTTGAAGAAATACATGTCCTCCGCTCCAATACTTGTCGCGCCTAAACCACAAGAGAAGTTGCTGCTGTACCTGGCGGCAACCAATCAAGTGGTTAGTGCTGCGTTAGTAGCGGAGAGGGAGGCTGATGATGAGTTAGCAACCGCGACAAGCACGTCCAGCGATGAGCAAGAGGCTTCCCCGACGAGCTTTGGCCCCGACAAGGATGAATCTGCGCAGGAGCAAGTGGAGGTGCGGAAGAAGAGAATGGTGCAGCGCCCAGTTTACTTTGTTCGCTCCCTCCTGCAGGGGGCTAGGTCAAGGTACTCTAGTGTGCAGAAATTGCTTTTCGGCCTCCTCATGGCCTCGAGAAAGTTGCGCCATTACTTCCAAGCACATGAGATTACAGTTGTCACCCGCTTTCCGCTGAAGAGGATACTGCAGAATCCAGAAGCAACAGGCAGGATTGTCGAGTGGGCACTGGAACTATCAAGCTTCGGTCTCAAATTCGAGAGCACTTCAACTATCCAAAGCAGAGCATTGGCGGAGTTCATAGCAGAGTGGAAACCGACACCAGACGAAGAGATCCCAGAGACGAGCATCCCCGTCAAAGAGGCAAGCAAGTAGTGGCTGATGTATTTTGATGGTGCCTTCTCGCTGCAAGGCGCCGGTGCTGGCGCGTTGCTTATCGCGCCCACCGGAGAGCATCTCAAGTACATAGTCCAGATGCACTTCCCCAAGGAGCAAGCAACCAACAATACTGCAGAGTATGAAGGTTTGCTTGCCGGTCTCCGGATCGCGGCAGAACTTGGGATCAAGAAGCTCATTGTCAGGGGTGACTCGCAGCTTGTCGTCCGCCAAGTGAACAAAGATTACCAGAGTCCGTTGATGGAAGCGTACGTTGAAGAAGTGAGGAAGCTAGAAGAGCGCTTTGACGGCCTGCAAATGGAACACGTTCCAAGAGCTGAGAACGACATTGCTGATGGCCCGTCAAAGTGCGCAGCACTTAAGTTACCTGTGGAACCAGGAACCTTTGTGCTCAAGCTGACTCAGCCATCCGTAACACCATCAACCGGACAGAGCAAGAAGAGGAAGTTGGTCTCCGGCGACTATCTTCCGGCAGAGCTCCCCGGAGCCGCCGCCAAGAAGGTCCCCAAGATCGACGCCAAGAGCGCTGAGGAGCCGTCTGCTCCGGCAAACCCCAGGGTTTGTTCCGTAGAAGCAGGCGCTCCCGACAAGTTTTGCCCCGGCAAACTTGCCGGGGAACGTCAAGCTCCGGCTGAACCCCAGATCCTCGCCGTAGAAGCGGACGTTCCCACAGCAGCAAATGTGCCTTCAGTCCTTGTTGTCGAGCCACAGGCTCCAGCATGGGCGCAGTAGACTGTCCATTTCCTCCAGAGCGGAGAACTTCCCGAAGAACAAGAAGAAGTGGAAAGAGTATCCTGGCGCTCGAGTATGTACCAGTTCGTCGACAACACGCTGTACAGAAGAGGGCACAACGGTGTGAAATTGAAGTGTATTTCCCGGGAAGACGGACAAAAGCTGTTGGCAGAGATACATGGAGGCATATGTGGTCACCACATCGGCGCCAGAGCACTTGCCGGCAAAGCGTTCCGGCAAGGTTTCTTCTGGCCGACAACCCTCTAGGATGCAACTGCACAAGTAACCAAGTGTGAAGCGTGCCAGTTCCATTCCAAGCAGATACACCAGCCAGCTCAAGCTCTCTAGACGATCCCTTTATCCTGGCCATTTTCGGTCTGGGGGCTCGACATCCTTGGCCCCTTCCCCCAAGCTGTCGGGGGCTTTGAGTACTTGTACATCGCAATCGACAAGTTCACAAAGTGGCCGGAAGTGGAACCAATGAGGAAGGTGACAGCACAGTTAGCAGTCAAGTTCTTCAGGTCGATTGTTTGCCGCTTCGGGATCCCCAACAGGATCATCACCGACAACGGTACGCAATTCACGAGCCGCGCCTTCATGCAATACGTCCAAGATCTCGGCCCCAAGGTCTGCTTCGCTTCTGTTGCTCATCCCAGGAGCAACGGTCAAGCGGAAAGGGCCAATGCCGAAGTGCTGCGCGGGCTCAAGACCAGAACTTTCGGCAGGCTGCACAAGTGCGGAAGAAACTGGATCGAGGAGCTGCCGGTGGCTCTTTGGTCAATCAGAACGACGCCAAATCGAGCCACTGGCCAGACACCATTTGCTCTAGTCTATGGAGCAGAAGCAGTTACCCCCACGGAACTCGTATACGGGTCACCTCGAGTGCTCGCTTATGATGAGCTTGAGCAAGAGCGGCTGCGTGAAAATGACGCGCTGCTCCTTGAGGAAGATCATCTTCAGGCTGCTGTGCGAGCCTCTCGCTACCAGCAAGCTTTGCATCGCTACCATAGCCGCAAAGTTAAAGCCAGAAGCTTCGAGGAAGGCGACCTTGTTCTTCGGTGCGCTCCGTCCGCCAAGAATCATAACAAGTTGACGCCGAAGTGGGAAGGCCCTTACCGGGTGAGACGAGTCACGAGGCCCGGCGCTGTCCGCCTTGAGACCGAAGATGGCACTCCGGTGAGCAACTCCTGGAATATTGAGCATCTTCGTAAGTTTTGCCCGTAAGGCGCGGTTGTCGGACCCCGTCCGGCAACCATCCTTTTGTACAAGTCTTGCCGTTGTTGCATGTAATCCTTTGTACAAAGCCAGGCGCAGACCCTGAGCAACAGTAAATGAAGCGCTGGCACCCTAAGTTTTAACATGCATGCTGAGTCGAGTCTCGTCCTTGGTTAGGGTTGATAGTGGATAACAGCTGCTAACCCCTAGCTTAGAGGTCGGGTCTGTGTCCCCTTTTTTCCTGTTCTTTCGTTTCCCTTTGGTCCGCAGGGTTTTGCATATCCTGGCCAGACCGCTTGAGGACGAAGAAGAGAAGAAGAGCAGACCAGCATCTGGTCCCCGGCAAACCAGTGTTACCGGGGGCTGCAAGTACAAGGATTCACCCGCGGCAAGCCAAAGTTGCCGGGGACTGCAATCCCACCCTGCTCCTTTATAAGGAGCAAGAGGGGGGGGGCGACGAAAACCCACACTCCTCCATCTTTGCTTCTCTTCAGCTTCTGATTCCCTCTCTCCATTCGCTATGGAGAAAGGGAACCCTGGTCCTTCATCGGTGGCGGCGAGGGTCGCCGCTAGGCAATGCGCCCCTCCTTCCCTTGCACCCGCGGTGGCAGAGCCAACTGTAAGGGGAAGGGGGAGGGGGGAGGTCGTGGACGAGGTCGTGGACGAGGCCGAGGCGTTCGGGGACGAGGCGGACGGGGCGATGCGCCGGCCTCGCCTCCACCAGCGGCTCCTCCTCTCACGGCAGTCCACATTGGGGACGACCCTTGCGAGTTCTTCGTCAGGCTGCGTCGGGCGCCTCGTCGTCGGGATGACGGGTCCGACTAGGCGTCGGTCGTGGCTCCGCGTGGCACCGGCAACCCCATCATCCGTGTCGCCGGCTCCTTGAGCTTCCCGGGGTCGTCTCCTTGGCGGCTGGCGTAGGGAGGCTGCGGAAGAGGAAGAGGGCGGGCGGCAAGGCCGTCAACTCGGAGTACGAGGGCACGTCGCCCTCGACAGCGTGCTGACGCCCTGCCGCCTCGTCGAGCCCTGCTTCCGGCGCCGCCGTCACCGTCCAGCTTTCAGACGGTCCCCGGGGCGTTCTGTTGGTGTCTTCTGCCACCCGTAGCTCGTCTACGCGCCCCTTTTGCCCCTTTCGCCTCCTTGTCCTACCTCCTGAGGAGAGAGACAAGAAAGGGATTACGGGCACCTTATCTCTTTTTAACTTGTAAGCCTCCGGGCCTTAGTTGCATTTAAATCTTGTAATCCCATCTCTCATGTTTTTCATTCTCTCTGAACTGTACCTGAGCGGAATGTTTTTAATGAAAAGGGAATGTTTGCCGGGCCATTTGTCTCGCGGGTAAAACCCATGCCAAGGAGTGAATCCTTTATATTGTTAAGATAAACACTTCTTTGCCCGGCAACAGGCTCTGTCATCTTCCCGCACCACTCGACCTTCCTCACGCCTTTGGCGGAGGTAGGGATGAGGCGGGTTTGGGCTCCTCATTCCGTTCCTTTGCCGCCGCGACTACTACCAAAACTGGCCCTAGGAACGCGCTCCGGGGCCCAGAGTTAAGGGAGCACGGCAGCTTTTTAGGAAGAAACAAGGTTTTCGCATTCCTCAATCCATAAGAGAGTGCATGACAAGGGATGAAAAACTTATCTGGGATTGCAGCCCCCGGCAACTTTGGCTTGCCGCGGGCGAATCTTTGCACTTGCAGCCCCCGGTAACACTGGTTTGCCGGGGACCAGATGCTGGTACACTCAAGTCGCTGAGTGGCACCAGCTTCCGGAGCAGCCGCTCCTCCTCAGGCTCGCCGCCGCTGCTGCTTGGCGCATCAACCAGCGTCAGCCCGGCGGAGGCGAGCACCTCTCCATCCAAGGTCTCCCCCTCGACCGGCGCCCTGGAAGTTGACTCCCAGGGGAGCTTGATGAAGATATCATCGCCAGCCTTCAGGTAGACGCCTGGCTGGGGCTCCTTGGGACCCGACGCTCCGGCGGAAGCAGGATCGGCGGTCGGCGCAGCGCCTGGCGCCCCTGCGGGCCCAAGGCCGTCCGTACGATCGCCGGCCCCCTCGCCGGCGGCCGCTACGGCAGCCTTGGCAGCCTCTTCGCCGGCCAGATCTTCAGCACTGTCCGCCCCTCCGGTGGAGGCCACGTCGTCGGTATGGCCACGCGCGTCCTCCTCGACGATGACCTCAGTCTCCATCAGGTCCGTGGCAGGCGGGTCTGAAGGCCAAAAGAGGGAGAGAAGTCAAGCAACTATCCAAAAAAAAGAGAAGATCCTCAGGGAGTTTCGAGGCAAGAAGGTTACCTTCGCCAGGGTCTGCGGTCACGATCTCCGTCGCCACGGGGTCGCCGGTGCTGTCCCTTGTCGGGGACCGCTCCCTCGCCGGAGACTGCCCCCTTGCCGGAGACTGCTCCTTTGCCGGGGATTCCTCCCTTGTCGGGGAACTCCCCCTTGGCGGTGTAGTTGTAGCAGGTGGCGCATCGGGGGCGGTCTCCGGACGCTCCTGGTGGGGCTGCTCTGCTCCTACGCAAATCAACAGTCAGATATCAAAAAACGAAGAGTGCCCAGGCATGCCCAACGGCAGGAAGCAAAATCATATGCTTACGCTGGGGGCTGCTCTGAGGATTATTTGGTGGGTCCGATGAGGTCGTCTCAGGCGCACCCCCTGCCGTCACGGTGGGCTCGTCGTCAAGGATGACCACCGGGACCTTGGCTCTCTTTGCCGCCCTCTGAGCCAGAGTCCTGAAAAGGAGTAAATTCAGAGGAAAGCAAATGAGGTGCGAGACACAACTACAAGAATTGAAGAAATACAAGTACAACGAGGATCTTACTCCTCTCCCTCTTCCTCATCGGAGCTAAGCGTGGAGAAGTCGAAGACTGGCCCGTTCTGGCGTGAGGAGGCGGAGGAGTAGGCTCCCTCGGCCGCTTGGCGGAGGCAATGGTGGCGCTAGCCCGAGACGGCCTTGCCCCGGCCGCCGCCGTGGCGTGAGGGGTGGCAGGAGCAGAAGCAGCGGCCTGCGAAGACCTCGCTCCTGCTGACACAGCGGAGCGCGTCATGCGGCGCTACAGCTGTTGGCTCGTCTGCCGCCCCACCACGTCTCCGGCCTTGCGGAGACGCCTCTGTAGTTGAGCCGGGGGCTCCCCTCGCGACGAGCTCCCCAAAGGTTGGGAGGAAGAGGCGTCCGTCTCCGGCAAGCCGCTCGTGTCCTCGGTGGGCTTCTCCGCCTCGACGCCGTGCCCGGCAGGCTCTTCCTCGCCGGCAAACTCCGCTCGACCGGCAAGGCTTTCCGCCTCCGCTGCGTCCGCCTCCGCCAATGTGAATCCAAATTCGCCCGCGGCCGCGGCTGCCGCCGCCTCTTCCATCCTGGAGGCGATGCGCGCCAACTCCGCGTCGGTGGTGTCACGGGTGAGGCCCTTCTGCTCGTCGGGGTCGACTGGCACCTCCACCAAGTCATCGAAGAACGCCTGCACGACATCGCCGGTGGGCTCCTGCCAAGTGGAGTCGATCCCATGCGAGTCGCACAGCGGCATCATTGCAAGAATGCAGCTGAGCGACGAATTGTTGCACAACGGGACGACGCCTCGCGGCAGCGTGAACCATTCGGGGTGATCGGGGTCGTGCTTGAACAGCTCCCTGAGCGTCCCGTCAAGCTCCAAGACAGTGAAATTGAAGTTGAGGCCAGGGCGCAGCCTCATGATGTCCGCCGCATTCTGGAACTCCCGGGCCGGTCTCCCTTTCTCCTGCAGGGGAGCGATGCGGCGGTGGAGGAAATATGCGCCAACGGCGCCAACTATGAGCCCGGCAGGCCTAAGCCGCAGGATCTGGGTAACGGCAATCTGCGGCTTGTCGTCGTCCAGGGCCACGTCACTCCAATCCCTGTCGCGCACCACAGGAGTTCGGCGCACGGCAGTGAATGGCTGCGGGTTCTCCTCGACGATCAGGCACCAGTCTGCTCTCCATTCCTCCCATTTGCTGTGGAGCTCTCCCTCCAGATAAGCATCCTTCCTGCCGAGCTTCGAGATCCAAGCGATTCCGCCGGAGAGGGGCTCTCCTCTCTCTACTCGAGGCGTGAAGAAGTGGCGGAAGAGGGCTACATTTGGATAGACTCCGACAAAGTTTTCGCAAAGATGTGCGAAAATTGCCATGGTCAGGACAACATTGGGGGTGAAATCAAGGAGATGGAACCCGTAGGTATTCATGATGTCGCAGAAAAATTCAGAGAAGGGCGGGCAGAGCCCGCAATAGAAGAACAGAGCAAAGAAGGGATACCCGGTCGGATACTCCTTCTGGGCGGCGGCAGGAAGAACCCTCGTGCACAGATGCGCTCGCGTCCCCGTCGACCAGAAGAGGTAGAATTCCTCCCTCAGGACCAACCCCTCGAGCTGAGGGGGGAAGGTCGCCTGCTCCTTTCGTAGCGCCTCAAGCCGCTGCGCCTCGGCCGACTTCACGGCCTTCCCCTTCCCCTTTTCGCCCTTCGGGGCCATGGCGGAAGCAGGGAGGGAGGTCGACGGCGTCGGTATCACTGGTGGCGACGGAAGGGGCGGAACGCTGCTTCTCTTGGGAAGTGGCAGAGATTTTCGAGGAATCGCAACTGGCGGGTGGGCGGACTGCCCCTGTTTCCCCTGCTTATAAGGGGGAAGGGAGGGGGTGTTTCGCCTTTCCGAATAAACAAATCACCTGCGACGTGACGCACGCCCACGGGGCTCAGCCCCGCGCACGCCGCCCACGTCACGCACGCCTCTCCCCACGATGCCGCGTTCGACGCGTGTCGTTCAGGGAGGGCATGGAGGATGCAGAAGAAGATGCAGCGTGACCCAGGCCGCGCGTACCCGTGCACTGTTTTGCGCCTGGCCCAACAGCGCTCGGCACCGTGTATGGCCCAGGCCCGGGGCTCCTGTCGGTGTACTAAAATAGGGGTACCTTAGTACCCCGAACTTGTGCACGGGCAGTCGTAGCACCCCGCGGCAAGGCTTGCCAGGCGATCGCCAAAACTCTCCATGGTCCCTTTTTGGGCCATCCAAGAACAAAGTATTCGAGCCGAGGCCCCGGCAGGAGGAGCTTGCCGGGAAGGCCACCCGAAGAGAGCAAGGCCCCGGCAAGAGGAGCTTGCCGGGAAGGCCGACCAAGGCACGACAAGAGACTTGCTGCGACGCGCCACGCGTCCCGGCGAGGACCGTTGAGCAACAAGCTCCCGGGCGCGACAAGGCGTCAACCGTGGCAAGTCACCACCCCGCACCTACGTTCCAGCTCATCCACCCACGCGTTGCTCTGGGGCCATTCCAGGCGTACGTGGCGAGAAGCTGCGCAGCCAGGGGCATGCGGTGGCGAAGCAACGTGACAGGGTAGCCATCGTGGCAAACGATGCCGCCCCTGACGGCCCCTTTTCTGCACTGTTTGGGCGACCCAAACGGGCATTTAATGCCCTTGTCCCTTGCCGTCAGAGTTAGGTATGATAGCACTGTGCAAACAGATGTACCCAACACATCGTTTTCCAGTTTTACCCCCGCCTACGTTGCCACCTGTGGGTAACCCCTTGCGCATATAAAAGGAGGCCCCATGCGCAACATGAGAAGGGGGGAGGAAGGAGGCCACTCACGCTCGGTCTGATTAGTTGCCTGAGTGTACTGTAGCACTCAGCGCTCTCGGATAAGAACACAATACAAACCACCAAGCAGCAGTAGGGTTTTACGCATCCGTGCGGCCCGAAGCTGGGTAAACCCCTTGTGTGCATCGCCTCGATCCGCTCTTCGCGCGACCTCCGCCCCCCGCCGAACCAGAAAGGGGCTCGGTCCCCATAGGTGTTCGTGGAGGCAGATTTCCCCCGACAAATACTAAGAAAAGTTTGATGCTTGATGATTGTTTTAAGATATGGAGGTGATAATACCAAAGTCGTGCTAGTTGAGTAGTTGTGAATTTGAGATATACTTGTGTTGAAGTTTGCAAGTCCCATATCATGCACCTATGGTAAACGTTATGTAACAAATTTGAAACATGAGGTGTTATTTGATTGTCCTCCTTATGAGTGGCGGTCGGGGACGAGCGATGGTCTTTTCCTACCAATCTATCCCCCTAGGAGCATGCGCGTAGTGCTTTGGTTTTTATGGATTGTAGATTTTTGCAATAAGTATGTGAGTTCTTTAAGACTAATGTTGAGTCCATGGATTATACGCACTTCCACCCTTCCATCATTGGTAGCCTCTTCTGTACCGTGCATTGCCCTTTCTCACACTGAGAGTTGGTGCAAACTTCGCCGGAGCATCCAAACCCCATGATATGATATGCTCTTTCACACATAAACCTCCTTATATCTTCCTCAAAACAGCCACCATACCTACCTATTATGGCATTTCCATAGCCATTCCGAGATATATTGCCATGCAACTTTCCACCATTCCGTTCATCATGACACATCTATCATTGTCATATTTCTTAGCACGATCATGTAGTTGACATAGTATTTGTGGCAAAGCCACCGTTCATAATTCTTTCATACTTGTCACTCTTGATTCATTCCATATCCCGGTATACCGCCGGAGGCATTCATATAGAGTCATACTTTGTTCTAGTATCGAGTTGTAATCATTGAGTTGTAAATAAATAGAAGTGTGATGATCATCATTTAATAGAGTATTGTCCCAAATAAAAAAAGAGAAAGGCCAAAGAAAAAAAAGAAGGACCAAAAATATATAAAATAAAAAGGGGCAATACTACTATCCTTTTTTCCACGCTTGTGCTTCAAAGTATCACCATAATCTTCATAATAGAGAGTCTCTTGTTTTGTCACTTTCATATACTAGTGGGGATTTTTCATTATAGAACTTGGCTTGTATATTCTAACGATGGGCCTCCTCAAGTGCCCTAGGTCTTCGTGAGCAAGAAAGTTGGATGCACACCCACTTAGTTTCTTTTGTTGATCTTTCATACATTTATAGCTCTAGTGCATCCGTTGCATGACAATCCCTACTCCTTGCATTAACATCAATCGATGGGCATCTCCATAGCTCATTTATTAGCCTCGTTGATGTGAGACTTTCTCCTTTTTTGTCTTATCCACATAACCCCCATCGTTATATTCTATTCCACCCATAGTGCTATATCCATGGCTCACGCTAATGTATTGCGTGAAGGTTTATAAGTTTGAGATTACTAGAGTATGAAACAATTGCTTGGCTTGTCATCGGGGTTGTGCATGATGAGAGCATTCTTGTGTGACGAAAATGGAGCATGACTAAACTATATGATTTTTTAGGGATGAACTTTCTTTGGCCATGATATTTTGAGAAGACATAATTGCTTAGTTAGTATGCTTGAAGTATTATTACTTTTATGTCAATATGAACTTGGATCTGAATATTCATACCACAATTAAGAAGAATTACATTGAAATTATGCCAAGTAGCACTCCGCATCAAAAATTCTTTTTTTATCATTTACCTACTCGAGGACGAACAGGAATTAAGCTTGGGGATGCTTGATACGTCTCCAAAGTATCTATAATTTTTGATTGCTCCATGCTATATTATCTACTGTTTTGGACAATATTGGGCTTTATTATCCACTTTTATATTATTTTTGGGACTAACCTATTAACCGGAGGCCCAACCCAGATTTGCTGTTTTTTTGCCTATTTCAGTGTTTCGAAGAAAAGGAATATCAAACGGAGTCGAAACGGAACGAAATCAACTGGAGAAGTTATTTTTGGAAGGAAAGCTATCGGATGGACTTGGACCCCATGTGAGGAGAGAAGGGAGGTGCTCACGAGGGTGGGGGGCGCGCCCCCTGCCTCGTGGGGCCCCCGAAGCTCCACCGACGTACTCCCTGCACCCATATATACCTACGTACCCTAAAACTTCCAGAACAGAGATTAGATCGGGAGTTCCGCCGTCGCAAGCCTCTGTAGCCACCAAAAAACAATCGGGACCCTGTTCCGGCACCCTGCCGGAGGGGGGGAACCCTCACCGGTGGCCATCTTCATCATCCCGGCGCTCTCCATGACGAGGAGGGAGTAGTTCACCCTCGGGGCTGAGGGTATGTACCAGTAGCTATGTGTTTGATCTCTCTCTCTCGTGCTCTTGATTTGGCACGATCTTGATGTATCGCGAGCTTTTCTATTATAGTTGGATCTGATGTTTCTTCTCCCCCTCTTCTCTCTTGTAATGGATTGAGTTTTCCCCTTGAAGTAATCTTATCAGATTGAGTCTTTAAAAATTTGAGAACACTTGATGTATGTCTTGCCGTGCGTATCTGTGGTGACAATGGGATATCACGTGATTCACTTGATGTATGTTTTGGTGATCAACTTGCGGGTTCCGGCCATGAACCTATGCATAGGGGTTGGCACACGTTTTCGTCGTGATTCTCCGGTAGAAACTTTGGGGCACTCTTTTAGGTTCTTTGTGTTGGTTGAATAGATGAATTGAGATTGTGTGATGCATATCGTATAATCATACCCACGGATACTTGAGGTGACATTGGAGTATATACGTGACATTAGGGTTTTGGTTGATTTGTGTCTTAAGGTGTTATTCTACTACGAACTCTATGGCTGTTTGTGACACTTATAGGAATAGCCTAACGGATTGATTGGAAAGAATAACTTTGACGTGGTTTCGTACCCTACCATAATCTATTCGTTTGTTCTCCGCTATTAGTTACTTTGGAGTGACTCTTTGTTGCATGTTGAGGGATAGTTATATGATCCAACTATGTTATTATTGTCGAGAGAACTTGCACTAGTGAAAGTATGAACCCTATGCCTTGTTTCCTATCATTGCAATACTGTTTACACTCACTTTTACCACTTGTTACCTTGCTGTTTTTACATTTTCATTTTACAAAAACCTATATCTGCCATCCATATTGCACTTGTATCACCATCTCTTCGCCGAACTAGTGCACCTATACAATTTACCGTTGTATTGGGTGTGTTGGGGACACAAGAGACTCTTTGTTATTTGGTTGCAAGGTTGCTTGAGAGAGACCATCTTCATCTTACGCCTCCCACGGATTGATAAACCTTAGGTCATCCACTTGAGGGAAATTTGCTACTGTCCTACAAACCACTGCACTTGGAGGCCCAACAACGTCTACAATAAGAAGGTTGTGTAGTAGACATCATGCAGCAATTCATTCGATCTCATATAGCCAGAACGATATATACTGCACTACCATTATTGCTCGACTTCCCGAAGAGGCGAAGAGCCAATCGCAAGGTTAATATTTTGGAGATGCCAAGCGCAAGGTTATAGGAGAACGAGTAGTAGGTGCCGCGTCATTTATAAATAAAGTTTTTTTTCTTCAGTGGCACGTACGCAATATGATAGGTTCACATGGAGAGAAAAGGAAACCGCTCCACTATATACAAAGTCAGGACGGGCCAGCCTACACGGTTGCTTGCTGGGGTTGCTCTCTTCACATTCTCTCGCACAAAACGACTGTGGCCACATCTCTAACATCCCGGCGGATCACGTCCGCTTGGGGAAGGGGTGGATGCTTAGTGTAGATGTGGTGGCCGTCGCCGACGGCGAAAACCCACTGTTGGCACGTCCCGATCAGGGGTCCCCGCCGTTCTCTCTCACAAAGCCGGTGAGGTTGCCTTCTTCCCTTGCTCACTGCCGCGACGTGGGCAGTTGCCGCCTCCCGCCGCCTGTCGGTGTACTAAAGTAGGGGTACCTTAGTACCCCAGACTTGTGCACGGGCAGTCGTAGCACCCTGCGGCAAGGCCCGCCCCGGGAGCGCCAAGAGAAGACCAAGCATCCAAGACAAGGCCCCCGGCAAGAGGAGCTTGCCGGGCCAAGAAGACAAGGCCCCCGGCAAGAGGAGCTTGCCGGGCCGAGAAGACAAGACCCCGGCAAGAGGAGCTTGCCGGGACGACTGAGCCCATGTAAGGCCATCCAAGAACAAAGTATAACGAGACAGAAGATCGAGCCCCCGACAAGAGGAGCTTGTCGGGAAGGCCGAACCCAGGCACCACAAGAGAAGCCCGCCGTGGCGCGCCAAGCGCCCCGGCAAGGCCCGATAGCTGGCACGCTATCAGGCACAGGAAGACGACCCCCGCGGCAAGCCACTTGCCGCGGCAAGATCGCCACCTCAAGACTGCGCTCCAGCTCGCCCGCCACGCGTCGCTCCGGAGCTTCCCCCGAGGGCACGTGGCGAGGCACCGCGCAGCCTGGGGCATGCGGTGGCATGCAGCCGCCATCGTGGCGAACGGTGGCGCACCTAGCGGTCCGCCTCGGTGCTGTCCGGGCGACCGTGACGGGCATTTAATGCCCTTGTCCCCTACCGTCAGAAGTAGGTATGATAACACTGTGCCGCACTGTAGCGCCACCGTTCCCGCACTATTACAGCTACCACCCCTTTTACACCTTTACCCCTTTCTCTTACGTTGACACCTGTCGGTGACCCCTTTGTGCTATAAAAGGAGGCCCGTGTGCAACGTAGAGGGGGTTCCGCAGGGGTTCCGGGGTTCGGAGATTCGGCATCCAGACAGCCATACGCTCGGTGCAGCTAGTTCTCGAAGCTCCCGAGCTCCCCAGTTCAATACAACCAAGCAGGAGTAGGGTTTTACGCGTCCGTTGCGGCCCGAACCTGGGTAAACCGCCCGTGTGCCCGCCTCGATCTGCTCTCCGCGCTCCCTCCGCCCCCCTCGCCGGACAACGAAAGGGGCTCCGGCCCCATAGGTGCTCGCGGGGGGACGCCCGTCCGCCCCGACATCTTTGGCGCGCCAGGCAGGGGGCAAGGCGCCGAGGGACAGCCCGCTCCTGCGGATCCCAGGATCCGTCCAGTTGAAGCAGGTGTCCCCGGTGAGCCTTGCTCCGGCGAGCAGACCAGCAATCTGAACGCCGAGGAACAGTCCGCTCCTGCGGATCCGAGGATCTGTCCAGTTGAAGCGGGGGTTCCCGACGAGCTTTGGCATTCCTTCCCACGGGCTCGTGCGCGGCCCTCCTCGAGTATCCACTCGCGCAGAGACTGGGCAAGAAGCAGCTGCTCCTTGAGGAGGCCCGCCTTCTGGCCGCTGGGCGAACGATTCGCCTCCAGCGAACTCTGCGCCGCTCTCGCGGCCGCAGAAGTTGGCGCCAGAAGTCACGAGAAAGGTGACCTCGTTCCCCCGGCGCGCCGCGCCCGCCGGGGTGCCGAACGGGTTGACACCGACCGTGGGAAGAGTCTTTCCAGCGCGGTAGCCGGAGCCCGTTTCCGCCAACCATCCCCTCTGCCCAAGTCTTTCCGCAGTTGCATGTGATCCTTGGCGCAGAGAGGGGCGCGGATCCCCAAGCATAGCAACGCCTAGCTCCGGAGGGTCGTGAGGCCCTGCCCCCTCACCTACCCCCTGGATGGGCTGGATGCTGCCCAAGGAGGTTTTACCCCACCGGGCGGCAAGCAATAAGAAAAGATAAGTTGCCGGAGCTCGAGCAATTGCTCCATTAATTTTTAAAAGTTATCTCCCTCGAACGACCGAGCCTGGGTTGAGAGGCCTGAGCGCGGAAGGACCGGCACGAGACTGGTTGCGCCCTCGTTTCGTTTCGAGTCCGCTCAACGACTCGAGTGTGCTACACCCCGAGTAGCGTCCTCACTTTGTTTCGAGCTCGCCCGGCACCCTAAGCGTGCTGCGACCGCAGTCGCACCGTTTACTTTGCCTCGAGCCTGCTCAACAATCTGAGTGAGCGGCAACCAGCCGCGGCGAGGTTTCTTGCCGGTGGCAGCCCCGCCAGCGGGTCGCTGACGTCCCGCACTCGGCACCCGTGGCAAGGCGGAGGCCTACGCCGGCAAGTCCCCGAAAGCGTAGGGCGGAAACAAGCAAGGCGCCGGTCGAGTAGAGGGGATAACAGTGCGATGCATAGCCTAAGATGAAAAGTTATATTACAAAATGCCTTACTGCTGCCCTAACCAGCCGTTTCCGTGGCATATTTAACAGCGGCAGGGAAAGGGAGATAAAAGAAAGGGGCAGGCGGCCTAATCTACGCGGTCGCCCTCGATCCTCTTGACCCCGGCCGCCTTCTTGACGATAGGGGCGATGAGGGCCCGGATCCCCGTCAGGTCTGCGTCCTCCGGCAAGGGCCTGAGAACGTTGGTAAGCCTGATGTCGGGATTGCGGAAAACGATCTTCACCAGCACCCTCTCGAGGGCCCCGGAGATGGCCTCCCGCATCTCGTCGGCCCGTTCCTTCGGGAGCGACGTTCGGAGGTGCTGGAGCGCCTGCACCACCCCCTGGAAGAAGGAAGTGAGCTTGGCGCTGGGAGCGACGTCCTCGTCGGTGAGGGACTGGTGGCCCTCGATCCCCAGCAGCGTCAGCTCCTTGTCGATGGTGGCGGCGATGTCGGCGAGGCCCTCGGTCCACCGCTCCACTGTATCCCTGAAGGTGTTCTGGGAAACGGCGGCGCGCCTCAGTAGCTCCTCGTTGCCGTCGACCTCCTTCCGTAAAGCCTCCTCCTGCTCCTTAGCGCTGTCCAGCGCCTTGCCGAGCGCCACCAATTTCAGTTCCAGAGTGGAGTTGGAATTCTTGGCGGCGTCGAGCTCCCGGATCTTCTCGGCAAAGCGACCCTGGAGCTCGCCAAGGGTGAGCGCACCCTTCTCGCGCTCCTGCCGGAGCGCGGCGAGCTCCTCGCCCTTCGCCTTGAGGTCGGAATCGAGCTGCGCCACCCTCGCCTCCAGCCCCTTCTTGGTGATCTCAGCGGCTGCGGCAGCATCCCGCGCCTTCTTCAGGTCTCCGCTGAGCGCCCGCTCGCGCGCGGCGGCCTCTTCCTCGTGGTCGGCGAGGCTGGCCGTTTTCAGCACCAGCTCGCCTTCCCGCGCGGATAACTCCGCGGCGGCAAGCCTCTGCTGCTCCTCGGCCTCCCCGTCGCCCACAGGGATATCAACGCCGTCCGCCTCCTGAGCACCGGCAACGTCGTCGGCATCGCCACGCGCGCCCTCCTCGATGACGATCTCAGCCTTCGTCGGATCCGAGGCGGGCGCTGTGCTCGCCGCGGCAAGGGGATCGTCGGCCGCGTCCCCCGTCGGAAGGTCCTCCCTTGCCGGGGATCTCTCCCTTGGCGGGGTAGCAGACTCGGTCGGCACAGCGGAGGCGCCCTCTGGACGCGCCCGTCGGGGCTGCTCCGCTCCTGCCCAAAAGCAACAACTTCGCATCAACAACAAGAAGAGGGAGGGCTCGCGTATGCGCCAAGCAGCAAGGGCGAGTCATGTGCTCACGCTGGGGGCTGCGTTGCGAGCTGCCCTGAGGGTCCCCTGCCGGGTCCGGAAAGGGCGCCTCCGACATGACCTCGCTTGCCGGGGGAGATTCGTCATCAAGGATGACCCACGGGATCCTCGATCTCTTCGCTCTCCTCTGGGCCAGGGTCCTGAAAAGGGGACCGAGTCAGGGGAAGGGCGAACGAGCTGTCGAACAGGACGAACCATCAAGGAAAAAGATATGAGCTCCATGGGGAACTTACTCTCCGTCCTCCTCGTCGTCGGAGCTGAGCGCAGAATAGTCGAAAGCCGGCTCGGCCCTGACGCGGGGAGGGAGGGGAGTGGGCTCCCGAGGCCGCTTGGCGGGGGCAGTAGACGACTCCGCCCCCGTCGACGCCGCGGCAAGGGGCGCAGCGGCAACCGAAGCCCCGGCCCGCGAAGATCCCGCTCCCGCTGCCGACCCGGCCCTGCGGAGGCGCCTCCACGGCTGGGCCGGGGGCTCCGCCTGCGACGAGCCGCCCGGAGGCCGCAGGAAGGCAACGCCGACCTCCGACAAGCCACTCGCGTCTTGGGCAGGCTCGTCCTCGCCGCCGTGCCCGGCTGGTTCCCCCTGGTCAACAAGTTCCATCGGGTCGGCGAGGCTCTCCGCCTCCGCCGCCTCCGCCTCGGCCACGGTGAACCCAGCTTCGCCCGCGGCCGCGGCGGCCGCCGCCTCCTCCATCCTGGAGGCAATGTAAGCCAGCTCCGCTGCGGTGGTGGCTCGGATGAGGCCATCCTTCTCGGCGGGATCGACTGGCTCTTCCTCCAGGCCGTCGAAGAAGGCCCGCACGACATCATCCGGCGGCTCCTGCCAGGTCGCGTTGACCCCGTGCGAGTCGCACAATGGCATCATCGCAAGGATATGGCTGAGCGACGAGTTGTTGCACAAGGGAATGACGCCCGGCGGCAGCCGGAACCACTCCGGGTGGTTAGGGTCGTGCTTGAACAACTCCTTCAACATTGCGTCGTGCTCCAGCACGGTGAAGTTGAAATTGAGGCCCGGACGCAGCCTCATGATGTCCGCCGCGTTCTGGAACTCCCAGGCCGGCTTCCCCCTCTCTTGCAGGGGGGCGATCCGGCGGCGAAGGAAATCCGCGCCGACGGCGCCGACGGTGAGGCCGGCGAGCCTGAGACGCAGGATCCGGGTGATGGCGATCCTCAATCTGGCATCGTCCGGAGACACCTCGCTCCAGCCATCGCCGCGCACCACCGGAGTTCGGCGCACGGCGGTGAACGGCTGCGGATGGTCCTCGACAATCAAGCACCATTCCGCCCTCCACTCCTCCCACCTGCCACGGAGGTCCCCGCCCAAGTAGGCCTCCTTCTTGCCGGACCGGGAAACCCAGGCGATCCCACCGGACAGCGGCTCTCCTTTCTCCACCCGAGGGACAAAGAAGTGCCGGAAGAGGGCCACGTTGGGACGAATTCCGACGAAATTCTCGCAGAGGTGCGTGAAAACCGCCATTGTGAGGACGGCATTGGGGGTAAAGTCGAGGAGGTGGAGGCCATAGGTGCTCATGATTTCAGAGAAGAACTCCGAGTAAGGCGGGCAGAGCCCGCAGTGGAAGAAGGCTGCGAAGAAATAATACCCGCCGGGGTAGTTGCCCTTGGCGGCGGCCGGATAGACTCGGGTGCGGGGATGCGCCTTGGTCTCCTCGGCCCAGAACAAGTAGTACTTGTTCCAGAGCTCCCGCGCGCCGAGCTTCGGCGCGAAGACGAGGTTCTGCTTCCGCAGCAAGGTGAGCATCGCCGCGTGCTCCGATTTCTCCTTCTTGGTCTTCTCCGCCCTCGCCTTCTCGGTCTTCGGGGCCATGGCGGAGGCGGCGAGGGAAGGGAGACGAAGAATCCGGTAGCTCCGCAAGTGCGCGCGAGCGGCGGAGGAAAAATGGAGGCGGAGCGCAGATGGGATCTCTGGAGAAGGGAGAGGACGCAGTAAGGGCGAAGGAGGGGAACCGCTCCCGCTTCCTCTGCCTTATATGGGGGAGGGGCGGACACTCCATCCTCGCCATCAAGAGATCGTGCGCGACGTGACGCGCGCCTGTGCGGTTCAGCCCCGCGCACGCCACCCACGTCACGCTCACCCCGCACGCCCCGCCCCCACGACGCCGCGGTAAGCGCGTGCCGCCTAGGGAAGGCGCGGCGGATGCGGAGTTAAGGAGTAGCGCGACCAAGGCCATGCGTGCCCGTGCACCGTTAGGGCCTGGCCCAACAACGCTCGGCACCATGTGTGGCCCAGGCCCGGGGGCTCCTGTCGGTGTACTAAAGTAGGGGTACCTTAGTACCCCAGACTTGTGCACGGGCAGTCGTAGCACCCTGCGGCAAGGCCCGCCCCGGGAGCGCCAAGAGAAGACCAAGCATCCAAGACAAGGCCCCCGGCAAGAGGAGCTTGCCGGGCCAAGAAGACAAGGCCCCCGGCAAGAGGAGCTTGCCGGGCCGAGAAGACAAGACCCCGGCAAGAGGAGCTTGCCGGGACGACTGAGCCCATGTAAGGCCATCCAAGAACAAAGTATAACGAGACAGAAGATCGAGCCCCCGACAAGAGGAGCTTGTCGGGAAGGCCGAACCCAGGCACCACAAGAGAAGCCCGCCGTGGCGCGCCAAGCGCCCCGGCAAGGCCCGATAGCTGGCACGCTATCAGGCACAGGAAGACGACCCCCGCGGCAAGCCACTTGCCGCGGCAAGATCGCCACCTCAAGACTGCGCTCCAGCTCGCCCGCCACGCGTCGCTCCGGGGCTTCCCCCGAGGGCACGTGGCGAGGCACCGCGCAGCCTGGGGCATGCGGTGGCATGCAGCCGCCATCGTGGCGAACGGTGGCGCACCTAGCGGTCCGCCTCGGTGCTGTCCGGGCGACCGTGACGGGCATTTAATGCCCTTGTCCCCTACCGTCAGAAGTAGGTATGATAACACTGTGCCGCACTGTAGCGCCACCGTTCCCGCACTATTACAGCTACCACCCCTTTTACACCTTTACCCCTTTCTCTTACGTTGACACCTGTCGGTGACCCCTTTGCGCTATAAAAGGAGGCCCGTGTGCAACGTAGAGGGGGTTCCGCAGGGGTTCCGGGGTTCGGAGATTCGGCATCCAGACAGCCATACGCTCGGTGCAGCTAGTTCTCGAAGCTCCCGAGCTCCCCAGTTCAATACAACCAAGCAGGAGTAGGGTTTTACACGTCCGTCGCGGCCCGAACCTGGGTAAACCGCCCGTGTGCCCGCCTCGATCTGCTCTCCGCGCTCCCTCCGCCCCCCTCGCCGGACAACGAAAGGGGCTCCGGCCCAATAGGTGCTCGCGGGGGGACGCCCGTCCGCCCCGACACCGCCCTCCTCAAGGTTGAGCTACGTCCCTCAGGTACAACTCCATTTACAGCCAACTTGCACCACTGCTCCAGCTGCCCACATCACTCTCTGTGGATATTTCTCTACTTCTTTGCCCCGCACATACCTCTACCGGCTTCTACATACTATATTTGTGATGAGTTTATGTCTCATCAACTAGTCCCAGTAATCTTATTCTAATCACGCTTCTTCAATTTCTTTGCCACAGGGATGCTCATCTCGATTTTGGTGAAACTGCACAAAATAATCTGATGGTCAAAAGGTTGCAAACTTCATTTATTAGGAAGCTTGAACGTTTCCAGCAAATTGTAGCCTGGTCAGGGTTCATGGTTCAAGGGCTAGGGACTGCATGGATCGTTTTTTTCTTTAGCTGCCTCTATTCCAAAATAAGTGTCAACTTTAGTAGTAGTACAACTTTGTACTAAAGTTTGCACAAAGTTGAGACACTTATTTTGGAACAGACGGAGTACATATTTGCTATGATCTGTCAATCATTGAGATGCAATAGCATGCATGTTAGTCTCCTTTGTATTTGATGAAATGTTGCAACGGGCAACCTTGGACGCAAGATACATGTAACAGAAGCTGGAAGCTTCATAGCATTGTACAAATTTATCTTGCTGATAAATTATAGTACGTACTATACTAGTACTTCCTCCGTTCCTAAATATAAGTCTTTGTAGAGATTTCACCATGAACCACATGCGGATGTATATAGATGCATTTTAAGTGTGGAATCATTCATTTTGTTCTGTATGTAGTGGAATCTCTACAAAGACTTATCTACTAGTAATAGCTAGGCCCCACTACTAGGAATTCTCTATCCTCTCCTTGAGACACATCATCAAAATTGATGTAGCCATTAGATGAAGTAAATCAGTCCATAATAGCCGTCTGATCTAGATGTTGAGAGGCTCCGCACTAAGCCACATGCAAGCATGCAGAAATACCGTGGCACATGCATCTTAGTGGGTTTTAAATCACATCAACATGTCTGCATGCAAGCATGCACCGGTAGCATACATGTAAGTGAGCTTTTAAGTCCCATTAACATGTCAAAAAGAAAAATATAATCCCATTATGCAGTAGGAGTTGGCTGATCTTTTTTCCTTACGTGGGATGATCGAAATGATGATGGGAGTTTGTTTAGTTTGGCTACCACATTTGTCATGCGGTTATAGAGTTTTTTTAGTTCTATGAAATCGATAATTTTGCGCAGAGAGATATACCGCTGTTCCGCGGCAACGCGCGGGGACTCATCTAGTAATATTTAGGAACGGAGGGAGTACTATGTAAAGAGTTAGGTGTCGCACGGTGATAGTGTGAGGTGGGCGATGTAATCACTGAGCCTGCGTGTTTTCACTGCTCTTGCATGCCTCCGCTGTAAGAATCGAGAAAATTGTAATCTAGTACTAGTAGTACCTCCTTTGGCCGAAAGCGTGGGACATCCGGCAGTCCTACCACCTCAGTAATAAAGACCAATGAGCCATCAAATCACATAGATCCAGCAGTAAGTTGGACGGATGAAGCAACCATCACTCTTGCGCCAGTGAGAGGTCGCGTCCGCTCTTCCCGGGCATGAATGCGGCACCGATTCTTTGGAGCGGCGCTAACCGTTTTGGGCAGGAAGCGCGCGCGGGCGATGGAGGGGCTTTGCGTGGGCCAGGCTGGTCAGGAGCGGGCATGGTAGCTGTCCGCATGTCCCTACCGGACACGCCCGGAAATGAGAGGATGCACCAACTCTCGCGGCTAAAATCAGACACTACACAACATCTCTCTGTAGGAGTAGGTCGATCTGTCACTCTCTCTAAGACACACATGTTGTGAAACATACACACACACGCGCGCGCGCGCACACGCACGCACCTTGGTCCCGTTGCACCTTCTAGCGTGACTTTTTACACCTAGACGGAGGGAGTAGTAAGTATACGAGATACGGTGGCACACTGACTTAAGTGGAATACAAGTACCCAAAATTTGTGTGCACGTTATAATAAGGATTCACTTAAAATAGTACGTGAGTGAACAGAGGGATCAATTGGACAGTGTTCCCGAGCAGTAGCGAGATGTGTGATGTAAGATACACCGCTGTGGCTTTTAATTTTTCTTATTAATTTGTTTGTTTCATCCTCTAACTGGTGGGACCCAACGTACTACGTGGAGAGAGGTAAGGTGACTAAGGCTGCATTATTTCTGCACCACTGTGGATAGTCCTACCACCAAAGCCACATGACACGATTATGATTGATATCCCAATGACTCCCACACACACAAAAAAATACAGCATTCTTGTCACACGAATGCAGGAATGTATAAAAGGTTATTTCCCTCTCGTTGAACATAACGGGAGGATTGTGTAGCTCGTTAGCCTGTTCGCTCATCAAACTTGAGGTCTCGGGTTCGATAACTACACTTGAGCATAATTTGTGCCAGGAGGATTCTTTGACTGGTCAAAACGTTTTCTAGGGTTTGCGCGCTTCACGCACTCTCTCCAATATATATGTACACGCTGGATCCTCAGCGCTTGTAGTTGCTCTCTTCACACTCTCTCGCCCTCTCCCGCTCGAGCCTCAGCGCTTGTAGTTGCTCTCTTCACACTCTCTCGCCCTCTCCCACTAGAGCCTCGACACTTGTAGTTGCTCTCTTCACACTCTCTCGCCCTCTCCAGATCTAAACAAGACTTCGCTGGCCTCTCTCTCCCCTCACTGCTGCTCAAAGAGCCGGCATGGTCCGTCCACCGGGAAGGGAAGGAGGCTTTACGCTGTCGCCACTACTAGAAAAGGGCTACTAATGGCGCACCTAATTTGGCCATTAATGGCGCATTAGTGGTGCGCCATTAGTAGCACGCCATTAGTAATATTTACTAATGGCGCACCACCGGTGCGCCATTAGTATCTGGTATACTAATGGCGCACCACGAGTGCGCCATTAGTATGGGGAACGGTGCGCCATTAGTATGCCTACCAGCACCATGTATAGCCAGGTGCTTTGGTATACTAATGGCGCACCTCTGGGTGATGCGCCATTAGTAACCTAGGCATACTAATGGCGCACTTGTTGGGGATGCGCCATTAGTATCCTCTGGAATACTAATGGCGCACTTTTGTGTGATGCGCCATTAGTATGAATATTAGGTTTTTTTTTATTTTTTAGTTTTCTGTTTTTTTGCACAGGTTACAAAATGTATAATTGGACAAAATATAAACAGCACACATCAACAACAGATTCATCGAATACAATAAAAGATTAGTCTCTGAATACAATTCATCATATTAGTCTCCGAATACAATTCATCATATTAGTCTCCGAATATAATTCATCATATTAGTCTTCGAATTGAAAGGACCGAACAAAGATAGAACATTATATTACAAGTCTCGAGACCGCGAGTAGCGAGTTTGTCTTCACATTACAAGTCGATATCGATCATCTAAACTACCATCACATAGAAGAGAGCTGCGGTCATCACGATGAGCATCATCACGATGGAACTCGTCTTCATCCGGTTCCTCCAACGCTCCCTCCCCTCTCCCGCTAGATAGCGGGCGTATCTAGATTCGGCCTCGGCCCTAGTGGTGTACCCTTTGTAACTGTTTCCGCTGAATCGGTGAACCTGTCTCCGACACTCCTCCCAGTCGTCGTAGACTCCGGGAACCTTACCCTTGTAGACGACATACGATGGCATCGCTATGCACTAGCCAAATGTTAGTACCAATTCACAAACAATACATAAGCAATATATAAGTATGCAACAGAACGATCAGAAGAGAAAAGCAAGACATTAATAGCATCGATTACATCTAAGTTTAACGACTCTCGAAACCAAAGAGACATACTACAAGTTCATTAAAGTTTAATTACAAGGAGCGACTCTCGACTCAAGGGACCGGAGCGTGGATGAAGCCGCCGTCTATCGTGGGAGTCATGAAATTACGGGCGTTGTCAGCCTGCATTTGTAGCATTCCGTCTATCTCACTGTTGGACGGTTGATTTTTGAGGTAGAACTGCCCCGCGGTCCGAAGGACATCTTGATGGATGATTTCCGCAAACTCCGACTGGATGCGAAAGAATTCTTGTCTGATGTCCGCGTCCTGGATTGCCGACACGCTCGCGGCCCAATCTTTGAGTTTACTCGGTAGCAGAAGTTGATGATGGTCCCGTACGATCGCCCGCATGTGATGGATGGCGTAGTAGGCACCCTTCTGACCGCCAGTCGGCTGCTTGACGCAGCAGAACGTCGTATTGTGCGAGAACACGTGCTTGCCGTACTTACGAATAGGCCTGTTGAAGGTGCCTCCAGATTGGGCGTAGCCGGGGAGAACATCATCAAGAACCTTCTTGACATTTGTGTAGTCTACGTTCGACTGACGGTCCGGGTCGAAATACGTGGCCATGGAATATTTGGGGCTTAGGAGGATGAGCGTGCAATGTGTGTCACTGCAGAAAACACGGAATGTTAAAAAAAACGATCGAAATCTAAGAATTCGTATGTTAGGGGCGGTTGAGGGGAGGACTTACTCGGGAAAGTAAGGCACGAGGAAGTTATCCTTATCTGGGTTTGCCAGAATGACGCCTTCGAGGTAAGAACTCGCGACTTGCCGGTCCCCAGCGCTGCCCAAGATCTTGGCACGCATGTAGAAGGGGTCGACTATCACGATGTCCGGGGTCTTGTCGCGAATGATCCGCATCTCCATACTCAGCGAAAATAGCCGAACGAAGGTGTAGTGCAGCGGATGAAGGTTCAACATAGCGTGGATGTCATCAAACCGCAGGACGATCGTACCCCCGATGGAGTTATCCACAAAGCCCTTGCCCTCTGGCACCTTGGCCACGAAAACCGGGTATGCCACATCCTTCTCTCTGAGACGCCGCTTCTCCAAAGCAAGAACACTGTCATGCAGACTCCGCATAGAACCGGTTGCATATTTCTCGGTAGCATCGGCCTACCGGCCACATGCACCCTCCTCATTAAATCCTCAGGTGAAGGTGGCCCGTCCTGAGCACGGATCGTACTCGTTGCCGGCTGGCCCGCACCCTTGTTTGTCTTTCTTTTGCGTGCCTTCTTCTTCTCCTGTAATGGGACCGAGTTCTGCTCACAGACCGCCTTCTTGAGTGTGTTGGGGCTGAGAATATTTCGCACCTCGCCTATCTAAGGCTCGGTGAAGTCGGCAGCTGGAGGCGTCTCCTGAGAGCTGAACGGCAGACGACGCCTGTTCCAACTTGGCTTCCCCGCGGTACCAGCTACATCGCGCACGTCTTTTGTTGGGTTGGGTTCTTGAGAAGCAGGCCCCATGAAGTCGCCATCGTACCCATGATCGGCAAAGTACCGATCGACGTTGACAAATGTATCGTCGTCGTCGTCGTTCTGATCCTGTGCCATATGCATGTTTGGATCCAGTGGCATAGGGATGTCCGGCACCGTTGCGGCGGTCTTGCCATGGGGCCGACTTGGCGCCGGCATGACTGGCGGTGTTGTCTTTGGGGTGGTGTCCCCCGCCCCCAAACGAATCTGGCTCTTCGGCCAAAGCAGGGGCCAGCCGATCAGGCAGGCGCTAAGGGTCATCACGTCATCATCGTCGGCCCCGACAGGTCGAATCGGAGGTAGCAACTCATCGCAGCCTGGCAGCACCCGAACCAGTTGAACCCTAAACAAGTTGGGTGGCATCTGCGTACCGTGGAACAAGGGGTTGCCCGGTTGAACGATTTTGCCCTTGGCGACATCGACCAACTCATTGTTCACGAAGTGCAGGAGAGTGCACGGAACGTCGGCGGCGCCTTGCGAAAACATGTAGGGCGTCAGGGATGCCCAGTCAAAGGCAAGGAGATGAAGTCCTCGGCCGAGAGAGGCTTAATTAGTTACCGTGATGATGGCGTCGAGCTCGGCTAATGTCGAGGCACCGCCAACGGCGGGCGTGCAGTTGACGGAGGGGCCGCTTGCTGCAGAGGTGCCGGCCGGCGTACACCCGGGTGCATTAAGCTCCCGTGCCGGCGTCGGAGACACCAATGCCGCCTCCGCCGGAGACCCCAATGGCCCCGCCATCGCGTTCTGCGAGTTGCTGGCCGTGAAGCTAGGAATCGGGGGCGGCCCCTGTTGGCCGCCCGCAATCCACGCACTCAACCCCTGCATCAAGGTAGGCACAATGGTGGTGATCGTCGCTCCGAGTTGTTGTTGCACTTGCTCTTGGACAATCTCCGAAATCCACGCCACCTGTGCCCTGAGTTCTTGAACCTCGCGCGCCTGGCTTTCCGAGCTGGTCTTTTTCTCCTTTCGTCCACCAGTGTTATAGTATGACCCCCATTTTGTCGACAAGCCTTTGCCGGCCACACGACCAGCTGACGTCGGCTTACTGAGCTTATCCTTGTTCTTCATTACATTCAACGCCCTATTTAGAGTGGTGTCCCAAGGGTTGCTCTTAGTCGAACCCGCGCTACTGCTTTCACTCGCCTGCGGAAGGAATGTGAACCATTTAGAAATTCGGCTTCATTAATTAGAATGCAACCATATGGAGCTAATTACGCGGGGGTGTATTCCTTACCAGAACAAGCTCAAGCGCCCTGGTCTTCGGATCCGTGGTAAGCTCCTTTGTTTTTGGGTCCTTCTTGTACCGGGCCCTGACATAGTTCCTGGTCTGCTTGTCACCGTATTTATCGAAGAGGGGCGGTAGGCCTTGCTCGGCACGGTCCGCCTCCTCCTTGTCCCATATAGGCTCCGCCACTCTATAACCGCCGGGACCGAGTGTGTGTTCCCCTAAGTTCAGCTCCCGCATTTCTTTCCCCCACTGACTTGATTGGGAGTGTGCGGTGCTCGAGCAATTGATCTTGAAGTCATTGTAGTCATCTTCGGTGATCGAAGGATTTTTCTCCTTGATCTTCTCATAACTCTCACCTTTCTCGATCATTCTCTTCACATTGCTTTTCCAAGTAGACAGGGCCTTGCTCATCTTCGTGAGGGCAGCATTGTTCACTTTATTCCCTTTGAGGCTTGTGTTTTCAAATTCAGCGGGGAACTTGTATCGTTCGTGCAGCTTCGTGAAGAGGAGGTTGCGCAAATTCCCTCGGTCAGGATGCCTCAGGTTCTCGGTGTTGATCGAGACGGTGCTCCGGAGAATGCACCCGAGCTGAAGCGAGTACCCCTTGACTATTCGTGCGGGCGCCGTTGGATTCCCGTCGGAGTCCACTTCAGTAACTTCCTCCTTGAGGGTGCGGAGCACGGTCGGGCGCCGGTCCTTCCGTTGCCTCTTCTGGCTGCCATCTGTGCGTGCGCCGCCATCATCAGTGGTGGCATCCTCGGCGGCACCATCAGTGGTGGCATCAGTGGGGTCATCCTCGGCGGCACCATCAGTGGTCTCAGGATCGGTGGGGAAGGCGGTGTCCTCATACAAGTGAGGTTGTTCCTCCATCTCCTGGGACAGCTCCCAGAATGACTTGCCGCCCGAACCCCCTGCCTCATCGTTGTTTGCCATGTTTCTCTCTAAATAGAAACAAAGTTTGGTCAAAAAGTTGGTTATTATCAAGGAAAAAGATCATGGTCTCATCATTTAGGGTTTGTCGACACCGAGGCATCCTAAAATCTAAGCTTGTATCATTGAGGGTTTTTCGACGCCGAGGCACCCTAAAAGCCATGCATTAGTCACAAGTACCCCGGGGCACTTGATCCTACTTAATTAACTACTAAGATACCCCGGCCCATGCATTAGTCACAAGTACCCCATATGTCCTATTTTTAGCAAAGTCATGCTAAAATTCACGGAAAATTTCAGCATGACCTTTGCTGAAAATAGGACATATGGAGTACCCGAATTTGCCGGAGCGGAAGTTAATCGACATTCCAGCAAACTCAAGGGCCTCTCGGGTGGACAAGGCAAAAAAGGCCTCCATCACAACATGGAAAATACATTGGCATGTGAAGAGGTGAAACAATATATGCATCTCCAAGCAGTATCATTCAACATTTTGGACAAACCACTACAAGCAATACTGGATCAGATACAAGAAGAATGTGAGAAAATGCAGACAAATACTAACAGATTGAAGTCAAAACCTTTTCTGGTTAGTAATTGTGTCTTGAGCATATGTATGTAGTAATTGTTTCTGCTCTCAGTCTTTCAGAACACATATTTTAGCTACCTAGTACCAGTGCTATTACCCAGCAGTTAATTAGCTTTTGCTTTTGCTTTTCAGCGCCAAATTCTAGCTAGTACCAGCAAATTAACAGTCATGCCAGCATATAGTATATAAATCTGAATTTGTGTTTACAAGAAGAGTGCCCATTGCAATGTAAACCTGAGAACACAACTCACCTCAAGTGCAGGATATAGCAGACACCTACTTCTTCAGTCAAGTGCAGTAATAGACCGTTTGCAGAACCTGTTTAGTCAGAGTTGAACATTACATAAGATGAGAACTCTACATAACTAATATTGGTATGACAGATAGAAAACTGAGAATGGATAAAAAAACTAAGCATGGCAGCACGACGCTGATGCATCTTCTGTGTCGCCAACTGGACTAAAAGATGAGTATTTTTTTTATGGTTCTTAGTTAGGCATGAAAACTAAAGCAGCAGCAGCCTGCAGAAAAGCAAGCACCAGCAGGGAATAATGGCCAACCAAAAAAAGGAAGAACTTAATTGCATTCATCACCGGCTACTTAAATATTGATAAGATGACAGTGAAGCAGTTTCAGTTTCCATGTAAAGGTGCTGGATCAAAAAATACTGAAAACAGAGCAATGACTTTCTCTATATATATAGCAAGCAAATAACCCCCCCCCCCTAATACTAAATGTACCACTCTACCAAGTGGAGTCCATTGCTTAGGATGCACTGCCACTGAAGCATTGGGTACAAGACTGTTACATGAAAGTAAATGCAGCAGTTGAAGCAGAGATTGGTGTACAAGCAAGAACAGAGCAAGTTCTTCTTATCCTCTGTTACATGAAAGTAAATGCAGCAGTTGTATTTGAATGCAATTTTGTTCCTACTGAGACTTTTGGTGCTAATACAAACTCCTGTAATCCTAAGCTGCAGCTTAAAAATGCTACTTTTATCATCAAAGCTCTTCACAAGGAAGAACAAGCTGTATCTCATACACTTGCTGCCGTGTCCATCAAAATTGCATTCAAATAAATTTGCAAACTATTGTAATGGACAGATGCAAACTGAAACTGAACCTGAACCGAACATGTACAGAGAACAAATTGAAGTGGTTCTTTCGTTCCTAGTTTCAAGAAACACATGACGGCAGCAAGATTGCAGGCTAAAGATCATGATGAGACGTTTATCGGTACATAATTTTACAGAACCTGTAAGTTGCATTTGCACAAGTATAGACCAGCAAGTAAGTTAAAACTAGGAAACTAGTTTCATTTGCATTTTTCAACTAGGAAACTACCTAGTAGGCTGAATCTTTTTAGCCCAGCAACAAACTCTGGAAAACTACTTAATCAGACACAACTCTAGGAAACAAACTACCAAGTAACATGACAGAAACTAGCAGGAACCAACCAATGAACTGATGAAATACTAAAACTTAGCCGAGCAACCAATATTCCTGTCATACACTGGAATTTAAGTGAGGTAAAGTTCATGAGTCAAAACAAGCATATGAAGTTCATCAATCATGTTCATGACGGTGACGATAACAAACTGAAGTATGCACAAAGAAACATCAGATAAAATCATCACAGGTTCATCCATCTAGGTCTTAAGAGAACAGAAACAAAGTGATCACTGTATGTTCATGAGACAAAAGGGGAATATCAAGGATTTTCGGTTAGCTTGAGCGTGTATGACAATCACACTGCATAATCCATGGCGCAAAACACAGAACAAACTGAGGCACACAAACATCCTGCAGCTCAAACCATCAGAGGATCATCTGCAAACTCAATTTAGTAGTAGTACTGTACATCTTAACAGGACAAGAACAAAACTATCACTGCAGTGAGTTTGGGAATCCTACCAACTGAACAACATTCCTTAAATGAATGTGTGGGAAGACTCAGAGTAAAATTGGAAGTAAATTGAGCCATCTAAACAGTAAACAAAGTTAGGACAAGCAAGAATAAAGTTGAGCAAACAGCCGGAGCAGAGCAATTTATATAACATTCACGCTGTATAATCCATGGTGCAAAGATCCTCCACACCAAACCATCGCAAGATCATATGCAAAGTCAATTTAGTACTACATCTTAACAGAACAAGAATAAACTATCAATGCAGTGTGTTTGGGGCATCCTTGTATGCATGCGTAGGATGATTCAGATTTCAGAGTAAAAACTGGACGTGAATTAAGCCACCTAAACAGTAACTGATGAATGCAGGAACAAAAGTATAGCACAAGCAAGAACATAAGTATACCTGGTCGCCGGAGGGGTCGGGGTCGGGGTCGGCGAAGGGGTCGGGGTCGGGGTCCGAGCTCGTCCGGGTCCTCGCTCGCCGCGGTCGAAGGAGAGCAGGGGCCGGTGGCGGAGGACGGCAGGGGCAGGCGGAGTGGGTGTGTCGGGGCCGCACTCGCCGGCTACTGCAGGGGCCGGAGGAGGCCCTCGCTCATCGGAGGGAGGAGGAGAGGACAGGAGCGGGCGGTGCGCGCTCGGCCGATCCCGTTCGGAGGGCGCAGGGGCGGAGGGGGTGGAGTCCCGCGGGGAGAGCGGCGCCGACGTTGGGGTCTCAGGCAGCGGTGGGCGCAGGGGCAAGGCGGCGGGGCGGCGGCGAGGCGGCGGGGCGGCGGCGAGGCGGCGGGGCAGCGGCGTCGGGAGAGGAGAGGGGAAGGGGATCGAGGGCGAGGGCGAGGGAGAGAGAGGGGATAGGTGTGGGCCCGGGAGGAAGTATGGATGGGGGCCTAACAATACTAATGGCGCACCACACCTCGGTGCGCCATAAGTACATCCATGCTAATGGCGCACCTCACCCTGGTGCGCCATTAGTATTTTTTTTTTCTGCCCGAGCCAACAGGTTATCTACCACCTGACGTGAACCACATCAAGCTCTCTCTATTAGCTCGACTGGTCAGCAGCCAGTTCTCACACCAGGAGGTCCTGGGTTCGATTCCCAGGCTCCACAAATTTTTTTTTCATTTAAAATGTTGTTTGATACTTATTTGTGTTTAAATATGTTCAAACTTGTTTAAATCATAACAGTAATATTTTTTTTATAAGACAGTAATAATTTTTTAAAAAATATCACCAAACAATAATGCCGGTGGAGCGGGGGAGGGTGCGGGGGGTCGGCGACGGCGGTTGAGTAGGGGAATCGAGGGTGCGGGGGGTCGGCGGCGGCGGCCGGTGGACCGGGGGGTGCTCGGCGGCGAGGGGGACCGTATCTGGCGATCGAGATGGAGGGGGATCGAGATCGAGTGTCCATGAAATTTAAAAATATTCATGATAGTTCAAAAAGTGCCCATGAAGTCTACGATTTAAATACAATCGATCTTAGCTAGCTAGCTATCTGTTAACAATCTTCTTGCCCTTCTTTTTCGCAAATGGAGTTCTTCTGTGGAACGGACGTCCTTTAGGTAGGGTGGTCCTGCTTCTTCTTGTGGTGTATGCTGCTACTTCATCATCGTCGTCATGTTCGATCCTCGGGTCGCCGTACTTGTCGAAGTCTTACTCATTGGCTACGCCATCCATTCCGATGATCTTCCTTTTGCCTCTCCTCACGACAACATGGCTGGTCTTTGATGGGTCGGTAATGAAGAAGCATTGGTCCACTTGGGAAGCCAGTACCCATGGCTCATTTTTCGCGGTGACGTTTGCGCCCGCGGTCTTGGATTTGGCTTCGGGTATAACCATGGTGGTGAAATACCGGTATTCTTTTAGGACGCTCTTGGCCCATCTGACACGGAACATCGGGACCTTCTCTCCAGCGTAGCTCAGCTCCCAGATCTCCTCGATCCTTCCGTAGTATCTGTCCTTGTCGTTACCGGTGTAGGATTCCATCGTTACCCCGGAGTTCTGATAACCATCGCTCTTCATGTCCTTGGCCTCAGTGTAGAATGTGTAGCCGTTGATATCGTACGCCTCATAGGTCATCAGGTTGTGCTCGGCGCCCTGTGACAAGGCGAATATGAGTTGTTCTTCCGCGGAAGAATCCTCATGTAAAGGGTACGACAGAAGCTTCTGCTTGAACCAACGCGTGAAACATGAGTTGTGCTCTTTGAGTATATCTCCGTCCGTCCTCTGTTGGCCTCGGTCATTGTACGTCTTCTTAATAAAGGTTTTGTGCTCTACCACCCAAGGATCGACCACGTCTATGTGTTGTAGCGCGACTAGGTTTGCTCTTTCAAAGTCGGCGAGTCGACCCTCGAAGTCGACATGCATTTCGCGGCGACCCTCACGGTGACCCCATCCAGCGAGCCTGCCGAGGTGCCTGTTGACGGGCAGACCAACGGGGTTCTCGATGCCTAGATAATTCGTGCAGTACGAGATGCACTCTTCGGTTAGAAAGCCCCTGGCTATGCTTCCCTCTGGACGTGACATGTTACGAACGTATCCTTTGATGACACCATTCATCCTTTCGAACGGCATCATGCTGTGCAGGAACGTCGGCCCGAGTTGGATGATATCCTCCACTATATGGACCAGCAGATGCACCATAACGTCGAAGAATGCGGGCGGGAAGTACATCTCAAGCTCGCATAGTATCACCACGATCTCTTCCTGTAGCCTTCTGAGTTGCCTCACGCCAATCGACTTCCGAGAGATGACGTCGAAGAAGTTGCATAGGCCAAATAGCGTTTCACGGACGTGAGCGTCCATGATCCCACGGATTGCAACTGGAAGTATCTGCGTCATCAGCACATGACAGTCGTGAGACTTCATCCCGCTGAACTTCTGCTTCGCTGGGTCTAGGTATCTGCTTATCTTCCCCGCGTAACCGTAAGGAAGTTTTACTCCTAGGAGGCAGGTGAAAAACTGCTCGATCTCCTCCTGACTTAGAGTGAAGCACGCGGGAGGGTAGTCATTTCCGGTCTTCTTGGCCTTTTTGCCTTTGCGACGACATTCTGTGTCCTTCTTCGCCTCATCATCATCATCATCATCATATATAGCGTGAAGCTCCTGCCTGATGCCCATTGATTTCAAGTATGCCCTTGCTTTCGGCCCATCTTTGGTCCTCTCTGGCATGTTGAGCAGGGTACTAAGCAGACTCTCGCACACGTTCTTCGTGATATGCATGACATCAAGGCTGTGAGGCACACGGTGGATCTTCCAGTACGGCAAGTCCCAGAAAACAGACCTCGTTTTCCATATCTTCAGTAGCGGCTCTGGCGCCTTTCGCTTCTTTCCCGGCTCTGGCGCCTTTTGCTTCTTTCCCGGCAGTGGGCAGTCTTTCCAATTTTTCAACAGCTTGTCTATTTCCTCGCCGCTCCTCGTACACGGGCGTTTTCGGGGTTCGGTTTCACCATCGAACAGATCCTTGCGTTTCCTCCACGGGTCATCGTCGCGAAGCCACCTTCGATGTCCCATGAACACGGTTTTCGAAGACCCGGGATCTCTATCTAGCTGGCGATACGTTGTGTCGTCCATGCACCGTACGCATCCAGAAAATCCGTGGACTACCTGCCCCGCGAGATATCCATAACCGAGATAGTCGTGCACCGTCGTGAGCAGTGCGGCTCTCATAGGGAAATATTCTTTCTCTGCGGCGTCCCACGTATTAGCTGGTGTTTTCCACAGCGTGTCTAGCTCCTCCTTCAGCAGCCCCAGATACAGATTGATGTCGTTCCCTGGTTGTTTCGGCCCTTCAATTAGCATACTCATGTGAATGTACTTCCTCTTCATGCACAACCAGGGGGGAAGGTTGTACATCCACACAAACACAGGCCAGGTGCTATGTGTGCTTCTCTGGCTGCCAAACGGATTGACTCCATCGGTGCTCGCGCCCAGCACGATGTTCCTTGGATCCTTCCCAAATTCTGGGTATTCAAAATTCAACGCTTGCCACTGGCTCGCATCCTTAGGGTGACTCAGCATCTTGTCTTTTTTATCTATCTCCGGATCATTTGCATCATCTTCTCGCTTCTTCTCCTCCCTATCCGCGTGCCAACGCAGGAGCTTTGCTACCTTAGGATCCGCGAAATACCGCTGCAGACGAGGAGTGATCGGAAAGTACCACACCACTTTTCGAGGAGCTTTCTTCCTCTTCTTGTATCGAGTGACGCCGCACACCGGACATATGGTAGACTCCGCGTGCTCGCCCCGATAAATGATGCAATTGTTCATGCAGACATGGTATTTCACGTGCGGTAAATCCAGAGGACACACGATTTTCTTCGCCTCCTCCAAACTGGTCGGGCACTTGTTCCCCTTTGGAAGACGTTCGTGCCAGAATGACATGTTCTCGTCGAAGCATGCGTCCGTCATTTTGTGTTTTACCTTCATCTCCAGAGCCATGAGCGTTACTTTCAGGCGGGTATCCTCGGGCCTGCATCCTTCATACAATGGAGTAACCGCGTCTAACTCAAGTTGATCCACCTTGGCTTTCTCTCGGGCGGCAGCTCTTGCGTTATCCGTCTGCTTGAGAAGCAGCTTTTGAATATAAGGGTCCTGCACCCAGCCCATCGATGGTCCACCGTCGTCTGCTCCGCCGGCATCATCATCTTCATGATCATGCCCGTCGTCTGCTCCGGCATCTTCCTCATCATCATGACTGTGTACAGCATCACCGTCATGATCATCTCCTGGGGATTCTTCGTCTTCTCGCCCGCCCGAGCCGCGGTGGTTGTCTTGCTGCCCTTCCTCATTTCTTGCCCGGCCCCCATGGACGACTTCGTAGTCATCTTCATCACCTTGCCACCGATAGCCATCCATGAAACCACGCAAGAGCAGGTGGTCCCGCACCTGCCCGGAATCCGGGTCCGCAATAAGGCTCTGCAGCTTGCATCTTCGACACGGACATCTTATCTCCGTCTCGTTCTTTTGAAGCATCTCGGCCTTCGCGGACCTCAAAAACCTATTCACGATGCCTTCGGTCATCGTGCGGACCATGGTTGCCTGCGGGGTAGAGCAAAACAATATTTTAGAACCAAGAAAAAATTTGGCATGACTTTCCCTAAAAATAGGACCAAAAAGAATGCTTAATGCCAAAATTATCGCCGAAACGGAAATGAATCAACATTCCGGCAAAATATTGGCAACTATCGCATTTCAAATACCGGTACACCTCCAACCACAAACACATATGCAACACCACTAACATATGCAACACCACGAACATACATAGATCTAGCTAGGCCATAAAAAGTGCATGTGCACATTGTTGTAGGAAGAACAACGTAAATATAGCTTCCCCTTACTTACCTATCAAAACAAGGTAATTTAACCACTTAATTTGAATGAATCTATGGTGGAAATGAGGAGAAAGAGAGGAGGCACCCGAGACAAGGAGGAGGTGGAGAATGAAGTGGGGGAGAAAGTGAGTGTGGGTAGGAGAGGCTGCCCAAAATATCTTGTTGC
The DNA here is from genome assembly GCA_032464435.1 of Aegilops umbellulata. Classification (NCBI taxonomy): domain Eukaryota; kingdom Viridiplantae; phylum Streptophyta; class Magnoliopsida; order Poales; family Poaceae; genus Aegilops; species Aegilops umbellulata. The sequence goes on along the minus strand of CP136056.1, from coordinate 109,498,217 downwards.
TGCCCACTTACTAATGGCGCACCTGTCATAAATGCGCCATTAGTAATCCAGGTTACTAATGGCGCACCAGCGCCTGATGCGCCATTAGTAGTTTTGCGAAAAAAGTAAATCATACTAATGGCGCACTCTGTCATAGTGCGCCATTAGTAGTTTGAACTAGTAATGGCGCACTTTGGGACAATGCGCCATTAGTAGTTTTCCAACAAAAGGAATAAAAAATATAATTAAAAAAAATCATTAGTGGCGCACCCTGTCACTGGTGCGCCATTACTAGTTACAACTAGTAATGGCGCACCGTACCAGGATGCGCCATTAGTATGTTTGGCCAGACGCGCTAGTTCAAAAAAAAAAATTTAGGACACTAATGGCGCACCCCAGGCCGGGTGCGCCATTAGTAGTTTCAACACTAATGGCGTATCAGAAGGTGGTGCGCCATTAGTATATACTAATGGCGCACCACTTGTCTGGTGCGCCATTAGTGTCAATCCCATCTATAGCCCTTTTTCTAGTAGTGCGCCGTTGGCGAGGGACTACCAGCGCAGCTGTTCACTTTCCACCCAGTGGCGGCGTGGGAGGGCCTCTGACCCCTTCTTCTTCGCCACAGTCCCGTCGCCCACCGAACCGTGCCCCAAGAACCTTAAGGTATAATTTACTTACTCCACATGCATTGCTCTAGCTGTATGTATACCATGAATCTAGGACGTGGTACAAAGAGGAAAGGAGTGGGGGAAAGTAGTGGCAAAAGTTGTATATAGCATGAATCTAGGACATGGTTCAAAGAGGAAATGAAGGGGGGAAGTTGTATAGCATGAATCTAGGACGTGGTTCAAAGAGGAAAGGAATGGGGGAAAGTAGTGCTGAAAGTTGTATCGCATAAATCTAGGACGTGGTTCAAAGAGCAAAGGAAGGGGTGAAAGTACTAGTTCAAAAAGGAAAGGAAGGGACAAGGCTGTAGAGTTTGAGCAGGACTAGATTTGCTGCGCTCACATAGGGAAAGGTGTCTAAAGATAACAAAACTGGGACCAACAGAAATATGCTCCTTGGTTGTTTGTTCTTTCTTGCAACAGACTGTGCATGACCACAGTACATCGGTAGATGCACATGGTGCTGGTGCATCCACTGTCCCGTGCAACTCATTAGCTGTTGTTAATCTAAGGCCCTGTTTGGTTAAAAACTCCCTAGTCCCTACCTGCTTGGTTCCAGGGACTAAGCATGGACTAGAGGTTATTAAATGACATTCTAAAAGACCATGTTACCCCTAGTAATGAACTAATTGAGATAAGGTGCGATGCGTGGCAGGGGCAACTGTTGGAAAAAGTCCCAAAAAGACTCCCTCGGGGTCTTCTTTCTTTAGTCCCAAATGCCCACTTTTAGTCCCTAAAAGTCCCTCCTGTTTGGTTTAGATGGGACTGACACGAAGTTTTTTTAGTCCCTACACCAAAATGTCCCTGTAAACAAACACCCTCTAATAATGCCGCTGGAAAATTGATGCAATGCCACAGTTAAAAGCAAATTACATGTTTAACGAATTTTATTGTTAAAATAATCTCTATGTTAATATTAATCAATGCCACCGTTTGAGAAATGCTACTGTCTTGCTTTCTTTCCCATTTAGATAAGGTAGATTCTTCTTTTTGTTGGCTTCTATGTCATCCACCGTTATTGACCACTAATTGTTTCCTTTGCACCTCTGTGTAAACAGGGTTATCTACTTCACCTCGTTGCATTGTGACCTTTTGTGGCACTGCACAAAACACTTTTGTTTTAAGAGTGTTTTGTGCAGTTCAACCAAAATGTCACACCGACACGCTGCTTGATTGCTTGATCTTAGTGGAACTGCACAAGAGGAGATCTTACTTCCTATCCGTTAAGGCGAATTTGGTTCAGATCTTCTTCTTGTGACTTGTTTGAATTCCGCATCATGAGAGGTCAGTACTAGCCTTCTTTCACATGATTCTGCAGTGTTCTTTCATATGTTGTGCTACTTGTACGATAATTTTGCTTGATTTTAGTGAACTGCACAAATGGAGACAAGACTTCCAATCTGTATGTGCACCGTAATATCCCATTGAGGTAAGATAAGGATATTTCACAACTACTGGCTTGTATTTTGCCACTTTCATCAAAAAATTAAGTTTAGTACAATACTTGTGCTCCCTAATTGACATGCCAAATCTTACATTGAAGGCGAAGCTTGTCTGTTATTAAACCAAGTGATGAAGGGGAAGAACAAGAGGAAGAAAAAGAAAAATCAACTCCCGGTGTTGTAATGAAGCACTGGAACTATGATAACACAAGTAATGATATAGTTTTGCATCTTAATTTATTGCTATGGCTGGAATGAGCAATTTGTTTTGCCACTAATTTGACGCCACTTTTAATGTAATATGTAATTATCTCTACTTGTGCAAACAGGGATCTTCTTTGAAGATACCATATATTTTAGTGGAACTGCACAAGAAGATGTTGGAAACATTAAACTAATTGAAGAGTATATAGTAATCATGGCCACCACCGTAGATAGCAACAGATGGTTTCGGAGAAGTGCTTCATCTGTATGCTCTACACAATAAGCCTCCTGACAAAGGTTGGTACTCGCTCACTGATTTCATCCATATGATTGAGCTTTGTCGTCTTTATTGCTGTTGTGATACTGTTTAGATACTGTCATGAAAAAGTGGTATTGTCCTTGAGAAGTGCTTCATCTGTGCTGTTCTAAATATTTCCTTTCCTTTTTTTGAGCAAATAAGGATGCTAGCATTTAGTAGTCCACTTGTCTTTGCACAACAGGATCATCTTCCTCTGAAGAAGAATATGGAGTACGTGAAGTGACTAGTTCCGATTATGCCAGGATGAAGAAGCCCTGACGATCTTCTCATCAGAAGGAGCAGTTGAAGGATGGTTACATTACTCCCCACAAGATCAAACTAACTTCAACTCAGAAGGACTGACAAATCTCCATTTTTGTTGTGATGCGCGAGTACAATGTTGTTCTAGGATTCTTTCTGGTGAGTTCCATTTTTCTAAAAGTGTGCTCTACATGGACCATGTATGTGCCTGTTGAAACTGTCAATTCATAGTACAGTTTGCTTTATACTAATTACTTTTTTGTATTTGTGCAAATAGGGGTGCTCAGCTTGATTTCAATGGAAACTGCACAAAATGTTCATGAATACATCGAATCATTCATTTCCACCACAAGTAAGGAGGTGCCGATGAGTTCAAGGTGTTGCAACATATAAGGGCGAAATCATACAAGGTACGCGCAAATTTGGTTGATTTTGGTGGAACTGCACAAAAAGAATAGCTGGTTTATTTAGCACGAGGTGCCATGTCAATGTCCGAACTGATCGCAAACCCTGCCCATTCCACAATCGTAGGCATTTGATATTTCGGAATGGGACAACCTTGTCAAATTTTGCTCATTGATTTTAGCAAGATATGCGTTTGATATTTTCGAATGGGACGCCCTTTGCTGTCAGCAACGTCGATCAATTTTTTCTTTATTCTTTAGTTGTGAAGTAAATATTGCCGCTGACATGTGAGTCGCTGAGATGCATTATCATCGATTGTTTTGAATGTTCTCTATGAATTGCCAGGCCTGTGTGTTTGATTGCAATGTACAGAAATGCTAAAAAGCTGCTCAAACTCTTTGTACTCCTTCTATTCCTTTTTACTTCGCACATTGTGAAAGTGCATACTTTTTGTATAAGATTGGTCAAAGTAGAGATACTTTGACTGCAGACAAAACTTGTATGCAGACTAGAAAGGACCGGAGGGAGTACATGTGAAACTGCTGCAAACGAGGTGATCACCCTGGGAATAATGCTAGTACATATTGTTTTGCATGTTCATCCAATGCCAGTGATACAGGAATTCGAACTAATCAAAATAAATTCATTCATACACGGTTGGATTTCATATAAACATGCCGGATTTCATTACATTTCATACATTTTTCGACTAAAAAGGGGTGCGCTGGAGGTATAACTAATTAACCAAAGCTACTCACCTGTGTCCCGCTGAGCCGAACAGAAGCTTCATTGACTTAACTGCAGGTGCAGTTGCCTCACTGACATGTGGCCTATTGGGCCCATGTGTCAGTTAGCCAACTGCACCAGCAGTTAAGTAGAAGCAGCGTTCTTCTCCAGCGTAGCTCACTGACTCCACGCCGCCGCCATGAAGCTAACCGACTGTCAATGGTCAACCCGCCTAGCTTGGCTTCAACCGGAGGGTAGCAGCGATGGCCTTACTTTGACCCGAGCGGCGGCGACCTACCATGTTCTACTCTTCCTCGTTTTCTGTGTGGCACGGTCTTGTTGGCAGCGGGGCGGGGCCTCGGTGGAGCCGGCAATGTCCTCTGCCTTATTGTTGGCGGGGCGGAGCCTCGGCGGAGCCGACGGTGTCCTCTGCCTCGTTGTTGGCGCCGCGGGGCCTCAGCGGAGCCTCTTTGCAGGCGGCCGCAGCCTCCGCCACCCGCATGCGGTACCGCCAGCGCTCGAGGCGGCCCTTGCGTTCGGAGCGTTATGAGTCGAGCAGCGCCTCCTGCTCCGACCGCTCCGCGGCGATATGCTCCTCCGCCTGCAGGTGCTCCTGGAGGAGATGGTGGTTGTAGGCGGCGTCGGCCTGCGCCTCCCGGAACTGCTCCTCACGCACCCGCCTCACCCTGTCCATATACTGGGCATGGGCCTCGCCGATGGTCATGGTGCAATGCACCGGCGAGGATGGCGCAGAGGGGGGGTGGCACCGGATCGTCGACTACCATGTTCTCCATTGGGACGTCGTCATCCTCCGGCTGCCTGTCGGCCAGCCGCTCGGCAGCAATGCCTGCCATCTCCTTGTGGTCCGTCGTCATCCCGTACCGAAGAGCGCTTGAGCGCGAGGAAGCCATGGTGGGCAGTAGTGGTGTGGACAGGAGAAAGGGAACAGATGTGGATGACTGCGGCTATGGCTGGCGCAGCAGTTTATATAGCAATGGTGGGCGGGCGGAGGGACGGACGTGTGGCGCCAGAGTAGATGCCTCGGTAACCGCGTATCATTAATGTGGGCGGTAGATGGACGGAGGGACGACACTTGTCTCGTTTGAAGGCGGAGCAATCGCCTGCAAAACGGGCAAAAGAACTAAACTAGATGCAGATGGGGATGTGATGATGGTGCACACATCGGATGGTGAAGCGTGGAAGCGCTTCGATGCATTACATAAGGAAAAAAGCAGATCCAAGGCATCCTCGAGTCGCCGTCAGCACAGATGGGTTCAGTGTGTTTGGTCAGATGGCAACCCTATACAGCTGTTGGCCCGTGTTTGTCATTCCACTCAATCTCCCCCCCGGGCAGATTATGCAAAGAAAGAACATTTTCATGAGGTTGATAATTCCAGGGCCCAAGTATCCGGGGAAGAATATGAATGTGTACATGCAGCCGCTTAAGGACGAATTGCAAGAAGCTTGGGATAATGGGTTCGAGACATACGACGCCTTTAGCAAACAGAACTTCATAATGCGTGCCTAGTACATGTACTCGACGCATGACTTGCCGGTGTATGCGTTATTCGTTGAATGGCGTGTGCATGGAAGGTTCCTGTGCCCCACATGCAAGGGAGCTCTTGAGTTTCGTTGGCTGACGGCAGGGCACAAGTATAGTTGCTTCGACTTGCATAGACCGTTTCTACATCCTGGCCATAAGTTCAGGAAAGACAAGAAGAACGTCATCAAAGGTAGAGTTGTCAAACACTCTCCACCACCTGCGTTGAATTCTATGGTGAAAACCCACCAAACGTCATAGTCTCCAGATGTTATTGGTTCCAGCCGAGGGAGACTAGAAGGACTCATGAACATATAGGGCTAGTCGAAATCAAACAAAGCACCCATTTGGATGTTCCCGATGTCTATATTAAGGCTCAACAGGCAACCCAAGTTTTCTATCTACCGTGGGCCTGTCAAAGTGATCGAAATCTCAGTGGTTGGGACGTCGTTTATGAAGTGCCGCCACGTTTTAGACCACCTCCCCCCAATGAAAAGGATTATGAACCTCACATTAACCAAGACACATATGACGAAGGAGAATTCTTCCAAGAAACACGGCTTTCCAAAAAACGTTTCAAGAACCGCTCTACTCCACCCCAGAACATTGAAGTAGACAACGATAGTGAATCCGACTTCACCCCTGAGCCGGAACAAGAAGAGCTGGAAGAAGAAGAAGAAGTTACTGCTATAGATGACCCTCAATGCTTAAACGATTACGTAAAGGTGGCCTTCCGCATGATGATGCATTTATTAATGATGATGATGAGCACGTCATTACCGATAGTGATGATGATGATGCTTTTATTAATGATGATGACGAGCACGTCATTAACGATAATGATTATTAGGTATTCAAATTTTTATGTTGTACTTGATTCATGTAGTTATTTGTATGATTGTATGATATATATAGTTGGTATTTATAATTTTCTTACTTTGTATGATTGTTTCTTATACATAGTGCCATGTTCTTGATTTCCGTCCTGGTCGGCCCTCGCCCACTTTATGATTTGGATGTGGTAAATTCTGTTTCATAACTATTTGTTGCATTTCGCATTTATGACAATTATGGCCGTCAAGTTAACATAGAGATATTTTATTTTAGGAGGTATGTTGTCGGTGTACTAAAGTAGGGGTACCTTAGTACCCCGAACTTGTGCACGGGCAGTAGTAGCGTCCCGCGGCAAGGCTTGCCAGGGGAGCGACAAGAGTCTCCACGGCCCTTTCTGGGCCGGACGAAGGCCAAGTGATCGAGCCTAGAAGACCAAGCCCCGGCAAGAGGAGCTTGCCGGGCCAAGAAGGCGAGGTCCGGCAAGGGGAGCTTGCCGGGCCAAGGCGACAAGGCCCCGGCAAGAGGAGCTTGCCGGGACGACTAAGCCGAAGCACCAAGGCCCCGGCGGGAGGAGCTCGCCGGGACGGCCAAACCAAGGCACCCCAAGAGAAGCCCGCCGCGGCGCGCCGCGCGCCCCAGCAAGGCCTGACGAGCGGCAAGCGCTCAGGTGCGGCAAGACAACCACCGCGGCAAGCCACTTGCCGCGGCAAACCACCACCTGAGGCATGCGCTCCAGCTCACCTGCCCACGCGTCACTCTGGAGCTTCCCCAGAGGCACGTGGCGGGGCGCCGCGCAACCTGGGGCGCGCGCGTGGCATGCGACGTTGGCAGAGTCGCCCCAGTGGCAAGCGGAGGCGCCCCTAACGGTCCGCCTCGGCACTATTCAGGCGATCCAGACGGGCATTTAATGCCTTTGTCCCCCGCCGTCAGAGTTAGGTGCGATAGCACTGTGCGGCCACTGTTCGCACAGTTCCTTGCCATCTTTACCCTCACCTGCGTCGCTACCTGTGGGAAACCCCTTAGCATATAAAAGGAGGCCCATGCGCACGTAGGGGGAGGGAGAAGGGAGGATCCAGACCGGAAGAAGGACACCCAGTAGACCCTCGTCTACGTCCAGCTCCAACTTACTATAGCTTCTTGCGCTCCAGAGCAAGAACTCGCATCAACCAGACAAGCAGCAGTAGGGTTTTACGCATCCGTGCGGCCCGAAGCTGGGTAAAATCGTTGTGTGTGTGTCGCCTCGATCTGCTCTTTGTGCAACCTCCGCCCCCCGCCGAACCGTCAAGTGGCTCCGTCCCCATAGGTGCTCGTGGAGGCCGATTTCCCCCGACATCTTTGGCGCGCCAGGTAGGGGGTGCGTCGAGGTTGTGCGAACCAGATTTGGCGACCACAGGTAAGCTCAGGTATGGCCAGGTACCTTTCCGCTCCAACCCGCAGAGCGGAGGCATTCCTCCTCACGGACTCGTGCACGGCCCTCCTCGAGTACCCACTCACGCAGAGCCCGGGCAAGAGCAGCTGCTCCTCGAGGAGGACCGCCTTCCGGCCGCTGAGCGAGTTTATCGCCTCCAGCAAACTCTGCGCCGCTCCCGTAGCCGCAGAAGATAGCGCCGGAAGTAGCGGGAAAGGCGACCTCGTTCTTCGGCGCGCCCAGGCCGCCAAGATCCAAACGAGTCGACGTCGACCGTGGGAGGGACCTTGCCAGCGTGGCAGTCGGAACCCGTTCCGTCAGCCATCCTCTCTGTCCAAGTCTTGCCGCAGTTGCATGTAATCCTTGGTACAGAGACGGGCGCAGATCCCAAACATAGCTTATGTGCCCCGCACGTCTTGTCGATTTCGCGCCTCTCCGCTTTGCGCATGCATTATTTGACACGATTGTGCAGCACTCGACTCGGGCAAGCGATGGCAGGTCGTGAAGCCCCGAGCCCTCGTTATTCCCTTACCTCAAGAAGGGGGGATGACAGGATAGGCTGGGCGTCGCCCGAGGAAGCTGCGCCTTGCCGGACTGCAAACAACAGAAAAGCTAAGTTGCCAAAGTTTGAGCGATTAAGCTCCTTTTTATCCTTAAGTTATCTTCCTCGAACGACCGAGCTTCGTATGGGAAACCTGTGCGCAGAGGGGCCGGCTCGTGGCTGGTTGCGCCCTTATTTCGTTTCGAGTCCGCTCAACGACTTAAGTGTGCTACATCCAGAGTGGCGTCCTTACTATGTTTCGAGCTTGCTCGGCAACTTGAGTGTGCTGCGACTGTAGTCGCCACGCTTACCTCGCCCTGAGCCTGCTCAACATTTTAAGTGAGTTGCGCCAGCCGCGGCAAGGTTTCTTGCCGGTGGAGGCACCGCCAGCGGGTTGCTGATGTCCCGCACTCGGCACCCGTGGCAAGGCGGAGGCTTGCGCCGACAAGTTCCTGGGAGCGTAGGGCGCGAACGTACGAAGCACAAAGTCGAACGAGGGAGATAACAGTGCAATGAACTGCCTAAGATAAAAGTTATATTCCAAAATGACTTGCCGCTGCTCTAATCAGCTGTTTCTATGACATGCTCAGCAGCGACAAGGGAAGAAAAGAAAGAGGTGGGCGGCCTAATCCGCGCGGTCGCCCTCGCCCCTCCTGATCCCGGCCACCCTTCCCACAATGGGGGTGACGAGGGCCCTGATCTCCGTCAGGTCGGCGTCTTCCGGCAGGTGCCTGAGGACGTTGGTAAGCCTGATGGTGGGGTTGCGGAAGACGATCTTCACCAGCACCCTCTCGAGGGCTCCGGAGACGGCTTCCCGCGTCTCCTCGGCCAGCTGCTCCGGGATCGTTTCCCGGAGATGCTGGAGCACCCCCACCAAGCCCTTGAAGAAGGAAGTGAGCTTGACGCTTGGCGAGGCGTTCTCGCCGGAGGGGTACTCGTGGCCCTCCATCCCCAGCAGCTTCAGCTCCTTGTCGATGGTGGTGGCGATGTCGACGAGGCCTTCGGTCCACCGCTCCACCGTCTCCTGGAAGGCGTTCTGGGTAACGGCGGCGCGCTTCAATAGCTCCTCGTTGCCAGCAACGTCCTTTCGCAAGGCCGCTTCCTGCCCCTTGGCGCTCTCCAGCGCCTTGGCCAGGGTGTCCAGCTTCAGCTCGAGGTCGGCCTTGGAATCCTTGGCGGCGTCGAGCTCCCGGATCTTCTCGGCGAAGCGGCCCTGCAGCTCGCCAAGGGTGTGAGCGCCCTTCTCGCGCTCCTGTTTGAGCGTGGCAAGCTCTTCGCCGCTCGCCTTGAGGTCGCTGACGAGCTGCGCCACCCTCGTCTCCAGCTCCCCCTTGGCGACCTCGGCGGCCGCGGCAGAGTCCTGCGCTTTCTGCAGGGCCCCGCCAATCGCCTGCTCGCGCGCGGCAACCTCCTCCTCGTGGCTGGCGAGGTTGGCCTTCTGCTGCACCAGTTCACTTTCTCGCGCGGATAGCCCCGCAGCGGCAAGCCTCTGCTGCTCTTCGGCCTCTGCCTTCTCGAGGAGAAAGGCCATCCGCGCCTCGTCGAGCAGCCTCCGCTCCTCCGCCAAAGACCGAAGAGCCTCCTGGTTGAGCTCCCGGAGCTCCCCGGCACGCTTCTCCATGTCCGCGCCGGCCCTCGCGACGAGTGCCTCTTGGCGCTCCACCTTGGCCTGCCGGGCGCGGTAGAGCGACACAAGCTTCCGGAGCAGCTGCTCCTCCTCCGGCTCGCCGCTGCTGGTGCTTGGCGCGTCGACCACTGTCAGCCCGATGGAGGTGAGCACTTCTCCGTCCAAGGCCTTCCCCTCGACCGGCGCCCTGGAGCTAGGCTCCCAGGGGAGCCTGATGAAGACGCCATCGCCGGCCTTCAGGTAGGCACCCGCCGGCGGCTCCTCGGGGCCCGACGCGGTGGCAGCAGCGGGATCGCCGGACGGCGGAGTGCTTGACGCCCTTGCCTCCCCGGGGCCGTCGGCACGGTCGCCGGTCCCCTCCCCGTTTGCCGCCGCGGCGGCCTTGGCGGCTTCGGCCTCCCCGCCGCCTGTGTGGTCGTCGGTGTCGTCCGCCTCCTCGATGACGACGACGTCGTCGGCGTCGCCGCGCGCGCCCTCCCCGACGACGACCTCGGTCTCCATCGGGTCCGCGGTGGGCGGGTCTGATGGCCGGAAGATGGGAGAAGAGTCAGCCGAACAGCCGACAAAAAGGCTCATAAGGAAAGATAGCCAGGGGAAGTTTTCCGTGCAGGGGGGCTTACCGGTGGCAGGGTCCGTGGCCGCGGCCTCCGCTGCCGGGGGATCGCTGGCCGCGTCCCTCGCCTGAGATCCCTCCCTTGCCGGAGAGGTCTTCCTTGCCGGGGGCTCCTCCCTTGCCGGGGAGGTCTCCCCTGCCGGGGGCTCCTCCCTTGCCGGAGATTTCTCCCTAGGCGGGGTGGTCGACGCAGACGGCGTGGCAGGAGTGCCCCCCGGGGTCGCCTGCTGAGGCTGCTCTGCTCCTACCCAACAACAACAACAACAACCACATGTCAACCACAAAGAGAAGGGGAGCTCACGCGCGCGCCAAACAGCAAGAACTAGCCGTGCACTCACCCTGGGGGCTGCGCTGTGAGCTGCCCTGGAGACCCGCTGCCAAGTCCGGCAAGGTCGTCTCCGGCACCTCCCCAGTTGCCGGGGGAGAGTCGCCCTCAAGGACGACCAGCTGGATCTTGGCCCTCTTCGCCATCCTCTGGGCCAGGCTCCTGAAAGGGAACGGTTTCGGGGAGGGTGAGAGGGCTGCGAAACAAGACGAAGCAACAGAAATCAAGAAGATACAAGCTCTACCAGGAACTTACTCTTCGTCCTCCTCTTCGTCGTCGGAGCTAAGCGCGGAATAGTCAAAAACCGGCTTGCTCCAGGCGCGAGGAGACAGGGGAGTGGGTTCCCGGGACCGCTTGGCGGGGACGATGGACGGCCCCGCCCCCGTTGCCGCCGCGGTACGGGGAGCGGCAGGAGCAGAAGCCGCGGCCCGTGAGGACCCCGCTCCCGCTGCTTCGGAGGCGCGTGTCACGCGGGGCTGCGGTTGCTGGTCGGCCTGCCGCACCACCTCTCCGGCCCTGCGGAGACGCCTCCTCGGCTGGGCAGGGGGCTCCGCCTGCGACGAGCTGCCCGGGAGCTGCGAGGAGGGCGCGTCAACCTCCGGCAAGCCGCTCGCGTCCTGGGCGGGCTCGCCCGCGCCGCCGTGCTCGGCTGGTTCCTCCGCGCCGGCGAACTCCATTTAGCCGGGGAGGCTCTCCGCCTCCGCCGCGTCTGCTTCGGCCAGGGTGAAGCCAGACTCGCCCGCGGCCGCGGCGGCCGCCGCCTCCTCCATCCTGGAGGCGATGTAGGCCAGCTCCTCGGGGGTGGTGTCCCGCGTGAGGCCCCTCTTGTCATCGGGGTCGACTAGCACCTCCTCCAAGTTGTCGAAGAAGGCCTGCACGACGTCGTCCGCCGGCTCCTGCCAGGTCGCGTCGATCCCGTGCGAGTCGCACAGTGGCATCATCGCGAGGATGCGGCTGAGCGCCGAGTTGTTGCACAGGGGGACGACACCCGGCGGCAACCTGAACCATTCTGGGTGCTCGGAGTCGTACCTGAACAGCTCCTTCAACACTCCGACGAGCTCCAGAACGGTGAAGTTGTAGTTAAGGCTCGGGCGCAGCCTCATGATGTCCGCCGCATTTTGGAATTCCCAAGCCGGCTTCCCCCTCTCCTGCAGGGGGGCGATACGCCGGCGAAGGAAATCCGCGCCGATGGCGCCGACGGTGAGCCCGGCAAACCTAAGGCGCAGGATTCGGGTGGAGGCAATCTTCAGCTTGGCGTCGTCCGGGGCTAGGTCGCTCCAGTCACGGCCACGCACCACTGGAGTTCGCCGCACGGCGGTGAACGGCGATGGATTTTCCTCGACGATCAGGCACCATTCGGCCCTCCACTCCTCCCATCTGCCACGGAGTTCCCCCTCCAAGTAGACCTCTTTCTTGCCGGTCCTGGAGACCCAGGCGACTCCGCCGGACAGCGGCTCTCCTTTCTCCACCCAAGGAGTAAAGAAGTGGCGGAAGAGGGCTACGTTGGGGCGGACTCCGACAAAGTTCTCGCAAAGGTGTGCGAAAACCGCCATTGTCAGAACGGCGTTGGGGGTGAAGTCAAGGAGGTGGAGGCCGTAGGTGTGCATGATGTCGCAGAAGAACTCGGAAAAAGGCGGGCAGAGCCCACAATAGAAGAACAAGGCGAAGAAAGGGTACCCGGTCGGGTACAGCTTCTGGGCGATGGCGGGAAGAACTCGCGTACACGGATGCGCTCGCGTCGCCGTCAACCAGAAGAGGCGGTACCCGTTCTTCAGCCTCAGCGCATCGAGCTGAGGGGGGAACGTCGCCGTCTCCTTCCGAAGCGCTTCCAGCCGCAGCGCCTCGGCCGACTTCACGGCCTTCCCCTTCGCCTTGTCGCTCTTCGGGGCCATGGCAGATACGGGGAGGAGGAGTTGTCGGCGTTGGCGGCGCCGGGGGCTGCGAGGGCGAATCGCCGCTTTCTCTAGTAAGGAGGAAGTGGCGGAGATTTTCGAGGAACAGCAACCGGCGGAATGGCGAGTTGCCCCTGTTCCCTCCGCTTATAAAGGGGGGGGGGAGGGGGTGGACGTTTCACCTTTCCAAATGAAGGAATCGTGCCCGACGTGACGCATGCCTGCGGGCCTCAGGCCCCGCGCACGCCACCCACGTCACGCACGCCTCGCCCCCCACGACGCCGCGATAAGCGCGCGCCACTTGGGGAGGGCGCGACGGGCACGGAGTTAAGGAGCAGCGCAACCCAGGCCACGCGTGCCCGTGCACTGTTAGGGCCTGGCCCAACAACGCTCGGCACCGTGTATGGCCCAAACCCGGGGGCTCCTGTCGGTGTACTAAAGTAGGGGTACCTTAGTACCCCGAACTTGTGCACGGGCAGTAGTAGCGTCCCGCGGCAAGGCTTGCCAGGGGAGCGACAAGAGTCTCCACGACCCTTTCTGGGCCGGACGAAGGCCAAGTGATCGAGCCTAGAAGACCAAGCCCCGGCAAGAGGAGCTTGCCGGGCCAAGAAGGCGAGGTCCGGCAAGGGGAGCTTGCCGGGCCAAGGCGACAAGGCCCCGGCAAGAGGAGCTTGCCGGGACGACTAAGCCGAAGCAGCAAGGCCCCGGCGGGAGGAGCTCGCCGGGACGGCCAAACCAAGGCACCCCAAGAGAAGCCCGCCGCGGCGCGCCGCGCGCCCCGGCAAGGCCTGACGAGCGGCAAGCTCTCAGGTGCGGCAAGACAACCACCGCGGCAAGCCACTTGCCGCGGCAAACCACCACCTCAGGCATGTGCTCCAGCTCACCTGCCCACGCATCACTCTGGAGCTTCCCCAGAGGCACGTGGCGGGGCGCCGCGCAACCTGGGGCGCGCGCGTGGCATGCGACGTTGGCAGAGTCGCCCCCGTGGCAAGCGGAGGCGCCCCTAACGGTCCGCCTCAGCACTATTCAGGCGATCCAGACGGGCATTTAATGCCTTTGTCCCCCGTCGTCAGAGTTAGGTGCGATAGCACTGTGCGGCCACTGTTCGCACAGTTCCTTGCCATCTTTACCCTCACGTGCGTCGCTACCTGTGGGAAACCCCTTAGCATATAAAAGAAGGCCCATGCGCACGTAGGGGGAGGGAGAAGGGAGGATCCAGACCGGAAGAAGGACACCCAGTAGACCCTCGTCTACGTCCAGCTCCAACTTACTGTAGCTTCTTGCGTTCCAGAGCAAGAACTCGAATCAACCAGACAAGCAGCAGTAGGGTTTTACGCATCCGTGCGGCCCGAAGCTGGGTAAAATCGTTGTGTGTGTGTCGCCTCGATCTGCTCTTTGTGCAACCTCTGCCCGCCACCGAACCGACAAGGGGCTCCGTCCCCATAGGTGCTCGTGGAGGCCAATTTCCCCCGACATATGTGAACCGGAATTTGAAATGGACCCTCTTGTCGAGAAGTTAAATTTAGTTGAAAAAGAAAATGAGTATTCGAAAGAAAAAATTAAAAGAATTGAAGAAGAGAAGATGACATTGGAGTTGTATGTTGCCAATGTCATCGATGATTACAAGATGAAGATGAATGCAATGCGCTTGAAGATGGATGCAATGAGCCTGAAGCTTAAGAAGATTAGAAAATATGCTATTGATAATGAGGCTTGGTATCAATATGCTGTTGGATCAATTGTTACCTTAGTTGCGATCTTCATCGCATTTGTTGTGATGAGGGTAAGTTTTCCCTAGTGTTTTGCTTTACAAACAGATACTTAGCTTATTTTCCTCCTAAATGGCATAATTACCCAAGTTAGATAAAAAATAAGCTATACTTAGCTTATTCAGTTCATTTATGACATACTTAGCATACTTAGGTCAAAAAAGGCATGATAACCTTTGTTAGCTCCAAAATGACATAGACTTAGCTTATTTTCCTCGAAAATGACATAATAACCGTACTAAGCTCCAAAATGACATATTTCCTACATTAGCTCTAAAATGACCTACACTTGGCACTTTTACCTAGCTTAGCAATAAAATGTCATTTTTACCTACCTTAGTTAGAAGAAGAAGATAAAGAAGAGGAGAGGAGAAAAAGAAAGAGAAGAAAAAAATATTCTTCTTCTTCTAACTAGTCTTCTTCTTCTTCTTCTAACTCTCATCTTTCCCAATTTGCAGATTTGCTTTAGATGAGGAAGCTTGGATATATGGAGTGTACTATTCTTCTGGTGCTTCCTTGTTGTTTATGAAAACTTGTTTGGATATGTATGTCTATATGGATATGTTGTTGGAAACTTGTTTCTGGTTATGTATATATGGATATGTTGGACTTTGTTGAACTATGTTGTTGGATTGGATGAAATATGTTGTTGGACATGCTGTTGGATATGTATGCATGTATATCTGTGTTTGAAACCATGTATAATTAATGGGATTTAAATAATAACACGGGATATATAGCCTCTTTGCCGTCCGCTAGCAGACGGCAAATAGGACACGTGGCAGTCACCTGTGCAAACTCGGAACATTGGCTGCCTATTTGGTCATTTTGCCGTCTGCTGGCAGATGGCGAAGTGACCAGCTATGCTGTCTGCCAGCAGACGACAAAGATTCAAACCTGCTGGCGGACAGCACATCTGGACATGTGGCAGCTTCCCAGTTTTGCCTAGCTGGGCTCTTTGCCGTCTGTCAGCGGACGGCAAAGAGCTTTGACTCTTTGCGGTCCACTGGCAGACGGCAAAGAGCACCGTTAACCCCCTAACGGCTCTCACGCCACCGCACTGCCGTCCACTGTCTTTGTCGTCTGCTGGCCTCGGATGGTGGACGACGTAATTCTTTGTCGTCCGTTTCTAAGAAGCGGACGACAAAGAAGGCCTTTGCTGGCACATGTTCATCCGGACAGTTTGCCGTCTGTGATCGATGCCTTTGCCGTCCGCCATGGATGCTGATTCCAGTAGTGTAACTACGGACCCGAAGGTCTACAAAGAACTACGGACGCATCATCGGAGAGGCACCAATGGAGGTGGTGAACCCCATCCGAGATGGTGTCTATATTGGATCTGGTGGTTCTGGACTCTGCGGCGTCTGGATCAATATTTCGTCAACTACCCTAGGGTTTTGGGAATATTGGGGTATTTATAGAGCAAAGAGGTGGTTCGGGGGGCACCCGAGGTGGGTGCTACCTCTTGAGCACTGCGTTGGTTTTCCCTTGAAGAGGAAAGGGTGATGCAGTAAAGCAGCGTAAGTATTTCCCTGAGTTTTTGAGAACCAAGGTATCAATCCAGTAGGAGGCCACGCACGAGTCCCTCGCACCTACACAAACAAATAAAATCCTCGCAACCAACACAATAAAGGTGTTGTCAATCCCTTCACGGTCACTTACGAAAGTGAGATCTAATAGATATGATGAGATAATATTTTTGGTATTTTCATGATAAAGATGCAAAGTAAAATAAAAGGCAATAAAAAATAACTAAGTGTTGGAAGATTAATATGATGGAAAATAGACGCGGGGCCATAGGTTTCACTAGTGGATTCTCTCGAGAGTACAAGTATTACGGTGGGTAAACAAATTACTGTTGAGCAATTGACAGAATTGAGCATAGTTATGAGAATATCTAGATATGATCATGTATATAGGCATCACGTCCGCGACAAGTAGACCTACTCGTACCTGCATCTACTACTACTACTCCACACATCGACCGCTATCCAGCATGCATCTAGATTATTAAGTTCAAAAGAACAGAGTAACGCTTTAAGTAAGTTGACATGATGTAGAGGGATAAACTCATGCAATATGATATTAACCCCATCTTGTTATCCTTGATGGCAACAATACAGTACGTGCCTTGCTACCCCTACTGTCACTGGGAAAGGACACCGCAAGATTGAACCCAAAGCTAAGCACTTCTCCCATTGCAAAGAAAGATCAATCTAGTAGGCCAAACCAAACTGATAATTCGAAGAGACTTGCAAAGATAACCAATCATACATAAACGAATTCAGAAAATAATCAAATATTGTTCATAGATAAACTTGATCATAAACCCACAATTCATCGGTCTCAACAAACACACCGCAAAAGAAGATTACATCGAATGGATCTCCACAAGAGAGGGGAGAACACTTTATTGAGATCCAAAGAGAGAGAAGAAGCCATCTAGCTAATAACTATGGACCCGAAGGTCTGAGGTAAACTACTCACACATCATCGGAGAGGCTATGGTGTTGATGTAGAAGCCCTCCATGATCGATTCCCCTTCCGGTGGAGCTCCGGAAAAGGCCCCAAGATGGGATCTCACGGGTACAGAAGGTTGCGGCGGTGGAATTAGGTTTTTGCCGCCGTATCTGGTAGTTTGGGGGTACGTAGGTATATATAGGAGGAAGAAGTACGTCGGTGGAGCAACATGGGCCCCACGAGGGTGGAGGGCGCGCCTAGGGGGTTGGCGCGCCCCCTACCTCGTGCCTTCCTGGTTGCTTTCTTGACGTAGGGTCCAAGTCCTCTGGATCACGTTCGATCGAAAAATCACGTTCCCGAAGGTTTCATTCCGTTTGGACTCCGTTTGATATTCTTTTTTTGCGAAACTCTAAAATAGGCAAAAAACAACAATTCTGGGCTAGGCCTCCGGTTAACAGGTTAGTCCCAAAAATAATATAAAAGTGTATAATAAATCCCAATAATGTCCAAAACAGAATATAATATAGCATGGAACAATAGAAAATTATAGATACGTTGGAGACGTATCAAGCATCCCCAAGCTTAATTCATGCTCGTCCTCGAATAGGTAAATGATACAAATAGAAATTTTTATGTGGAATGCTACTTAT
Organism: Aegilops umbellulata; assembly: GCA_032464435.1. Lineage (NCBI taxonomy): Eukaryota > Viridiplantae > Streptophyta > Magnoliopsida > Poales > Poaceae > Aegilops > Aegilops umbellulata. The sequence goes on along the minus strand of CP136056.1, from coordinate 109,480,578 downwards.
TGTGGCACGAATTTTCAGATTAAATATGATTCAAGATAAAAGTTTAATGTTTACATAAAAATAATAATACTTCAAGCATGCTAACCAAGCAATTATGTCTTATCAAAATAACATAGCCAAAGCAAGTTATCCCTACAAAATCATATAGTCTGGCTATTCTCTATCTTCCCCACACAAAATATTCATATCATGTACAACCCCGATTTTAGCCAAGCAATTGGTTCATACTTTTTAACGCGCTTCGGCCTTTTCAACTCTTACGCAATACATGAGCGCAAGCCATGGATAGAGCACTATGGTGGAATAAGGTATAATGGTAGGGGTTATGTGGGAAGACAAAAAAGGAGAAAGTCTCACATCAACAAGGCTAATCAACGGGCTATGGAGATGCCCATCCATTGATTTCAATGCAAGGAGTAGGGATTGTCATGCAACGGATGCACTTGAGCTATAAGTGTATGAAAGCTCAAACAAAATAAACTAAGTGGGTGTGCATCCAACTTGCTTGCTCATGAAGACCTCGGGCATTTTAAGGAAGCTCATCATTGGAATATACAAGCCAAGTTCTATAATGAAATTTCCCACTAGTATATGAAAGCGAAAAAATGAGAGACTCTCTATCATCAAGATCACGGTGCTACTTTGAAGCACAAGTGTGGTAAAAGGATAGTAACATTGTCCCTTCTCTCTTTTTGTCTCATTTTTTTATATGGGCCTTTTCTCTTCTTTTTTATGTCCTTTTTTTTTTAGTCCGGAGTCTCATCCCGACTTGTGGGGGAATCATAGTCTCCATCATCCTTTCCTCACTTGGGACAATGCTCTAATAATGATGATCATCCCACTTTTATTTACATACAACTCATGAATTACAACTCAATACTTAGAACAACATATGACTCTATGTGAATGCCTCCGACGATGTACTGGAATAATGAATGAAGAGCGGCATGTATGAAAGAATTATGTATGGTGGCTTTGCCACAAATACAATGTCAACTACATGATCATGCAAGGCAATATGACAATGATGGAGCGTGTCATGATAAACGAAACGATGGAAAGTTGCATGGAAATATATCTTGGAATGGCTATGGAAATGCCATACTAGGTAGGTATGGTGGCTGTTTTGAGGAAGATATAAGGAGGTTTATGTGTGATAGAGCGTATCATATCACGGGGTTTGGATGCACCGGCGAAGTTTGGACAAACTCTCAAGGTGAGAAAGGGCAATGCATGGTACCGAAGAATCTAGAAAATTGCGGAAAGGTAAGTGTGCGTATAATCCATGGACTCACATTAGTCATAAAGAACTCATATACTTATTGCAAAAATTTATTAGCCCTCGAAGCAAAGTACTACTATGCATGCTCCTAGGGGAAGGGTTGGTAGGAGTTAACTATCACGCGATCCCGATCGCCACACAAAGGATGACAATCAATAAATACCTCATGCTCCGACTTCCTTACATAACGATTCACCATACGTGCATGCTACGGGAATCACAAACTCCAACACAAGTATTTTTCGATTCCACAATTACACAACTAGCACAACTATGATATTATCACCTTTATATCTCAAAACAATTATCTAGTATCAAATTTCTCAAGATATTATAATTAAAGCAAATTGCCATGCTGTTTTAAGACTCTCAAAATAATATAAGTGAATGTCGGTGTACTAAAGTAGGGGTACCTTAGTACCCCGAACTTGTGCACGGGCAGTCATAGCACCCCGCGGCAAGGCTTGCCAGGTGATCGCCAAACTCTCCATGGTCCCTTTTTGGGCCATCCAAGAACAAAGTATTTGAGCCAAGGCCCCGGCAGGAGGAGCTTGCCGGGAAGGCCACCCGAAGAGAGCACGGCCCCGGCAAGAGGAGCTTGCCGGGACGGCCGCTCGAAGCACAAGGCCCCGAGAAGAGGAGCTTGCCGGGAAGGCCGACCAGGGCACGACAAGAGACTTGTTGCGACGCGCCACGCGTCCCGGCAAGGACCGGTGAGCGACAAGCTCCCGGGCGCGACAAGGCATCAACCGCGGCAAGGCGCTTGCCGCGGCAAGTCACCACCCCGCGCCTACGTTCCAGCTCATCCACCCATGCGTCGCTTTGGAGCCATTCCAGGCGTACATGGCGAGAGGCTGCGCAGCCAGGGGCATGCGGTGGCGAAGCAACGCTGACAGGGTAGCTGTCGTGGCAAACGGCGGCGCCCCTGACGGTCCTTTTTCTGCACTGTTTGGGCGACCTAGACGGGCATTAATGCCGTTGTCCCCTGCCGTCAGAGTTAGGTAAGATAGCACTGTGCAAACAGCTGTACCCAACACAGCGTTTTCCAGTTTTACCCCCGCCTAGGTTGCCACCTGTGGGTAACCCCTTTGCGCATATAAAAGGAGGCCCCATGCGCAACGTAGGGAAGGGAGGAGGAAGGAGGCCACTCATGCTCGGTCTGACTAGTTGCCTGAGTGTACTGTAGCACTCAGCGCTCCCGAACAAGAACACAATACAAACCACAAAGCAGCAGTAGGGTTTTACGCATCCGTGCGGCCCGAATCTGGGTAAACCCCTTTGTGTGGATCGCCTCGATCCGCTCTTCGCGCGACCTCCGCCCCCCACCGAACCAGAAAGGGGCTCGGTCCCCATAGGTGTTCGTGGAGGCAGATTTCCCCCGACATCTTTGGCGCGCCAGGTAGGGGGCGTCGAGGTTGTGTGAACCCGATCCGGCGTCTGCATAGGCTAGATCTCCATCATCTTCATCGACATGCCACCGAAGAAGAAAGCTCCGGAGGTGGCTGGTCCGTCCGCGTCGAACCCACCGCCCCTGGAGCAAACGGGTGGTGGGGACGGCACCGGCGGCGGAACGGGCGTCGCTGAGCCAGCTCATGGTGCCACGGCGTCCGAACATGCACCGAGCTCATGGTGCCACGGCGTCCGAACATACGCCGACACCTCTCAGCGCAGGTAAGCCCTGGTATGACCAGGCAACCTCTCGCTCTATTCCATGGAGCGGGGACAGTTAGCCCCACGGACCTCGCATACGGGCCACCTCGAGTGCTCGCTCACGCTGAGCTCGAGCAAGAGCAGCTGCGACGAGATGACGCACTGCTCCTCGAGGAGGACCGTCTTCAGACCGCTGTGCGAGCTGCTCGCTACCAGCAAGCTTTGCGCTGCTTTTAAAGCCGCAAAGTTAGTGCCAGAAGTTTCGAGGAAGTGGGAAGTCCCTTACCGGGTGAAACAAGTCGCTAGGCCTGGCGTTGTCCGCCTTGAGACAGAAGATACCACTCCGGTGAGCAACTCCTGGAACGTTGGGCATCTTCGTAAGTTTCGCCCGTAAGGCACGGTTGTCGGACCCCGTCCGGCAACCACCCTTTTGTACAAAGTCTTGTCGCTGTTGCATGTGATCCTTTGTACAGAGCCAGGCACAGACCCTGTGCACAGATTGAGTTCATGAGTTCCGCGCATCTTGTTGATCTCATGCTCTTTATTCTTTGCATGCATTATCTAACACTCTGTGCAGCACTGACCCCCGGTAAGCGATGACGAGCCTCATGTTTCGCCTTGCCGGAAAGCGACCTTGCCGGGGAGCGAGCCACGGAGAAGCTAAGTTGCCAAAGTTTGAGCACTCAAGTTTTTAAATTCTAAAGTTATCTTCCTCGAATGACCGTACTTTGTATGGAAAACCTGTGCGCGAAGGAACCAACTCGTGGCTAGTTGCGCCCTTACTTCGTTTCGAGTCCGCTCAACGGCTTAAGTATGCTGCGACCAGACTCACGCCCTTACTTTGTTTCGAGCTTTCTCAGCGACTTGAGTGTGCTGCAACTGCAGTTGTGCCCTTATTTCGCTTCGAGCCTGCTCAACAACTTAAGTGAACCGCGGCTAGTCACGACAAGGTTTCTTGCCGGCAACGGCACCGCCAGCAGGCTGCTGATGTCCCGCACTCAGCAAGTGTGCCTACGCCGGCAAGTTCCCTAAAAGCGTAGGGCAATAACATACAAAGGAGGGAATCAAATAGAGGAAGTAACAGTGCATTCACTACCTAAAATAAAGTTATATTACAAGATAGCTTGTCGCAGCCCTAATGAATTGTTTTCATAACTCGGCCAGCGGCGACAAGAAAAGAAAAGGGTGGGCGGCCTAATCCACACGGTCGCCCTCGATCCTCTTGATCCCGGCCACCCTTTCCACAATGGGCGCGACGAGGGCCCTGATCTCCTCCAGGTCAGCGTCTGACGGCAGAGATCTGAGGACGTTGGTGAGCTTGAGGCCTGGGTTGCGGAAGACGATCTTCACCAACACCTTCTCAAGGGCTCCAGCGCAGGCATCGCGCGTCTCGTCGGCCAGCCGCTCTGGGATCGCATCCCGGAGTGCCTGAAGGGCCGTCGCCACACCTTTGAAGAACGAAGTGAGCTTGGCGCTGGGTGGGAGGTTCGCGCCGGAGGGATACTCGTGACCCTCTATCCCCAGCAGCGACAGCTCCTTGTCGATGCAGGCGGCGATGTCCACCAGACCCTCCGTCCACTACTCCACCCCCGCCCTGAAGTCGTTCTGGGTAACAGCGGCGCTCTCCAACAGCGCCTCGTTGTCCGCGATCTCCTTCCGCAAGGCCGTCTCTCGCTCCTTGGCGCTGTCCAGCGTCTTGGACAAGGTGGCCAGCTTCATATCGAGATCGGCATTGGAGTCCTTGGCAGCGTCAAGCTCCCTGATCTTATCGGCGAAGCGTCCTCGCAGCTCGCCGAGGGTATAAGCGCCCTTCTCGCGCTCTTGTTTGAGCGCGGCGAGCTCCTCACCGCTCGCCTTAAGATCAGTGTCGAGCTGCGCCACCCTCGTCTCCAGCTCCTTCTTGGCGGCCTCGGCGGCCGCGGCAGCATCTTGCGCTTCCTTGAGGGCTCCGCCAAGCGCTTGCTCGCGCGCGGCGACCTCCTCCTCGTGGCTGGCAAGGCTAGCTTTCTGCTGCACCAGCTCGCCCTCCCACGCGAACAGCCCCTCGGCGGAAAGCCTCTGCTGCTCTTCGGATTCGGCCTTCTCGAGGATGAAGGCCGTTTGCGCCTCGTCGAGTTGCCTCCGCTCCTCCGCCAAGGATCGGAGGGCCTCCTGGTTGAGCTCAACAGCGCTCGGCACCGTGTATGGCCTAGGCCCGGGGGCTCCTGTCGGTGTACTAAAGTAGGGGTACCTTAGTACCCCGAACTTGTGCACGGGCAGTCATAGCACCCCGCGGCAAGGCTTGCCAGGTGATCGCCAAAACTCTCCATGGTCCCTTTTTGGGCCATCCAAGAACAAAGTATTTGAGCCAAGGCCCCGGCAGGAGGAGCTTGCCGGGAAGGCCACCCGAAGAGAGCAAGGCCCCGGCAAGAGGAGCTTGCCGGGATGGCCGCTCGAAGCACAAGGCCCCGACAAGAGGAGCTTGCCGGGAAGGCCGACCAGGGCACGACAAGAGACTTGCTGCGATGCGCCACGCGTCCCGGCAAGGACCGGTGAGCGACAAGCTCCCAGGCGCGACAAGGCATCAACCGCAGCAAGGCGCTTGCCGCGGGAAGTCACCACCCCGCGCCTGCGTTCCAGCTCATCCACCCACGCGTCGCTCTGGAGCCATTCCAGGCGTACGTGGCGAGAGGCTGCGCAGCCAGGGGCATGCGGTGGCGAAGCAACGCTGACAGGGTAGTCGTCGTGGCAAACGGCGGCGCCCCTGACGGTCCCTTTTCTGCACTGTTTGGGCGACCTATACGGGCATTCAATGCCCTTGTCCCCTGCCGTCAGAGTTAGGTATGATAGCACTATGCAAACAGTTGTACCCAACACAGAATTTTCCAGTTTTACCCCCGCCTACGTTGCCACCTGTGGGTAACCCCTTTGCGCATATAAAAGGAGGCCCCATGCGCAACGTAGGGAAGGGAGGAGGAAGGAGGCCACTCACGCTTGGTCTGACTAGTTGCCTGAGTGTACTGTAGCACTCAGCGCTCCCAAACAAGAACACAATACAAACCACAAAGCAGCAGTAGGGTTTTACGCATCCGTGCGGTCCGAAGCTGGGTAAACCCCTTTGTGTGCATCGCCTCGATCCGCTCTTCGCGCGACCTCCGCCCCCCGCCGAACCAGAAAGGGGCTCGGTCCCCATAGGTGTTCGTGGAGGCAGATTTCCCCCGACAGTGAAGCATGAGAGATCAATAGTTTCTATAAAACAAATCCACCTCCGTGCTCTAAAAGATATAAGTGAAGCACTAGAGCAAAACTATATAGCTCAAAAAATATAAGTGAACCACATAAAGTATTCTAATAATTTCTGAATCATGTGTGTCTCTCCCAAAAGGTGTGTACAGCAATGATGATTGTGGTAAAGTAAAAAACAAAGACTCAAATAATACAAGACGCTCGAAGCAAAACACATATCATGTGGTGAATAAAAATATAGCTCCAAGTAATTTTACCGATGGAAGTAGACGAAAGAGGGGATGCCTTCCGGGGCATCCCCAAGCTTTGGCTTTTAGGTGTCCTTAGATTATCTTGGGGTGCCATGGGCATCCCCAAGCTTAGGCTCTTGCCACTCCTTGTTCCATAATCCATCAAATCTTTCACCCAAAACTTGAAAACTTCACAACACAAAACTCAGCAGAAAATCTCGTGTGCTCCGTTAGCGAAAGAAAACAAAACACCACTTAATGATACTGTAATGAACTCATTCTTTATTTATATTGGTGTTAAACCTACTATATTACAACTTCTCTATGGTTTATAAACTAGTTTATTAGCCAAAGATTCATCAAAATAAGCAAACAACACACGAAAAACAGAATCTCCCAAAAACAGAACAGTCTGTAGTAATCTGTAACTAACGCAAACTTCTGGAACTCCATAAATTCAGCCAAAATAGTAAGACCTAGAAAATTTGTTTATTGATCAGAAGCAATTGGAATCAATATTTCATCACGTTCTTGTGATTTTTAACAATTATTTTCGTGAACAGAAAGTTTCTGGATTTTTCAGCAAGACCAAATAACTATCATCCAAGAAGATCCTATAGGTTAAACTTGGCACAAACACTAATTAAAACATAAAAACAAATCTAACCAGAGGCTAGATCAAATATTTATTCCTAAACAGAAGCAAAAAGCAAAAAAAGAAAAAATAAAGTTGGGTTGCCTCCCAACAAGCGCTATCGTTTAACGCCCCTAGCTAGGCATAATAGCAAGGATAGATCTAGGTATTGCCATCTTTGGTGAACAAATTCTTAATGGAGTTATGCTCGGTGATCATTTAATCTAAAGCATCCAGCCGCTTATTGCAAAGCGTAATCAGATTATTCATGCGGTTGATATTCCCACCAATACTTTTAAGAGGTTGAACATTTTTTTGTAATTCACATAATTTATCAAGAATTTGAGTCTCTTCTTGGGTAAGGGATGATCCTTTTTGTAGGGGGGGTACTCCCACTATCCCCTCTATAATTTCATAAGGAAAGCCAGGATCATTATCAATAAAACTACCTTTGGCGGAAAAATCGAGGAGTTGTCTATGGGGCAAGGTTATCCCAACATAAAAATTGCGAAGCAAGATTTTAAAATCTCCCTCTATATTGCAACTACGATAAGATTCGAGCATCCTAAACCAAGCATCTTTTAAATTTTCCCCTTGTATTTGCTTGAAGTGGAGGACTTCAAAGTCGGGAGACGAAGGGATGAAGACCGAGCTAGCCATAACAACGAAACAAGTGGAAAAGAGGCGAACGGAAAAAGAGAGGGTGAATAAAACGGCAAGGGTGAAGTGGGGGAGAGGAAAACGAGAGGCAAATGGAAAATAATGTAATGCGGGAGATAAGGGTTTGCGATGGGTACTTGGTATGTTGACTTTTGCGTAGACTCCCCCTCAACGGTGCCAGAAATCCTTCTTGGTACCTCTTGAGCACTGCGTTGGTTTTCCCTTGAAGAGGAAAGGGTGATGTAGTAAAGCAGCGTAAGTATTTCCCTCGGTTTTTGAGAACCAAGGTATCAATCCAATAGGAGGCCACGCACGAGTCCCTCGCACCTACACAAACAAATAAAATCCTCCCAACCAACGCAATAAAGGGGTTGTCAATCCCTTCACGGTCACTTACGAAAGTGCGATCTAATAGATATGATGAGATAATATTTTTGGTATTTTTATGATAAAGATGCAAAGTAAAATAAAAGGCAAGAAAAATAACTAAGTGTTGGAAGATTAATATGATGGAAAATAGACCCGAGGGCCATAGGTTTCACTAGTGGCTAATCTCGAGAGCATAAGTATTACGGTGGGTAAAAAAAATACTATTGAGCAATTGACAGAATTGAGCATTGTTATGAGAATATCTAGGTATGATCATGTATGTAGGCATCACGTCCGCGACAAGTAGACCGACTCCTGCCTGCATCTACTACTATTACTCCACACATCGACCACTATCCAGCATGCATCTAGAGTATTAAGTTGAAAAGAGCAAAGTAACGCTTTAAGTAAGATGACATGATGCAGAGGGATAAACTCATGCAATATGATATGAACCCCATCTTGTTATCCTCGATGGCAACAATATAATACGTGCCTTGCTGCCCGTACTGTAACTAGGAAAGGACACCGCAAGATTGAACCCAAAGCTAAGCACTTCTCCCATTGCAAGAAAGATCAATCTAGTAGGCCAAACCAAACTGATAATTCGAAGAGACTTGCAAAGATGACCAATCATACGTAAAAGAATTCAGAGAATATTCAAATATTGTTCATAGATAAACTTGATCATAAACCCACAATTCATCGGTCTCAACAAACACATCGCAAAACAAGATTACATCGAATAGATCTCCACAAGAGAAGGGAGAACACTTTATTGAGATCCAAAGAGAGAGAAGAAGTCATCTAGCTAATAACTATGGACCCGAAGGTCTGAGGTAAACGACTCACACATCATCGGAGAGGCTATGGTGTTGATGTAGAAGCCCTCCGTGATCGATGCCCCCTCCGGCGGAGCTTCGGAAAAGGCCCCAAGATGGGATCTCATGGGTACAGAAGGTTGTGGCGGTGGAATTAGGTTTTTGCCTCCGTATCTGGTAGTTTGGGTGTACGTAGGTATATATAGGAGGAAGAAGAACGTCGGTGGAGCAACATGGGCCCCACGAGGGTGGAGGGTGCGCCTGGGGGGGGGTAGACGCGCCCCCCTACCTCGTGCCTTCCTGGTTGCTTTCTTGACGTAGGGTCCAACTCCTCTGGATCACGTTCGTTCCAAAAATCACGTTCCCGAAGGTTTCATTCCGTTTGGACTCCTTTTGATATTCTTTTTCTGCTAGACTCTGAAATAGGCAAAAACCAGTAATTCTGGGCTGGGTCTCTGGTTAATAAGTGAGTCCCAAAAATAATATAAAAGTGTATAATAAAGCTCAATGATGTCCAAAACAGAATATAATATAGCATGGAACAATCAAAAATTATAGATATGTTGGAGACGTATCAAGCATCCCAAGCTTAATTCCTGCTGGTCCTCGAGTAGGTAAATGATAAAAACAGAATTTTTTATGTGGAATGCTACTTAGCATAATTTCAATGTAATTCTTCTTATTGTGGCACGGATGTTCATATTGATTCAATATAAAAGTTTAATGTTGACATAAAAACAATAATACTTCAAGCATTCTAACCAAGCAATTATGTCTGATCAAAATAACATAGCCAAAGCAAGTTATCCCTACAAAATCATATGGTCTGGCTATGCTCTATCTTCCCCACACAAAATATTCATATCATGTACAACCCCGGTTTTAGCCAAGCAATTGGTTCATACTTTTTAACGCGCTTCAGCCTTTTCAACTCTTACGCAGTACATGAGCGCAAGCCATGAATATAGCACTATGGTGGAATAAGGTATAATGGTAGGGGTTATGTGGGAAGACAAAAAGGAGAAAGTCTCACATCAACGAGGCTAATCAACGAGCTATGGAGATGCCCATCAATTAATGTCAATGCAAGGAGTAGGGATTGCCATGCATGGATGCACTAGAGATATAAGATTATGAAAGCTCAAACAAAATAAACTAAGTGGGTGTGGATCCAACTTGCTTGCTCATGAAGACCTCAGGCATTTTAAGGAAGCCCATCATTGGAATATACAAGCCAAGTTCTATAATGAAATTTCCCACTAGTATATGAAAGCGACGAAATGAGAGACTCTCTATCATGAAGATCACGGTGCTACTTTGAAGCACAAGTGTGGTAAAAGGATAGAAACATTGTCCCTTCTCTCTTTCTCTCTCATTTTTTTATTTGGGCATTTTCTCTTTTTTATGGCCTCTTTTTTTTAGTCCGGAGTCTCATCCCGACTTGTGGGGGAATCATAGCCTCCATCATCCTTTCCTCACTTGGGACAATGCTCTAATAATGATGATCATCACACTTTTTATTTACTTACAACTCATGAATTACAACTCAATACTTAGAACAAAATATGACTCTATGTGAATGCCTCTGGCGGTGTACCGGGATAATGAATCAAGAGCGACATGTATGAAAGAATTATGACCGGTGGCTTTGCAACAAATACAATGTCAACTACATGATCATGCAAGGCAATATGACAATGATGGAGCGTGTCATGATAAACGAAACGATGGAAAGTTGCATGGCAATATATCTTGGAATGGCTATGGAAATGCCATAATAAGTAGGTATGGTGGCTGTTTTGAGGAATATATAAGGAGATTTATGTGTGATAGAGCGTATCATATCACAGGGTTTGGATGCACCGGCAATGTTTGCACCAACTCTCAAGGTGAGAAAGGGCAATGCACGGTACCGAAGAGGCTAGAAAATTGCGGAAAGGTAAGTGTGTGTATAATCCATGGACTCACATTAGTCATAAAGAACTCATATACTTATTCCAGAAATTTATTAGCCCTCGAGGCAAAGTACTACTACGCATGCTCCTAGGGGAAGGGTTGGTAGGAGTTAACCATCGCGCGATCCCGACCGCCACACAAAGGATGACAATCCATAAATACCTCATGTTCCGACTTCGTTACATAATGATTCACCATACGTGCACGCTACGGGAATCACAAACTCCAACACAAGTATTTTTCAATTCCACAATTACTCAACTAGCACAACTATGATATTACCACCTTTATATCTCAAAACAATTATCTAGTATCAAATTTCTCATGATATTATAATTAAAGCAAATTGCCATGATGTTTTAAGACTCTCAAAATAATATAAGTGAAGCATGAGAGATCAATAGTTTCTATAAAACAAATCCACGTCCGTTCTCTAAAATATATAAGTGAAGCACTAGAGCGAAACTACATAGCTCAAAAAATATAAGTGAAGCACATAGAGTATTCTAATAATTTCCAAATCATGTGTGTCTCTCTCAAAAGGTGTGTACAGTAAGGATGATTGTGGTAAACTAAAAAACAAAGACTCAAATAATACAAGACGCTCCAAGCAAAACACATATCATGTGGTGAATAAAAATATAGCTCCAAGTAAAGTTACCGATGGAAGTAGACGAAAGAGGGGATGCCTTCCAGGGCATCCCCAAGCTTTGGCTTTTAGGTGTCCTTAGATTATCTTGGGGTGCCATGGGCATCCCCAAGCTTAGGCTCTTGCCAGTCCTTGTTCCATAATGCATAAAATCTTTCACCCAAAACTTGAAAGCTTCACAACACAAAACTCAGCAGAAAATCTCGTGAGCTCCGTTAGCGAAAGAAAACAAAACACCACTTAAAGGTACTGTAATTAACTCATTATTTATTTATATTGGTGTTAAACCTACTGTATTACAACTTCTCTATGGTTTATAAACTATTTTATTAGCCATAGATTCATCAAAATAAGCAAACAACACACGAAAAACAGAATCTGTCAAAAACAGAACAGTCTGTAGTAATCTGTAACTAACGCAAATTTCTGGAACTCCAAAAATTCAGCCAAAATAGTAAGACCTAGAAAATTTGTTTATTGATCAGCAGCAATTGGAATCATTATTTTATCACGTTCTTGTGATTTTTAACAATTATTTTCTTGAACAGAAAGTTTCTGGAATTTTCAGCAAGATCAAATAACTATCATCCAAGAAGATCCTATAGGTTAAACTTGGCGCAAACACTAATTAAAACATAAAAAAAATCTAACCAGAGCTAGATAAAATATTTATTCTTAAACAGAAGCAAAAAGCAAAAAACTAAAAAATAAATTTGGGTTGCCTCCCGACAAGCGCTATCGTTTAACGCCCCTAGCTAGGCATAATAAAAAGGATAGATCTAGGTATTGCCATCTTTGGTGAACAAATTCTTAATGGAGTTATGCTCGGTGATCCTTTGATCTAAAGCATCCAGCTGCTTATTGCAAAGCGTAATCAGATTATTCATGCGGTTGATATTCCCACCAATACTTTTAAGAGGTTCAACAATTTTTAGTAATTCACATAATTTCTCTAGAATTTGAGTCTCTTCTTGGGTAAGGGATGATCCTTTTTGTAGGGGGAGTACTCCCACTATCCCCTCTATGATTTCATAAGCGAAGCCAGGATCAATATCAATAAAACTACCTTCGGCGGAAAAATCGAGGAGTTGTCTATGGGGCAAGGTTAGCCCAACATAAAAGTTGCGAAGCAAGATTTTAAAATCTCCCACTATATTGCAACTACGATAAGATTCGAGCATCCTAAACCAAGCATCTTTTAAATTTTCCCCTTGTATTTGCTTGAAGTGGAGGACTTCAAAGTCGGGGGACGAAGGGATGAAGACCGAGCTAGCCATAACAACGAAACAAGTGGAAAAGAGGCGAACGGAAAAAGAGAGGGCGAATAAAACGGCAAGGGTGAAGTGGGGGAGAGGAAAACGAGAGGCAAATGGAAAATAATGTAATGCGGGAGATAAGGGTTTGCGATGGGTACTTGGTATGTTGACTTTTGCGTAGACTCCCCTTCAACGGTGCCAGAAATCCTTCTTGGTACCTCTTGAGCACTGCGTTGGTTTTCCCTTGAAGAGGAAAGGGTGATGTAGTAAGGCAGCGTAAGTATTTCCCTCGGTTTTTGAGAACCAAGGTATCAATCCAATAGGAGGCCACGCACGAGTCCCTCGCACCTACACAAACAAATAAAATCCTCGCAACCAACGCAATAAAGGGGTTGTCAATCCCTTCACGGTCACTTACGAAAGTGCGATCTAATAGATATGATGAGATAATATTTTTAGTATTTTTATGATAAAGATGCAAAGTAAAATAAAAGGCAATAAAAATAACTAAGTGTTGGAAGATTAATATGATGGAAAATAGACCCGGGGGCCATAGGTTTCACTAGTGGCTAATCTCGAGAGCATAAGTATTACGGTGGGTAAAAAAATTACTATTGAGCAATTGACAGAATTGAGCATTGTTATGAGAATATCTAGGTATGATCATGTATGTAGGCATCACGTCCGCGACAAGTAGACCGACTCCTGCCTGCATCTACTACTATTACTCCACACATCGACCACTATCCAGCATGCATCTAGAGTATTAAGTTGAAAAGAGCAAAGTAACGCTTTAAGTAAGATGACATGATGTAGAGGGATAAACTCAATCAATAGGATATAAACCCCATCTTGTTATCCTCGATGGCAACAATATAATACGTGCCTTGCTGCCCGTACTGTAACTGGGAAAGGACACCGCAGGATTGAACCCAAAGCTAAGCACTTCTCCCATTGCAAGAAAGATCAATCTAGTAGGCCAAACCAAACTGATAATTCGAAGAGACTTGCAAAGATGACCAATCATACGTAAAAGAATTCAAAGAAGATTCAAATATTGTTCATAGATAAACTTGATCATAAACCCACAATTCATCGGTCTCAACAAACACATCGCAAAAGAAGATTACATCGAATAGATCTCCACAAGAGAAGGGAGAACACTTTATTGAGATCCAAAGAGAGAGAAGAAGTCATCTAGCTGATAACTATGGACCCGAAGGTCTGAGGTAAACGACTCACACATCATCGGAGAGGCTATGGTGTTGATGTAGAAGCCCTCCGTGATCGATGCCCCCTCCGGCGGAGCTCCGGAAAAGGCCCCAAGATGGGATCTCATGGGTACAGAAGGTTGTGGCGGTGGAATTAGGTTTTTTCCTCCGTATCTGGTAGTTTGGGGGTACGTAGGTATATATAGGAGGAAGAAGTACGTCGGTGGAGCAACGTGGGCCCCACGAGGGTGGAGGGTGCGCCTGGGGGGGGGGGGTAGGCGCGCCCCCTACCTCGTGCCTTCCTGGTTGCTTTCTTGACGTAGGGTCCATGTCCTCTGGATCACGTTCGTTCCAAAAATCACGTTCCCGAAGGTTTCATTCCGTTTGGACTCCGTTTGATATTGTTTTTCTGCAAAACTTTGAAATAGGCAAAAAACAGTAATTCTGGGTTGGGTCTCTGGTTAATAAGTGAGTCCCAAAAATAATATAAAAGTGTGTAATAAAGCTCAATAATGTCCAAAACAGAATATAATATAGCATGGAACAATAAAAAATTATAGATATGTTGGAGACATATCAAGCATCCCAAGCTTAATTCCTGCTGGTCCTCGAGTAGGTAAATGATAAAAACAGAATTTTTGACGTGGAATGCTACTTAGCATAATTTCAATGTAATTCTTCTTATCGTGACACGGATGTTCAGATTTAATATGATTCAAGATAAAAGTTTAATGTTGACATAAAAACAATAATACTTCAAGCATTCTAACCAAGCAATTATGTCTGATCAAAATAACATAGCCAAAGCAAGTTATCCCTACAAAATCATATGGTCTGGCTATGCTCTATCTTCCCCACACAAAATATTCATCTCATGTACAACCCCGGTTTTAGCCAAGCAATTGGTTCATACTTTTTAACGCGCTTCAGCCTTTTCAACTCTTACGCAGTACATGAGCGCAAGCCATGAATATAGCACTATGGTGGAATAAGGTATAATGGTAGGGGTTATGTGGGAAGACAAAAAGGAGAAAGTCTCACATCAACGAGGCTAATCAACGGGGTATGGAGATGCCCATCAATTGATGTCAATGCAAGGAGTAGGGATTTCCATGCATGGATGCACTAGAGCTATAAGATTATGAAAGCTCAAACAAAATAAACTAAGTGGGTGTGCATCCAACTTGCTTGCTCATGAAGACCTCAGGCATTTTAAGGAAGCCCATCATTGGAATATACAAGCCAAGTTCTATAATGAAATTTCCCACTAGTATATGAAAGCGACAAAATGAGAGACTCTCTATCATGAAGATCACAGGTGCTACTTTGAAGCACAAGTGTGGTAAAAGGATAGTAACATTGTCCCTTCTCTCTTTCTCTCTTATTTTTTTTATTTGGGCATTTCTCTTTTTTATGGCCTCTTTTTTTTAGTCCGGAGTCTCATCCCGACTTGTGGGGGAATCATAGTCTCCATCATCCTTTCCTCACTTGGGACAATGCTCTAATAATGATGATCATCACACTTTTATTTACTTACAACTCATGAATTACAACTCAATACTTAGAACAAAATATGACTCTATGTGAATGCCTCTGGCGGTGTACCGGGATAATGAATCAAGAGCGACATTTATTAAAGAATTATGACTGGTGGCTTTGCCACAAATACAATGTCAACTACATGATCATGCAAGGCAATATGACAATGATGGAGCGTGTCATGATAAACGAAACGATGGAAAGTTGCATGGCAATATATCTTGGAATGGCTATGGAAATGCCATAATAAGTAGGTATGGTGGCTGTTTTGAGGAAGATATAAGGAGATTTATGTGTGATAGAGCGTATCATATCACAGGGTTTGGATGCACCGGCGAAGTTTGCACCAACTCTCAAGGTGAGAAAGGGCAATGCACGGTACCAAAGAGGCTAGAAAATTACGGAAAGGTAAGTGTGCGTATAATCCATGGACTCATAGTCATAAAGAACTCATATAGTTATTCCAGAAATTTATTAGCCCTCGAGGCAAAGTACTACTACGCATGCTCCTAGGGGAAGGGTTGGTAGGAGTTAACCATCGCGCGATCCCGACCGCCACACAAAGGATGACAATCAATAAATACCTCATGCTCCGACTTCGTTACATAGTGATTCACCATACGTGCACGCTACGGGAATCACAAACGCCAACACAAGTATTTTTCAATTCCACAATTACTCAACTAACACAACTATGATATTACCACCTTTATATCTCAAAACAATTATCTAGTATCAAATTTCTCATGATATTATAATTAAAGCAAATTGCCATGATGTTTTAAGACTCTCAAAATAATATAAGTGAAGCATGAGAGATCAATAGTTTCTATAAAACAAATCCACCTCCGTTCTCTAAAATATATATGTGAAGCACTAGAGCGAAACTACATAGCTCAAAAAAATATAAGTGAAGCACATAGAGTATTCTAATAATTTCCAAATAATGTGTGTCTTTCTGAAAAGGTGTGTACAGTAAGGATGATTGTGGTAAACTAAAAAACAAAGACTCAAATAATACAAGACGAGAGAGGGGATGCCTTCTAGGGCATCCCCAAGCTTTGGCTTTTAGGTGTCCTTAGATTATCTTGGGGTGGCATGGGCATCCCCAAGCTTTGGCTCTTGCCAGTCCTTGTTCCATAATGCATAAAATATTTCACCCAAAACTTGAAAACTTCACAACACAAAACTCAGCAGAAAATCTCGTGAGCTCCGTTAGCGAAAGAAAACAAAACACCACTTAAAGGTACTGTAATTAACTCATTATTTATTTATATTGGTGTTAAACCTACTGTATTACAACTTCTCTATGGTTTATAAACTATTTTATTAGCCATAAATTCATCAAAATAAGCAAACAACACACGAAAAACAGAATCTGTCAAAAACAGAACAGTCTGTAGTAATCTGTAACTAACGCAAATTTCTGGAACTCCAAAAATGCAGCCAAAATAGTATGACCTAGAAAATTTGTTTATTGATCAGCAGCAATTGGAATCATTATTTTATCACGTTCTTGTGATCTTTAACAATTATTTTCTTGAATAGAAAGTTTCTGGAATTTTCAGCAAGATCAAATAACTATCATCCAAGAAGATCCTATAGGTTAAACTTGGCGCAAACACTAATTAAAATATAAAAACAAATCTAACCAGAGCTAGATAAAATATTTATTCTTAAACAGAAGCAAAAAGCAAAAAACTAAAAAATAAAATTGGGTTGCCTCCCGACAAGCGCTATCGTTTAACGCCCCTAGCTAGACATAATAGCAAGGATAGATCTAGGTATTGCCATCTTTGGTGAACAAATTCTTAATGGAGTCTCTTCTTGGGTTCATTTTTGTAATTCACATAATTTCTTTAGAATTTGAGTCTCTTCTTGGGTAAGGGATGATCATTTTTGTAGGGGGAGTACTCCCACTATCCCCTCTATGATTTCATAAGCGAAGCCAGGATCAATATCAATAAAACTACCTTCGGCGGAAAAATTGAGGAGTTTTCTATGGGGCAAGGTTAGCCCAACATAAAAATTGCGAAGCAAGATTTTAAAATCTCCCTCTATAATGCAACTACGATAAGATTCGAGCATCCTAAACCAAGCATCTTTTAAATTTTCCCCTTGTCTTTGCTTGAAGTGGAAGACTTCAAAGTCGGGAGACGAAAGGATGAAGACCAAGCTAGCCATAACAACGAAACAAGCGGAAAAGAGGCAAACGGAAAAAGAGAGGCGAACGAAAAAAGAGAGGGCGAATAAAACGGCAAGGGTGAAGTGGGGGAGAGGAAAACGAGAGGCAAATGGCAAATAATGTAATGCGGGAGATAAGGGTTTGTGATGGGTACTTGGTATGTTGACTTTTGCGTAGACTCCCCGGCAACGGCGCCAAAAATCCTTCTTTGTACCTCTTGAGCACTGCGTTGGTTTTCCCTTGAAGAGGAAAGGGTGATGCAGTAAAGCAGTGTAAGTATTTACCTCAGTTTTTGAGAACCAAGGTATCAATCCAGTAGGAGGCCACGCACGAGTCCCTCGCACCTACACAAACAAGTAAAATCCTCGCAACCAATGCAATAAAGGGGTTGTCAATACCTTCACGGTCACTTACGAAAGTGAGATCTAATAGATATGATGAGATAATCTTTTTGGTATTTTTATGATAAATATGCAAAGTAAAATAAAAATAACTAAGTGTTGGAAGATTAATATGATGGAAAATAGACCCGGCGGCAATAGGTTTCGCTAGTGGCTTCTCTCGAGAGCATACGTATTACAGTGGGTAAACAAATTACTGTTGAGCAATTAACAGAATTGAGTATAGTTATGAGAATATCTAGGTATGATCATGTATATAGGCATCACGTCCGCGACAAGTAGACCGACTCCTGCCTGCATCTACTACTATTACTCCACACATCGACCGCTAACCAGCATGCATCTAGAGTATTAAGTTCAAAATAACAAAGTAATGCTTTAAGTAAGATGACATGATGTAGAGGGATAAACTCATGCAATATGATATAAACCCCATCTTTTTATCCTCGATGGCAACAATACAATACGTGCCTTGCTGCCTCTACTGTCACTGGGAAAGGACACCGCAAGATTGAACCCAAAGCTAAGCACTTCTCCCATTGCAAGAAAGATCAAGCTAGTAGGCCAAACCAAACTGATAATTCGAAGAGACTTACAAAGATAACCAATCATACATAAAAGAATTCAGAGAAGATTAAAATATTGTTCACAGATAAACTTGATCATAAACCCACAATTCATCGATCTCAACAAACACACCGCAAAAGAAGATTACATCGAATAGATCTCCACAAGAGAGGGGGAGAACATTGTATTGAGATCCAGAGAGAGAGAAGAAGTCATCTAGCTAATAACTATGGACCTGAAGGTCTGAGGTAAACTACTCACACATCATCGAAGATGCTATGGTGTTGATGTAGAAGCCCTCCGTGATGGATGCTCCCTCCAAGATGGGATCTCACGGGTACAGAAGGTTGCGGTGGTGGAATTAGATTTTTGCCTCTGTATCTCGTAGTTTGGGGGTACGTAGGTATATATAGGAGGGAGAAGTACGTCGGTCGAGCAACATGGGCCCCACGAGGGTGGAGGCCGCGCCTGGGGGGGGGGGGGGTAGGCGCACCCCCTACCTCGTGCCCTCCTGGTTGCTTTCTTGACATAGGGTCCAAGTCCTCTGGATCACCTTCGTTCCAAAAATAATGTTCCTGAAGGCTTCATTCCGTTTGGACTCCGTCTGATATTCTTTTTCGGCGAAACTCTGAAATAGGCAAAAAACAACAATTATGGGTTGGGCCTCCGGTTAATAGGTTAGTCACAAAAATAATATAATAGTGTATAATAAAGCCCAATGATGTCCAAAACAGAATACAATATAGCATGGAACAATAAAAAGTTATAGATACGTTGGAGACGTATCAGCGGGCACAACCCACTAGGGCGCGTCTGGGCCTCCTAGCGCTCCCTGGTGGGTTGTGCTCTCCTAGGAGCATCCCCCAGATGCAGTCAGGGCCCATTATGTTCCTTCTGGTCCAAAAAAATCTCCATAAAGTTTCCTTGCGTTTGGACTCCATTTGATATAGATTTCCTACGATGTAAAAAACATGCAGAAAACAGCAACTGGCACTTGGCACTATGTCGATAGGTTAGTACCAAAAAATGATATAAAATGATTATAAAACATCCAAGATTGATAATATAACAGCATGGAACAATCAAAAATTACAGATACGTTGGAGACGTAGCACACACCCCGGGGGCTCCACTCAGAGGGAGCCCCCACCCACGCACCAGTGGAACCACCATGCTCCGTGCTGGTAGTCGACATGGTCGAGGAGCGGCTATGCCCGTGCAAGTGCGGAAGCGCCACGCTCCGCACTGGTGATAAACAACTGAGGGCGGCCCCATGGCCGCAATAACCTCAGCGAGCCGCCAGGCTCGGTGTTCAGCCTCACCGCAAGGCTTTCCCTTCGGGTGAGTCGCGCGAGGGGGCTGGGCATGGGCGCTACGCTCAGGTCACGCCTAGCGTATGCCACCCTACCAGGTCCCTCGGACCTGGTCTTCGCGCGCCCCTCCCGAGTAGGACCTCGGCGAGGAAAGGTATGGAGGTCTTTTCGTACGTCAAGGGGGACTCCTGAGCATCGCGACTCGGGAGCCCAACTGGTCATGTAGCCCCTCATCCCTTGGTCTCGTCCCGGTGATCCAGAAGACCCAATGGCGGCTGAGGTATGTGCGGGGCTAGGCCCTGCCGATGCAGAACGCTAAGGCCTACTGCCCTAGTCTTGCATCTCCTTCCCGAGGACTGTTCGCACGTGAAGGGGGACTCCTGAGCATCGTGACTCAGGAGCCTAACTGGTCATGTAGCCCCTCACCCCTTGGTCCCGTCTTGGTGATTCGGACGACCCAACAGCGGCTGACGCACGCGTGGGGCTGGGCCCTGTTGATGCAGAACATTAAAGCAAACGGAAAGGAAATCGCAGAACCCTAGCAAATTATTACAAAATTTATTGTCTCTTAAAAATACCAAGCATAAGTTTTTACGCCTCCATGAGGCACGATACATGTTGCAGGACTAAAACGAAGGGGGCGCCACCATCAAGCCTCTTCTTTAGCCTTGGACACCGCCATCGCCCGCGAGGGGAGTCCCGTCGTCGACGACGTCGCCGTCACCCGTGCCCTCACCCGTGGTCATGGGGTCGACGGCACCGTCAGCCGTGGTCGCAGGGTCGACGGCGAGGAAGTTCTGCAGCAGGGCCTCCACCTGGTCCTTCACGGCTTCGGCAGCGGCATTGAAGCGCTCCGGGTCCACAGGCTCAAGCAAGGCACCAAAGTCGAAGCTAGGGTCGCGAAGATGGAGGTGGCTGAAGACGCATGTCACGGACGAGGTGGAGAGCGCGCGGGCTTCCCCTTCCACCATGGGGCCAACCCCAATGACAACACCCTCGAGCGCTGTGACAAGCTTGAGGAGCCACTCGGCGAGTGTCGGGGCGATGGACCCCGGGTAGGCAACACAACCCGGATCCTCTTCAAAAAACAACAGGGTTGGCACCGCCCGTCAATACCGGCACGCGCTTGGCCGGGTCGCTCGATCCGGCCAAGCCCTGCAAGCCGGCCAGACTAGCCGACTCGGTAAGACACGTCGACTCGGCCCCAACAACTAGCGAAAAACAGCCGAACCCGGCACGACCAAAGGCTCCTCAACAAGCCAGCGCCACCCGTGGCGTGCTACGCAATCCAGCCGTGGGTTAACTCCCCTCCCATCCAGGCCGTATGATGGGGACGAGACTTCAATCAACGATGACCGAGGCAACAGTTCCCCGCCCATGGCTCTGGTCAGCAGGAACGTGGCAACAGTGCCCCTCACCTACCCGCTGACCAGGGCTGGCGTGGCTATAGTGCCCCCACCCTCACCGCTGACGACATCAAGCGGCAACCTGACGAAGAGCACTGTACGCGACTCGACTCGGCCACGCCCTGACGATCGACAAGATAGCGCACAGTCCCCCTAGGCATGCGGGGCCCGCACCTAGGGGAACCCGGCGAACCACAAGCCCTCAGCGGGACCCAGCCCGGGTCCCTGCACACCGACAATAGGGACCCACCGACTTGTAACATTACCATTGTACCCCCGAGGGGTTGGACTATAAAATCCCCCGGGAGCCCACGATCATAAGGGGCCGAGCGAGAGGGCAAGCAGAAAACACATACGAGAGATAAGCAAGTAACCATAGGACTAGCCACAAAACGGCAACACCGGAGAGAAGGAGCAGCCCAAGCCTTGGCCAGCTTCCTTCCTCCTCCAGACAGCTCCAGGAGCAACATTGTACTATCGATCATCCAAGTACACTCGGCAGGACTAGGGGTATTATCTCTCTAGAGAGCCCCGAACCTGGGTATGTCCGGCGTCCCGCGCCCGCTCATGCCAACCCCGCCTCTGTAGTCCACCAGCGCCCTCAAGCCTCCTCCTCTCTTTAGCCATCCCTTGGCATCTGCCCTGCGCCCACCACGACAGTTGGTGCCCACCATGGGGCAGCTCGAGGAGCTGGCCGAGAGCATGCTTCAGACGGGGCCCTTCTCCTACACCGACGAGTCCGCCGCGCTGGCGGACGACGTCATCGGCGCGCATGCCGCCTCCTTCACCGCGCTGCACATCTCCGATGTGTTTGCGGCCGACGAGTACCCCAGCGAGGTGCTCAGCTACTCCGACTCTCCCTCTCCCTCGGCGATGGCGTCTCCGCCGGGGCAATGGACGTCCATGTGGAGGTCTTCGTCACCGGCGACGGCGCCTCCTCCTCGTCGAGCAAGACGAGGAAGGCTGCCGAAGCCAGGGCCGCAGCGGAGCGGATCGAGCCGTCCGATCCATTGCGCGCCGTGATGAAGAGCCTCCGCATCCCCATCGGCATCGACGTCGATGCCACCAACGTCGCTGAGGCCCGAACCCAGCTCGAGGAAAGGCGCTAGCAGATGCTGGACCTTTCCAAGACGCTCGCCGCCACTCAGCGTCGCCTGGACGCTGCTCAGTTGGAGCGCGATGCCGCCTACGGATTCACGCCCTCCGCGGCCGAGCCAAGCTGGGTCGCCGATGTGCGTGCCTGGGGAGGAGTGATCGGCCAGGCCCTCGGCGCCGTCCCAACCGTCTACGAGACCCCAGCGAAGAACATGCGCGCTGCCCAGGCAGCCGCAGCCAGTCTGGACCAGCTCGCGGCTGAGGAGCTGAAAGAGCGCATCAGGCGGATGCGCGAACTCCTCCACGTCGCCAACACCCAGCAGGACTGCCTCAACAAGCTCGCTAAGCCGGCGGGATCCGGCTCTGCCCGCCTTGGCGGGCCCGGCGAACTTCTGCACACCGCTTCCTCGCCACTCGGCGAGGCGCAATCTGGCCAAGCCCAGACTCGGCGCGACCCGGCCGCTATAGCCGCCGGAAGATTGGGCGACGAGACCGTCCTGGAGATCCAGCCCGGACCCGGCCAGCATGGCCGGTGTCCGGCTCCAACCGACCCGACCCCCCGTGGTCTGGCCGCAAGTCAACTCGGCCCACGCGCCATCGACGACGCCGATGTTCGCCACCACCCCGATCAGCTCGCTCGCTCCCTGGAGGAGGAGGAGAGCGGCACTATCAGGTCGGCGTGCTTCGGCCCGTGCATCCGGGAGGAGCCCTTCCCCAAAGGATTCATGCTCCCCCGCGACACCCCCAAGTACAACGGGACGGTGAAGCCGCTAGACTGGCTCACCGACTACACCACGACCATTGGCATCACCGGTGCCAATCGTCGTCTCGCCGTGCGCTACGCACCGCTCATGATCCAAGGGTCGGCCCGCACGTGGTTGAACAGCCTGCCGATGGGCAGCATCAACACGTGGGTGGACTTCGAGGAAGCCTTCGTCTGCAACTTCACGGGGACCTACAAGCGACCCGGCCGCCCTAGCCAGCTCGCCATGTGCGTGCAAGGGCCTACGGAGACTGGTCGCGAGTACCTCGCATGTTGGACTGAGCTCCGGAACAGCTGCAAGGGCGTCCATGAAGTCCAGGTGATCCAGTACTTCGTCAGCGGGTGCCGATACGGCACCCTCCTCAAGCACAAGCTCTTACGCTCCGAGCCGGCTACCATGGCTGCGCTCATGGTGACGGCGAACAAGTACGCTAACGCCGACTCCACCATGAAGATCCAGGTGGCGCTGGATGAAGCTAGCAAGGCGAAGCCGGTTCCCCCTCCGAAGCCGGCCGACAAAAGCAGGTGGCAGCAGCATCACCAGAACAACAAGCGCAAGGCCGGCCAGCCGGCGCCGCGTCACGACAACCGGCTCGTCCCGGATACCGAGCCCGCGGCGGACCCGGCGGCGAAGCACCGGCAAACCGGCAAGACGGCATGGCAACCCGCCATGAGCTTCGAGCAGATGCTCGACGCCCCCTGCAAGCACCATAGCGGCGCAAGACTCTCCACGCACACACTTCGGCAGTGCGTCATCACCAAGCGCATCATGAGGGGCGACGTCCCGCCCCCTTCGGCTCCGGCTCCGGGTGCAGGACAGCCGCCTCCGCCTCCACCGCCGCCTCCAGCTGGCGGCGCGATGCTCGACGATGCCTACCCAGACCAGAACGCGGCCTACGTCGTCTTCATCAGCCTCGGCGACAACAAGCGCAGAGAGCGCCTCCTTCGGCAGGAGGTGAACACCGTCGTCCCGGCCAAGCCGGAGTTCATGCATTGGTCAGATCGCCCGATCACCTGGACCCGGGAGGATCACCCTGCAGTCATGCCGAGTCCGAGTGGTTAAGCCCTCGTCCTCAACCCCACCATCGTCGCGCGGCGCACATGCAAGTTCTCCCGAGTCCTCATCAACGGCGGCAGCAGCATCAACATCCTCTACCGCAACACGATAAACAAGCTCGGCCTCAAGGTCGAGGACCTGGAGCCAACCCGAATGATCTTCCACGGCATCGTGCCCGCCCTCTCCTGCTGCCCCATTGGCCGGTTCTGGCTAGATGTCCTGTTCGGTGACGGCAGCCACTTCAGGCGCGAACCGATCTGGTTCGAGGTGGTGGACCTATCCAGCGCGTATCACGCGTTGCTGGGGTGGCCTGCGCTCGCCAAGTTCATGGCGGTTCCCCACTACGCGTACCTGAAGATGAAGATGCCGGGTCCCAAGGGCCTCATCACCATCACCGGCGGTTACCGCAAGTCCCTGGAGTGCGCCCGAGACGGGGCCATGTTGGCCGAGTCGCTGGTCATTGCCGAGGAGCGGCGCCAGCTCGACCGGATCGTCGCCCTGGCAGGCGAGGCCTCCGCCGCGTCGATCCCAACCCCGGGCCCAGCCAGTGAGGCCGCCTTCAAGCTCTCCAAGGAGACCAAGAAAGTGAAGGTCAACCCAGAAGACCCCAACTGCAGCAAGTACGTCGTCATAGGCGCCCGCCTCGACAGCACATAGGAAGGCGAGCTCGTCGACTTCCTCCGTGAGAATTGACATATCTTCGCATGGACCCCCAAGGACATGCCGGGTATCCCGAGGAAGTACGCCGAGCACAAACTTCACGTCCGCAAGGACGCCAAGCCTGTCTGTCATCCCCTACGACGATTTTCCGAAGAGAAGAGAAGAACCATTGGTGAAGAGGTCGGCAAGCTTTTGGCGGCCGGCTTCATAATGGAAGTGTTTCACCCCGAGTGGCTGGCCAATCTAGTCCTCGTCCTGAAGAAGAACAAGACCTGGCGTATGTATATCGACTACACCAGCCTCAACAAGGCCTGTCCCAAGGATCCATTCGCCCTCCCGCCGATCGACCAAGTCATTGACTCGACCACCGGGTGTGAGCTCCTGTCCTTCCTGGCACTTACTCCGGCTACCACCAGATCAAGCTGGACCCGGCCGATGCCCTGAAGACGTCCTTCATCATGCCCTTTGGGGCGTATTGCTACATCACCATGTTGTTCAGCTTGAAGAACTCCGGCGCCACCTTCCAACGCTGCATGCAGAAATGCCTGCTACCGCAACTCGGCCGCAATATCCACGTATACGTGGAAGACATCGTGGTGAAGACCAAGCGGCACCTCACGCTCCTCGACGATTCGAAGGAAACCTTCACTGACCTCCGGGAATACAAGGTCAAGCTTAACCTGGAAAAATGCGTCTTCGGCGTCCCGGCCGGAAAGCTACTGGGCTTCCTCGTCTCGGAACGCGGCATTGAGGCGAACCCGGAGAAGATCAAGGCCATCGAGCGCATGCGCAAGCCGGCTTGGCTGCGCGATGTCCGGAAGTTCACCGGATGCTTGGCCTCGGTCAGCCGGTTTCTAAGCCGGCTGGGTGAGAGGGCGCTACCCCTATACCACCTGATGAAGAAGACGAGCCCGTTCGAATGGAACGGCAAGGCAGGCGAGGCCTTCCAAGACCTCAAGCGCATCCTCTCCGCCGCACCAGTCCTGGTCGCGCCGACCGACAAGGAGCCACGACCTCGCAGGCGGTCAGCACGATGCTGGTGGTCGAGTGACCAGAGAAGGGCAAGATCCAAGCCGTCAAGCGCCCAGTCTACTACTTGAGCGAGGTGCTCTCCATCTCCAAGCAGAACTATCCGCACTATCAGAAGATGTGTTATGGCGTGTACTTCACCGCCAAGAAGCTGAAGCAGTATTTCCAAGAGCACATTGTCACCGTGGTCAGCACGACGCCTATCGAAGAAATCATCGGGTGCCGGGATGCCTCTGGCCGGGTTGCCAAGTGGGCGATCCAGCTAGCCGGCCACACCATCTTCTACGAGCCCTGCACCGCGATCAAGTCTCAAGCCCTGGCCGACTTCCTCGTCGACTGGACCGAGACCCAGTACTTGCCGCCGCCACCCGACTCGACGCATTGGCACATGCACTTTGACGAGTCCAAGATGCGACTCGGCTTGGGGGCCGACATCGTATTGTCGTACCCGAAGGGCGACCGGCTCCACTACTAGCTCCAGATCCACTTCGCTGCCTCCAACAACGTCGCCAAGTACGAAGCCCTTGTGCACGGCCTCCGGCGCATCCTGTGCTACGGCGACTCGGACCTGGTGGTGCAGCAGTGCTCCAGCGAATGGGATGCCCACGACTCCAACATGGCAAGCTACCGCTTCCTCGTCCAGAGGCTGTCCGGATCCTTCGAGGGCTGCGAGTTCCTCCACGTCCCGCGTGCGAAGAACGAAGCAGCCAATACGCTCGCCAAGATCGCCTCGTCGCGACAAGACATCCCGTCCGGTGTCTCCCTCGAGCACCTGTGCAAGCCGTCCGTCAAGCCATCGCCGGACTCCGAGTCCATCCATGTTCCAGACGACCCGGCCGCACCTCAACCCGGCCCGGGGACTGCTGAATCCGGCCCAAGGGCAGCTCAGCTCGACCCGGCCACAATCATACTAGACCCGGCCATCGCCATCCCCGACCCGGGGGCTGGTCCACCCGGCTCGGGGGACGCCGACTCGGAACCCACCCGGGTGGCCGTCTTAGCCGTGGTTACGGCTCCATCTTGGGCCCTCCCAATATCAGAATTTTTGGAGAACGGGGTTCTCCCCATGGACGAGACTGAAGCTCGACAAGTGCAGCGCAGGCCGTTCGCCTACAGCATCATCAACAATGAGCTCGTCAAGCACAGCTCCACCGGCGTGTTCCAGCGCTGCATCGAGCAGGAACGAGGCATCGACATCCTCATCGACATACATCAGGGCGAGTGCAGGCACCACGCAGCATCACGATCCCTGGTGGCCAAGGCGTTCCGCCACGGTTTCTACTGGCCCACGGTCCTCCAAGATGTCGAGTCGCTCGTCCTCAAGTGTGAGGGATGCCAGCGCTTCAGCAAACGCAGCCACCAGCCGGCGTCAGCTCTCCGCACCATACCGATCGCCTGGCCCTTCGCGATGTGGGGACTCGACATGGTGGGACCCTTCAAAACCGCTCGAGGCGGCATGACGCACTTGTTGGTGGCAGTGGACAAAATCACCAAGTGGATCGAGGCAAGACCAATCAAGAAACTGGACGGGCCAACAGCCGTCCGGTTCATCAAGGACATAGCGGTGCGCTACGGCATGCCGAACAGCATCATCACCGACAACGGCACCAACTTCGCCAAGGGCGCACTCGAGCAATACTGCTCCATCTTCGGCATCTGCCTCGACCTGGCCTCCGTTGCGCATCCGCAGTCCAACGAGCAGGTCGAGCAGGCCAATGGACTCATCCTGTCCGGCGTCAAGCCGCGACTCGTCGAGCCACTCATCCGCTCACCCGGCAGTTGGCTTTACGAGTTGCTAGCCATTCTCTGGAGTCTACACACCACGCCGAATCGGTCGACCGGGTTCACCCCGTTCTTCCTCGTCTACGGAGCCGAAGCCGTCATCCTGACCGACGTCGAGTTCGACTCACCGCGCGTCACGATGTACACCGAAGCCGAAGCCAGAGAAGCCCGCGAATATGGCATCGACCTGATCGAAGAAGCACGCCTGCTGGCGCTCAGTCGCTCGGCCATCTACCAGTAAGTCCTGAGGCACTACCACAACAAGAAGATCAAGCCCCTCGCGTTCCGCGAGGGCGACCTCAGCCTCCGACTCGTCCAAGAGCAGGCGGGCCAGCACAAGCTGTCCCCTCCATGGGACGGCCCATTCATCATGAGCAAGGCCTTGCGCGACCGCAACGCTTACTACCCCATCGATGCACGCAAGTCAAGGAAGCGCAAGAAGGACACCGCTGGTGAAGAAACGACCCGGCCGTGGAACACGGAAATCCTCTGCTCGTTTTACAGTTATCCGCACGAGCGTATGTATCGTCGCCTTTTGCAAACGCTTGAAACCATGGGGTCCCCGAACTAGACTCGGGGGCTGCCTATTGTCGACCAATTTATTGTGTCCCTATTTTCTTGCATCACTATACCATTGAACCCGGCCACCGGTCCGACTCGCTCGACCCGGGGCCTGGCCGGCTCGGTCGCAACCCCGCCGCCTTACTTGGTGATTCCTGATAAAGTTAGGATACCGCGGTCCCCCACTTCGCCCTAAAGCCACAGATCCAGCTTTGGCTGTCAGCTGGCAAGCACAACGGGTCGAAGCTCGTTTACGCTTCATACACTAAGTCAAAGGCTGTGGGGTCGATCAACCCGGCTCACCATTCATCAAATGAACAGTCGCACGACCGGCTGCTCGCCAACCGGCCTAGTGGGTGTTTCGCTCGCGCTCAACGTTTCGAGGGACCAAAGTCCTGCGTGCTCCTCTCAAAGAACCGAACTCCTAGTCACGGACCGAAGCCTCGGCCGTCTGACTCGCGGGGGGGAGGGGGGAGGAGGTTTGAGGAAGGAAAAGCGCATGAAATCGGTCCAAAAAACGGAAGGCAAAAAGCAAAAGCACCCACGACATCTACACAAGTATTTAAATAAAGGCCCACGGCCCGAGTTCATTACATCCTAAAACCCCTAGTGGGTGGGTGGACCTGCTATTTAACAGATTTTACACAAAGTTTCTGAGGCATCTCCAGCGCCGCATCGCGACGTCGACGGCTCTCCCCTGGCGGCCTCCGGGTCCAGCGAGGCGTCGGTGTCCTCCTTAGCACCCGCGTCATGGTAGACGCCTGTCTCCTCCGAGCTCCCCTCCGGATCGTGGAGGAGCAAGCCATAGTCGTCGCCGTCCACGGCCCTGCCGTCTTCCGTCCGCTCCGGATGGAACTCGAATTGGAAAGTGAACTCGGTGATGTAGCTGGCCCGGGAGGTGATTCGGCAGGCTTGCTCCTGCAAGATATGCTCCGAACCGTCCCGCTAGCCCATCAACGCGTCCAGCTGCAGGTCCAGATGCCAGGACAGTGCGAACCGGAGCGCCATCTCAGCACCCGCACGAGCGGCGGAGAAGCACCACCCGCCAAGCCGATCCAGCCCCATCTCCAACCAACACGCCAGGCGCGAGAAGCTGCTCGGTTGGACGGAGTCCGGCCATAGGGCCGCCGTCATTGTGGTGCCAGCCTGGGACAGCTGCCCCAACTGCTGTAACGCCCTCAATGCGGCTATATCTCCCACGTGTCGAAGCACGACTTAGAGGCATAACCGCATTGAAAGCAATGTCGCAAGTGAGGTAATCTTCACACAACCCATGTAAAACATAAGGGAAAAGATACATAGTTGGCTTACAATCGCCACTTCACACAAATACATGAATAAAACATTACATCAAACAGTTACAATCAGGGCCCGACTACGGAGCCAAAATGAAAGAAGAAACCCCAAAAGCGACAAAGGACCAAGATCGACCCCAACTGGGCTCCACTACTGATCGACTAGAACGAAACAACAAAAGGACAAGATCTCCATCGAACTCCCCCTTGAGCTCGGGTGCATCACCTGCACGGTCTCATCGGCACCTGCAAACTGGTTTGGAAGTATCTGGTGAGTCACGAAGACTCAGCAATCTCACACCCGCGAGATCAAGACTATTTAAGCTTATAGGTAGGTTAAAAAGTATGAGGTGGAGCTGCAGCAAGCGTCTAGCATATATGGTGGCTAACAAACGCAAAAGAGAGAGAGAAGAGAAGGCAAAGCACGGTCGAACAACTATGATCAAAAAGTGATCCTGAACTACTTACGTCAAACATAACTCCAACAACCGTGTTCACTTCCCGGGCCCCGCCGAGAAGAGACCATCACGGTTACACACGCGGTTGGTGTATTTTAGTTAAGATCAACTTCGGGTTTTCTACAACCGGGCATTAACAAATTCCCATCTGCCCATAACCGCGGGCACGGCTTTCGAAAGTTCAAACCCTGCAGGGGTGTCCCAACTTAGCCCATGATAAGCTCTCGCGATCAACGAAGGATATTCCTTCTCCCCGGGAAGATCCGATCAGTCTCGGAATCCCGGCTACAAGACATTTTGACAGCAATAAAACAAGTCCAGCAAAAACCGCCCGATGCGCCGACATCCTGATAGGAGCTGCACATATCTCGTTCTCAGGGCAACACCGGATAAGCTAAGCGTACAGGTACCAACATAACCCAAGTTGCCAAGGGACGGTCCCGCACGGTGCTCTAGTTTGGACCAACACTTAGACAAGCATTGGCCCGGGGGGCTAAATAAAGATGACCCTCGGGTTGATCAGACCCAAGAGAAAGGGGTAGGTGGTAGGCAAATGGTAAAACCAATGTTGGGCCTGCTGGAAAAGTCTTATTCAAAGCGAACTGTCAAGGGGGTCCCATAAATCACCCGACCGCGTTAGGGACGCAAAATCCGGGAACATAACACCGATATGACGGAAACTAGGGCGGCAAGAGTGGAACAAAACACCAGGCATAAGGCCGAGCCTTCCACCCTTTACCAAGTATATAGATGCATTAATTAAATAAGATATATTGTGATATCCCAACAAGTAAACATGTTCCAAACAAGGAACAACATCTCCATGTTCCAACAAGGAACAAACTTCATCTTCACCTGCAACTAACAACGCTATAAGAGGGGCTGAGCAAAGCGGTAACATAGCCAAAACAACGGTTTGCTAGGACAAGGTGGGTTAGAGGCTTGGTTTAACAATATGGGAGGCATGATAAGCAAGTGGTAGGTATCGCAGCATAGGCATAGCAAAAGAGCGAGCATCTACCAAGCAAAGATAGAAGTGATTTCGAGGGTATGGTCATCTTGCCTGAGATCCCGCAAGGAAGAAGAACGAGTCCATGAAGAAGACAAACGGACGTAGTCGAACGGGTCCTCACAAACGCGATGATAACGGAATCAACCCGAAGAAGCAACACCGGAAATAAGCAAACAACATAGTAAACAAACAACACATGAATATGACATGATGCACAAACAAGTATGATGCATGTCCAGTTTAAAGATGCATGGCATGGCAAGGTGCAACAGACAATTCTACAAATTAAGTGGAGTTCAATATGCAACGAGTTGCATATTGACAAAACACCACAACAAATAATTAGTTCTCTCTCGATTATGTACCAAACAATATTAAATGTTGTTAAACATGGCAAGGGGGTGAAGCACAACAAAACTACCTATCTAGACAAGTTTAAATGAGGCCGGAACAACAAACAATAATTCCGGAAACTCCTCATATGCATATATTTAGATTTGGTACTGATCTGACGTAAAGCATATTTTAATGTTGCTAAACAGGAAAATAAAGTGCAACATGTTAAACTAGGCATTTTTCCACCGCATTTACATATAAAGATTATTAAATTCCGAGTTACGGTTATTTAGTTATGAATTAAATCATTTTAACATGGCATAGGAGAAAATTTAATCAAACAGCATTTTAAGCATGTTAAACATAGGTGAAAGTGGCATATTATTAAACTACACAATTTTCTGAGCATTTTTCATATATAAATCATTTTAATATGATGCACCGTTGATGAGTTATTAAATGTATGAAGATGAGGGTCTTTTCTGCAAAACGGTAAATTACTGGATAATAGAGAAATTCGCCAGACGAAAAAAAAAACACATCGGGCCGTATCTAGTTGGCCCAATAGTGTACAGGAGAGGCCTGGAAGGGGCTGCTCACATCGGGCCTTGGCCCAGGTCGGTGGAGGAGGCCGGGCAGGCCGACTGGGCCTTGGTGCGACCTGGCGCTGAGCCACGCGCTGGTCAACGGGGCGAGCGGCTCAAGCGAGCTGCTCTGTTCGTTTCTGAAGAAGGAACAACAGAGGTTCAAACGCCGGCGGCTGGGCGTGATGGATTTCGGCGACGGGTGGCTGACGGCGATGCGAGTGCCGGGAACGGGCAGGTCCAGGCGAGGGGTTTCGGATCCGGCGGTGCAAGGGAGCTCCAAGGCGGGGAGGAACTGCAGGGCCATGGCGTGGAGCTCCTGTCCAAGGCAGAGAGAGACCTGAGAGTTGAATACAGAGGGAGGAGGAAGAACGAGGGAAGGAGACGGACGGACAGGGGAGGCGGACCCGGCGAAGGGGCGCGGTTCCTGGTGGCGTTGATGGATCTCCAGGACGGTGGAGTCGAGCGGGACGGCGACGGCTCGGCTCCTGCTTGCTGCTCGGGGTCGCCGGACGAAGCAGGACGACGGAGGCGGCGCCATGGAGAGCTCCTGCTCGTTCCTGAAGAAAATACAGAGGCCTCGAGGTGAGGGAGAGGGAAGAAACAGGGGAAAGAGAGAGGCGACGGGGAGCTGCAACAACAGGGGGGGCAGGAGGCTTCGGGCGCCGGGCATCCACGAGCTCGGGGCAGGCGAGGATCTCGTCGAGGCGCTGGTCAACGGCTGCTGCTGCTACTCCAGCGAGGAGGCTCGGGGCGAGCCGGTTGGGGACGAGGAGGCCCTCGAGACACAGGCGCACGGAGCTCGGGCGCTCGCTCGATCTCCTCGAGCAGAGAGGGGGCCGAGAGATGCGGGGACGGGGTCGGGGAGAAGGAGCTCGGGCTCCTGTTGGTGGGTGGAGGAAAACGAGAAGGGGATCCCGAGGGGATTTGAGACCGGGTGGAGGTGGCGGCTGATTCGAGGAGGAAGGAGGCTGTAGGTGGCGGTGGCTAGGGGGGACAAATGTCCTAGGATTTAGGGTTTGGTCTAAAAATGGACTAGGGGTCTATATATATATATGAAAGAATATGATTTGGATCCTCCGATCGCAATCGGGCGGTCCGGAAAACAAGGGTTAGGGAGTCCAAAAGAGGAAACAAAGATGTTTTGTAGATGTTAGGGGATGATCCGGATCCAACGGTGACGACTGTCCGGGTCGGGTCCGGGGCAGCTTTCGGACGCGCGCGCGAGGAGGGCCGCGGGCTGACGAGAGAGGTTAGGTTGGACCTGGCGGAGTTTTGTAGACGTTCTCGAGCTGAGAGAAGAGAAGAGAGATTAGGTGGTTTGACAAGAGGGAACCGAAAACACGGTTGGTCTCGGAACGGGCAACGAAGGCAAGGGGGGACGCGACAACTACGGGCAGATGCAAGTTTTGAAAAAAAAATGACGGCAACGAAGTGCTGATGCAATGCGGGTGATGACATGGCAAGATGCGACACGCAAGCAAAAGACAGAGAAACAACAGCGAATAACTGGAGGACACCTGGCGCATCAGATCCGGGGCGTTACAACACTCCACCACTACGAGAGGATCTCGTCCCGAGATCTAGGATGGCACCGGAGGGGAAAAATGAAGAGAGAGAGAAGAGGTAAAACTAAGTTGCTTCTTTGACAAACGAGTGAAACCATGAACCTTGAGAGGTTGAAAAGTTGAAGAAAAGAACACAACGGAGTTGAACGAACTTGAAAACACTCCGTTAGATAAGATGAGCAAGGAACGTTGCAAGAACCTTGTAGGTTGAAGGACAAGAAAACAAGAGCTTAACAGACGACAAAGACAATGAGCACCTCGGTAAAATGAGATATTCGAGGAACAAGAGTGTCAGAATTTGGACATCACTCCGGTAGAAACGAGATGTACAAGGAATGATAAGGATCAATAACGACAACACTCCGGTTAAACAAGATAGAGAAGGAAAAGGAATGAAATAATTTTGACAGCACTCCGACTATAAATGGAAGGAATTGAACAAGAACTAGACAAGATGAGAGGATACTTGATGAAATCAACAACACACTGCCTCCGGAACAATTAAACGAATGACACAAGGGGTAAGAATGATTCCAGACAGCCTCCGGTTGAGAAGTGAGGCAAAATTTGATAAGATGAAAAGAACTTGAAGAGATGATACAACACCCCGGTTAAATGGATTAGCAAGGAAAAGGACATGATCTTGACAAAACAAGATGATGGGTCGAAGAGAGAAACATCACAATGCCTCCGGAAGAAGAAATAGAATATAGATCATTGGAATAAGGAATGGAGAAGAAAATGACAACTCTCGCAAATAAAATTGAAAGAGAAAGCTTACGAAGAAAAAGGTTGAACGGAGTTGTTGGATTATCAACAACGAAAGCTTAAGCTTGATGTGGACTTAAGGAAACATCTCAACATTATGAGGTGATAAACGCCACTAACAGAAACAACTGCTTGCTTGAGATCAACGAAGAGATGAAAACTTCTCTCGCCGAGAGGATAGGAGAAAACTTGGATCATTGATAAGCACCACGAATAGCAACAATCCTTAGGGAAGGCTTTAGGTGAAATCTAATCCAAGATAACTCCAAGGAAGAAATTGATGGATTTAATATACCTCATTCTTGACAACATGTGAGTCATGAGACGTGACCTCAAATTATCAAGAATGCCATAATACCACCTCAAAAGATAAGGTCGAGAGAATTGCACTTTAAAATGCAAGATGAAGAATACTTGAGCTCCTCTGAAAAGAATCTCGATGAACACTTCGAGAAGGAATTAAATCCTTGATGAACCATCATGTAGAGCCTCCTTGAAGAACTATGGTAATAAAAGAATGATCAAAAAGAATTGTAGGATGAAAAGAATAAGATTGAAGCCTTGCAATGATTTAGATGAATCTTCGTGATGATGAGAGCTTGGAACTCCGAGGAAGACAAGATGAAACAATTGAAATCAAGAATTTTGATGAATCTCCGGAATAAGGAATTGAATTTACTCGATGAAACAAGAATAAGAATTACAATATGCTCGTCTTTCACCAATTAAATTGATGACAAGCAATGGATTTGGCATACTACTTATTCTCGTAGAAAGGATTAAGATAGATATGGCGCAAACTTGAGAAGGTCTTCAACGAACCATCGGTTGGATTTGGAAACAACGAATGAATCTATATGATAACGAAGGAAGAGAACTCTTGAACGAACCACCGTAAGAATTGAAAATGAACGAAGAAAGATGAAGAAACACCGGGAAGAATTAGCAAATGAACGAAGATACTTGAGAGAATTTAGATACAAATGAACGAATAGATCACGAGCTGATTAGAGAATACTTGAATGATGCACCGGTGAGATTTGGAGAAAAGATAGACGAAGCTGAGAATGAATAATACTGAGATGATGGGCTTCGAATAATGAAACTGAAAAGACTCCTGAAATGCTCCGGATGGGTGAAAAGTAATTCTCACAATCAAAAATTGTTATGAGAGGATGGCAACAAGCTAGAACCATGAATCTTGAAAAGAATGGAGTAAGATTTAAGAGAAACTCTTCTTCGGTCTTCAAATGCTGAGAAAGATGATGAGAAACACCAAGAATTGTTGAGGCACTCCGGAATGAAAATTGGAAAAGGTTGAACCAACGATGAAAGAATTGAAACGATTCTGGAGAAAGGAATATGACTGATGAAAATTCATTCTTACATCAAACTTCGAAAAGAATTTGAGAATAACTTGGGGATAATTAGAAGAGTCAGGTAAGATCCTGGGAAAAGACCTGTGGGTTAGGG
The DNA here is from genome assembly GCA_032464435.1 of Aegilops umbellulata. Lineage (NCBI taxonomy): Eukaryota > Viridiplantae > Streptophyta > Magnoliopsida > Poales > Poaceae > Aegilops > Aegilops umbellulata. The sequence goes on along the minus strand of CP136056.1, from coordinate 109,444,783 downwards.
CCCACTCAAAAGAACCACCGTTGAAAAGATTGCTTGAAAAGAGAGATTGTACCGGTAGAATTAAATGGCTTGAATGAGATAGCATCCTCAAAAGAACTTGAGTGAAATGAAAATGAAAACTTGAATCTTCTGAGATATCTTCCGCACTCCAGAACAAATGAATAGCGAGAAGAGAAAGATTAAGAGGTGCACCGGTATGAGAAAAACATTAGAAAGGAGAAAAGAATACGATCAATACTGAAAGCTTGACTTGGATCCACCGGAGAAGAAAAGAATGACGAATGATGAACTTGAAACTGTTGAGCATCTTCAAGATAAACACCGGATAAGAAACAATGTAGGAAAGAATGGAGAGGCTTCACAAGAATAAAATGGATACTTGATTAAGAAATCTGCGTCCTTGAAGGAACAAGGGTGGGAGGGCGGGAAAATCAACGACAACTTGGAACGGATGAAGCAAACACCGTTGGAAAGAACTGATAACTGATCTGGCAGAAATTGAACGAATATGATGAACTTGAAGGGAAGCACACTGGTCGAAAAAGGATTGACATGACAACCTCAATGATCAAGAAGGATTAGTATCCACATAGGAATATGAGAACACCACGTAGAAAAGGTATGGAATCAACACTTGACATTGAAGCAACTCGAATACCACAAAACAAAACAAAAACAAAGGATTGGCTCGCAGAATAAGCCGGAAACAAACCTATGATAGATCCCACATCGTATCATGTGTCTGTTGGAAAGATATCCTAAGAGATACTTTAATTCCCACTTATAAACTCCCGAAACTTTCTGATTATGCAATCAGGTGTTGGGGATACAGGGGAAGCATAATATCTCACCCAAACTAGCAAATCCTACAACCAGCTGTATCCATCCTTCAACACATAACCAAGAAATCTTCGGAAATAATCTACCTCAACCTTCGAAAAGCATCCGTTATACGAGTCATGGCAATACTCCTGCACTCGCCACAGTACTGGGCTATCAGGGTTATCTCACCAACAACTGTACAAAAGAGATTTTCGATGACGGCGTACTAAACTCAGGTATTCCAAAACCGCAACGATAAGATTATGACAACAACACCTCGGAGCTCAACTCCCCGGGACACTGCCACAACCCCTAAATGTCAGGAGGCAACCAAGACAATGTTGTCATCATAAAACCATCGGAACGATTGTAATATACCCGCGTGATCCTAAAAAAAAAAATTTTAGTGAAATTTGAGAAGAGAAGAGTCAAAACTCTACGTCAGGATGCCTTACCAGAAGGTCGAAGGGACTGGGGAGTAAAAAGAATTCCTAAACTCTCCGATATATAATTCCTAAATGACTCAAAACATTTTTCTAGACACAACTCGGCCGCTAAAAACGATCAATCAGTGGGGGCTCCTAAGGACGGGGAAGGCTCTGATTATCAACTTGTAACGCCCTCAATGCGGCTATATCTCCCACGTGTCGAAGCACGACTTAGAGGCGTAACCGCATTGAAAGCAATGTCGCAAGTGAGGTAATCTTCACACAACCCATGTAAAACATAAGGGAAAAGATACATAGTTGGCTTACAATCGCCACTTCACACAAATACATGAATAAAACATTACATCAAACAGTTACAATCAGGGCCCGACTACGGAGCCAAAATGAAAGAAGAAACCCCAAAAGCGACAAAGGACCAAGATCGACCCCAACTGGGCTCCACTACTGATCGACTAGAACGAAACAACAAAAGGACAAGATCTCCATCGAACTCCCCCTTGAGCTCGGGTGCATCACCTGCACGGTCTCATCGGCACCTGCAAACTGGTTTGGAAGTATCTGGTGAGTCACGAGGACTCAGCAATCTCACACCCGCGAGATCAAGACTATTTAAGCTTATAGGTAGGGTAAAAAGTATGAGGTGGAGCTGCAGCAAGCGTCTAGCATATATGGTGGCTAACAAACGCAAAAGAGAGCGAGAAGAGATGGCAAACCATAGTCGAACAACTATGATCAAAAAGTGATCCTGAACTACTTACGTCAAACATAACTCCAACAACCGTGTTCACTTCCCGGGCCCCACCGAGAAGAGACCATCACGGTTACACACGCGGTTGGTGTATTTTAGTTAAGATCAACTTCGGGTTTTCTACAACCGTACATTAACAAATTCCCATCTGCCCATAACCATGGGCACGGCTTTCGAAAGTTCAAACCCTGCAGGGGTGTCCCAACTTAGCCCATGATAAGCTCTCGCGATCAACGAAGGATATTCCTTCTCCCCGGGAAGACCCGATCAGTCTCGGAATCCCGGCTACAAGACATTTTGACAGCAATAAAACAAGTCCAGGAAAAACCTCCCGATGCGCCGACATCCTGATAGGAGCTGCACATATCTCGTTCTCAGGGCAACACCGGATAAGCTAAGCGTACAGGTACCAACATAACCCAAGTTGCCAAGGGACGGTCCCGCACGGTGCTCTAGTTTGGACCAACACTTAGACAAGCATTGGCCCGGGGGGCTAAATAAAGATGACCCTCGGGTTGATCAGACCCAAGAGAAAGGGGTAGGTGGTAGGCAAATGGTAAAACCAATGTTGGGCCTGCTGGAAAAGTCTTATTCAAAGCGAACTGTCAAGGGGGTCCCATAAATCACCCGACCGCGTTAGGGACGCAAAATCCGGGAACATAACACCGATATGATGGAAACTAGGGAGGCAAGAGTGGAACAAAACACCAGGCATAAGGCCGAGCCTTCCACCCTTTACCAAGTATATAGATGCATTAATTAAATAAGATATATTGTGATATCCCAACAAGTAAACATGTTCCAAACAAGGAACAACATCTCCATGTTCCAACAAGGAACAAACTTCACCTTCACCTGCAACTAACAACGCTATAAGAGGGGCTGAGCAAAGCGGTAACATAGCCAAAACAACGGTTTGCTAGGACAAGGTGGGTTAGAGGCTTGGTTTAACAATATGGGAGGCATGATAAGCAAGTGGTAGGTATCACAGCATAGGCATAGCAAAAGAGTGAGCATCTAGCAAGCAAAGATAGAAGTGATTTCGAGGGTATGGTCATCTTGCCTGAGATCCCACAAGGAAAAAGAACGAGTCCATGAAGAAGACAAACGGACGTAGTCGAACGGGTCCTCACAAACGCGATGATAACGGAATCAACCCGAAGAAGCAACACCGGAAAGAAGCACACAACATAGTAAACAAACAACACATGAATATGACATGATGCACAAACAAGTATGATGCATGTCCGGTTTAAAGATGCATGGCATGGCAAGGTGCAACAGACAATTCTACAAATTAAGTGGAGTTCAATATGCAACGAGTTGCATATTGACAAAACACCACAACAAATAATTAGTTCTCTCTCGATTATGTACCCAACAATATTAAATGTTGTTAAACATGGCAAGGGGGTGAAGCACAACAAAACTACCTATCTAGACAAGTTTAAATGAGGACGGAACAACAACCAATAATTCCGGAAACTCCTCATATGCATATATTTAGATTTGGTACTAATCTGACCTAAAGCATATTTTAATGTTGTTAAACAGGAAAATAAATTGCAACATGTTAAACTAGGCATTTTTCCACCCTATTTACATATAAAGATTATTAAATTCCGAGTTACGGTTATTTAGTTATGAATTAAATCATTTTAACATGGCATAGGAGCAAATTTAATCAAACAGCATTTTAAGCATCTTAAACATAGGTGAAAGTGGCATATTATTAAACTACACAATTTTCTGAGCATTTTTCATATATAAATCATTTTAATATGATGCACCGTTGATGAGTTATTAAATGTATGAAGATGAGGGTCTTTTCTGCAAAACGGTAAATTACTGGATAATAGAGAAATTCGCCAGACGGGAAAAAAACACATCGGGCCGTATCTAGTTGGCCCAATAGTGTACAGGAGAGGCCTGGAAGGGGCTGCTCACATCGGGCCTTGGCCCAGGTCGGTGGAGGAGGCCGGGCAGGCCGACTGGGCCTTGGTGCGACCTGGCGCTGAGCCACGCGCTGGTCAACGGGGCGAGCGGCTCAAGCGAGCTGCTCTGTTCGTTTCTGAAGAAGGAACAGCAGAGGTTCAAACGCCGGCGGCTGGGCGTGATGGATTTCGGCGACGGGTGGCTGACGGCGATGCGAGTGCCGGGAACGGGCAGGTCCAGGCGAGGGGTTTCGGATCCGGCGGTGCAAGGGAGCTCCAAGGCGGGGAGGAACTGCAGGGCCATGGCGTGGAGCTCCTGTCCAAGGCAGAGAGAGACCTGAGAGTTGAATACAGAGGGAGGAGGAAGAACGAGGGAAGGAGACGGACGGACAGGGGAGGCGGACCCGGCGAAGGGGCGCGGTTCCTGGTGGCGTTGATGGATCTCCAGGACGGTGGAGTCGAGCGGGACGGCGACGGCTCGGCTCCTGCTTGCTGCTCGGGGTCGCTGGACGAAGCAGGACGACGGAGGCGGCGCCATGGAGAGCTCCTGCTCGTTCCTGAAGAAAAGACAGAGGCCGCGAGGTGAGGGAGAGGGAAGAAACAGGGGAAAGAGAGAGGCGACGGGGAGCTGCAACAACAGGGGGGGCAGGAGGCTTCGGGCGCCGGGCATCCACGAGCTCGGGGCAGGCGAGGATCTTGTCGAGGCGCTGGTCAACGGCTGCTGCTGCTACTCCAGCGAGGAGGCTCGGGGCGAGCCTATTGGGGACGAGGAGGCCCTCGAGACACAGGCGCACGGAGCTCGGGCGCTCGCTCGATCTCCTCGAGCAGAGAGGGGGCCGGGAGATGCGGGGACGGGGTCGGGGAGAAGGAGCTCGGGCTCCTGTTTGTGGGTGGAGGAAAACGAGAAGGGGATCCCGAGGGGATTTGAGACCGGGTGGAGGTGGCGGCTGATTCGAGGAGGAAGGAGGCTGTAGGTGGCGGCGGCTAGGGGGGACAAATGTCCTAGGATTTAGGGTTTGGTCTAAAAATGGACTAGGGATCTATATATATATATGAAAGAAGATGATTTGGATCCTCCGATCGCAATCGGGCGGTCCGGAAAACAAGGGTTAGGGAGTCCAAAAGAGGAAACAAAGATGTTTTGTAGATGTTAGGGGATGATCCGGATCCAACGGTGACGACTGTCCGGGTCGGGTCCGGGGCAGCTTTCGGACGCGCGCGCGAGGAGGGCCGCGGGCTGACGAGAGAGGTTAGGTTGGACCTGGCGGAGTTTTGTAGACGTTCTCGAGCTGAGAGAAGAGAAGAGAGATTAGGTGGTTTGACAAGAGGGAACCGAAAACACGGTTGGTCTCGGAACGGGCAACGAAGGCAAGGGGGGACGCGGCAACTACGAGCAGATGCAAGTTTTGAAAAAAAAATGACGGCAACGAAGTGCTGATGCAATGCGGGTGATGACATGGCAAGATGCGACACGCAAGCAAAAGATAGAGAAACAACAACGAATAACTGGAGGACACGTGGCGCATCAGATCCGGGGCGTTACAACAGCGTTCCCAGGACCTGCAGGCGGGCCTCGGCGGCGGTGATGATCTCCGAGAAGGTCCAAGCCACCCGCGGATCCGTCCCGGACCGAACGACGCCGGTCGGGTCGCGCTGATAGCGGTCGGCTACTTCCGCCAGCCGCTGCGTCTCCGGGAAGGCCCCTGCCACAAAGGAAGAACCGAGTTAGAAGAACAACAACAAGAAAGAAAGGCCGGATCCCGACCCGACAAACGACAAGAAAAAGCACTTACTAGAGAAGGACTCTTCTAGGTGTTGCGCCTCAAGCAACATACGCCGCTCCCGTTCAATGGTGAAGTCGCGCTCCTCGAGCGCCCTCTCCAGATCGGCCGCCTTGGCATGGGCCGCCTTCAGCTCGGCGTCCTTTTCTTCGGCCGCCTTCTCGGCCGCCTCGCGGTGACGGGCCTCGTCCTCACGGGCCCCCTCAGCCGTGGTGACCTTCCCCCGCAGGCGATCCACCTCGGCCTGGAGCCGGCCCTTGTCGTCGGCCAGCTGGCCGCGCTGCTGGTCCGCCTCCACCAGGGCCTGCTGCGCCTCTGCCACCTTGGCGGCTTCCGCCTTAAGAAGCTCTACCTTGGCCTCGAGGCGGCTCTGGTGACCCACCAACTGCTGGCCAGTGTCGGCAATGATCCTGTCATAGTGATGACCGGCCCGGAGCAGACGAGTCCGCCAGGAGAGCACCACGGCTGCGAAAAAGAAGGACTCAGCAGAAGAAAAAAGCAAGACTTAAGATTTGGCCCAACTGTTGCAAAGTTGGCCCAAATCTTGGGGGCTACACTCAGTGGGTGCCCTAGCGCGCCCCCACTAGAAAAGAGCACAAGAATACCTGCGGCGACGCAGAGCTCCTCCTCCTTGGCGACAAGCTGCTCCATGAGCTCCAGGTGCTTGCCCAGGAGACGATTGTAGCCGGCGACCTAGAAGGCGTCGAGATGCTGAAGAAAGCATAAATTAGAACAAGGCCAACCCTCTAAAGATTCGACCCAACTACTACATAGTTGGCCCGAACCTCGGGGGCTACACCCAGTGGGTGCGCTGGTGTGCCCCCACAAAGAACAAATTACAAGAAGACTTACCAGAACGGCTCGCTCCAGGTCGCGCGTCCGCTCCACCTCGGCCTTGGCGAAGGCCTTGAGCCGTTCCGTCCGGACTCCCAGGCGGCGACTGACGGCGTCCAGCGCCGCCTCCTCCTGGGTCTGAGGCCCGAAGACAACGGCGCCACCGCTCCGCGCCGGCTGCGGCATGGCAGCTCGGCGCCCTCCCTGCCGGGGCCCTAAGGCGTACTCCCCGCTGGCCGCTCCCAATGCGGCCAGCACCTCCTCCGACGCCCCTCCCAGGGCCGACAACGACCCGGACACCGAGACGCCCTACGTCACCGTCTCTGACTCGCAAGCCGGGACACCCTGCGTCGCCGTCTCCGGCCCAGCTGCCGGGGTGGCCTCTGGCACCGCCGCCCGCGGTGCCTCAGCCAAAACCGGCGGCGCCTCCGACACCCCTGCCCGCAGCGTCTCTTCCAAAACAATGCCGCCTCCACCACCATCAGTCCCCGCTCGCTCGACCACGTCGGCCCGCGGCGGGGTGTCATCTGCCAGCACCACGACCTCCTGGTCGGGGGTCACCACCTAGGCACGGCCTCCACGGCCGCGCTCCCTCACCGACGACGACTTAAAGACCGTCGCCGCCACCACTGTGCCCTCTAGCATCTCGCGCCAGGCCGGCTCGCGCCCATGCCGCCGCCGCGTCGGTCCAAGCACGGACCGACGCTGCCTCCAGCTCCACCTTGGCCCGGTTCCTGTCCCGCCAAGCCAAGGCTTCGGCGTCGTTCGGATCCAGGCCGAGGTCCGAGTCAGCCCGTCCCTCCACTTCGGCCTGGTAGGCGAGGTCGGACCGGCTCCTGCGGAACGTTGCCCCTTCGGCGGCCGCGGCTTCCGCCGCCGCCCTCGCCAGCGCGATTGACAACCTGAAGAAGAAGACAAAACAAGCAGAAAAGAAACAATACTAGCTCAATAAAAATATCAGAGCGCAAACGATAGATGAAGCTTACCCACCAAGACCGGGAACGGGGTTGGCCTCCCGTGGCCGCCACCGCGCTTCCTCTTGGCCGGCCTCCCGGCCCCGGCTGGGTCTGCCGTGCGCTTCGGGGCCCGAGGTCGCGGCCCGACGCTGTCTTTCCCATGCGGGCGGCTCGGCGCCGCCCCATGCGAAGACCCGGCTTCGCCCGCGTCGCCGCCTCCCCCTCCCAATGCCACTACACCGACAACTGGCGTCAGCACCGATCGTTCCATGCCGCAGTCAGCAATTCAAGACACATGAAGAAAAACACGGGACTTACCCACGCAAAGCCCGAAGGATTGCCTCAAGATTCGGCGGACTTCTCGGCCCCCGCCACGGCCTGGATGCCACGATCCGGTTTCCTAGAAAACCGGCACACAGTGGGTGTTGCCGGACCCAGCACTCGCAGAATCCACCTTACTTAAGGGGAAACTACGGAGGCCCACTCATCCGAAGACGGCGGACCTTCACAGCTTCGGGGACTATTGTCGGTGGGATGAACCCCGGGCAGGCAACAGAACCCGGATCCTCTTCAAAAAACAACGGGGTTGGCACCGACCCTCAATACCAGCACGCGCTTGGCCGGGTCGCTTGACCCGGCCAAGCCCCGCAAGCCGGCCAGACTAGCCTACCCGGCAAGACACGTCGACTCGGCCCCAACAACTAGCGCAAGATAGCCGAACCCGACATGACCAAAGCCTCCTCAACAAGCCAGCGCCACCCATGGCATGCTACGCAATCCAGCCGCGGGTCAACTCCCGTCCCATCCAGGCCGTATGATGGGGACGAGACTTCAATCAACGATGACTGAGGTAACAGTGCCCCGCCCAGCCTCTGGTTAGTAGGAACATGGCGACAGTGCCCCTCACCTACCCGCTGACCAGGGCCGGCGTGGCTACAGTGCCCCCGCCCTCACCGCTGACGACAACAAGCGGCAACCTGACGGAGAACACTGTACGCGACTCGACTCGGCCACGCCGTGACGATCGACAAGACGGCGCATGGTCCCCCTAGGCATGCGGGGCCCGCACATAGGGGAACCCGACGAACCACAAGCCCTCAGCGGGACCCAGCCCGGGTCCTCGGACACCAACAATATGGACCCACCGACTTGTAATGTTACCACTGTACCCTCGGGGGGTTGGACTATATAACCCCCCGGGAGCCCACGATCATACGGGGGCCGAGCAAGAGGGAAAGCAGAAAACACCTATGAGAGAAAAGCAAGTAAGCATAGGACTAGCCACAAAACAGCAACACTTGAGAAAAGGAGCAGCCAAGCCTTGGCCAGCTTCCTTCCTCCTCCATACAGCTCCAGGAGGTACATTGTACTATCGATCATCCAACTACACTCGGCAGGACTAGGGGTATTATCTCTCGGGAGAGCCCCGAACCTGGGTATGTCCGGCATCCCCCACCCGCTCATGCCAACCCCGCCTCTGGAGTCCACCAGCGCCCTCGAGCCTCCTCCTCTCTTTAGCCATCCCTTGGCATCTGCCGTGCGCCCACCACAACAGCGGGGATTTCCTCTGAGGTCACCAATGGCTCCTTCAGCTTCCTCCCGTAGAGATCCTGAAGTGCCTTGCGGGACCTCTTCTTGAGGGAGTCAAAGGCAGCACGCCTTGTGGTGGCTGCCTCGACAAGGAGTTTCTTCCTGGCCTCCAGCTGAGCCTTCTCCGCTTCTACCTCCTCCTTCAACTTCTCCAGGCGGCCACGCTCCGTGGCCTGCTCCCGGGCCGCTTGCGCTAGCTCAGTGTCACGATCGCGACCGCAGCTTCCCGGGACTTCAACATCTCCTCTTGCGCCTCGAGCTGGCGGGTCTGGGTAGCCTGCTTGTCACGGAGGTTCTTTAGCTCGGCCTCCGCCGTGCGACAGCGCTCCTCGGCTGCCTTGGCATCCTTCTCCGCTGTGTCGCGGGTGGCCGTGGCTAGGCCGGCAACCTGCTGTCCCTCCTCTATGGCTGCCACGGCCTGGCCCTAGGCTAGCGAGGCAGGCCCCTCCGAGGTTAAGAACAACAACGGCACGCTTCGACGTAACAGACACAAACACCGAAGCAATGGTGATAATACCGACGACACTACAGTCAACGCCGGATTCAGTGGCTCCAAGTACAACCAGTGGAAGAAAGCATACAAGAGAAACAATCAGGGACCATCCAGCCTGGATCGCATACTCGATCGCCCAGAAAAACCAGCCAACCATACCAATAGAGACTGTTGGGTTTTTAAACATGCCGAGAAATTAAACGCCGAGAACAGGAAAAAGGGACCACAAAGCGAGGATGACGACGAGGAGCCCGGGCAACGGAACACAACACGACAGAAGAAAGTTCCCCCTCAAGTGAAAACAGTAAACATGATATATGTTACATGATACGTCTCCAACGTATCTATAATTTTTGATTGCTCCATGCTATATTATCTACTATTTTGGACTATATTGGGATTTATTTTCCACTTTTATATATTTTTGGGACTAACCTATTAACCGGAGGCCTCGCCCAGAATTGCTGTTTTTTTTGCCTATTTCCGTGTTTCGGAGAAACAGAATATCAAATGGAGTCCAAACGGAATAAAATCTTCGGGAACGTGATTTTCTCACCGAACGTGATCGAGGAGACTTGGACCCTACTCCAAGAAGTAATAGAGGCAGTCACGAGGGTGGGGGGCGCCCCCCCCCCTCTAGGGCGCCCCCCTGCCTCGTGGGCCCCTCGGTGCTCCACTGACGTACTCCTTCCTCCTATATATACCTACGTACCCCAAACGATCAGAACAGGAGCCAAAAACCTAATTCCACCGCCGCAACTTTCTGTATCCACGAGATCCCATCTTGGGGCCTGTTCCGGAGCTCCGCCGGAGACGGCCGTCATCACGGAGGGCTTCTACATCATCCTAGCCCCTCTGATGAAGTGTGAGTAGTTTACCTCAGACCTTCGGGTCCATAGTTATTAGGTAGATGGCTTCTTCTCTCTTTTTGGATCTCAATACAATGTTCTCCCCCTCTCTCGTGGAGATCTATTCGATGTAATCTTCTTTTTATAGTGTGTTTGTTCATACCGATGAATTGTGGGTTTATGATCAAGTCTATCTATGAATAATATTTGAATCTTCTCTGAATTCTTTTATGTATGATTGGTTATCTTTGCAAGTCTCTTTGAATTATCAGTTTAGTTTGGCCTACTAGTTTGGTTTTTCTTGCCACGGGAGAAGTGCTTAGCTTTGGGTTCGATCTTGCGGTGTCCTTTCCCAATGACAGAAGGGGCAACAAGGCACGTATTGCATCGTTGCCATCGAGGATAACAAGATGGGGTTGTTATCATATTGCATGAAACTATCCGTCTATATCATGTCATCTTGCTGAAGGCGTTACTCTGTTTTTAACTTAATACTCTAGATGCATGCTGGATAGCGGTCGATGAGTGGAGTAATAGTACTAGATGCAGGCAGGAGTCAGTCTACTTGTCTTGGACGTGATGCCTATATACATGATCATACCTAGATATTCTCATAACTATGCTCAATTCTGTCAATTGCTCAAAAGTATTTTGTTCACCCACCGTAGAATACTTATGCTCTTGAGAGAAGCCACTTGTGAAACCTATGGCCCCCGGGTCTATTCTCATCATATCAATCTCCATCACTTTAATCTTGCTTTGCTTTTTACTTTTTACTTGCATCTCTATATCAAAAATACCAAAAATATTATCTATCATCTCTATCAGATCTCACTCTCGGAAGTGACCGTGAAGGGATTGACAACCCCTAATCGCGTTGGTTGCGTTGAGCTATTGTATTTGTGTAGGTACGAGGGACTTGCGCGTGGCCTCCTACTGGATTGATACCTTGGTTCTCAAAAGCTGAGGGAAATACTTACTCTACTATGCTGCATCATCCTCTCCTCTTCGGGGAAAACCAATGCAGTGCTCAAGAGGTAGCATTACACACATCCCCAAAAGGGAGCGCAAACGCGCATTAAGGGGTGTCTACGCGATAGAGCCAGTCGCCCCAAAATTCAATCCATGGTCGTCATTCCCGATCACTTTTGGTCGTCGAGATCACCTGACCAGTATCCAGCATGGCAGATCAGCCGCACTAGTCTTGGACCCAATCATCGATGGATTCCACCTCACGCGAGTCCTCATGGACAATGGTAGCAGCCTCAATCTGCTCTATCAAGACACAGTGCGCAAAATGGGCATTAATCCATCAAGGATCAAGCCCATGAAGACTACCTTGAAAGGAGTCATACCAGGTGTAGAGGCCCGTTGTATGGGCTCAATCACACTAGAGGTTGTCTTCGGATCCCTCGACAACTTCCGAAGCAAACAGTTAATCTTCGACACCATCCTATTCCGCAGTGGTTATCACGCACTGCTCGGATGGACTGCGTTTGCTCGGTTCAACGCGGTGCCGCACTATGCTTACCTTAAGCTCAAGATGCCCGGTCCACGCGGCGTTTTAACGGTCAACGGAAACATGGAGTGCTCCCTCCGTATAGAGGAGCACACCGCCGCCCTAGGAGCAGAAGTACAGAGCGGCCTTCTCAAACAGAACCGTAATCCGGCTGCCGAGCCCCTGGACATCATAAAGAGGGTCCGGACTATGCTGCAGCAGGACAGCTCGGCTCATCAAGAGCTCGATTAGCAATTTGGCCTCCGTCCCAGCCCCGATCAGGTAGTGGCATTCGTACCACGCGTGCATAATTACTCACTAGAAATACCATGGGAAGCGACGGAGGCACAACAAGCTGGTGATCCGCAATACGGCTCGACTGCTCGCGGACACATATACTTTCACTCTTTCTTTTCTTCATTTTAGTTTTCTTTTCCAGAGGCCTTCCCAGACGACTTGATTGCGGATCCTTTCAAAGGACAAATACACCAAGTAGGCAGTCAACTCGGACGTAGAGGGAAATTTCTAAGTGGTTTCTTAAACAACCACTGTACCTGTCTCCAGGGTCCCATGCGCAGCTCTCCCTTGGTCGTGGCATGTCAACTAGCCCGTTGCCTATCACACCATTTGTACCAATGCGCTTTGATGGATTAATCAAATCATAATGGAAACAGTTTGCGGCCCGAATTTTAGGGCCCCTGCTCATTGCTTTTTGCTCCTTTTATGTTTTCCTTTTTTACCATTAATAAGTTTATCAGATAGCACCCATACACGGTTGTACGCTTCACTTTGCCAGGGGCTTCATAGCGCCCAGCACTATGGCAACAAAGTCCAAACACTTTTTACAGTATACTTTGGCACCTCAAATTTAGCACTATATGCATTGGCTCCGAATCATGTCTTTTGTCAATAGTTGGGTTGCCCGGCTCCTCTGCTTGCTACCTTACGTTCCGCTATATCGGCTAAGGTAGTTAAAGAAGAACTACTACGATTGTTCCCTGGTTTATCCAAAGGAGCACCTCAGTAGAGAAAGCCGAAAACTGACTGTCACGATGCGGCAAGAGCCGGTCAGCTGTTCGGAGGTTGCAAATCATTGGAGATTTTTTTCACGTTACGCGAAGGATCAGCACTTCCCAATCAGACACTTATATCACTCTAGTTCAGAAACTAAGGGCTGCGTCCATGTTTTTATTGTCGAACTCCTATGGCTAAGTGAGGGCGTTAAACCCGAATAGTCTGGTTGCCTGGTTCGTTGCGCTAAACAACTCCTGCAAGGACCATATAATTGGATCAAGATTGTTTAGATTCCATCCCGAGCACCTCCGTACTACCTACATGGGGGCAGAAGCCGACGACTGGCCAACCCTTAGATTTCATATAAACACGGCCGCACATGAGGTAAAATTAAAAACATAACAATCATTATATTACAAACCCACTTTGTTTCACCATACAAGGAAAATACAACACGAATGTATTCATTCAAAACTAATGTCCTACCCACACTGCGCTGCTACAATGTGAGACCCCTCCAAGACATCTGGGAAATAGCACTCGGGTGTGCGGTCCTCCTTGCCCTCTGGCGGCCCCTGGGCCAGCTCAACGACATTCATCTTCGCCCACCACATCATGCAACCGGCGAAGGCCATACGAGCACCCTCAATACAGGCCGATCGCTTGACGATATCCAGCCAAGGACAGGCGTCCACCATCCGCCGCACGAGTCCGAAGTAGCTACCGGGCATAGCTTCGCTAGCCATAGCCGGATCATCAAATACTTTATGGCTAGTTCGACCACCCTATGCAGCTCCACCAGCTGTTTCAGCCGATCGGTGAAGGGCACGGGATGCTCTGGTGCAAGATATTGCGACCAGAATAGCTTCTCCGTAGAGCTCCCTTCCTCAGCTCGGAAGAACTCCGAGGCGTCGGACACACTTCGCGGAAAATTAGCAAAAGCCCCTGGAGAACTCTGAATCCGGGTTAGTAAAAGATGCTTCCTCTTTGCATATTTTCTTTGCATACTGAAGGCCTTACCCGCAGCAATCTTCCTCGCCTCCTGGACCTCTTGGAGGGCGCCTTGGGCCTCGTTCCGGGCCGTCTCCATGCTCTGACGAGCCTTGGAGAGTTCGGCCTCTTTAGCCGACACGTCATGCTCCAAAGTCTAACACTTCTTCACCGCATCATGGAGCTCTTGTTGGACCTCGTTGACCCGGGCGTTGAGCTTCTTACGGGCAGCCTGCTCCTTGACGGCCTTCCCCTCGGCTTCACCCAAGGCCTTTTTCAGGGCCTCGCCCTCGGTCATTGCTCCTATTTATATCAAGACACTTTGGTCAATATATAACATCCTACTCTTTTCAAATACTTCTTGGGTTATTACATACCTTGATTCTTCTGGAGCTGCCTCTTCACCTGGCCAAGCTCCTCCTCGGCCTATTCCAGCCTCCGCTTAAGATCAGAGACTTCTGCAGCATGTGAGGCCGTGGCCAGCAGCAACGCCTGCATATGCACTCCAGACAAATTTCGTTAGTTCCCTGCAATAAAGGAATGATCCTCTGTATGGCTTTTATTTCCGAACACCGGACAGTGTCTCAGGGGCTATTGTCTATATGGGGATTTTCTCCTTTTTTGTCGCTTACCTCAAAACCTGTCAGCAGGCTGCTACAGGCTTCGGTTAGTTCGCTCTTGGCAGACTGAACCCTTTCAATCACTACAAAAAAAATACACTTCCGTGATGATACGTGTTCGTCATAGTAGGTGGCATTTTTTGTCATGCATGTACATCCATGACAAATTTATGACAGAATCAAGGTAGTCATACCTGTGCTGTCGTAGAAGTGTTCCATCACATTACCAAAATTATCATCACGGAAGTGTCCACTTCCATGACGATAAATCGCGCGTCACAGAAGTGCTTCCGTCAAGGGTGACCGACACATGGCATCCACCGTAACGGAACACCGTTAAGCTATCGGGTCGGCTTTTGGATCCGATAACCCGTTAACAGCCCCGACCAATGGGGATTTTCCACGTGTAAAATCATCATTGGCTGGAGGAAACACGTGTGGGCTCACCGTTGGGACAGATGTCATCCGCTCATTGGACCAAAGGCGCCTATGATACGGCGACACGTGGCACGGCCCAACATAGGCCCATTCCTGTGAAAAGGCCGGCCCATTTGACTTGGTCAAAAGGTGGCGGGCCAGCCCACAGAAAGCCTGTTAACAGCCTGTTCGCATATAGCCCATTTACAGCCTGCTAACCCAGGGAACGTTACGCCCTATTCGAATTAGGCCTAGTAGCATCATCTGGGCCGTCCAATATGATTCAGCCCGTTTTAACTTCCGGCCCATGTGTGGCCCATGACTTCTTTCGGCCCATATGAGGACCTTTGTAACTCTTGGCCCATAAACGGCCCGTGGTGAAACTGGCCTGTAATGAACAGTGTATCACTTTATACCCATTAATGGCCCGTTATTCCATTGGGCCGTTTCCAGCCCAAGTTATCTTTCGGCCTTCTCAGGGCCCATTGATTCTTGGGCTCATTTGCAGCATTCGGTTACATACGGCCCGTTACTGTCATTTTCCGCTTGTGGGCCAAATTCAGCCCGTTGTTACAGTCGGCCCATTTGCGAACCGTTAATACGTTGGGCCGTTTTCATGTCAAAAAAAAACCGTTGGGCTGTTTTCATAGAGTTATGAAATACGGCCTATTAACGGCCCGTTATGGTCCACGAATAGTACGGCCCATGATTGGTGAAATGATGATACGCCTCGTAGAAGGCCCATGGATCCTACAGCCCGTATGAGGCCCATGGATAGTACGGCTCGTAGAAGGCCCATGGATCGTACGACTCGTAGAAGGCCCATGGACCCTATGGCCCGTAGAAGGCCCATGGACCCTAAGGCCCATATAGAAGGCCGATGGATCCTACGGCCGGACGAAGGCCAATGGATCATACGGCCTGCAGGAGGCCCATGGTTACAATAGTCCGTGTGTTGCCATGATTATTGTGGCCTAGTTACCAAAAATAGGCTATTGTGGCCACTAGAAAAAAACAGAAAAAGAACTACAGTGACTACAAGCAAACAACTAAACAAGACAATAAGGAAATAAATAAGCAAGCAATTAACGCTAGCCTATTACCGCTATTACACATATTACATCCACTGGGAATCAAAGTTCGCCACCAGTGCAAATATAGGGAACAAAGCAGCACATTACATACACTGGCCGTCAAAATTGGCCACCAGTGCAAATAAACGCGGCAGCAAAACAAGAGCATAACTGAAACAACTTCAGAAGAGCTCAAGAAACGTTATCCTGGGTATCCACCATGCTGGCAATAAGCTTAGCAAGCTGATTAGCTTTGTCCTGTTTGGCGCTAAAATCCTCCAACGCTTGCTGTTGCACCAGAAAGTTTGCATCTGAATGCTCCAGGGACTTCCGCAGTCCTTCCGCTTCTTGTCGCAGCACAGCGGATTGATGTCTTTCAGCTTGTAGTTGAGACTCAAGAAACTGAACTGATTCAGACAGTGAGTTTGAATAGCTTGTGCAAGCGGTAGTGGCCAGTAACTCAAACACTAAACCAAGACGGGACTTTGGGGTTGTCTCACTGTCTTCAAGATAGTCTTCCTTAGCTGTTTTATAAGCATTGTTGGAGACCAACAAGGATGTGTCACTATCCTGAACCTTATATACATTACTTCCTTTACCATGGCTTAATAAGACACTCTTCCCCAATATTCTGTCAGCATTCTAAAAGAAGAAACAAGCAGACACATAACATGTTTAGCATGTACTAGTATATGAAACTCATTTCGATGAACCAGTTCATTAGTAAGGTGGATAGGATTAAACTACCAAGTCTTCTATTGCCAAGTATACATAATAAAAGCATCAAACAAACATATATCTATGTCATATGGTCACTGCATTGTCTTGCCAAATCCAAATAGAGACACGGTTCAAATCATATCAGTTCAAGACAAAGCAGTAGTGAAAGAATACAAAGCGTGGGAAACTACACGACACAACAAGATTTCAGATGGGTACCGCGGGTCTACATGTACAACAACACTATTGGCTCTGTTGTGATGCTAGTAATGTGCATGATATGAAAGTCAACTGTATACAGAATTGAAATTGAAATCGACGGAGCTATTGATAAGAGCAAAACTATTAAAGAAACATGTGTGAACATACCTGCTGTGCCATTGGAGTTTCGATTGGATCCTTCAATTTAAAAATAAGTTTGTATGAGTAAATACAGTGATGCAAGAGCAAAGCAATCATAGTTAAAAAAGGCACGCCTAAGCGAGCGCTTAAGCGCGCCTAGGCTCTAGGCGTTGGCAAAATGCATTGCGCATAAATACGCATAATCTGTGCATAACTGCGCATAAGCATGCGCTTTGGTCAGTAAAGCGCAAGGCGGTGGCAAAACGCACAATTAACGCCTAGTGCTTTTTTGAACTCTGATAGGAATGGAATCTTAAATTAGAACAATTGTTCTTCAGGTTTAGGCACTTGTTCTACATGAACACAATACAGTAAGATGCAAGAATATAATACTTAAAAATAGAAAATGAGATCATAGACCTTACCACATTCTTGGTTCGGGACCAGTAGAGAACAAGGCATTCCCAGTCATCGTCCAGTAAATGTGTCTCAGGAGAACGTAAGGGAATTTGATGAGTTTCGTTGCCGGTGAAGTACGTTTTCTTCAGGTAATTCCGATACTGCCACCAAGCATTCTTGAAGATAGCAGAGGTATTAGCACAGGTTACCTCATCCTGAGTTTCCAAATAGGTCCTTTTCTATAGAGAAAAATGGGAAAATTTGCTGTATTATAACCATCATGGAGGTAGGATGTATGGGACGAAGCAAAGTAATTGCCATGAATAACATTACATACACATAACTCCTGGACAAACACCTGCAACTGGCATTTTCCTTCATCTTCAGTATAATATTTCCAAGATGGGAATATACGCACATACGATTTAACAACATCAAATGTGATAGATGCTAAACTACGACTAGCTGGTTGTGCTTCCTCCACGGGAATAGGCGTACTAACTGGTGGAGCTGGGGTTCGCCGTGATAGTACTGGCCCTTTGGGCACTGGAGCTGCCTTACTAACTGTTCTTGTTTGGGAGCTCTGTGGTGGAGATGGTGCTGTGTCAACAGGAACTGGGTTACTATCGGCTGGGGTTGGGGTTAGATTGGGTGAAGCTGGTTCTCTGTCCATCGCAATAGGGGTACAATCTGCGAGAGTTTGGGTTATGTGTGGTAGGGCTGGTTCTTGTGCATGTACAACCGGGGTGCTATCTCCACCGAGAGGTAGCACTGTTTTATTTGAAGACCGTGTTTTTAGTTCGCTAGATACTGGCATCACCCGCTCCAATTCAAATGGCTGGTAAACAGGAAACAAAGTTGAATGTATAGACATTGTATGAGAGACAGATGCAATAGATAGTGTGGAAAAAAGAGGGCATGAAATAGTTGACATGTATATTGTTTAACTAAAACGGATAGCATGACATAATTTCACATATATGATGTCTATCTAAACTGGATAGCATAGCATAACATAATTCAAAGATATGATGAATAACTAAACAGGATCGCATGACATAATTCACCTACATGTTATCTAAGTAATCATGATTGCATGATTTAATTCACATATGTGATTTATAAGCTAAGCAGTGGGCATTCGCATATATGATGTCTGAACTAAGAACATGGTGTTGAATATTGTGTACATGATGTCTAAACTATGCAATGCAAGACACCGTATGCATGATATGAGCAGTATAACCGTGCCAAGTTAGAGCATACACCTCAGTGGGGGAATAGGACTGGTCATCTGTCTCTGAATCCATCTATGAGGAGCTATCGGGACCCAACAAGAGATCTCCTTCAACAGGTAGCACTGTCTCCTGTGAAGGCCTTGTTTTCACTCCAGATTTTTCCATCTCCCACCCAAATGGATGATTCAGAGGAAGAGTAGTTTAATGTACAAACATTGTCGACAAATGGAAATGTAATGAAGAAAAGGATAGGAAAGATATCATTCAAATATATGATGCCAGGTTAAACAGGATGGCATTGCACATTTCACATATATTATGGCTGGCTAAAAGACATGAGACCGCATAATTCCCATATATGATATAGAAAATAAACAGGTGGCATTACACAACATGTCTAAACTAAGCAGATGACATATATGATGTCAAAAGTAGGCACTGCAAGGCAACATATGCATGATATGACTAAAATCATCATGCCAAGGTAGAGTAAACACCTTGGGGGGTAAATAGGAGTGGTCAGCGGCGTCTGAATCCGCCTCAGAACAGATATCTTCCTCTGGATTATAATCCGGAGAGGGGTGGGGAGGGTTTGTCATTGAACCCACCATGGAGCAATGTCTGCATGACATTGTATTGCCGCGCAAAACTCTTCTCTTTTTCTCTACATGTTCAGCATGAGTGTGTACAATACCTGACATGCATACGAAAAAAAATATTGTGAGATTATGTAAGGAGAGCATGGAGAAATTTAGAGTGATGGTAACAACCAGTGGATCGACGTTTTTCCGTTGAACCAAAATAGCCCTAATGGATTGACGTGAATGTATAGTAATAAGTGATGCAACAAGTGTACAACCTCTTTGCCGTAGCCGTGTCGACCTCAGCATCATTGGGTTGGTCGCTGAAGCAGTTGAGGCAGAGGCGGCTGTCGGAGGTGTGGAGGAAGATCTGAGGAATCTGTAGACGGCGTCCAGGGCACTGCTCTGTTGTGATGGATCGTTCTGTCACTGGAGCAGCTCCGGTGAGCCGTAAGACGTCAAGGCTGAAGCAGCACAAGACAGACATCGTCAATCTCAAGTGGGATTCTAATAGTATCTCCAATAGATGATGTAAAATGGATGTAAAATTAACATCACCAAAAACCACCTGACTACAACAGATGAGGTAAAAACTGTTGAATCTGAACTTAACTGTTGAAACTGAAATTTACTGTGGAATCTGAATGCTACTGTCGAAACTGAACGCAATGGTAGCAGAGAGGCACTTGACATGTAGTTTAGGGAGGGCCTGCAGTTAATCTTCAACCTGCACCCCCCTGAGCCGCCAGCCACCACCGGCCCCAGCGCCGCCTCGCCGCCCCGAAACAACTCGCCACCGCCGCCTCGGCCAGCCCTCTAGGCCCCTCGTCCCCCACCCTCAACCCTAAGATAGATAGTGGGGTACCTCTCCGGTGAGCCCCCGTCCCCGCTGCGGGTGGTTCTTCCTTAACTCCGGCGAGCCCCCCAACCCCTGAAAATCGACTGACCCAAAAGTCGATTCAGTCGACTGAAGTGTGGCTTAATCGGAGCAGAGCAGCAGCAGCAGGGCGAGCAAGCGATCGAGCGAGAGCCGGAGCCAGAGCAGCAGCAGCAGCGCGAGCGAGCGAGCGAGAGCCGGAGCAGCAGCAGATCCGGCTGGTATGGACGCCGCCGCCGAAGGGGCCTCGCACTGGGGGAGAGCCGCCATGGAGATGTCGCCCGCGGCGCGGGCTTCAAGGTAGCCGCTCCATGGGGGTGCGGCATGGAGCACCGTCGGCGCCGGGAGGTCGAGTTAAGGAGAAGGTGCGATGCGATGAGTGTACAACCTCTTTGGTGGCGCCGAGTAGGCCTCGTCTTCGTCCGAGGAGTCGGTGTGGATGTTGCGGTTCCGGTGGAGCAGGTTAAGGCGGTGCTGTGGGGATGGAGCAGCCGCGATAGATGAGGTGATCGTCGGAGCAGCTCCTTCGAGGTGGAGGACGGGGCGACTGAACCGGCGGGACGGCGAGATGGACGAGGATCCTCATTCGGGGAGGTGGACGAGGGACGTCGAGCTGTTGCGGTGGACGATGTCGTTGGGGAAGAGGCTCCGGCTGGGCAGCAGTGACATGGCGGACGGAGGAGAGTGGGGTTTCGCGGCTGGAGCGGAGAGGTTATGGCGGCCTGGGATCTCGAATGGCAAAAAGGGGGCGATGGGAGGGGGTGAAGCATGACTTTGGGACGCGCTTGTCCTAAATGTAGGGTGTGTTACAAAAGTACCCCCCACCAATTTGAACTAGTGGCCCTTTCGGCTTAGGGTTAGAAGGGGGATTTCGCGTGTCGGGATTTGGCAGCTGGAGGGAGTTTTCGCGCGCGTTGTAATTTCGGTATAACAAGGCGCGGGTTGTGAAGGCGCCAGTTTTGGGAGGACGATATCTGAATTTTCGGGATATAACAAGACGCGGGTTGAATTTTAGTGACAAGCCTAACGTGTAGTAATATCGTACTTGTACGTACCAAATCAATTCGCACTTCCCTCAACCAAAAAGAAAACGAAAAAATAAAACTATTCACACCACACAAAGAGAGAGTCTTGCCCCGTTTTACTATACAAATGCTATTCAAAGCTACTCCCTCCTTCCATCTATATAGGGCCTAATGTGTTTTTCGATGCTAACTTTGACCAAATATTAGAGCAATGATATATGACATGCAACTTACACAAAGCACACCGTTAAATTCGTCTGTGAAAGGTACTTTCAATGATGTAATTTTCACATTGTGCATGTCATGTACTATTAATCGTGTCAATAGTCAAAGGCGGTCTTAAATATCTCATTACGCCCTATATAGATGGAAGGAGGGAGTATGAATCCATGTAATGTCCGATTAAATTTTTTCGCTTGCTGTATAATGCATGTAACCTACTCATACCAACATTTTAGTGCATTCCAAATGTCTATACTACCGCTGCAATTTGAACTAAATTTGAATTCGTTTCTCTATTTCAATAAGAATCTATAATCATGATTGTTGTGAATTTTAACCATCATAGTTTCCTTGCTATCCGCCAGATATAAATCGGACGGCCTATAATGCAGGATGGTAGGCACACCATCATCAACAACTCCGTTTTTTATAAGAGTAGAGATAAAATATATTAAATGTAGTATAACATGTTCATAACCACACCATGTGTATCACCGTTATATATATTCACACATGCGTCGGTTTGAAACACTATGATAAATTCTTCAAATATTCGAATTCACTTTTTATAATGAAGTATATATGATCTCTGTTCGTATTTTACACCCACACAGCCCTCTTATCTTTGTAGCTAGCGCTAAGTTTCTCTTGTGCATGCACACGCCCGCATCCCTCTCACCCTCCCTCAGCATTCTCTAGCTCCATTGCGCAAATTCGTCTTTTCACTTTAGGTCGTTCACCCACGGTGTGTGTAGGCCCCCTAGCTCCTTCTTTACGCCACACATCGATCGATATGCCTCTCTAGCCAGGTGTGGCTAGCACAAACACAAGCTTCCCCTCTTCTCTTGTCACCGTCCATGCCTCACTCCCACCCTCTTTTCATCATTCTCGTACACGCACACTCCTCCCCCCTCGATATAGTATGACTCTCGTACCACCTCCTACATGCATCCCTCTCTCTCTATCCTTCTCCTCGTGCCTCATTTGCTTCTAACACACACATGCGTGTATACCGATCGATCTCCCAACCTATACCTAGATCGACTTTAACTACCCCCCCCCCATCGATCGACGTACCTCACAAGTTATGTCTCTCCTTTCTCTAACAAAGGGCGATTGATCTTCCTATGTAGTTATGTCTGCTTACCACAGCCACATCGTCCCCCCTCATCATTCGTGCATGCCTCCTGACCCATCTCTCACACGTACGTGCACAGACAACAAGCAGCCATCTCCTCTCTTATTGATATTGCGGGCGTGCCCTCCGTTTGTCTAGCAAGCCTATCCCACCATTTGTTAGAAGTAACTCCACTACCACCCCCTCCAACACTCTAGCTCTGTCTCTCTCCCAACCTTATTCCTCTCCTGCACATATGCATGGATGCCGATCGATCTCCCTTAATACACGAGGAAGATCGATCTCCTTAATATATGAGGTAGGCCTCTCTCCTCCTCCACACATATCCCAGCCATTGTACCTCTATAGTTAATTGGGCCTCCCTCTTCCCCCACCACACACCGATAGTCTAGCGCTGCAGGTAGGTATCCATGCCACAGAGACAAACTGCACATGTCCCATCTCACGTTCCAGTAGTCCAGCCACTCTATATCTTTGACGTGGGCACACACAAATTCGATGGCACTCTTTATCGATCACGCGCGCGCACACACACACACATCATCTCTCTCTTCGATTCTGTGGACACCTCAAGCCGATGATACCTCCACTCTCTTCTTGTGGATCGCCCCCTCTCTATATATGTTATATCCAGGACTCTATTTCACACATATTGCATATGTTACATTTTTTGATTGACCCCCCCCCTCGAAAAAAAAACTCTCAAGAACCCACACACTATATCTCTCTAGGTTTGTATCTCTCTCACACAACCCCGCATAGGTGGTGTACGTATACAAGAAGAGAATAGGTGCACCGTGAACGTACTCACGCTTCGTGCCCAGCCACACCCGCGCGGGTACACGGTGGAGCTCATTTCTTTATGAAATGGCAGCCTACGTGCTAATTTGAACGCCTGTAGCGGTTGTTTACCTAGGGAGGTCGTGTACCACGCGTGCATGAAACAAAGTTCGACTTGACGCATTGCCCCGTTATTTTTAAATAAAGTTATAGCGCTCAATGGCACATACACAGAATATAAATCGATTTTTATGGAGAAAAAGGTAGCTCGCTCACTATATACAATGGAGCCTGCCTGCCTAGTTTGTTGCTCTTCAGAGTATCTCACACAAGGCTGCGGTGGCTCTCTCTCTCTCTCTCACCGTTGGTCACTGATCCGGCTGCATCCCGTCCGCCGGGGGAAAGTGAGTGCGGTGGACTCTCTCTCTCTCTCACCGTTGGTCACTCATTCGGCCGCATCCCGTCTGCCGGGGGAAAGGGAGGAAGTGCATCGTTTCTCTGTTCGACGGTGCCGAGGCAGCACGTCCTGATCTGCGGTACACGCCATTCTCTCTGACCAAGCTCTGGCGCGGCAGGGCCTATGCCACCTGCTCGTAGATTCCGCCCACTGCCGCTCACCTAGTTACATCCCGACGACCTCCAAGTATCCCCTCCGGCCTTGCTCCACTACCCGTCTTCCCACGTCGCTGCATGTGGATCTTCCATAGTTCTTTGCCCAAAATGTAGCTCGTCTGGCGTACTTTCCATATTGCATTCTCGTCCTCACACAGTTTTAGACAAACACAACCATGTTGTTATCTTCCCTTAGGACAAGGAATATGCTTCTTTTTTGTCGTCGCATGTGTCATCAACTGTTATTGGCCAACAATCGTTTCCTTTCTACCTCTTTTTTGCAAACAGGGCTATCCATTTGACCTCGTTGCTATTGCGACCTTTTGGTGAACTACACAAATCACTTTTTTCTTAAAAGTGTTTTGTGCAGTTGTACTAAAATGTCACACAGGCAACGTCTCTACATTTCAGTGCGACTGCACAAAGGGAAATTGGTTTTGCTCTATCCTCCTCATCCAACTCCGAGCCTAATCTTCTCCAACTAGTTAGTCTTAAGAGAGACTGCAAAGGTGACCGACTTCTATTTGTGTGTTTATTGTTTCATCAGCAGTCCTCTATTATCATAATCACACTAAATATCTTTGGAACAGGGACTCTCAGCTCTATTTTAGTGGAACTGCACAAAATGATCGGAATGGTGCATGCTCCAGACAGCTACTTTTTTCCCCACATGCCTTATTGATTTAGACAGAGCTGGGGGGACATTGCTGCCAATGAAAGTATGGATCAATTTTAATTTAACACCTTCTCACAACTCTGTCTTCAGTTGTGATGTAATTATTAGCTCTGATCTGCTAATAATTGACATGGGAAGTTAGTTTTTTATTGTTTCCAAAAGAGCATCGATGGCAAGACACGTGAAACAAAAGCTGAAAGCTCACACCATTGTACAATTTCATGTCGTTGGAAAATTATTTGTATAGTACACCAATTATGTATACAAATGATGGAAGCTTGATAGCATTGCCAGAAGCCTCTTCATCATCCGGGTCCATGTGCCATGCACAAAATTATACTCTTTCATTCCTAAATATTTTTCTTTTTACAAATTCCAAACGGGCAAATTTTAGAGTGTAGATTCACTCATTTGCTTCGTATGTGTACTCCCTCCGTTCCTAAATATCCTATTCGTCTTTCTACAGATTTCAACAAGTGACTACATACGGAGAAAAATGAGTGAATCTACACTCTAAAATATGTCTATATACATCCGTATGTGCCAGTCCATTTGAAATCTCTAAAAAGACAAATATTTGAGCAGTCACTCATTGAAATCTCTAGAAAGACAAATACTCCGGAGTGTATTTAAGAACCGAGGGGGTAGTGCACAACCGCATGGGAGACTCAGCTCGGTCGTTGCGCCGCATTAATAGTGAGTAATTAGCAGTCAAATCATCAGCCCCACCTTTCCCACTGTAAGTTGCTCTGAAGAAGCAACCATCAATACGCTCTTCTTTGAATCCGCTCATACTACTCCACCTGTCACTGCTTATACAGCGCGCTTCATAAAAAAGAAAAAAATCCGTGGGACCAAGGCGACTAGCGATCGGCCTGAAAAATAGCATTGGTAGTTATAGCACGGCATCTATTACTAGAGGTAATAATGCGTACACACATGCATGCAGTGCTTCCACCCCGGGTACACACATGCATGCACTTACTCCACTCTGTAGTACAGTACATGGAGAGAAAATTGTGGACTTGATTGCGGCTACCACGCCCTAATTAATTGAGCATTAAACCAAACGCATCTAAAGTCTCTCTGGTGGTGGAAATGCATTGAGAGAAATGCGTCATAATGAAGCACGCCCTTTAAACTGTGACGGATGGAGGAGTAGTATGAAGGTGCAAAACCAAGTACGCGTATGGCCAGTCGGTCAATGCACCTTCTCTTGGCATATCACTGACATGTGGGACAAGAGTGTGAGGAAACCGATCTCAATTGACGGCAAAGAGCCAACCCGCCATTCCTTGAGAGAGACGAGGAGCGAGAACACACAGACGGGCTTGCACGGAGGCCGAGATATATTTGAGCATGGTTGGTTGATCGATATCATTCATTACATGTTGGGCTGCCTTTTTCCGCCCTTCTCCGGAATAAACGTGTACTTTATTAGAGATAAAAAATAAGAGTACAGATGCTCCACCATGCGGTTCTAGTAGTACTACTACTCGTACTACTGCGCTTGGCTCTTCGCCTCTTCGTGAAGTTGAACAATGATGGTACTCCGCATGTTGGGTACTACAGTGTATGCCTCTGACAATCTGACACTCAATGGACTGATGCATATCCACCGAGGGTAGGTTGCATTAGTCAAAAGGCGTAAGCGAGCTTCACCTTGTCCTGCAAGCTTCTCCTTGTTCTGCGAGTTGACGGGACACACCAAAAAGTTAGTGGACTTCATAATACGCTCATTGTGCTCAATATATATATATATTCCGGTGTTTATACGGTCACTAGCTCGCACTGACTGAGTATGTGTGTGCGTGCACGTGTAGGTTGAGCACTTGAGCGTGACCATGTGTGTTCCGTCGTGTGCTTGAACATGCATACATTAGGGCGTCGTGCGTGTTTTTGCGTCCATTTGTATGTGTGACTGTTGCATACACGTAGAGGGAGTACGTGTAGGGGCCACTAAGGAGCAGTCAAATCACATAGTAAGTTAGTCGGAAGAAGCAACCATCATTTCACTCTTGAATGACACGTACACAATATAAAATGGTTGATATCGAGAGAAAAAGAAAACCACTATATATACACTAGCAGGAGCCTAAGCTACAAGCCTGCTTGCTTAGGTTGCTCTCTTCACAAGCATAGAACAACGGGCCTGATCCCACAGCTGGGGGAAGGGAACAATGTTCTGCGCAGACGCGGTCGACATAGACGAGGGAGAAAACCCAAAGTCGGTGCATCCCAATCGGGGGTCACCGCGGTATGGGCTGATGCCGCATTCCAACCGTCCTTCTAGCTATAGCCCGACGTCCCAGGTAGTCCATCTCCTTTTGGAGCCGGCTTGCTCCACTGTCGTAGCTCCATCTCCATGTCGATCTTTCTCTACTTCTACCGGCTTCTACTTGTGATGAGTTTATGTCTCATGAACTAGTGCCAGTACTATTATTCTAAACACACTTCTTTAGTATCTTTGCCATCAGGGATGCTCAGGTCAATTTTAGTGGAACTGCATAAAAGCATCGTATGATCCAAGGGTGCCAGCCGTCTTTCCTTCGACAGGTTCTACCTGGCAAGGAAATTAAATCATGTTTAGGGTTTAGGGTTTAAGTCGTAGTGACCCCATCAGTAGTTTTTCTTTCATACACTCTCTCGCAACTTTTTTCTTTAGTTGTGAAGTAAATATTGGCTATGATCTGTGAATCATTGAGATGCATCAGCATGCGTGTTAGTTTTCCTTTGTATTTGATTGAATGTTGTAACAGGGCAACCGTGGAATAGGAATGAAAATGGAGTGGAAAGTTTCCGTTTTTCCGGAGAAAAAATGGAAACAGAGAGAAACCAACGTTTCATTTCGTTGGATCGCGCCATCGAGCAAAACCAACGTTTAAATCACGTCTGTCGTGTTCGTGTCTCACTCTCCTCCACGGTTCGACCCCACACGGTCGCTCGGCATGCCACTCACTGCAAACCGAGTATACGATAACCTTCCCGCCAGCTTGTCGATGGATCGTGCCATGGATTACTAGCACTACTGTTGTAGCCGGCTATTGTGACCTTTGAACGCGGAGCAGCCGCATGCACCCGGAAGCGGCGCGCCGCTTCAATGCCGGCGCCAGTGAGAGGTCGCGTCCGCTCTAGCCGGGCATGAATGCGGCACTGACCGTTTCGGGCGGGAAGCACGCGCGGGTGATGAAGAGGGCTCGGGTTGGTCAGGACCGGCCATGGCAGCGGTCCGGACGTGCGCAAAAAGAGATGTTGTACGTTAATATTGCTGTGTATATAATTAACAACGTAAATAATGTGCCAGTTGGACAAATATGATTGGAGATGGAGATGGAAATGGAATTTTACGTAAACACGGATATGCATGTCTATGTCTATGTGTGTGTGCGCGACGACTCTCGCGACCTGGAAGCGGGGGCGTGTTTTTGATCGAGTTTTCTTTCTTGGTACGTTAGAAAATCAATTTGTCTAATTCACATCTAGATGTTATTTAAGGATATCACATCTAAGCTCCCACAAGTATATAATGTAGCAACAAGAAACAAAAAAAACTAGGAAAAAAAATAGACCACAAACAGAGTGGACATCAACTTAGATGTGACATAACTATGTCACATCTAGATGTGTCGTAGACAAACCCTTAAAAAATTGTCCGCCAGTTTTCGTTTCTTTTTTCTGGGAACGCACGTATTCTATTTAAAACCACTACTATGGAGAGATGTTTTACTCCATTATAGCCTCTTGTTTGATAGAGTTTCTCGCGTCTCGCTCTCTCACCCTCTCCATATCAAAACAAGACGACAGTGTCCACTCTATCTCTCTCCTCACCGGTGGTCACAAATCCGGCTGAATCCCGTCCGCTGCGGGAGGTGAGGAGGTGCAGCGTTGACGTTGTCGCCGTCGGCGATGGAGGAAGCTGATGCGCACCGTCCTCTCAGAGCCATGCGCGGACGAAGATCCTGAGCGCCCTTGTTCACTGCCGTCGTGTGGGCAGATCCTGCCCACCCGCCTAAACGACATCTCGCCCACCTGAGGTACTGGTCCAGCTCCCCAGGTCGCTGCGTGCCGATTTTCTTCTATGCGACTACTCCCCAGCTCCCCATGCATAGTAGCAAGGGTTCGTCGCACTACTAGGAAAAGGGCTACAGATGAAATTGACACTAATGGCGCACCAGAGAAGAGGTGCGCCACTACTATATACTAATGGCGCACCATCAGGTGATGCGCCATTAGTGTGGAAGACACTAATGGCGCACCAGGCATAAGGTGCGCCACTAGTAACAATTTTTCTTCATTTTTCCAAACATACTAATGGGGCATCCAGGCGAAGTGCGCCATTAGTAGTTCTAACTAGTAATGGCGCACCAGCCACAGAGTGCACCACTAATATATTTTTTCTATTCCTTTTTTTTGCAAAACTACTAATGGCGCACCTTTGCATAGTGCGCCATTACTAGTATAGACTAGTAATGGCGCACTATGCCACGGTGCGCCATTAGTGTGTGTGTCTATATATATATATATATATATATATATATATATATATATATATATATATATATATAATATATATATATATATATATATAACTTTTTTGCAAAACTACTAATGGCGCACGGCCACGGTGTTGTCGTGAGGAGAGGCAAAAGGAAGATCATCGGAATGGATGGAGTAGCCAATGAGCAAGACTTCGACAAGTACGGCGACCCGAAGATCGAACATGACGACGACGATGAAGTAGCAGCATACACCACAAGAAGAAGCAGGACCACCCTACCTAAAGAATGTCCGTTCCACAGAAGAACTCCATTTGCGAAAAAGAAGGGCAAGAAGATTGTGAACAGATAGCTAGCTAAGATCGATTGTATTTAAATGGTAGCCTTCATTTCTCGATTGTTTTTCATGGGCACTTTTTGAACTCATGAATGTTTTTAAATTTCATGGACACTCGATATCGATCCCCCTCCATCTCGATCGCTATCCCACCTCACCATATCTGGTCCCCCTCGCCGCCGATAGGGCTGGAATTCGAGCCGAGTCGAGCCAGCTCGACTCGACTCGCTAGAGCTCGTTTCGTTAACGAGCTAGCTCGACTCGACTCGTTATTATAACGAGCTCAAATCCAAGATTGGCTCGACTCGTATAACTCGCGAGCTGGCTCGTTTAGCTTGTTAAGCTCGTTAAAGATATGAACATAAAACCCTCATATATAATAAAATGATTATGTATATATTAAACATATATATCACTAAACAATAGTAATTTCCTTGTAACGAATGAGTCTCCTAGGCGGTTGGGCCTTCAACGCCTAGGCCTTGTGTTGTGCGCCTGAGACATAGGGTCCTGAGTGGCTGATCTTTTTTTGTATTGGGAGTGGCTGATCTTTTGTACCGAGCCTAACGAGTTACACGAGTACTCGTGAGATTGGCTCGTTTAACTTGGTCTATAAACGATCTTAAACTAAAGCTCGGCTCGACTCGTTATTCTTCGAGTTCGAGTCGATTCGAGCCGAGTCACGAGCTACTCGTTTAGCTTGCGAGCTTCGAGCTTTTTTTCCAGTCCTAGCCGCCGAGCACCCCCCGCACCATCTCCCCCGCTCCACCGGCTGCCGCCGCCGACCCCCCGCACCCTCGCCCACTCCACCGCCGCCGCCGACCCACGGCCCGCACCCTCCCCCACTCCACCGCTGCCACCGCAAAAAAACAAATTTGATTATATTTTCAAATAATAAATTTGATGATATTTTTTCATATTCATAAATATTTTCAAATAACAAATTTGATGATATTTTTTAAAAATTTATTATTGTTTTTATAAAAAAATATTACTGTTATGATTTAAACAAGTTTGAACATATTTAAACACAAATAAATATCAAACAGCATTTTAAATGCCATAAAAACAAAAATTGGGGAGCCTGGGAATCGAACCCAGGACCTCCTAGTGTGTGTGCTGCGTGCTGACCAATCGGGCTAGTGGGCATGTTCCGATGGAGATAGGGTTAGGTGGAATATAACCTGACCAGTGGCTAGTAATTAAAACAAAATTCTAATGGCGTACCAAGGGGAGGTGCGCCATTAGAATCGCCGTACTTATGGCGCACTAGGGAGAGGTGCGCCATTAGAACCCTCCCCCCACTCCACCTATTCCCCTCGCACTATGGCCTCCCTCCCTCCCTCGCCACATCCCCCACTCGAACCCAACCGTACGCCGCCGCCCCCTCCGTCCCCTCCGTCCGCCGCCCCCTCCGTCCGCCGCGCCTGCACACCATCGGCGACGCCGCCGCCACTGTGGTCTTGCGCTGCCCCGACGCCGCCACCACAACCCCCGCGGGACTCCACCCCCGCCGCCCCCGGCCCCCGAACGGGATCGGCCAAGCGCGCGCCGCCCGCTCCTCTCCTCTCCTCCTCCCTTCGATGAGCGAGGGCCTCCTCCGGCCCCTGCAGCAGCCGGCGAGCGCGGCCCCGACGCACCCACCCTGCCTACCCCTGTGGTCCTCCGCCACCGGCCCCTGCTCTCCTTCAACCGCGGCGAGCGAGGACCCGGACGAACTCGAACCCCGACCCCTTCGCCGACCCCGACCCCGACCCCAACCCCTCCGGCGACTAGGTACCTCTCCTCCTTCCTCCTTCCTCCCTCTCTCCACCATTCCCTATTCCCTCCCTCCCTCTCCGGCGACCAGGCCATCTAAGGTAACCTGAAACCTCACCATGCCTGGCTTGGACCCTCCATTGTTGCACCCCTGTTGTAGTATCAGTATGTGTCAGTTAGTTTCAGTAATGTGACTGAAAATGGAGCTAGTTTCATTTTCACTTCAGAACGTCAGAAAAGGGCATGCCCACATTTTGCATCAGTTAAATTGCTAGCCCAATTACTTAAGGAGTACATATTTAACAACAACTTGCAAGATTCTTTGACACTCTCCATGAAAATTGGCCACTTTTTAGTTTAATGGTGTGAACTAGTTCTGGATGCGAATCATGTCAAATAGAAACATTGCTGAACTTGCATGCTATGTATTTACAAATACTACTATATAGTATAGTCTGTGAAGAATAAAGGCCTCATACAAAACCTTTTTATATGCCATTATGTGTGGAAGCATCAGATTAGGCTTTTTGTTAGCTAAGTGGCAATTTTGTGTATATAAATGGACTGATCACAAAGCATTTTGTAGGTCTAATTCATGTTGTCTTGGTTTTCTACCATAGAAAATTTGCCATTCTTTCAAGGAATAAACAAATTCATTATTAGTTTACGAAACTATGATGTGTTTCTGCCACAACAACAAACACCGGCATGGTAAATTTTGGGCCATGGGCACATGGCAAATGTACATTGGCTCTTCTCTAAAACATGGCAAATTCTGAAAGTTTCTAAAGCATGGCAATATCGCCATCCTTCATATTTATATGTCTAAATTCTTTATAGATTCTGTATGGCAAGTTTAACTGAAGTATCATGTCTATTTTTTTCCATGTTTTTAGACATCTCTGAAAGTGCCATGACAAAATGATCACTAAAATATGACAAAAATGATCAATAGACAATACTAGTGGATATTAGGCCTTTTTACAGGCAATAATAGTGGAATTTTAGGCTTTTTTTGGAGGAGTGTGTTTCATGCTGGCCTACAGTGATGAATTAGTCAGAATTGTGTATGATTGTGCCTAAAGTAGATAATCTAAAGATATAGAGAAAATAATTAGGGGAGCATGTGTGAATCTAAAGTATATTGTCCACTTCCAACATTTGCTCTATTGTCCATGCGGTTGAAGCAATGAAGTTGAGTGTGTCATTCTTGCTATGGTCATGTAAGAGAAATGCTCTGCCTTGCTAATTTTCCCATGAGATTTGGGGTAATCAGCTAGTTCTGGTCAAAGCAAGTGGTTTTCCTGAGCTATGCCTTGGTTAGAAAATGATGCATGATGGTTTGTTCAGAAGAGGAATAATCCCAGGATAGCACGTATCATGGGGTCAAACCTGGGACCCCTATTGTAATTTGATTTTGATTATTAATTTTTCTGTGAGCAGATGAATTACAGTGTTTGTGTTGTAATGAAACTTGAGCTAAAATAGAACTTGAAAGCCTGTACAGTGAATATATACAGTAATTGTAATTTTTGGGAGTAATTTTTGGTGTCAAATCACTCAAACTGAACTTGACACAATACTATTCAGTTAATTTGCTTGGACAATAGTATGTATACTTGTGATGATGCTACTTGTGATCTTCTGAAATGACCCATTGGTGACTTCATTATGCGGGGATAATGATATTGCAGGTACCCCGAGAGGCCCTTGAGTTTGCCGGAATGTCGATTAACTTCCGTTCCGGCAAATTCGGGTACTCCATATGTCCTATTTTCCAGCAAAGGTCATGCTGAAATTTTCCGTCAATTTTAGCATGACTTTGCTAAAAATAGGACATATGGGGTACTTGCGACTAATGCATGGGCTGGGGTATCTTAGTACTTAGTTAAGTAGGATCAACTGCCCCGCCATTCTTGCTGCATAGGTAGCAATAGAGCCAAGTGATTAGTGCCAAGTGATTAGGCCCAACCTAGGATGCCTCGGCATCGATAAACCCTAAATGATGAAAACTTAACTTAGCATTTAGGGTGCCTCGGCGTCGACAAACCCTAAATGATGAAACCTTGGCTTTTATATGGTGCCTCGGTGTCGATGAGAACCTAAATGATGTACGCTTAGGCTTTTAGGGTGCCTCGGCATCGACAAACCCTAAAATGATAAAAGCTTAGATTTTAGGATGCCTCGGTGTCGACAAACCCTAAATGATGAGACCATGATCTTGTTCCTTGACAATAACCAACTTTTTGACCAAACTTTTTTCCTATTTAGAGCAAAACATGGCCCACAACGATGAGGCTGGCGGTTCGGGCGGCAAGCAATTCTGGGAGCTGTCCTAGGAGATGGAGGAACAACCTCACCGCTATGAGGACGTCGCGGAAGACACCGATCCTGACTACACAACCCCTAGTGGCATCGTGGATGACACCACTGATGGTGCCGCCAAGGATGCCACCACTGGTGATGGTGGCGCACGCACAGATGGCAGCCAACCGAAGAAGCAACGGAAGGACCGGCGCCCGAACGCGCTCCGCACCGTCAAGGAGGAATTTACTCTAGTGGACTCCGACGGGAATCCAATGGAGCCCAAACATATAGTCAAGGGGTACTCCGTTCAGCTCGGGTGCATTCTCCGGAGCACCGTCTCGATCAACACCGAGAAGCTTAGGCATAAGGACCGAGGGAATTTGCGCAACCTCCTCTTCACGAAGCTGCACGAACGATACAAGTTACCCGCTGAATTTGAAAACACACGCCTCTTAAGGAATAAAGTGAACAGTGTCGCCCTCACGAGGATGAGCACAGCCCTGTCTACTTGGAGAAGTGCGGTGAAGAGAATGATTGAGAAAGGTGATAGTTATGAGAAGATCCAGGAGAAAAATCCTTCGATCAGCGAAGAGGACTACAAGGAGTTCAAGATCAAGTGCGAGAGCAGTGCAACCTCCGAATCAAGTCAGTGGGGGAAAGAAATGCGGGAGTTGAACTTAGGGGAACACAAACTCGGTCCCGGCGGTTACAGAGTGGCGGAGCCTATATGGGACAAGGAGGACACGAAGCGTGCCAAGCAAGGCCTACCGCCCCGCTTCGAGAAATACAGCAGTGGCAAGCAGACCAGGAACTATGTCAGTGCCCAGTACAAGGAGGACCCGATAACAAAGGAGCTTACGACCGATCCGAAGACCAGGGTGCTTGAGCTTGTTCTGGCGAAGGACACTGAAAGCAGTAGCGCGGGGTCGTCTCAGAGCACCCCTGCTTGGGACAGCACTCTAAATAGGGCGTTGAACGTAATGAAAAACAAGGACAAGCTCACTAAGTCGTCGTTAGCTGGTCGTGTGGCCGGCAAAGGCTTGTCCACAAAATGGTCATCATACTATACCGCCGGTGGGCGAAAGGAGAAAAAGACCAGCTTGGAAATCCAGTCGCGCGAGGTTGAAGCACTCAAGGCACAAGTGGCGCGGATTCCGGAGATTGTCCAAGAGCAAGTGCAACAACAACTGGGATCGACGCTCATGGGCATTATGCCTACCTTGATTCATGGGATAACGACGTGGATTGCGGGTGGCCAACAGGGGCCGCCCCGGATTCCCAGCTTCACGGCCAGCAACTCGCACAACGCGCAGGCGGCGCCATTGGTGTCTCCGGCGGCGGCGGTATTGGTGTCTCCGATGCCGGCACGGCCGGCATTGGAGCTTAATGCACCTGGGTGTACACCGACCAGCACCTCGCCAGCAAGCGGCCCCTCCGTCAGTTGCACGCCCGCCGTTGGCGGTGCCTCGGCATTAGCTGAGCTCGACGCCATCATCATGGTAACTAATTAAGCCTCTCGGCCGAGGACTTCTTCTCCTTGCCTTTGACTAGGCATCCCTGACGCCCTACATGTTTTCGCAGGGCGCTGCCCACGTTCCGTGCACTCTCCTGCACTTCGTGAACGACGAGTTGGTCGATGTCGCCAAGGGCAAAATCATTCAATCGGGCATCCCCGTGTTCCACGGTAAACCGATGCCACCCGCCGTGTATAGGGTTCAACTGGTTCGGGTGCTGCCAGGCTGCGATGAGTTGTTACCTCTGGTTCAACCCGCCGGGGCTGACGAAGATGATTTGATGACCCTCAGCGCCTGCCTAAGCTGGCCCCTGCTTTGGCCGAAGAGACAGATTCGTTTGGGGGCAGGGGACACCACCCCAAAGACAACACCGCCAGTCGTGTCGGTGCCAAGCCATGGCAAGACCATTGGTGGCTCGGCGCCAAGCCATGGCAAGACCGCCGCAACGCTACCGGACATGCTAGACATCCCTATGGCACATGATCTGAACATTCATATGGCACTGGATCTAGACGACGACAACAACGTTGATAAGTACTTTGCCGAAGATGGGTACGATGATGAATTCTGCGGGCCTCTTTCTCAAGAAGCCAACCAAGACGACCGCGGTCTAGCTGGTACGGCGGAGAAACCCAGTTGCAACAGGCGTCATCTGGCGTTCAGTTCTTAGGAGACGCCTCCAGCTGCCGACTTTACCGAGCCTCAGATAGCCGAGGTGCCAAATATTATCAGCCCCAACACACTCAAGAAGGCGGTCTGTGAGCATAACTCTGTCCCATTACAACAGATCAAGAAGAAGGGACGGAAAAGAAAGAGTAACAAGGGTGCGAGCCAGCCGGCACCGAGTATGATCCGTGCTCAGGACGGGACACCTTCACCTAAGGATATCTTGAGGAGGGTGCATGTGGCGGGTAGGGCGATGCTACCGACAAATATGCTGAATGCTGCAACCGGTGCTATGCGGAGTCTGCATGACAGTGTTCTTTCTTTGGAGAAGCGGCATCTCAGAGAGAATGATGTGGCATACCCGGTTTTCGTGGCCAAGGTGCCAGAGGGCAAGGGCTTTGTGGATGGCGACATCGGGGGTACGATCATCCTGCTTTTTGATGACATCTTTGCTATGTTTAACCTTCATCCGCTGCACTACACCTTCGTTCGGTTTTTTCGCTGAGTATGGAGATCCGAATCATTAGAGACAAGACCCCGGACATCGTGATGGTCAACTCCTTCTACATGCGTGCCAAGCTCTTGGGCAGCGCTGGGGACCGCCAAGTCGCGAGCTCACACCTCGAAGGCATCATTCTGGCAAACCCAGATAAGGATTACTTCCTCGTGGCTTACTTTCCCGAGTAAGTCATCCCTTAACCGCCCCGTAACATATGATTTCTTAGATTTTGATCGTTCTTTTCTTTTTCTAACATTCCGTGTTCTGTGCAGTGACACACATTGCACACTCATCCTCTTAAGCCCGAAATATTCCATGGCCACGTATTTCGACCCGAATTGTGACTCCTAGATGGACTACACAAATATCAAGAAAGTTCTTGATGATGTTCTCCCTGGCTATGCCAAATCTGGAGGCACCTTCACCAGGCCAGTTCGTAGGTACGGCAGGCACGTGTTCGCCCACAATACGACGTTCTCCTGCGTCAAGCAGCCGCCCGGCGGTCAGAAGGATGCCTACTACGCCCTCCATCACATGCGGGCGATCGTACGTGACCATCATCACCTTCTGCTACCAGATAATCTCAAAGATTGGGCCGCAAGCTTGTCGGAGATCCAGGACGCGGACATCAGACAAGAATTCTTTCGCATCCAGTCGGAGTTTGTGGACATCATCCATCAAGATGTCCTTCATACCTCGGAGCCTTTCTACCTCAGATATCAACTGTCCAACCGTGAGATAGACGGAACGCTACAAATGCAGGCTGAGAACGCCCGCTATTTCATGACCATCATGACAGACGGCGGCTTCATCCACACTCCGGTCCCATGAGTCGAGTCGACAATAGTGATGCTATGTGTAGTTCTGAAACATTAATTGATTGGCTCATGTTGTACTTAAACTTTAATGAACTTGTATGTCTCTTTGGTTTGGACAGTCGTTCAACTTAGATGTAATCGATGCTATTTATTAGTAGGACCATGAATCGTGCTATTAATGTCTTGCTTTTATCTTCCGATCCTTTTGTTGCATACTTATATATTGCTTATGTATTGTCTGTTGTCTGGATTGTGCATAGAGATGCCGTCGTATGTCGTGTACAAGGGTAAGGTTCCCGGAGTCTACGACGACTGGGAGGAGTGTCGGAGATAGGTTCACCATTTCAGCGGTAACAGTTACAAAGGGTACACCACTAGGGCGGATGCGGAATCTAGATACGCCCGCTATCTAGCGGGAGAGAGGAGGAAGCGTTGGAGGAACCGTATGAAGACCAGTTTCATCGCGATGATGCTCATCGTGATGACCGCAGCTCTCTTCTATGTGATGGTAGTTTAGATGATCGATATCGACTTGTAATGTGAAGACAAACTCGCTACTTGCGGTCTCGAGACTTGTAATGTTCTATCTTTGTTCGGTCTTTTGAATTCGGAGACTAATATTGTCGGCGTTCTGGGAACGGGAGTCCCCAGACTTGCCTGCCTGCGGCCCGTGGCGTGGCTTAAAGGGGGGCCCAGCGCGGCCCATCTTCGTCAACACGAGACTCAAGACCCTCGCGAGGGGCCAAGCCTCGCGGGGCGGCCTCGTCAGGCTGGATCA
Organism: Aegilops umbellulata; assembly: GCA_032464435.1. Taxonomy (NCBI): domain Eukaryota; kingdom Viridiplantae; phylum Streptophyta; class Magnoliopsida; order Poales; family Poaceae; genus Aegilops; species Aegilops umbellulata. Next base: position 109,406,933 of record CP136056.1, on the reverse strand, counting down.
CGAGGAGGCGGAGAGATCAAGGTGGGGTACCTCACGAGGTGCCCATGACGCAAGCCATGACGACCAAGGGTGCCAGGCGGGCGCCAGCCCGCGCAGTGTCTAGCTTTCCTCTTTGGTGCAAAGGGGGCAAGCGCAGGTGAGAGGATCAAGCAAAGGCATCCATTTTGGTGCAACAAGACCAAGACCAGTCCAACGGTGGGAAGGAGGTCATCGTGGAGCCCAGAAAGGCGTCACCACAGAGCCTTTGGCAGGCGAGGACCAACTTTAGTCAGGATAAGTGTACCAGATGTTCCCCTTCAAAATGGCCAGTTGTTGGCGCCCTTCCCGCTCAATATTTGGGAAGAGGCCCAGGGCCTTTGCCTATAAATAGGACTAGCCACCCCCAGGGTAAGGGGACGGGATCATCAGATCATCAGGTAACAAAGAGAGAGAGAGAGAGAGAGAGAGAGAGAGAAGGGCGGTTGAACTCCTCCTAGCAGTTCATCGTCCTTGCTAAGAGCATACCCTCGCGAGGCTGTTCTTCCTTGTATTGTTCATCGTCATCAGCCCAAGAGGCAATCCAACCACCACAAACTAGAGTAGGGTATTACACCAAAATGGTGGCCCGAACTAGTATAAACCTTGTGTCTCTTGTGCTGTTCTTTCTGTAGTTTAGATCTTTGCGAGACGGAGAGGTAGAGGGCGAAGTCTCCGCGCGCACCCCAGAGTTCGAACCTCAAGGGTCTGTCGGAACCCGAAATCCGACATTTGGCGCGCCAGGTAGGGGTGCGCCGGAATTTGTCTTCCACCGCTCCGCTCTCCTCCGACCGTCGCGTCCATGTCCGACGCACGTCGGGCCCGTGCCGAGCGCCGGGCCGCCCTCGCTTCCCGCGTCGCCCAGACGGCTCCCGTCGGCGGGCGTCCTCGTCGTTCCCTGTCGCCCGCCATCAACGCCGCCATCGGCCCGGCGGGGAACGAGCAGCAAGCATCATCTCAGCACCCGTCCGTGCGGCAACACGGCCGCACCGCCACTCCATCGCTCACACCAGCTGGTTCTTCGTCCCGCGAACCCTTGGAGGCTCGAGCTACGCTCACCGCGGCGAACGAGCTCCTGCGCTACCGTCCCGTCGACGACGTCTATGAAGAGTGGCTTGACCGCGTCGCCGAGCTCGTCTGCGCCGCATGGGGCTCTCCCGCGCCGTCCGTTCCGATGCGTCGCACCCCGCCCCGCGCGGGCAACGAAGCTCCGGGGGCGTACGAGCCGCCTCCTCTTCAAGAAGACGCGATGGCTCCAAGGCGCTCGGCCCCTGGCCGGAACCCGTTTCGTCACGCACCGGCGCAGCAAGAGCGGAGCTGCCAAGAAGTCCCTCATCCGCAAGAAGCTGCCCGGGCGCTCCCTGCTCCGGCATGTCGCGACCCTGGTCCCGCTCCCGCGCGTCAAGACCACGCGCTGCTCCCAGCTATAATGCATGGGGACCCGCAAGACCAAGCTCTCCCTCAAACAAAGCCTCTCGTGTCCACCGCAGGCTGTCGTGCCTACACCACCGAGCTGCGTAGCGTCGCGTGGCCCGGCAAGTTCAAGCCAGACCTGCCTCCTCACTATGACGGCACGACCGACCCTGCGTAGTTCCTCCAACTCTATGAGCTGGGCATCGAAGCTGCCAGCGGGGATGAAAAGGTCATGGCGAACTGGTTCCCCATGGTGCTCAAGGAAGGAGCTCGCACCTGGCTCCTAAATCTGGCTCCAGGAACAATCTCTTCCTGGGACCAGATGCGCACCCGCTTCTTCGCCAACTTCCAAGGTACTCGCGATCGGCCACCGGCCATGAGCGACATGCGCTGCATCAAGCAACAACCCGGAGAGACCCTGCAAAAGTACATCCAGCGCTTCAACAGTGCGCGCCTCAAGATCCCCAAGGTGTCCGAGGAGGCCATCATCTCAGCCTTCTCCGACAGTGTGCGCGACGTCAAGATGAAGGAGGAGCTAGCGATGCATGAAGACCTGTGCACCTCCCTGGAGTTGTTCAACTTGGGACCAAGTGCACCAGTGCTGAGGAAGGACGTCTCTCCCTCCTCGAGCTGCCTGCCGCGGACCAAGAAGAGAAGAAGCCCAAGGCCAAGGCCAAGGACACCAAGCGGGGCAAGGATCTGCCTGAATCCTCCAGGGGCAGCCGGTACTGTGTGTACGACGACCTCCACACCCGCAACACCAATGAATGCCAGGAACTCCGCGCCGTGCGAGAAGGAAGGATCGGCCCTCGTCCTGACCGTGCTGACCGGGGCTACGACTGAGGGGGAGGAAGAAACGCAGGACGCTGGGAAGACCGCGGCCCGCGCCAAGGGTGGCGTGATCAACCTCGCGAGGACCGCTGGCGGGACCTGCCTCGTGAGGGGGACTGGCGGGATCAGCCTCGTGAGGATCGCCCACAAGGCAACGCAGGCCTCCCTCCACTGCCGCCTCAGCCAAGGAGGAACGAGGACCGCCATCAAGACGAGGGGGCTGGGGGCTTCCAGGAGCCACGCGCGATCGCCTACATCCTGGGCGGAGCTCAAGCCCCAGCCTTCCAACGCATCTTCAAGTAGTTTGCCCGCGAAGTGAATGCAGTCCTCCACAAGCTCGAAGCAACGCACCCCTCTCAGGTGGTCGGCGTGCGCCATCACATTCAGGTCAGCGGATCAGCTCAAGTGCGCGGCCACAACCGGAGTCCTCCCGATGCTTTGCTCCCCAGTCATCAGCAATGTACTGGTCACCAGGACCCTCATCGATGGTGGGGCAGGGCTCAACGTCCTGTCCGTGGAAACATTCAACAATCTCCAGGTGCCCTATGACCAGCTTCAGCCAACCAAGCCTTTCTCCGGAGTCACCGACGGCTCCACGGTCCCGATTGGGCAGGTCCGCCTCCCTGTCACCTTCGGGGCACGCAACAACAACCGCACCGAGCTCATCGACTTCGACGTCGCCCACATCCGCCTGCCGTACAATGCCATCCTCGGGTACCCGGCGCTGGCCAAGTTCATGGCCGTGACTCACCATGGCTACAACATCCTCAAGATGCCAGGAAGTGGCAGAGTCATCACGGTGCCATGTGAAGTGAAGGATGCGGTGTGTTCCCTGGAGCGAGCCTTTCAGGCCACGTCACTGGAAGACCTGGATCGCGGAAGCAGGAGGCTTCCCGAGACCACCCCCAAGAAGAAGAAGGCATCGTCTGGACCAACCCCTCAGGAGGCGGGCCCCTCAGAGCCCGCATCTACCTAAGGGGAACGTCCTTTCATCACATAGGAAAGCGCGCCCGGCGCCCTCCTCAGGCAGGGCTCGGGGGCTCTCCCCTGGAGGGCCACCGACCTGGCCGAGGTCACGAGGGAGGCCCTTGGGCACCACGTGGAGGCGTGTTTCGAAGCACGTTTCCCTCAAGAAGGAGCAAGGCAAGGAAGGTCAGACCAGTAGGAGTTCGTCAGCAAGGCCGTTCAAGAACTACATGAGTCAAGAATCATGATAGGTTGCCGCCGTCTACCGGCTGTGGCTCCCCATCCAGGCGAGGATGGTGGGCTGCGCGTCTGCATCGACGTACCAGGGCTCAATTAGGTCGCCACGATGGAGCGCCTCTGGCCCTCGCAAGTGGGGCGTTGTGAAGGTCTGCCCAACAGCTACGTTCGCATGCCTTACGGCTTGCCGGGCGCGGCTGCTACATACAAGCGCCTCATGAGGGGCATCGTGGAGGCTCAGGAAGACAGGCGTTCCGCAGCCTTGGCGAAGATGGAGATGATTCGCGAGGAGCCACCAGTGCCCCCGGAGCCTCCCGAGGCCCCTGGGCCTGGGAGCTCGTGAGGATCGGCTTCCGCAGCCCACCGAGTCTGCTGCACCAACACCACTTCGTCCTTGACATCTTCAGGTGATGTCTTTCGAGTTTCGTTTCCAGCTGGGAGCGCTCACTCAGAGCTGCATTATTCCCAGGTCGCGTGGGTCCGTCCGTGTGGCGTGTATCCCTTTTATTTCATGTTGTTAGCTTGCTTTGTTGGGGGCACCCCTCGGGCTGAATCATCCCCAAGTCGCTCGGGCCAGGCCCAGCGGCATGTATCTCCTTTGCGTTTTTTCCGGTTATGCATTCGCCCATCATGCTTGATTACTTGATGCCTGTCCACGGCACCTCTTCTTCTCCATGCCGACCACTTGCATGTTAAAGGGGGGGTGCCTGAGCATCGCGACTCAGGGCTCTTACTGGCTCTCCAGCCCTCACCCTCTGGCCTTGTCCACGGCATCGCGACCTGGCATAGCAGCGACGGCTGAGACAAGCTCGAGGGCCAGGACCCGAGGACGTAGAGTGCCGGCATCTAACCAAATTTGCAGGAACACATCACAAGATAAGGCCCAGTGCGAGGCGCAACCCGCCTAGAGGTAGGGCCCCGTGAGTCCCGCGCTGGCTCACGGGTGCCCAGATACACCTCACCTAGCCCTACCGTGCCGGCCACGTGTCAGGGCGGGGTTGTACACGCCCCGGGGGCTCCTCCCGGAGGGGAGCCCCCTCCCACGTACCAGTGGAAGCACCATGCTCCGCGCTGGCTGACGACACTGTTGAGGAGCGGCTATGCCCGTACACATACGGAAGCGCTATGCTCCGCGCTGGTGATAAACAACTGAGGGTGGCCCCCGGGCCGCATCAACCTCAGGGAGCCCAGAGTTCAGTGTCTGGCCTCGTCGCAACGCCTCCCCTCGGGAGCGCCGCGTGAGGGGGCTAGGCACGGGGGCTGCGCCTGGGTCATGCCCAGACGTACGCCACCCAGACAGGCCCCTCGGGCCTGGTTCGTCACGCGTCTCTCCCCGAGCGGATCCAAGGTATGAAGGCCGTTTGAGCATCGAGGGGGACCCTGAGCATCGCGAATCACGGGCCTAACTGGTCCCGTAGCCCCTCACTCCCTAGTTCCGAAAGGCTAGCGCTGGGTGAGGTACGCGCGGGGCCGGGCTCTGCAGACGTAGAAAGGCACAACCACCTAGAATTTGCTGTTCGCGCGTCAAGGGGGACTCCTGAGCATCACGACTCAGGAGCCTAACTGGTCCTGTAGCCCCTCACTCCCTAGTTCCGAAAGGCTAGCGCTGGGTGAGGTACGCGCGGGGCCGGGCTCTGCAGACGTAGAACGAAAGATCCACCCACATCACACCTCCCTACTTGTTGTTCGTGCGCCAAGGGGGACTCCTGAGCATCGCGACTCAGGAGCCTAACTTGTCACGTAGCCCCTCACTCCTTTGGTCCCGTCCTGGTTTTCGGTCGGGGCTAATGCTGGGTGAGGTACGCGCGAGGCCGGGCTCCGCCGGCGTAGAACACAAGCAAGTAGGGAGGAAAAGAAGAAAATTCAAGGAATTCAAAAGCAAATATTACAGTCCATACTGTTGTCTCAATACCAAACGCAAGTTTAAACGCCTCCCCGAGGCATGATACATGTGCAGGGATCAAAGGCAGGACAGGAGCAGGAGCGGAGTGGCTTCGCCTCGTGGAGCAGCGGGGCCGGCAGCGCTTTGCTTCAGCTTGGTACTGAAGGCCCGGAACTTCCCCAACAGAGCCTCCGCACGACCCTTCACGGCCTCTGCAGCGGGAGCAGCACCCTCGCCGCTTACCGGCTCCAACAGGCTGTCGAGGTCGGCGTTGGGGTCGCGAAGGTAGATGTGGGCGAAGACCCGCGTCAGCGCTGTAGAAGACAAGACACGCGCCTCGGCCTCAGCTGTGGGGCCAAGGACAAGGACGACATCCTCAAGGGCACGAACCAGGAAGGGAAGCAGCTGGGCGGGGCCATCCTCGGCGCCGGCCAGTGGGCTCTCCAGGCCGCTCTCGTAAAGCGTCTTCAGCGAGGAACGAGCCTTCTCCTCCATGTCCGCGAAGGCCACGCGATCCTCGGCAAGAACCCGGGCTTTGCCGTCCAGCTCAGCGTTCGTCGCCTCCAGCTCCTTCTTCAGCTCGCCTAGACGGTCGCGGCGCTTCTTGAGCTTGGCCTCCCGGCCCTCGATGGCCACCTCGCGAGATTTCACGCCTTCTTCTTGGTCCTGGCGAAGACGGCCCCCTTCCGCGAGCTGGTCGCGCAGACCTTGCAGCTCGTCCTCCAGTGCCTTGCAATGATCGCGGACTTCAACCACCTCCCCCAGGGCCGCGTCTCGAGCAGCCTTCGCCTCGAGGACGACCTCCCTCTCTTCATCGCAGGCCGACGAGGCCAGAACCAGCGCCACCCGAATTGAGGCGTCGGAGCGAATCCATCCCGAAGCCAGCTCCAGGTGCCCGGCCACCAGGCGAGGGTCGGCGCCAAGAAGATCCTGCGGTAGCCGGTCCAGTCCAGCAGCGGCACGCTCCAGGACGGCAGGAGGAGTTGGAGAAACAGCAGTTAGTGGAAAGGGAGGAGAAGGTAGCGGCGGCGAAACCACAGCATCCCAAGGCGGGGTCTGCTGCGCCCCGACGGTCGTGGTGGCGGCAGCAGGAAAAGGCACCTCAGGAGTCACTTGGGCCATGGGGGCTGAGCTCGCCCCAGCTAGCTTAGCCAGGCCTTGCGAAGGCGACCGAGCAGGAGAGGCCCGTGCATCGCGGTCACTGTCCTCCGCAGGCGGAGGCGCTGCCGCGGATGGAGCCTCAGGAGCCCCCTTCGGCTTCTTCGCCGCGGGGGCCAGCCTATTCAAGAGATGCGAACGTCAAGCCTCGGTAGCGGAACAAGAAATAAAGACAAGGATCAAGCACTTACGGGTCGTCGCCGGTGAGCTCGGATAGCCTCCGGCTGAACTTGAAGCCCGACAGCCGGCTGGAAGGGTCAACCTCGGAAGCGGAAGGTGCCTCTGCAGGCAGCCTCGAGGCAAAAGCAGACCCACGGGAGATCAGCCCAGTCCTGTCCTTCTTCGGAATCAGGGGCAAGCTCCTACCGACCTGCTCGTCTCCACCCTCGTCATCATCACTCGAAGAAAGGCGGAGAGTGCGGGACCTGCGCCGGGGGAGGGGAGCCCTCGACTCTCCGTCGGTCGCCTCGGAGTCAGGCCCCTTCTCCCGCTCCTCTTCATCCACCTCTTCGTCGGAGTCATCGGAGGACACGTCCACCAGCCCCTCGGGAGCCGCTATGGGCACGGGCCCATCCCCGTTGAAGACGGGCATGGACTCCACCACCTGCTCCCAGTCATCACGAAGGAACAAGGGCGCAGGCGCGCCCTCCAACCTTGCCACCTCGCCCCCAACCAGAGATTGGAAGACCGCGGCCAAATCTTCGTCGCCTAGGGCCGCGGGGCTCGGGTGAGGCCTCCACATCGGAGGTGAGTACTGCCAAACTGGAGCCAGCTGGTGCTCCAGGAACTCCCTCAGCAGCGACGCGCCGGTCAGCTTCGCCGCCGCCAAGCTGACCGGCCTCAGGTCCGCGTCCATCTTCTCCAACACTGGTTTCGCGCGGGGGTCTGTGAGCTCCACTCGGCACCAGTCGTTGGAGCTCGCGGGCTGCTCCGCGGGAAAGATTAGCCGAGGGTGGATGCGCCCGGCATCTACCAAGACCCACTTGCTCCTGAAGCCCTCGATCCTCTTCCCGGGCTTCGAAATGGCAATGGTGCCGCCATACGCGACGAAGCTCGCACACGCGGAAGGAGAACCATGAGTGACCCGGAGAGAGAAGTAGTGACGCAGCAAGGCCACTAAGGGCTGCACCCCCACGTGAGCCTCGCAGTAGTAGGCAAAGATCGCAAGGAGAAGGACGGAGTTGGGGTGGAGATGAAGAGCCTGTAAGTTGTAATGGCGGAGGACATAGAGGAAGAACTCGGAGAAGGGAGGCACCAGGCCAGCAGCAATGGAGCTTACGAAGAAAGGGTAAAAGGTTCTCCCTCGGCCCTCAGGGGTGGCAGAGCCGGCCTTGAACACCTGCGCCCCGTCGATGCCCTGCGCCGCCGCCCTCCGGCGCAGCCGGGCAAAGCCCGCCTCCGACAAGCTCGGTGAGTCTAGAGCAGGCGAGTACCAAGCCCTGGCCGGAGACTGACGAGGCGCCATGGCTGTCTAGGTCAAGCAGATGAGGCAGATCTGGAAACTTGGAGGAAGAGAGGAGAGGCGCAAGAAAGGGGATCTGAGCAGCAACCGGAGAAAGAGAAGAGCAAGGCAGATGCCGCTCCTTTAATAACCTGCGCGGTTGTTGAAGCACTCACGTCCAATCAACCGCCACGCGGCGCCCGAGGCCGCAGGCTGTTAGGGCCTGCGGCGCTTCGCCCTTGCCCTTTCGCCTCTCAGCACGACCAAGTCTGGGCGCGCCATGCGCATGGGGGCTACTGTCGGCGTTCTGGGAACGGGGGTCCCCAGACTTGCCTGCCTGCGGCCTGCGGCGTGGCTTAAAAGGGGGCCCAGCGCGGCCCATCTTCATCAACACGAGACTCAAGACCGTCGCGAGGGGCCAAGCCTCGCGGGGCGGACGACACGGAGCTTCCTCAGGCGCGGCCTCGTCAGGCTGGCTCACAAGGAGGCGGAGAGATCAAGGCGGGGTACCTCACGAGGTGCCCATGATGCAAGTCATGACGACCAAGGGTGCCAGGCGGGCGCCAGCCCGTGCAGTGTCTCCCTTTCCTCTTTGGTGCAAAGGGGGCAAGCGCAGGTGAGAGGATCAAGCAAAGGCATCCATTTCAGTGCAACGAGACCAAGACCAGTCCAACGATGGGAAGGAGGTCATCGTGGAGCCTAGAACGGCGTCACCACAGAGCCTTTGGCAGGCGAGGACCAACTTTAGTCAGGATAAGTGTACCAGATGTTCCCCTTCAAAATGGCCAATTGTTGGCGCCCTTCCCGCTCAATATTTGGGAAGAGGCCCAGGGCCTTTGCCTATAAATAGGACTAGCCACCCCCAGGGTAAGGGGACGGGATCATCAGATCATCAGGTAACAAAGAGAGAGAGAGAGAGAGAGAGAGAGAGAGAGAGAGAGAGAGAGAAGGGCGGCTGAACTCCTCCTAGCAGTTCATCGTCCTTGCTAAGAGCAGACCCTCGCGAGGCTGTTCTTCCTTGTATTGTTCATCGTCATCAGCCCAAGAGGCAATCCACCCACCACAAACTAGAGTAGGGTATTACACCACAATGGTGGCCCGAACTAGTATAAACCTTGTGTCTCTTGTGCTGTTCTTTCTGTAGTTTAGATCTTTTGCAAGACGGAGAGGTAGAGGGCGAAGTCTCCGCACGCACCCCAGAGTTCAAACCTCAAGGGTCTGCCGGAACCCGAAATCCGAAAAATATGATGAATTGTATTCGGATACTAATCTTCTATTGTATTTGATGAATCTACTGTTGTTGTGTGATTTTGTCTAAATTCTGTACACTAATATATTTTGTAACCTATGAAAATATCAGAAATGAAAAAAAAACCTAATATTCATACTAGTGGCGCACCACACAAGACACTAATGGCACAGTGTGATAATCACACTAATGGCGCATCACCCACTGGTGCGCCATTAGAATTCCAAAGCACATGGGTACATATGGCCCCCTGGGAGGCATTCTAATGGCGCACTGTAGGCTATACTAATGGCGCACTACGTGGTGCGCCATTAGAACACCAGATACTAATGGCGCACCACTTGTGCGCCATTAGAATTTAATTCTAATGGCGTGATGCCAGTGGCACACCAGTAGAGTGCCATTAGAAGGCAAAACTGGTGCGCCACTAGCATGCCTTTTCCTAGTAGTGTCGGCTGGTCCAACATCACCTACTAGTACTATTATAGAGGAAATGCCACTCGAAAAGTTGTCCTGATTTATGCCTCGGTGGAGGTATACATGTTGTTTCGACAAAAAGTACATGGTGGTTGTGCGGTCATTGTCCATATGGTGGTAGTACTATCACTGGTTAAATGAAGAAATGCTTTTTTTCTTGGGTATCCTGGTTTAGTTCCCATCAAGATAATTATGATGCTTCTGTTTGTTGGTGTACTTTTCATTAATTCTTATTGACAATTGAGATGTCATTGCTAACCCTTTTTTATATTTTTGGAGACAGTGATGCGTGTCTTCATACCCGGGCATGTCTTCCTCAATTTTAGTGGAACTGCACAAAATTGGATGGCCATTGTTGTTCCGCCTCACTGTCCTCTGGCACGTGGTTCTTCCTTCCCCGAGATTGATTACTGAGAAGAAACAGACCACAGTGAGGATTTGTCGAACTTCATAGGTGCCTCACCCAAACTTGATGCCCAACGGATGATGCATCACCATGATGACCTATCGATGCTCATGGTTGCGCCTCATGGTTGCGTCGACTGGTGAAGCTGATCGATTTTCAATGAAAAACAAGATGTCTTCCATCAGTGCTCTTTGCTTGTTACGCACAAAGATGATATCCTTCGCCAGTTCACCTTGGTTGCGTTGGAGACGCAATTGTCTTTCACGTTGGTGCAATTTCATCACACAATTAGCTATGAACCAAATGTTTCCTCAAAGAAGGATCGACGTTGGTACTAAGAGCATAAGTTTTGTATTGATTTCTAAGCCTTCTCACAACTTTGTCTCCGGCTCCCCTGTAATTTTATTTGTCCAGCTATTAACTTTGATTTAAAAAACGGTGTGGACTAAAAACCCGGATGGACGTAGTAGCCCTCCATTTTTATTTACTCCGCATATTAGATTTGACTGAAGTCAAACTTTGTAATACTCTCAAACCTTTCCGATAATTGAAATTAAAATTCTTTATTTGTACACACTCTCACACGTTTCCGATAATTTGGCGCATGTGTGGTTGTTCACTTAAGGGAGGGTAGTGTACCACACGTGAAGGACAGGAAGTGCGACCAGGACGCGTGGGCGTGGATCGTTAGTTCATCGGAAGTAGTACTAGTTTTGTTCACTGTACATTAAATAAAGAGTTTCATTTCGTACTTACACAATTTAAAATGATTGTTATGGAGAGAATAAGAAAACCACTCCATTATATATTAGTCGTATACACGACAGTACTATATGGACGCAGCTTCATTGACTTAGTGCACCTGCCTTTGGACTTATGACAGGTGGGCCCAAAATGTTGCTGGCTCACCTGTCATACAGCCAAAAGCAGGTGCAGTGAAGGCACCGGAGCTCAGTCCGTACTACAGTAGTATATATATAAACGGGAGCCTCAGCGCTTGTACGCTAGCGTTACACTCTCCACACGCTCGCCGCACTACATATATGTACACGCTGGAGGCTCAGCGTTCATTTGCTAGGGTTTGCTATATTCACAGTCTCTCACCCTCTCTTCACCAGATCTAAACAAGACTGTGTTGGCCACTTGTCTCTCTCTCCCCCCTCACAGCTGGTGAAGGAGGCGTCCGTATCCTGTCGCACCGGGAAGGGGAGGAGGTGCAGCGTTCACTCTATCGCCTTCGGTGAGGGAGGCAATCCACTGCCGGCTGCGCTGTTCTCTTTCACCCAGCGCCTGTGCGGGAGGGCCACTAACCCCTTCTTCCTCGCTGTCGTACATAGTGTGGGCAGATCCGACCTCCCGCCGCACGCCTTGCTACATCCCAACAACCCTAAGGTATAAGTTTCTTTGAAACCGTTGTTGCTCTAGCTGCATGTGGATCTTTTTTGATATGTAGTCGAATCTAGGTCTTGGTTCAAAGAGGAAAGAAGGGTGCGGTGGGCTGGAGCAAGAATCTATGACGTGGTTCAATGAGGAAAGGAGGGGTGGAAAGTAGTATAGACTGGCTATCCAGCCGCTTTGTAGGTCGAAAAGGGAAAAAAGGGGTAACCCAGTAAACACATCTGCAAGGAACCGATCTCTTTGTTGAAAAGGGAAAGAAACCGGGGAGTGGGTAGTTTGTGCAGGACTAGATTTGCTGCCCTCGCATAGGAAGAAGGTTCAAAGAGAACAAATATGGGACCAGCGCATATATGCTGCTTGGCTACATACTCTGCATCACCCATTTATACGTGTGGACGCACATGGTGCTGGCATGTCCCATACAGCTATTTTGTTGTTGTTAATCTAAGAATGCCACCGGAAAACTGAACCAATGTCACTGTTAAAAGTAAATTATATTTTTTAACGAATGTTATTTCAAGAGAATGTCTCTGTTAATATGAATCAATGCAACTGTTTTAGAAATGCTACTGTCCTACTTTGTTTTCCATCCAAGATAAGTTAGATGCTTCTTTCTGTCACTGTTTGTTTCATCCTCCTTTATCAGCAAGTAATTGTTTCCTTTTTTGCCTTTGTTAAAACAGGGGTATCGATTCAACTTGTTGCTATTGTGACATTTTGCTTCGCTACTTGTAACACTTATGTTTTAAGAGTGTTTTGTGCAGTTCAACTTGAATGTCACACCGGTGACTTTGCTTAATTTTGGTGGAACTGCACAAAAGGAGATCGATATTTGTTTCCAATCTTTGTGGCGAGTTGTTTCAAATCTTGGTCTCAACCACATGATGTGCAGTGTGCTTTGAGATGTTGTGCTACTTGTTTTGGTACTATTTTAAATAAATGTTGAATTGAAGCTATTGTATTGCTGTCTTTTCCCATCAAGTAGTGAACAAAAATGGGACCAACCCAGACATGATGCTTGTTGCTTTGTTACAACAAATTCAGCATCACCCCCTTTATAAGCCAGTAATTGATGCCACTCTCAGAATTAACTATTGAATCTTATTTCAAAACTGCAACACTTGTTAGGGATTGGCGGGATTACCATTTTTGTGGCCGCATGTTTCATCCTCCTTTATTATCCAATAAACGATTCCTTTTTTGCCTCTGCTTAAACAGGGATATCTATTCAACTTAGAAGTAAATAGTTACTCTGCTGAGATATTCCTGTGTTAAGAGTTTGTTCTGAATACTGTCTATGTAATGCCAGGCCTTGTGTTTGATTGCAAAGTTGAGCTTGGAATGTTGTGGCTTGCGACATCACGAGCTGTTCACCGTGCCTTAGAATAATGCTTTGTATTGTTTTGCATGTTGATCTAATGCCAGTGATTTGCTTGTTAAGAAGATCATCCTCTTCTGTTGTTTCTGTGCTTAAGAAGTTCATTGTCTGATGTTTCATTCATAGCCTATACGACAAGTCGGGTAGGTTAGACGTGAAACCATATGATCTTTCGACCAACTCATGATATTAGGTCGTGATTGGATCATCGTTTTCCAACCAAAACCGCTTGTAAAACTGACGCTTGTAAATTAAAGCATATGGTCTCGGGCGAAGGCGCTTGGTTGGTCGATTTTGACTAGTAAAATAGCGGAAGTACTTCGCACACGATAAAAACGCTGAACGACACTCGGACGATTGCTAATCCAGCCATTAGCTACTATTTCAACCTTGCCCATGGATGACATGATACGCACGCCGTGCATCTATCGTCTGGTTTGAAATAAACCAGAGCTCGGGCCCTCGGTTTACAAACTGGTCTCTCAAATTCCACGCGTAACCCGCCGGTTTTACTTACAGACCTCGGGCCCTCGGTTTCATTACGCCTGTATTTTACACGTTGTTTCCGATGATGAGTAAATTACACTTGTATGTTAATACAGGTTTGAAATAAACCAGAGCTCCCAAGCGCGGCCTTACCGTTTCATGCCGTCTCAGTTTCTCGAAGGTGCTCATAGGTGTCCGATGATCATGGCTTCCTGAATGAGCAGCGGGCGCTGTATCAGACCATCCGTAGGGCCCGCGAGGCCCTCTCCGTTGTCCTTCGAGTTATTGCGCTCGCCGTGGCGCCGAGCATTGTTAACATCGTCAACGAACAAGAGGATTCAGGAGATGACTTTATTTTGACTGGATGACACTAGGGACCCACTAGGGCCATAGCCGTATGTACGCAAGTGCCTCCTTATTATGTACAACTATATTTGTTTTTGCTTTCTCCTGGTTTCCTGACATCACGGTCCCACACCATTGTCAACCTATGTAGTCAATATAAACGAGAGAATTGCACAAGGTGCGGCCGACAGCTGGGACCAAGCAGCTTGAGCAGTATTTGTGTTTTTGAAGCGTGAGCACTGCAGAGTTTTTCTTGGCGATGATTTCGTTGTTGTTCAGAGGAGAGTAGGTTATTAACTGGGCGGGCTGTGGCCCATCTAGCCCAGGCCAGATATCCAGCCCAAATACTAATTTTTTCAAGATGAAAATGGCTAGCCCAGCTATACGTCTTTTTGAGGAATACCGAGGCAAGGTCAACTTGTTATTCTCCGCCCCGCTGGGCTGCAAATCTTTCCTAGGAGGGATGCATTAGGCTTAACAGAAAAATGGGCTTTAAAAATAATAAATGGGATGTAATTATAAAAACTGGGCAGTAACTATAAAAAATGCACCAAACACGAAATTAGTTTCTAAAATATTATTCATGGATTTTGAAAATCTTAAATTTTCATTGTTGTGCACGCAATGTTTCGTTGGATTTTTATGTAATACAAATTTATATTTAATCTGATTAGAAATTTCGGGATAAAAATATTTCGGATCCCATCAAAATGTGGGAAATTTTATTGAATTCTGTCTTCAATGGTTGGTTGAAATTATTAATCGTTGTCCTAGCTAGAAAATGGGTTGTACTTTTAACAAACTATAAATGGGCTGTTGTAAATTCCATTAGAATTCAAAAATGGGTTGTGCATTCTTACAAAACGCAAATGGGCTCTAAGTTCTCTGCCACACACTTGTGGGCCTACTAAGTGACGCGTCCCCTAAAAAATAAGTTGACTCGTATGCAAGGCTTTGTCAACTTATTATAGTCAACACAAGGTTCTAGCAGCAGTGGCTGTTGGATGTCTATCCAATGGATGTCGTGCTTCTTCTCCAATCTCGGATATTCTTAGCTTCGACCGCCCAAAAAATGATTCCTCCCCCTGACATCTGGGGCGCACCATTTCGGAGGCTGACCTGTAGGCCTACAAAGTTGGAGGGTACCAAGGGCTTTGTTAACTTAGTCAATATAAACGATTGTAGCTTCAATGACCATACGATGTCCATCCAACGGCCGTAGTGCTTCTTCAACCTCTGGTCTTCTTGGTCCAGCCACCCAAAGCAGCGCCAGTCGGGCCGCCTGCTCCTGCCTCCCATGGCCGGTTGTGCTGCCGCGGAGGCCTCACCGCCCCCATACTACTCCCACCGCTGGCCAGGCCATCCCTCCACTTACCCACACCCCCTGTTATTCTGCGGCGACGATAGCCTCACACCGCAGCCGAACCAGTGAACCCTCGTACTCCTCTCCGCGCGGGCTTCCACTGCTGCGTCTTCCCCAGCTCCGCGTCGTCCCCTTCCCAGGCCTTGCCTTTGTCCACCGCCCTGGTGCTCTCGGCGCGGCGTGGTCAACGTGGTCAACGACCGACTTCCATCGGAAGAGTACTGTACGTGGAGAGGCTGACAGCTGGGTCCACGGCGGCAGCAAGGAAATGCCTCCTTATTACGCGCAAAATAATTATTCCTCCACCTTACAGCGGGGACCCTCAGACGGGCCACCTTATTTCGTGAAAAAAAACGTTTCCCCACTAACTGCTGGGACCCACCGGACGGGCCACCGTATTTCACGAAAAAAATGTTCCCCCCGCTGTCAGCTCGGACCCACCGGAAGTGCCTCCTTATTATGCACAAAAAAATGAATACTCCACATGCTAGCTGGGACCCACCTTGGTGGGAGGCTGACTTGTGGACCTACTAAGTTGACGGGGACGGAGGGCTTTGTCAACTTAGTCAATATGAACGATTCTAGCTCCAGTGACCGTGCGATGTCCATCCAACGGCCGTAGTGCTTCTTCAACCTATGGTCTTCTTGCTCCAGCCGCCCAAAGCAGCGCCGGTCGTGCCGCCTGCTCCTGCCTCCCGGGGCCGGCTGTGTTGTCGCGGAGGCCTCACCGCCCCTACTATTCCCACCGCTGGCCAGGCCCTGCGGCAGCGGCAGCCTCACACCGCAGCCGAACGAGTGAACCCTCATACTCCTCTCCGCGTGGGCATCCACTGCCGCGTCTTCACCGGCTCCGCGTCATCCCCTTCATAGGCCTCGCTGTCGTCCACCGCCCTGGTGCTCTCGGTGCGACGTGGTCAAAGTTGTCAAGGAACGACTTCCATCGGACGTGGACTGTACGTGGAGAGGCTGATAGCTAGGTCCACGGCGGCAGCAAGGAAGTGCCTCCTTATTACGCGGAAAATAATGATTCCACCACCTGACAGCAAGGACCCGCCGGACAGGCTACCGTATTTCACGAAAAAAATGTTTCCCCCCTGACTGCTGGGACCCACCTGCTACACCTTCGCACGCAAGGAAGTGCGTCTGGGCAAAAAAAACAAAACGATTCGCCCCCCTGACTGCTAGGACCCACCAGCTACATCTTCGCAGGCATGGAAGTGCCTGACAGTCGGGACCCACCTGGTCAAAGCATACGTAGCGTTGTCATTCTGGTCGCGAACGTGTACGTACAGATATACTGGTGGATGTAGAGGCGCGCACGTGTCATAGTAGAGGCGCATACATGTCGTAGTAGAGGCGCGCACGTAGCATGTACACGTACGTACAGCGGCCAGGGTGCAAGAAAGAAAATCCGGCCACGTATGTGTACATACGGGCGAGGTCTCGAACGCCTACTCGCGCATACGTATGGTGAGGGCTCGTTGACATGGCTAGGTCGGAACAGAGAAACAGCATCGTCGTCGTGTTCATGGGGAGGCAACGGAATGCGTCGTGTTCATGGGGAGGCAACGAAATGTGTCGTGTTCATCGGGAGGCAACGGAACGCGTGGGAGCCAACCGGCTGGGTCGGAATGGAATGCATGGTCGTGCTCATCGAGAGGGCTTGGACGGAACAGGCGATGGAAACGAGGCATGGCGTACCGCAAAACGGAGGAAACGGCCTTGTGCTCGACCGGCGACATTCGAAACGGGATCCCGTTCATCGGGAGGGGTGTGGTGTACCGCAAAACGGACGAAACATACCTCATATGGTCGAAACCGGGGTCCTGTTGATCGAGAAGGGTGTGGCGTACCGCAAAACGGAGGAAACGGACCTCCTACGGTCGAAACGGGGGTCCTGTTGATCGGGAGGGGTGTGGCGTACCGCAAAATGGATGAAACAGACTTGTGTTGGAGCGCTACGGTCGGAACAGGGGTCATGTTCATCGGGAGGGGTGTGGCGTTCCACAAAACGGGATTCCACGGGATATTGTTCATCTCCACCGTAGACCTCCTCCACCCTCCACGGGCTACCGTCGACCTCCCCCAGCCTCCACGGGCTCCTGTTCATCCAGCCTCCACAGCGCGCGAGTCCACCGGCTACTGTTCAACCACCCCTCCACCATCTACTATTCATCCAGCCCTCCACACCACGGGGTCATGTTCAACCACCCCTCCACGGGCACCCCTCCACCGTCTACTGTTCATCTAGCCCTCCACACCATGGGGCCCTGTTCAACCACCCCTCCACGAGCACCCATCCACCGTCTACTGTTCATCCAGCTCTCCACCACACCACGGGGGGTTGTTCATCCAGAGGCAACGCCACCGCTCACTATTCATCCAACCCCCCCCCCCCCCCTAAACGCTCACTGTTCATCCAATCGATCGGCTTCAGTTCGCAGTAGTAGCAAAGGAATCGCTCGATCGGGTTTAGTTAACTGCCATCGATCGATCGCTTGAGTTCAGTAACGCGTAGCCTGCAGTGCAATCGCTCGGGTTCAGTTAGAGCCCAACGCCTCGCTCGGGTTCAGTTAGAGCCAACGCCTCACACACACGCGCGTACGTTTACGAGAGAAACGCGCATCGCTCGGCCCCCAACCTCCCACCATAACCGGGAACTCCCAGATATTTTCCTCCCCCTCGCTTCTACCATGGTTTTTTCCATCATGGATGGCCCAAAGAATGTCATGCAGCTGCGTCTCTGGCCCGCCCAAGACGAAAAGCCCATTTTCTGTCATGATTTTTTGTCATAGAAGTAGGAGCCCACCACATTTATGATGACACCGGGTTTGGTCACAATTATCGTCATAGAAGTCCCATATGTATGACAGAAAAAAATTCGTTCGGCCCAAAATGTCATGGATGTGTCTTTTTTTGTAGTGAATCACCGTGCCCATAAGAACAGGACGCTCATCCACAATGGAAGCACCTCGCAGCACTTCCAGCAGATCATCTGGTGCCCCTGGTTGGACAGGGGTCACCGGTGGAATAGGCATACCCCCTTCTTTCGAAGGAGGTTTCGTGCCGGATTCCGGAGCCGTATCGGTCTTCGGAATCAAGTCCGGTTGAGGGTCGTACTAAGTACGGCCCTCCTCCCTAGTCTCCCGAGGGATTGGTTCCCCTGGTGTTCGACGATGTGGGCTTCGCCTTCGGGCGCTTCTTGAGCCTCTCCCCGGCCTGGGAAGGTTCGGTGGGAGAGCACCTCGTCGTCCCCTTTGGCCTTGGGAGAGTAAGCGGCTGGTAGTGTCTCGTTGGCCATGTCCTATGGGTCCAACGAACCTCTTGATGAGGATCGCTGGGAACTGTCATGGGACGGACTGCGACAACATAAGTAGCCATGTCAATACATTGAAATGGAGAGGCTGGACATATGGTATGCGAGAGTCATAGCACTTACGAAGCAGGTTGAGGCCTGGTGTGGGGGTGTCGCTCCGGACTACTGTTGACATCCCATGCGGTTTTCTCCGTGAAGGAGCCCTTCCCCTTCTTGGACGTCCCCGCCTCCAGGCTTATGGAGGCCGCCCTCTTCTTCCTTCCCCCATCGGGGGGAGGGTTGTTCTCCTCCTACTCCTCCTCATCGTCGTCATCTTCGGCAGCGGAGGAGCGGGTCTTGTCTTTGGACGTCGCATCCGAAGCACTCTTGTGATGGAGGCCACTCCGGCCCCCCTTAGCCTTCCCCTTGGCCTTCTTCGCCAGCGCTGTATTGGGCGCCGGCACCAGCATCTTCGCTAAACGCGGAATGACTGGTTCTTCAGGTAGCGGAGCCGGACAATGGATCTTCTTCTCTCTCTCCATCCATTTCTGAAGAGGCAATGATAGTAAAAGTTCAGTTATCCTCCTTGAAGCAAACAACTAGAGGACGCGATAGAAACTTGCCTCGCTGGCAGGATGGTTAATGTCGTGCCCACGGTCTGAATCCGTGGCTGGCGGTATCTCGTCGCCCTTGAAGAGCAACTTCTAGGCATCTTCGCGAGTCATTCCGAAGAGCCTCTCTAGGGTTTGGTGCCTCCTCAGATTAAACTCCCAAAGGGGTGTTTTCGGCTTTGGCAAGGGAGCATCCGGCGAACCAGCATCACTTGGGTTACATCGACAAGTTTGACATTCTTGTCCACCATGCTTTGAACGCGCGTCTGCAACGCTATCAGCTCATCTGGCGAACACCAGTTCGGGCTCTTCACAACCCAAGAGGTGAGTCGCATGGGAGCGCCGGAGCTGAATTCGGTAGCCGTGGCCCAGTTTGTGCCGCGGGGTTCTATGATGTAGAACCATTGTTTTTGCCATTCCTGGACAGTCTCCATGAAAGTGCCGTTTGGCCAGGAGACATTGGCCAGCTTACTCACCATGGCTCCTCCGCACTCCGCGTGCTGGCCGTCCACTACCTTAGGCTTCACGTTGAAGACTTTGAGCCACAGCCCGAAGTGGGGTGGGATGTGGAGGAAGGCCTCACACACGACGATGAACGCCGAGATGTTGACGAAAGTGTTTGGGGATAGATCATGGAAGTCTATACCGTAATAATACATTAGCCCACAGACAAAAGGGTGGAGTGGAAACCCTAGCCCGCGGAGGAAATGAGGGATGAATACCACCCTCTCGTTGGGCCTCGGTGTGGGGACGACTTGCCCCTGGGCTGGAAGATGGTGGGCTATTTACTTCGCCAAATACCCTGCCGCCCGAAGCTCGGCAATGTCTTTCTCCTTGATGGAGGAGACCATCCATTTGCCTTGACCTCCGGATCCGGACATGGTCGGATGCTTTTTGAAGATGGAGAAAGAAGAGGACTTGGGCGCTGGAGCTCGAGTATGGAAGGGCAGAGGAAGAGAGAAGGTGTGGGAGAAGAAGGGGGAATCCTTTTCCCCTTATAAAGGCAGTGAATATTGAACGCCTCCCCATTCGCCTCAAAACTCGCATATTCCCAAGGATCGTGTAAATTGTACGGTTGGGTTACCCACGCCCGTATTGATGAGAATCCCGCAATAAGGGGACATGATCTCTGCTTTGACAAGACGTACCAATGACAACCGTGTCTCGGAACATGGAGTAGCAGACGAAAAACGGTTCGAAATTATGACCGGACAGATGCGATGTCATGTTACAAAAAAGTTGTCAGTGGAATGGACTCGTGTAAAATTATCTTCTCCCTGCGGTTGTGTGCGGTGTGTGTGTTACAGGTCCGGACACGTCGATACGTCCGAAGACAATCCTGGAGTTCGTAAAAGGGGAACCCGCCTTGCAATGCCGAAGACAAATCTGCGCGCCGGACTCCTCGTCATTGAAGCCAGGTTCAGGGGCTACTGAGGGAGTCCTGGACTAAGGGGTCCTTGGGCGTCCGGCCTGTTAGCCATGGGCCGGACTGATGGGCTGCGACGATACGAAGACTGCACCCGAGTCCGACTCTCATTGGCGTGGAAGGCAAGTTTGGCGGCTGAATATGTAGATTCCTTTCTTTGTAAACAACTTTGTGTAACCCTAGATCCTCCCGGTGTCTATATAAACCGGAGGACTTAGTCCGGAAAGGGGGAGACTCATTACCATAGTCATACAGGCTAGACTTCTAGGGTTTATCTGCTACGATCTCGTGGTAGATCAACACTTGTAATGCTCATATTCATCAAGATCAATCGAGCGGGAAGTAGGGTATTACCTCCATAGAGAGGGCCCGAACTTGGGTACAAACATCGTGTCCCTTGACTCTTGTTACCATCGATCATAGACGCACAGTTTAGGACCCCCTACCCGAGATCCGTCGGTTTTGACACCGACAGGGGGCGCCCCCCGGGCTGCATTATCCCTAGATCACATGGGCCCGTTCCTGCGGCATGTATCCTTATCGCGTCTTTTGATTTGTTCAGTTGGGGGTGCCCCTCGAGCTGCATCATCCCCAAGCCGCATGGGCATGTCCGTGTGGCATGTATCATTTTTCGCATCTATTAGAGCTGGCTTACCTCCTTTCATAAGTTGCTTTACGATCATCATCTGCCTGCCCAGTACTTCATTGTCATGAACGTCATTAGCCCTTGCAAACCCACCCACGACCGCCTCATGATTAAGGGCGGGCACGACATCTGTGCTCGGGTTCGTCCCTGCAGCGTCGCCAAACCCAAGAGGCTGAGCTCTGGTTTGCGGGCCAGCTCCCATGCATGTCACCTCCCATGGTCCTTGGTGCTTTACCCTTGCATGAGCTAATCACAGGCGGATGAGCTAGGGCGCATGACCCGGTGCCTCGTCACCACAGGAGCCGCGCGCCTGTTGTCTTTCTTCAAGACTTTCACATGAGAAGACTGGGCACGCGCCTCTGCTTGGGTCCGTCCCTGCAGCGTCGATAAACCCAATGACTGAGCTATGTCTCGCAGGCTGGCCCTGTTACGTCACCTCTTGGGGTCGTTGGTGTTTGGTCTTCTCATGTGATAACCTCAGGAGATTCATTCGGCACAGGTTGCCTAACCATGTCGCAGGGCCATCACAAGTGTTCTGAATCAAATTCAAGCACAACCCTCCTTGAGGTAGGACCTCGTGAGTCCTGCGCTGGCTCACGAGTGTCCATACACACTTCCTCTAGCTTTGCCGTGCAAGCCACGTGTCAGGGCGGGGCTGTACACGCTGATGTCGCTTGAAGCTACGTTGGTATTTCCCCAAAGAGGAAGGGATGATGCAGCACAACGGCGGTAGGTATCTCCCTCAGATATGAAACCAAGGTTATCGAACCAGTAGGAGAACCAAGAAACACAACGTAAACATCCCCTGCACACAGATAACAAATCCTCGCAACCCGACGTGTAAAAGGGGTTGTCAATCCCTTTCGAGTACGACAACTCGAGATAGGCAAACGGACGTGAGATAAAATTGTTGTAGATTGATAGATCAAACGCCAAATCAAATAAATAAAGATAAATTGCAGCAAGGAATTTTTGTATTTTTGGTTTAATAGATCTGAAAATAAATGCAACGGAAAAGTAGATCGCAAAGGCAACTAATGAGAAAGAGACCCGGGGACCGTAGGTTTCACTAGTGGCTTCTCTCGAGAAAAATAGCAAACAGTGGGTGAACAAATTACTGTTGGGCAATTGATAGAACTTCAAATACTCATGATGATATCCAGGAAATGATTGTTATATAGGCATCACGTCCAAGATTAGTAGACCGACTCCTGCCTGCATCTACTACTATTACTCCCCACATCGACCGCTATCCAGCATGCATCTAGTGTATTAAGTTCATGGAGAAATGGAGTAATGCAATAAGAAGGATGACATGCTGTAGATAAGATCTATCTATGAAGAGATAGACCCCATCGTTTATCCTGAGTAGCAACGATACATATGTGTCAGTTCCCCTTCTGTCACTGGGATCAAGCACCGTAAGATCGTACCCAGTACAAAGCACCTCTTCCCATTGCAAGTAAATAGATCAAGTTGGCCGAACAAAACCCAAATATCGGAGAAGAAATACGAGGCTATAAGCAATAATGCATATAAGAGATCAAAGAAACTCAAATAACTTTCATGGATATAAAAAGATAGATCTGATCATAAACTCAAGGTTCATCGATCCCAACAAACACACCGCAAAAAGAGTTACATCATATGGATCTCCAAGAGACCATTGTATTGAGAATTCAGTGAGAGAGAGAAAGCCATCTAGATACTAACTACGGACCCGAAGGTCCACAAAGAACTACTCAAGCATCATCGGAGGGGCATCAATGGAGGTGGTGAACCCCATCCGAGATGGTGTCTAGATTGGATCTGGTGGTTCTGGACTCTGTGGTGGCTGGATCAATATTTCGTCGACTCCCCTAGGGTTTGGGGAATATTGTGGTATTTATAGAGAAAAGAGGTGGTCCGGGGGGCACCTGAGGTGGGCACAACCCACCAGGGCGTGCCTGGGCCTCCTGGCGCGCCCTGGTGGGTTGTGCTCTCCTTGGAGCACCCCCAGGCGCAGTCAGGGCCCATTATGTTCCTTTTGGTCCAAAAAATAATCTCCATAATGTTTTGTTGCATTTGGACTCCGTTTGATATTGATTTCCTGCGATGTAAAAAACATGCAGAAAACAACAACTGGCACTTGGCACTATGTCAATAGGTTAGTACCAAAAAATGATATAAAATGACTATAAGATGATTATAAAACATCCAAGATTGATAATATAATAGCATGGAACAATAAAAAATTATAGATACGTTGGAGACGCATCTGCATCCCCGAGCTTAACTCCTATTTGTCCTCGAGTAGGTAAGTGATAAAAACAGAATTTTTGATGTGGAATGTTGCCTATCATGTCATATCATATTTCTTTTCTTTATCGCATAGACATTTGGACTTTTATATTGTTCAAAGCAATAGTCTAGTTTTGACATGATAATTTAAATACTCGAGCATATCAACAAGCAACCATGTCTTTCAAAATATCAACGCTAAAATAAGTTATCCCTAGCCCATCATGCTCAACCATTGATGCATTCATGAAACGCACTCGCATATTAGCTACACCTAATACTCAAGTACGATCATATTGCCTCCCAGTTGGTTCTTTATAAGAGAAGATGGAGACTCAAATTCAAAAATAAAAATTGCATAAAGTAAAAGAAAGGCCCTTCGCAGAGGGAGGTAGGTATTTGTAGAGGTGCAAGAGCTCAAAGCAAAAATTGAGAGATAAAAACATTTTGGGAGGTGTATCCTTCCCACGAACGAACTTAGAGTTCCCAACACTTTCCATGCTAAATATATCATAGGCGGTTCCCAAACAGAAAATCAAGTTTATTCCTTTTTCAACCATACTTTCGCTTTCCATGGCTAGCCGTATCCACGGTTGTCTTCCATACCAACACTTTCCAAGGAATTTATTATTCGACAACATAAAGTAAATTCATTTTTCATTTCGGGACTGGGCATCCCTAATACCTTTGCCTTACTCTCATGCAATGACAAGTGAATAAACAGTCATCGTGAGAATACCACATATAGCATGGAAAATATTAGCCATCCCTCACCGCTCCGCTAGCGAAACAAACACACAAAAGAGAGGTTTATTTTGAAATTTAAAGATGGCACATGCAAATTTGCTTAGAACGGCTAAAGAATACCGCATATAGGTAGATATAGTGGACTCATGTGGCAAATCTGGTTTAAAGGAATTTTGTATGCACAAGTAGAGGTCATACTTAGTGCAAAATGAAGGCTAGCAAAAGATTGAGAAGCGACCAACCAAGAAACGAAAAATCTAATAAGCGAGCATTAAGCGTAATTAACACCAAAAAATGCACCACAAGTAGGATATAATTGCATTGCATGACTATTGACTTTCGTGCTTGCATAGGGAATCACGAACCTTAACACCAATATTCTTACTAACGCATAATTACTCATCAACATAACTCACATACCACATCATCATATCTCAAAACTATTACTAAAAATCAAGTTTATTTTGTCCGATGATCTTCATGAAAGTTTTTATTATATCCTTCTTGGATATCTATCACTTTGGGACTAATTTTCATGTGTTCCTTTTCATAAGCTCAAACAAATATAAGTGAAGATCATGAGCATAAATATTTCTTTCCCTCAGATTAATTTAAGTGAAGCAAGACAGAATTTCTTGAAAATTTTACTAACTCTCAAATAAATCTACGTGAAGCAAGAGAGCAATTATTCGAAAATACTAAAGCACACCGTACTCAAAAAGATATAAGTGAAGCATTAGAGCAAGTCCATAGCTCATAAAAATTTAAGTGAAGCATAGAGAGCAATTCTAACAAGTGATGAAATAATTTTGGCTCTCTCAAATAGGTGTGTCCAGTAAAGAATCAAGACTTAAAACACAAAATAAAACAAGAAAAGACTCATATCATACAAGACACTCCAAGCAAAACACATAGTATGTGACGAATAAAAATATAGCTTCGAGTAAAATACTGATGGTCGTTAGAAGAAAGAGGGGATGCCACTCGGGGGCATCCTCAAGCTTAGTTGGTTGATCATTTTTGGATAATAGCTTGGGATGCCAGGGCATCCCCAAGCTTAGGCTCTCCTACTCCTTATTCCTTCATCCATCGTAAAGGCAAATAATATAAGAAAGAGACCCGGGGGCCGTAGGTTTCACTAGTGGCTTCTCTCGAGAAAAATAGCAAACGGTGGGTGAACAAATTACTGTTGGGCAATTGATAGAACTTCAAATACTCATGACGATATCCAGGCAATGATCATTATATAGGCATCACGTCCAAGATTAGTAGACCGACTCCTACATGCATCTACTACTATTACTCGACACATCGACCGCTATCCAGCATGCATCTAGTGTATTATGTTCATGGAGAAACGGAGTAATGCAATAAGAACGATGACATGATGTAGACAAGATCTATCTATGTAGAGATAGACCCCATCATTTTATCCTTAGTAGCAACAATACATACGTTTCGGTTCCCCTTCTGTCACTGGGATCAAGCACCGTAAGATCGAACCCACTACAAAGCACCTCTTCCCATTGCAAGATAAATAGATCAAGTTGGCCAAACAAAACCCAAATGTCGGAGAAGATATACGAGGCAATATGCAAACATGCATATAAGAGATCAAAGAAACTCAAATAACTTTCATGGATATAAAAAGATAGATCTGATCATAAACT